>JAECWL010000161.1:20000000-20600000 GCA_018150545.1 Drosophila ercepeae | reverse complement strand
TCGTAAATCGCCCGCCCGTCAATTAACGACTATATTATTAACTTATATAGCTTCTATATAAAATTAAAAATTTGCTGTGTTTTTTTAATTAGATCATTTTTTTTCTAACATGTTTCAAAAGTAAGCAAGTTTTGGGAAAAATTTGTATTAAATTATAAAATCAACGACTACTTAATTGGAGGTAGTCGGTGCATAAAATCATCCTTAATCATTACCTTAATCATCCCGATCGGACATCCCACTCCAAAGTTATTAAAAAAACAAGATAGGATTACCAACTTCGTGGGGTGCCGAAGTTTATATACCCTGGCAGCAATTGGCATGAATCCAAATACTGTATATAGTTGGCTGATCCTTAAAATAACATCAAAATCAGATTATGAAAGGTCCCAATTGTATACTCGTAGAATCACCAAAGTTATACAATTTCCGATCGTTAGTTCTATATACGATGTAGTCGGCTGAATCTTATTAAATTTTTCAGATTGACCCAGATCCTCATAAAAAAGTCTCTGAACACATTTCAACTTTCTTTCAGCAAAATATTAATGTTCCGATTGTTCAGTCGTATGGCACTTAAACGAAAAAGTCGACCAATCTTAAAGCTGAACGACTAGTTTGCGTATAAATAGACAGACGACCATATTATTGGGACTAAGAAGGTAATCCTGATCAAGAATATGTATTTTTATAGGGTCAGAGACGTCTTCTTCACAGGGTTACACTTCACACTTGAGGCCAAAATTATAATACCCTCTTAGGCATTAGCTGGTGTTTCTATTATTTCGTTATATGGGCGATTATAGAAATTGAAATAGTTCAAATTTCTTACGAAAGTTATGGAATTGGATCCATAAGTAATGTTATGGAATTTGATCCATGAGTAATATAGAAGTTATAAAATTGAACATTTTTATATCGTATGTTCGATATGTGCACAGGTTAAATTAAACACGTAAGAAATTTTTTAGGTCGGTTCCTATTATCTTATGTTTTGCATCTGATCCTGATAAATCACTCTTTCCAGGGCTTTACCACTTTCGACCCCAGAAGATCCTTACCATTTCCATCGAAAACCTTACTTTCATGGACCTTAAGTCTTCTCATGAAGTTTCAAAAACTCGTTGCTTACGAGACATTTAAAGACTAAGTAACTTAATTCTTAAATTTAATTGGTCAATTTACCCCAAACCCGAAAAAATTGTTTAATTTTGTCAACACTACGCACAAAAATGTACCCTTAATTTACATTACCCCTTAATTTGGTTTAAAACCTTATCTGCGCAGACCGAGGAAGCCATTGCTGATCTATTCGAAAAATATTTTTACGGAACGTATTCTCCATACCAACATGGTTTTACAAATCTTCTGGAGTTGACGTCCTCTATTATTACGAACTGCTTTTCAAAAGGATTTTAGTAGAGCATTTAATTCTGTTAATCACTTGGTTTTTTTATACCCTTGAAAAAGGGTATTATAATTTTGTCCAGAAATGTGTAACTCATTAAAGGGAGCATCTCCGACCCCACAAAGTATATATATTCTTGATCAGCATCAACAGCCGAGTCGATATAGCAATGTCTACAAGCTACAGTTCTTTCTACATCGTAGAGTTACTGTAGAAGAACCATACAAGCGCAAAGGCCCCGTCCAATGCACTAATTGCCAAGAATATGACCATACGAGAGCATACTGCACATTGCGTTCAACTTGTGTTGTTTGTGGAGAGCTTCATACCTCTGGTCATTTCACGACAACACAACCGATCCCAGTACCAAAAACTGCGGAAATTGTGGGGGTAACCTCACAGCAAACTATAGAGGCTGTCCAATATACAAAGGCCTCGAAAGCCAGATTCATTACCGAGTAACGTCTGCACGCCTCCATTACGCACAAAATACCCCTATACAATCAAAAACATCCCAGAGGCATTTTTCGCCAAGGGCAAAGAGGTCCTCATTTGGTGCTGCGACCACCTTCCAAAATGTGACCTTTGCAAACGACCTAAAATCTGAACTTACTGAACTCTACGACAACAACTCTGCATGCTGCCCAAACTGATCCGACACAGAATGCCCCATCATCGACGCAACAGCAAAGTAGCTTAGAAACTATGATGCATACTCTGCAGCAGCAGATGATCGAATTCATGTCCTTCACGAGGACTACCATGCAAGACCTTAAGCGGAACCAAAGTATCCTCATGGAGATGCTTGTATCCCAAAACTCCAAATAATCAATTGCTGCTCTATGAATATCATTGTGGAACGCCAACGCCGATTTACGGCATAAACTTAAAATAACTGAATTCCTGCATGAAAATTATATTCACGTCCTGCTACTGTCACAAACACATCTCACTATTAAATACAACTTTCAAATAAGTGACTTTTTGTTCCACGGAACAAATCATCCACATGGAAAAGCACATGGCGAAACCGGTATCCATATTAGAAAACGCATCAAACACCACTACCATAGCGAGTTTGCAGCAACATATCTATAAATGTACAACTAAGAAGCGGCAATCTTACCGTCGCAGCGGTAAATTGTCCCCCTTGTTTCAATGTTTCCGAACAAGAATTTCTGGACTTCTTCAACACCCTAGGGGACCACTTCAAACACACACACTGAGGATCACGCTTCGTCACCCCAAAAGGGAAATAGTTGCATAACGCTATCAAAGGCAAACAGAAACCTTGACTTAGTCTCTGCAGGCAGACATTATACTGGCCGTCCCGAAAATAATTCCTGACTTGATCGACTTCGCAATAACCAAACATATCCCTTGAAACCTTATCAGTGACGAATCTCTACCGGATGTATCATCTGTCCAGTCCTCTTAAATCTCAACCTGCTCCAACTCCCTGAGACTATAATTCAGGCTAACAGATTACATCAAAGAGAACAAACTGGGTCAAATACAGAAAATACATAAGTTCACACATTGAGCTGAACCCAAGGATAAATTTTGATGCCGATATTGAATCTGCAGCAAATACCCTGGAGAGTGTCTTAGTTACAGCCGCCCGAATCTCTACACTTCAAATAGATGGCGCACATCGCAGACCCAGGATGAGAAACGTATTATCGAGCGGCTCGTTCTTGAAAAACGACGTATGCGACGTATGCGATTGGCAAGTTCATAGATGGCCAATCGCAAAGCAATGATTCAAAAATGGCTCACGAAAACTCTACAATGCGCCGAATCAAGAAGATAAAAACGACCAACGTCGCTACATAGAGCAACTATCAATACGAAGCAGTAAAAACTCACTATGGAAAGCTCATCCCAGTATAACCACAAAAATATCTCTGTTTGGTTTTAGTTGCTTTTGAAAACGTCTAATACTACCGATAAATTGGATTGAGTTTTTCTCATTACATGACTTTTTTTTTAATGTAAAGTTTCCGCATTATTTTGTGAATACAAGTTACTGGTAAGTAAGTTAATTATAAGTTTTGATTAAAATTGAAATGAAAAGTAAGTGCGTCCTTCACGTACAAAACTAAATGTGTAATTCCGTTTGCAATAAGCAAGATCAACGGAGCTAATGAACCATTAATAGATAAATTAACATGTACATAAGTGAAGGAGAAATTAAAAAAGAGCACACGGTCCATATTTAGTTTCTGTTTCTGTTTCTTTTAAAAAATAGCACAAAGATTTCCCAATTTGGGAACCGCATTTATGACGTTAATATTTCGTTTATGTTCGCTGGGTTTGTATTCCATTCCATTCCAATCATTCCACTCCAAATCCATAGACAAAATAGAAATAAAGACAAAATCATGTTGGTTCATCGGGGCCTGGTACTTCAAAATTTAAGAAGAGAAACTTCGACGGCTTCCGGTGGAAGAACTTGCTGATCCTGTTGCTCGATTGTGTGCGATCCATCCGCTGCGTGGGTAATACTTCCTTTTTGATTGACAATGGATTTCGCCTTTGCGTCGCTAGTTTTCTTGGATGGAGCTCCCTTTGCCGGGATAGTCTTGCGAATCCTATGGTCAACCGATGATGGTTTAGTCGGGACGCTTTGTTTGGCTTTAGACTTAAGGTGTGTAGTAGAGGCTTTAAGTGGCGATGCTTTCTGAGTTCCGGTATTCGACGGTTTCCTTCTCGGGGCTGCGGCTGTCGTGGCGGTAGCGGCCAGGGGTCACTTTAAAGCAGTGGTACCAGGACGAGGGCCCTAGCTGCAGCAGATTTTTCTGTTGTCAATCCTTTAGCACCTGCCTTGTTCGCCAGTGTGTTAGCTGCCACGCTTGGTTTGCTTATTGGATCAGTGGATGGTCGTGTGCTGGTCAAAGCTGTCCTGGACGTTGCTTTTGCAGTAGGGGCTGCATTGCTGGTGAATGGTTTCCTGGCGGATGTGGTTAATCCTGCTGTCGAGGCTTTAATAGCTCCATTAGTAGTTTTGGGCCCGGCAGGTGCGGTACACGGACGGGCAGTAGCTGTTTTCGTTGCTCCTACAGAGGAAATTGGAGCACTAAGCGAGTCTTTCTTGGTTGTGGAAGGACTAGCCGATGTCTTTGGCTTGGCTATGGGCGCTGAAGCTCCTTTCTTCGTTGATAGTTTTTTCGCTTCCACAGCGATAATTTCTTCCTTGAGCTGGAGGCTCCCCCTTCTGTTTCTTGCTGATCTCTGGTTCAGGTTCGCTGCCCGGCAACGCAATTTCAAGATCAATAGGCAGTTGGGCCGCAGATGCAGGGAGTTCTGCTTCGACGGGAACAACGATTTCTGGTTCTACTGGAGCAGCGAGTTTTGGTGCTACTGGAACAGAAATCTCTGCGTTCGATGCAACAAAAGGCGACTCCTCCTCGGGCGCCACAATGTCATCCAGTTTTTGGTTGGATAAGTATGCAGGCGTGAAGGGCTGGGCGAAAGGATAAAATCATAAAGGATAAAATAAATCCAAAAATACCAGGATGTAATCTAATAACTCCAAAGATGATTATCGGGCTTCCATAATGTGCTGTATACACTATTTTCTTTACTTTTTAACGCTATTACAAAACTAGGGTACTATTCTGAGAGATTGAAAAAATCGATCATAATAATTATACCAAATGCAGGCAAGGACCATTAAGTTCCCTTATCGTACAGGCCTTATCGTATGGTAGAACTGCGTTGTATAACAGCACCTTGTAGTCCAAACTTAGTGGAGAGCGTAAGTTGATAATCCAGTGAAACCTATTGTGTTACTACCTAGTATTATTCGATCACTTGTAGAGATATCAGCTGTGTATAGGAGATACAGTGTCGGACCAAGAACGCAACCCTGAGGGACTCCCGCTTCGATGACATGGTCCTCGGAGGTATTCGCATTGCACCTTACAGCTAATTTTCTTTTGAAAAGATAAGATTCAACCAGCTTGTGTGTATTTGGTGGAAAGAGTGTTTTTATTTTATACATGAGGCCCTCCAACCACACTCGGCCGAATGCTTGGGCGACGTCGATGAATACAGCTGTGCAATATTCCTTGTGCTCAAAGGAAGTTCTGATCCCTGTTTTTATTCTGTTCACTTGTTCAATTATTTCATGTTTTTAACGGAATCCAAATTGATGCGATGGAACTGTGTAACGAGTTTGCAGATGTGCTTGTATTCGAATGATGAGTAATTTTTCAAAGAGCTTAGAGATGCATGAAAGTAGACTTATTGGTCTGTAGGATGATGGCTGCGTTCTATCTTTTCCTGGCTTTGGAATCATAATTATGGTGAATTTTTTTCCATTGGTTGGAAAAATAATTGTTTTTAGCTATGGCATTAAGCAATGTGCTGATATGTCGTACAGCACAGTTTGGTAGCTCCATAATCATTTTTGGAGATATTAAGTCATGTCCAGGTGCTTTTAGCACCAGATTGATTCTTAGTAATTGAGAAACAGGGCGGACAATAGACGGCGGCCAGAGTTATATTTCCGCCACTAGAATTGACCACCACAGATGTAGCTTGTAGGTAATTTTTCTCAAAACGATCAAGGAAGTTATGTTTAATGCGACTACTGATCAAGATGCCGGCTCCTCCATGTGCTTTTCCATCGGGGTGATTAGTGGCGTAGAACACGTAGCCATTTTTTTGAAAATTGTACTTGCTGGTTAGATGGGTCTCTGAGAGCAACATAATATCAACTTTTTTATCTTTCAAGAACCTAGCGAGATCAAGTTTGTGGCGGGAGACGCCGAATGCGAATGCATTCCATAAACATATACGAAGGGAGGTCATTTTTTTTATATTTTGAATGTTGAGATGCAAGTACTTGTACTAAGGCACGCGTAAGATCCTGCATTGTTGTTCTCATGAACGACATAAATTCCGTCATCGTTGCTTGGAATGATAACATCATTTTTTCCATGGCACTTGTGTATTGTAGCAGGTCGTCTGGCACGGATCGAGGTTGCGGCGCTTTTGAGAACGCTGTTGTGGACGCAGGACCTTCCGTTCCCGATTTTAGGGCACTAGCAAATGAAACACCCGGTATGGTGCTTACTGGAGAAAGGGATGACATTTTGGCGTTGGAGAAGAAAATGTCAGGAAATGATTGGGAGGGTACCATAAATTTTTGGTTATTATAAGTACTACGAGCCGAAGCAATTCGATTGTTCATGCAACTTTTCAGATCTTTGTAGACAGGTCATCCCCGGTAATTAGCTGTGTGGTTTTCAATTGCCACATTTTTTTTTAATTTGGATCTAGTTTATTAACCGGACAAGTGCCAGATTCGTGCAGATCCCCGCAGGCGACGCAAACGGAAGGAAGGGTACAATATGTCTTGGCAGTTGGAGCATTGTACTGGACCATTACGCTTATGTGGTTCTTCTACAGTAATTATACAGTGTAATAAGAATTGGAGATTGTAAATTGGGTGCACTTTATATCTCTTTAGTTTTTGGCTAGTTGGGTCTAGCTCGACCTTGAAGAGCGGTTGGGGCTTCTTATCTTTATTAAGAATATTAATAACTGATTTAGCGTTAAAGCCCTTTTCGTGAAGTGCATTCGCCACTTCATTGGGTGTGACATCAGGCTCAATGTCTTTTAGTATCACTTGGAGCCCTTTACTGCTTTTGAGTTGGTAAGTGTAATATTTTTTGCCGTTTTCGTTTAAAACTTCGAAACCGCATGAAACTGGCCTTCGGTTTTAACCTGAAGCTTAGTTTTTTGAATTTTTCCTCTTCTTAGAGGTATAACGTGAAAAATATTATTTCCGATAAGCTGAACTATTTTATTAACCAGTGCGTTCTTGGGAATCTCTCGGATGTATATTGGTGGAGGCTTTGGTTTTTGAGATACACTATCGGTCGCTTCCGATTTCTGCTAGCAGTGCTAACATGTTTTTATTTTTGGTAGTAGTAGTTTTTGTGTCGCTACCACAATTTATTTTGGCTCTATTACCTGTTGTGCGTTGCGGACTCCGTTTGCGTTTTACAAAAACGTAGCGTTCCATACCAGTCTGCATGACCGAATTTGGGCGGCTACTTGGATTGCTCTTTGACTCATAAATCGGTAATTGTAGCTGTTAATGGTTTTGCTTGCAATGCAAAAGCCGGTGAGGTCGTTGACAGAATCGTTTGAGTTGAAGAGACTGTTGCGGTTGTTGTTGTTTTCGATGCGATTGCAGTTGTGGGAGAGGCAACCGTGCTTTTAGTTACTGCAGCTAGGCTTAAGAGAGTAGGCTTGCCTACAATGGTTAACGGAGTATGTGTGTAATTTGTTGTTGGTTGCGGCATTGGGGAAGCGCACTCTTCGCTCCAAGATTTTGGAACTGTGCTTGGCATTGACGGAGAGCAAGAGTGCGCTCTCTGGACTTGGGAGGGCTTGAGCGTTTCCGTAGAAACGAATGAGAAATACGCGTTGTTTTTGATTGAAGAGAGCCGACGCTCGTCTTTTTCACGTTGACGTTGCTCTCGAATTTCGTTTTGCATTTTTACATTTTGTGTGTTCATATTTTACTAAATACAATTCGTATAAATTAAAAAAGGGCATTGATTTTAGGTGATAGTTTAGTTACATTTTTAACCAACTAATCATCACAAAAGCGTCTTTTCGCACTACTTTTTTTTTTAAATTTCACTGATTTTGTGATTGAATAATGAATGTGTTGGAGAGCAGCACGAAACACGTCTGCACTCGCCGAATGCTTTTAGGTGCACACGAGAATATTGCATTGCAATATTTTTAGATGCCTCTCAGGCTTTTGACAACTTCTGGCTAGATGGATTAATGTTGAAGATTAGAACAATGCTTCCCCAAAACAGCCACAAACTCCTGAAGTCGTATCTTTACAACAGAAACTTTGCTGTGTGAAACTCTGACATGTCCGACGACCAAGCTATAAACACTGGAGTTCCCCAAGGTAGCGTACTTGAACTTACGCTGTACGTCCTTTATACAGCAGACATACCCACAAGCAGAATACTAACAATTTCTACGTTTGCCGACGATACAGCGATGTTAAGTCGATCCAAATGCCATTTACAAGCAACAACTCAACTCTCTTCTCACCTAGTCGCCGTGGAGAAGTGACTGGCTGGCGAATCAAAATAAACGAACAAAAATGTAAGCATGTAACATTTGCACTTAATCTGCAAGACTGAAACAATCAATCACCTGAAACAACACCGTACTCCCAAGGCAAATGAAGTTACATATCTTGGAGTGCACCTCGCCCGACTAAAACCAATTTGGACGTACGGCTCCCAACTTTGGGAAAGTGCCAGCAGTAGTAACATTGAGATCATGCAAAGGGCCTAATAAAAGATACTACGAACAATCACTGGAGCACCCTGGTATATCCGAAATGAAAATATACAAAGAGATACAAAGATGAAATAACCCAGCACACACAAAAGTACATAAGCAAATTAACGCCACACCCTAAACACCTTGAGAGAAGTTTAACTCGTGTTTGCGAGCTTTCCCGACTTCGCCGCAACGACCTTCCGACCTATTGCTGATCACTAGGGATTTTTCCAGACCACACTTAAAAAGACTGTTGAATATTGTATAAAATTAAGATTAGATAACTTTTTGTTAGTAATTTACAAAAAACAAAATTTTAGACCTGTGGTATTGGAATTTGGTACATAGTTCACTTTTTTCCACTTAACTAGAAACACATTCAATAATTGGAAGCTATTTCTTTTATTTCTTTAACCAATTTTTGTAATTTTTTAATAAAAATCGAAGTATCGAGGCAGCTAAGCGAATTATACTTTAATCGTGGCAATTTTATGCAGGCGGTTAAATTTTAACAATGTCATCCCAGTTCCTAAAAGCTGATAGTTTGGCGCATCGCTAAATTAATTACTTTTTAAAATTGGGACACTTTTCTCGGTAATACAAAACCATTTTCGGTCCAGTATTAGGTTTTGTGAAAGATTCTTATATTAAAATAAAAAAAAGTATTAACGGTGCGGTTAACCCAGCAAAAAATAACCCGGCTCAAATATTTAATATCCACTGTAGCCAACTTCTGTTACACATTTTAAAGTACAAATATAAATATATGTTAAACCAAATTTTTGAATGAATTGAATAAAAAAATGGAGACAGTAAAATCCAAACACATAAACTTGTCCTGGACGATTTAATTCAAACAATACATAAAAGAAAAATAAAATAATTGAACAAAACACACTGATGCGCTTATTACGTTTATGTCGGTCGGACGCAAAGGCGTCACGGTGGGCCAATGCATTGTCGAAAACTAAAAACGCTGTGAATTTGCACACCATGGACGATGGGAGAGAAAGATATCTTATACCACACACGAGAAAAAGCTTGCAGTGGTGACAAATTCATACCGTACACACTGGTAAGAAAAGACTGCAGAGAGATCAGAGATGCGCTGACCGACCAGAGTCATTTATAAAGAAAATATGAATAAATAATTAAAATATATAATAAAATATAATATAGGAAGAAATTATGAAGATGTAGATGTGAAATATGGGTACATTTGCTGCTGGCACATTTGCCAACACACATCAAAAGAGTTAGTTACCTAAGCTTGTTACAGGACCAAACACTGTTTCGTCATCAGTGGTACTACAATTCCAACGGCGACTTTTAAATTGAAATTGGCATTCCTAAAAAAAAAAAATAATTTCATTTTTAGAATTTTGTACAGTTTTGGCTGTTATAATAATCTTTTTATAATTTTTCTCTTAATGAAATTGTAAAATTAAGGAGTCAAAGAAGGATAGGAAACTTCGGTCGGTGCCAAAGCTGATAGAACAAAAACAACAGAGGGCGGCTATAGTTTATTTGGTATAGTTTATAGACTATATACCCGACAGACATCTTGTTTCCTCCCCGTTAATAAACCCATTAAATATAAACGTTAAGGTTAGAAAAGCTTCGCAGTTTTTTTAAATTTTTTTTCGTAATTCAAGATTTTCTCCAAAAAGCTTAAATAAAATACATCAAATTTTTTTAACTTTTTTTAAAATTTCCCGAATTAACTAAAATTTTTTGTGCATGTTCATATTGACATAAAAAAAATAGTTAGTTATTCAAAAATTTTTTAAATGTGTGTTTAATGTGCGCTACTAATAATTCCATTTTTGGGTATGACTTAAATGATTCGGCTGTCAATCGGCAGCCATGGCCGTCTGTTTGTATGCATGCGTGGATTTTGTAGATTAAGAGTTAATGCTTGACTAGGAGACTTAGAGAGAACCTGTAATGCCGACGCAGATAAAGTTAGTCCTCTTCCGACCCCAAAAACGCTACAGAATACATATACCTTATGGATTGGGAAACGCTTTCTTCTCAGTGTTACAGTTATTTGCATGAATACAATATATCCTTGATGCTCAGAATGAACGAGCTTAAGACTTAAACGAACGTTCTGTGCCCGGTTATTTCATCACCTCCTTTCAAGACTGGGTTTTGAAAACCTATGATTATGATAAAATAGTATTTAGGACTAGGTGGCTAGATAACTAGGAGTCATTAGTCAGCAGAAATGCTTGGTGTGGTTAACTCCGAAACTTGTAAACAATGTGTTTTTAATCAGGAGCAAGGCTTGCGCGTTATGCCGGTGTATTCTTTGGTTCTTTTACTGATTGTTTGTTTAGTAGCGATATTATGGTTGTACAAGTTAACAACAATAAAGTTAACAATAAGTAAAAGTCAAATTAAAACGGGCCGCCTAATTTATTGCACGCGCCGTGCCACCAGCCCCGGACCATATAAGCGATTCCGTTATACCCCCAGCGCATATAAATTTTAGAAGATCGACGACTGATAATTGACAAAACATCAGACCATGTAAGCAATTCCGTTATATCCTCAGCCAATGCAATTTTAAGAAGGTCACCAACTGATAAACACAACATCAGGCCATGTAAGTCACAAATGGGAAGCTGGGCGTGGCAGTTTTTTGCGGTTTGCGGGGTAGCGGGGGTACTTGTACTGCGTATGGTAATTACCTATCCAACGATATATGGCACATGTCTGTAGCTCTTGTAGTTTCTGAGATCTAGGCGTTGATACGGACAGATAGACGGACAGACGGACGGACAGACGGACGGACAGACGGACGGACAGACGGACATGGCTATATCGATTTGGCTGTTGATGCTGATCAAGAATATATATACTTTATGGGGTCGGAGATGCTTCCTTCTGCCTGTTACATACATTTGCACCATATTAGGATACAATTTTCACCAATTTGTAATGGGTACAGGGTATAAAAAGGAAAAAAAATCGGATGCAATCGGTGAGCAATTCCAAAGCTTTCCGAAAAAATGGTACCACCACATCTGCAACACCTATGCACTTCAATTATTTCTCCATGCCAACATGGTTTCATAAAGCGTCGTTCCACCACCACTTACCTCTTGAAGCTGACATCCTTTATTATAGATGGTTTCCGATAAGCAGATGTCATCTATACGGACTTCAATAAAGCATTTGACTCTGTCAACCACTCACTCCTTTTGAGTAAACTTAATCTCTTGATTGGATTTTGGATTTCCCTTAGACCTTCTCTTGTAGATTTCCAGCTACTTAGCTGGAAAAACCCAAAGTGTCCTTTTTAAAGATGTACACTCTCGCCTCACTCATATTAAGCCGCTACTTTTCACTATTTTTATTAACGACCTACCCCCTGCTCTAACGAACTCTCTGGTTCTTATGTATGCAGACGACGTTAAGGTTTGTCTTCAATACAAATCCCCTTCTGCCCAATATAAACTTCACTCAGATGTAGACAATTTTTAAAAATGGTGTTCAATCAATCTCTTAAAACTTAATGGGTCAAAATGTAAGCTTATGTGTTTTTATCGTTCGTGGCCTAACCAGACCACATACTTTCTCTATGGGATTTCCTTAGATAGATTAACCCAGGTTAATGATCTTGGTGTCCTATTAGGTGCTAAACTTAAATTTTCCGACCATATTTCTACGATGGTTCATAAAGCCAAGGGTGTGCTTGGCTTCATTAAAAGATGGTCTAAGGAATTCAATGACCTAAGGGTCATATTACTAAAACATTATACGTATCTTTAGTACGTCCAATTCTGAAGTACGGGTCATACGTCTGGAGCCCTCAGTATGGGGTTCATCAAGATCGCATTGAATTCGTTCAAAAGAATTTCTTGACGTTTGCTCTTAGCGGACTCAACTGGGATGCAAATCTTCACCTCCCATCTTATTCTAACAGACTCCTTCTAATTAATCTACCTTCCCTAACCAATCTTAGAAAGATGCTGGGGGTCGTTTTCCTTTATAACCTTATTAATGGTAATGTAGACAGCCAGCATCTACTGACACGACTAACATTTAACATTCCAAATAGACGTACTAGAAATTTTAGTCCCCTGTTCCTAAGTTGTTGTAGATCTACATATGCCTAGCATGAGCCTTTCAGGGTTTTATTTTCTGACTACAATGATTTATACTCTATTACTTCATTCTGCACGTCCACTTCTATCAAATGCTCAATTCTCACCTACCTTTCAGAGCAACAAACGCACTCCACTTTTTTCTCGTAATCATTTCTACACTTTATTCTCTCGGGTCTATCCCCACGATCCGAGCCGTAAGATAAACAGCAGGGCCCACTCGGTCGGTTGGGCAGGAGGTGGGCTGTACGTGGGCTTATGCAGTGGGAGCCGCGCGAAAAAAAAGCTTAGATAAGGCCTTAAGCTCGCCTCATGGGAACAAATGGAAGGCTTCACTTAAGAAGGAGAGGACTAGTCTACGGGATAATGAAACTTGGTTCCTAGTAGATCTGCCAAAACGCGAGAAGCCCATTGGATGCAAGTGGGTGTTTGCCGTCAAGCGTAATAAGGATGGAAATGTTGATTGCTTTAATTCACGGTTGGTTGCCAAGGGGTGCCCGTAGCGCGGGGGTATTAATTGTTCTGAAACTATTTCCCCAGTTGCCAGATACTCCACAATACGGCTGGTTATTGCCTTAGCAGTTAAACATGGGATGTACATTCACCAAATGGCGTATTGGAATGGTGACTTACATGATATGGTGTACATACGGCAGCCTAAAGGTTTCATCGACGAACAGCATCCACAACGAGTCCTGCGATTTCACAAGTCATTATATGGCTTGAAACAGAGTGGACGCGAATGGAACGAAAAGCTGAACACCGCATTACTGAAAATTGGATTTTCCCCTTGCCCTAGTGAGTCATGCTTATATGTACGCAGAGCTAGAGGCCACTTGGGAATTATTGTTGTATACGTTGATGCCCTGATGATAGCAAGATCCGACAATGATGATCTCAACCAAATTAAGACGCTTATCTCTAAGGAGTTCGACTGAACTCATTACCTAGGCATGGAAATTGAGAGAGGAGCAACGGAAGCGTTAAAATTGGAAGCAAGCAATATATTGAGGCACTTCTGAATGAGTATAATATGCAAAGCTATAAGCCATATTGTATACCATTTAACCGCTGGCCATCATGTTAATTGCACAAACGACGACTGTGACCGAGCTAATTTTTTTTTTTTTTTTTTTTTTTTTGTATAACTATTTATTGAGTCATATTTATTGAGGCAGGGTATCTAATGACACCAATTACCTGTCGCTGATAGGGTCTCTGGTGATGACTACTAGACCAGACATACTGCATTCTACAGTAAAGCTTGCTCAAAGAAATGCAGATCCACACAAGGAACACGAAGCGGCTGCCAAACGTATCCTCCGCTACTTAAGAGGCACATCCGAGGTGCAGCTTCATTACAAGAAGTTTGGGCAGAACATACACTGTTACGTGGATGCGGATTGGGCTGGCAATTCCACCGATTGAAAGTCATTTACTGGCTGGGAGTCTAAGAAACAAAGTGTTGAAGCCCTAAGCAGCACAGAGGCCGAGTACATAGACTTATCATCGGCAGCTAAAAAACCGGTGTACATAACGAAGCTGATTGGCGAAATGGAATTTGGATGCTTTGAGATAATACCGGTGTACAGCGATAATGCCAAAGTGCTCAATGCTTAGTTAAGAATAAAAAGTTGCAAAGAGTAAACACATAGATATAAAATATCACCACGCCAGAGAAATGTATAAAGACAAAAATAATTATATTTAATATGTCCAAACAGAAAATATGATAGCTGATGTGTTAACAAAGAATTTGAGCAGGATTAAACATTGCAAATGTATTAATTTAATGGGACTACTTTAAAGTACATATTACTTAATTATACCTTGTACCCATTAAAAATGGGTGAAAAGGGTATCATAATATGGTGCAAATGTATGTAACAGGCAGAAGGAAGCATCTCCGACCCCATAAAGTATATATATTCTTGATCAGCATCAACAGCCGAGTCGATATAGCCATGTCCGTCTGTCCGCCGTATCAACGCCTAGATCTCAGAAACTACAAGAGCTACAGACATGTGCCATATATCGTTGGATAGGTAATTACCATACGCAGTACAAGTTTGTTTTGATATCACCCCCCGTACCCCGCAAACCGCAAAAAAGTGCCACGACCACGCTCCCCGCAAACCTCAAAAAACTGCCACGCCCACAATTATTGTCCTAATGCTATGCAATTCGGCATATGCGTTGGTGCTTATAAAAGCTATCTAATTTTTAAATTTGAACCAAATCGGATAAGAAACACGGAAGTTATGCCACATGCAAAATCTATGGCAAGGGAAGCAGAAGTGCAGCAAAACACGCATAGCGCGACGCCGACTGCGACGTTGACAGCGAAATGTGTATGGCTGTATGACACACGAAACTTATTTTCATAACCAAAATCATACCAAATTTATATTGTTATGGTCCTCTTTTCTAATAGAATATTGTTTCATTTATTTATTGATACTAAATAAATAAATTGTAAGCATGTCTAAGGGTACAGGGTATTGTGCAATCGGGAAACTCGACTGCTGCTACCTTACTTGTTTTTTGATTTTGTTTATGTCAAAAAAATTTTTATATACTGCGTTGAGAAGGAGTGTTGGAAATATTAATTTAAGACAACGCATTATACATACACATGTGTAAGCACCGTATGTATTTTCGTGCTTACGCCTTATTCTTATTCGCTGCCTACGTGCAGCTTCCTTTGTAATCCTTTAATCGTCAATCACTAATAAACCTTTGCCGAATCAATACGTTCAATATAATGTGTATATAAGACCAGTTTAATTTTCGCTCAGAGGTCTCAACAGGGACACAAATCACTACCTTCTTTCTTGTTTTATCTGATTCTTATTAATTAATAATAAATAAAATATATAATATATACTATATAATTATTTAGTAATATAAATAAAAAAAACTATTGAGCGATAGAGAGAAAAAATGTAACACCGTGTGGTTGCTGCGGAATTTTATTTGCGACTGACAATGTTGTGAAAGATATACACATATTCTTATTCCTAATTCGTTAGAGAGACAAATCTATTGACTATGATCTGTAACGAATACAGGGTCTTTATTTTCTACATCTTCCCAATGCATGCATGTTTACAAATAATATTTAAAACAAATTTAGCATTTCTATAAACAATTCGTGTTTGGTCTTCAGAAGGTTCTTGGTCAAAATATCTGCTATCATTTCGGTGGTACATTTATATTTTAACAAAACTTGCCCTTCCTTTACGACATACTTAACAAAATGATAACGTGTATCAATGTACTTCGTTCTGTAATAGTTTACAGGATTCTTGGTTAATGCCTGCACGTTTTGATTATCGCCATACACGACGATTGGGGTGTTGTCGTGTCCGCAGCCAATAAGCCTTCGCATGACTATCGCCTCCTTAAAAGCCGCCGATAGTTCCATGTACTCTGCCTCGGTACTGCTTAACGCCAAGCTTCGCTGCTTTTCTAAACGCACGAAATTGGAACACCGGCCAACAAGTATATGTAGCCAGTGTAAGACTTCCAGTCAAGCCTATCGCCTGCCCAATCAGCATCAACGTATCCACAGAACGATTGACCACATTGCTTATGGTATAATGTAAATTTATGTCACGTGGATGAGAGATACCTGAGGATGTGCCAGCCATGTGCTCAGCATGAGGATTTTGATTCCGTTGAGCCAATTTGGACACCGAATGCAATATGTCTAGCCTTGTTGTAAGAGCTAGCCACATAAGCTCTTCCACTACGGATTAATAAACCGTGGGATCCACATGTTCGCACTTGGTGCAATCTATTTGGAAACCTGCATCCAGGGGAGCTTTTGCCGACTTGTAATATTCGCTGCCATGGGTCCGCCATAAATCCTTGATATCCCAAAGTAATGGCTGCCATCCGCTGCCATGGGTCTGCAACAAATCCTTGATATCCCAAAGTAATGGCTCCAAGGTCCCCTTCTCGCTCGATTTCCATGCCCAGGAAATGGTTCAATGGACCCTTGTCAACGCACTCAAACGATTGTAAAATGCTGTCTTTAATTTCCAGCAAATCTTCGTGCGATTGGAAAGCTATGACTGCTTCATGTTAACCGTCTCACTTAGATCGCTGTTGAAATACGCGGCGTATACATCCATCTGATGAAGATATAGTTTGAGCTCAGCCGCCAGTGCATACTGACGCATACTCTCCAGTCGGCATACCGACGAAAATGTTTCCGAAAAGTAATTTACGCCAAACTGCTGGGAGCATCCCTTTGCCACCAGACGAGGTTGGAAACGTTTGATTTTGCCATCCTTATATCGTTTTAAGTTGAAAACCGGTTTCCATCCAAATGCTCGCTGATTCTTAGGTAAATCAGTAATCTGCCAAGTCTGATTGGCAACCAGTGAATCATATTCCCTAGCCATAGCTTCGCGCAATTCCGTGGCATGCGAATTTTCCTCTTTGTCGCCTCTTTGCAAGTCAATGGGGATGGGAACGTTTTCTGAAAAAAGAGCGCCCAAAATGGAGTTGCTGGGTCATACAGCCGATAAACTTTGGTTGCCACAGAGTACCCAACCATGGTGTACTCCTTGCCCTTGGGATGGAACTTGCTGTTCTTCCTCGGACCCTTGTCTAGAGCAACTGCAAGAGATCCAAATACTTTCAGATGTTTCATGGAAGGCCTCTTTTCGCGTCCACGCTTCCATAGAAGTCATACTCTTCACTGCGCTGGTAGGCGAGCGGTTTCGCAAAAAAACCGAAGTATTGACAGCTTCTGCCCAAAAACTATCTAAAAGCCCCGCCTGGACCAGCGGACATCTCGACATCTTCACTTGCGTTCGATTTGCCCTTTCCGCCCATTCATTTTGCTGCATGTATGCGCTATCGTTAGCTGCCTGACAATGCCATATTTCTTGAGATATTCATCAAACTGCTTATTGACAAACTCCCCGTCGTTATCACTCCGCAAAAATTTCAGCTTTCTACCTGTCTGCCGTTCCACCAGACTTTTGAACTCCATGAACTTGTGCTGTGAAAGTTCATGGAGTTCAAAAGTCGACTCGTTCTTCCCACGCAGAAAATAAACAAAAATCCTCCTGGATTTTTTGTCAAGGAACGTCAAAAAATGCTTTGAACCTCCTAGAGACATTGCTGAAAAGGTCCACACACATATGCGTGTATCAGCTTCAAAAGCTCCACAGCCCTATTACACGTTGCCGTTGGGAATGGTTGTACATGGATCTTGCTAACCATACACGTTTTGCAGTTAAAATTTTCCGGCAAACGAATATAAAGGTGTGTAAAGAAAGGCGTGAGTAACGTTTGAAGTCGATAACTTTAAAACTGAGAGTTAAACTGAGTAGAGCCCTGAGTTCCAAAGACACTCTATTGCCTACAAAAACTCCCACCAACGAATCATTCTCATCCCAATACAACGAAAACCTGTAGATTAACTAATATCCCGATCAAACTAACTCAAATAATAACCCAAAATTCTAAACTTAAATATTTGAATTGACTTTTAAATACCATTTAGTTTATCTTAAACAACTTTTAAAATACTTCAATGGACTATCAGCGGAATGTTTAACAATTAAAACGAACTTCCTTTTTTTTAATAATAGAATACACAACATTAAAAATGTTGTTTACACCTAGGATTATTTCTAATACTTTCTCAACATGCCACATAACCCTAGCCAAGCAAAGAATCTGCTTCCAGTTTTCCAAAATTTCTGCTTCATGCCAACCCGAAATCATCATAATACAGTAACGATATGCTTCCACCGATGGCATGACAATGATTTCCAGATTTACGTGCTCGAAATGGTTTTCATGTTTTTCCTGGAATCATGCTGTTGGTTCTGTGGATCTTTGGCCGTATCAGGCCAACGAGTTCCGTAGCCATGTTGTGATGTCGTTAATCATCTTGGGCGTACGTATTTGTGTCTGTTTTGCTTGTGAGTGGATCGAGTGCTTTTTATTTTATTTTTTTTTTTATTATTTGCGTCCGAATCAATTCAGAGCCTTCTGAATATAACCGGACGAGGGAGATGGAGGATTATATTTTGTTAGATAAAGAATTAACTAACTTGCATTTAACAATTTGGCGGGGAATTTAGATTCTGACGATATTATGCGGGTAGGGATATCAGAGCGGTGGATCCTCTTCAGACGTCGGAGGCAGAGTGTTGCCAATTTCTTCGCGTATCGGCAGCTGTGGAGGTTGATCTGATCACCAATCATAGTAATTCGGAGATCCCTTAGGATGGCGTGATTGGAGACGTACTAGGGGACCCCGGATGCAAGCCAAGCAGCACGTGTCTGGACAGTTTTCAGCCTGTCGAACTGGTGCTTGGAGGCCGTTCCCCATACTTGGATCGCATAGGTCCAAGTAGGGTTTAGTACTACCTTGCGCTTTAGTTAGAAGTTGTAGTTTGCTAGACCGTAGGAGCCAGTCAAGTTTTCTCATCTTTACAAGGAACTTGCCCTTGACCGCTTTGATATGGTCCCGCCAGATGAGTTTCCGATCCATGTGGACTCGCAGGAAAAAGTGGGAATTGACATTGCCTATCAACCCACCGTTAAATGTTGGGCCAGTGCAGGTGCCGGGAAGGAGCGCGAAGGTCACACAAGCGAACTTAGCACAATTGATGGCTGTATTCCACTTGGCTGCCCAGACTTCAATGTCGAGTACACTTCCTTGAGAAATTCCTGCGTTCACGGCCAGCATTCTCGATCGAGAGTGTCTCACTGCTACCTCGTAGACCCGATCGATGATGAAGGATATCAGGATATTATAGTGGGGTGCTGGAAGAAGAGCCTTAACTTTATATAGGAGTCCCTCGTGCCATACCTTATCAAAGTTTTGCTTGACATCGAGGAAGACTGCCACCGTGTAGAGCTTGGACTCAAGGCCGTGCGTTACGCGATTGACTAGACCATGGACTTGTTCCGGGAAACCGCGTGACTTTCTGAAGCCAAATTGATGTTGGGGTATGTAGCCTATACCTGCGGCAGATTCATCAATCGCTTCAACAGAATGCGTTCAAAGACCTTTGAAAAGATTGGTAGTAAACTTATTGGGCGGTACGAGTCTATCTGCGTTGGAGGTTTGCCGTCTTTGGGTATCATAACCATCCTCGCACACTTCCACTGCTTAGGGAAGTGACCTAGTCTAAGCATAGCGTTAAAAATGTTTACTTATGCCATAACTGCTTCGTGTGGAAGGTATTTGGCTGCACGGTTGTCAATACCATCGGGTCCAGGTGTCTTCTTCAGTTGAAGCCCCTTTAACAGCAGAGTGACTTCTTGTGGCATGGTATGTTTTATGGGAAGGACTGGTTGAGTAGTTGAGTAGACATCCAAAAAGCTAGCGACTTCTCGGTGGGAGTCGTCCGTCAAACGGAAGGGGGTGAAAGTGGAAAATAAATGCTCATCAAATGCGTTCGCTTTGTCACAATCTGTTTTGAGCCATAGGCCACTGTGACCCAAAACGGGCGATTGGCAGAGCGGCTGCCTCTTTATTCCTCTCGTTAGCTTCCGTACTGAGAAGTCGCTGGTGTTGCCAGGGCCAGCTTCCTCAAATAGGCTGCTGAGGTTTTCCTGGCGGTTTTTGCCAAGCATCCGACGTAGTCTGTTTGTGACACTTGAGGGGTACTGCTTAGTTGCAGGATCTAATGTTGCTATGAAAATGCCTCCTGAGGTGTCTTTCGAGGTTCTGAAGAGCTCTTGCCTCCGGAATTAGTATTGGTCTTCTAACAGTTTTCGGGCTTACTTGGCGCGGTGAAGGAGTTGCCCGTCGTCCAGCCTCAATGACAGTAGCAGTGAAGCAGTCGACATAAGCATTCAGCTCGTCGCTAGTGTTGATGGGCATATTGAGCGCAACGTTATCATAGATGTGTGCTTTAAATAGAGCAACGTTTGCATGCGGGGGCAGTGTTCTAGGAGTTCCCTGAAGTATTGGGCCTCCTCGTCCAGTTCAAAGAGGAGCGGGAGATGGTCAGATGAAAGCTCTGTGAGAGCTCTTACTTGGATTTGTTGCTGTCTGAAGCCTTTTATATGCCAAAGTCCATGGCACTGGGAGTGGCGCTCACACGGTAAGGGTAGCAGGTAGCTTCGCCTATAGCGAATATTGTCCTCCTGATGAGTGACTGCCTTTTTACGCGTTAATTTGGGGGAAAGAGCGGAGCCGGCTCTTTTACGTCTTGCCAACCTGTAAGGTGAGCAGTGGAGATCGGTGAGGTGCTTACCGTCGCTTTGATTTGGATCTTGCTTAATGTTGTACCATTTAGTGTTGGTGTTGAATTGGATATTGAGTTGGGTACTGGGATGACATTGTGGAGATGCTTGAAGTTGCCGTACTAGTGGTAGTACATGTTATGAGATCCCATGGGGCGGAGATGGCTGGGCATTCGCGTGGCCCGTCATTATGTAAATATGCTTGCGTACCAGCGCGCAGTTCTGATGAGCCGAAGTCTGCAATTGAGTCCATGCGTCGAAGTCAATTGATTTACTTGGCGATGGATTGTCCATGTTTTCTGGCAATTACTTAAAACTTTATTTGATAAGATTGAAGACTTGCCACAATTACATTTACAGAGCAGGTTCTAAAACCGGCTAAACTTATAGACCAGACAAGAGCTATTTCTGCTGATCAAGCTTAAAGCTTAAGCTTTAACAGCTGATCGCCACGCGGGCTACCAAAGAGCAGGCGCGGCGACTTGAATGGCACAGTCAACTAAATCACTTTGTTTGCACTGTTTCCACTCGCATATTAATAAGAATAATGCCACAACCATTGACTTGTCCATATAAGCAACTCAGTGTGAGTCTTTGTTGAAGTGGTTCAGATATAGGGAAAAACAAAACGCGTCCTACTCATACGAGAGCTCAGGCGAAAGTGGATGGAGTGCTTGGATGCGATATACGATGCATAACTGCAAAAATGTTATATGGCATCGTAAATACGTATATTTATATGGCTCGACGTTCGATATCGTAAGTGCGGTGGCTTTTTTTCAGTCAGCTTAAGCTTCCGGAAAAAAATCTCAATGGCTGACACATGACACATGATTGTTGTTCTAAGTCTGCACCTTGTGACGTGTAGGAGGCATCGCATGCTAGACTCAGGTTACCGGTTGCGTTCGGATGCACTAATTGTATCTGCTTGAGCTTGCTTAGACAATTCTAATGCACTACTTGCCTTCGGTGTCCTATCTATATTCTTTTCGTCATTTTCATTCCTCGGAAAATTTTATTCAATGGTGCTTAAATAACTAACGCACTTCAAATCCACTTGCGGTAGTGGTTTATTCCAAGGAATCGACTCAATCCGTTTTCATCGATGACATAACTTGTTTTGACGCTTAGGCCTTTTTTTAAGTATGGATGATACAGGTCGTCGATATAGCAATATTCGAAATCATTGTTTCGAAAAATCATTTCCATGAATCGAAAATTTTTGGCATTATTGGCAAACATTATTGAAACCAAATCAACTGTATAGAAAATCTATGAGCTTAAATGGTGTACATACCGCTGGTTTTTCTATATCCTTGTTGGCCATGGGGATGTGGTAACATGCGCGAACCAGATCAAGAGTGGTGCATATGGAGTTACCGTACAGCTTTTCGGCGAAATCCTCTAAGAGTGTCTCTGGGTATTAATCTATTGTTATTATGCAGTTTAACTTTTCATAGTCCCCGCAATCTCACCAACCACCATTTCGCCTGGGAACCATATATAGCCCAGTCGGCACACGATGACATTCCTCTGATATTTCTGTGGAAAACTCTGTAGTAGGTCATTAAAACAGAAAGTTGCCGAAACATCCACGCCCTCTTTATTTTGAATTGCGTTTTTAACCGCTGGACCATCTCTTTTGAGTGCATTTTTTTACTCAAAATGTCTTTAATCTGCACTTCGAAGAAATGTGAATTTGGAGGCGCTATTACTGGAGACTCTTACATCATTTACTGGCTTTGCAATAATTTCTCACATATGAAATGCGGTGAAATTTGTCATTATGATCGTGTTGGCGATCTACTGGGAAAAGGTATTGGTTTGACCTGGTCCTGTTTTATCTGTCGAGAGATTAAAAGCCAAAAGCCAAATACGTTCACGAGGCAAAGTCGTCATCGGTTAAGCTATCTGCGATTCACAAGCTGCTTAAGAAACTCATTACACCGCAGCTGCATCATTCATACAAGAAATTAATCCCCCCATCCAAACATGGGTTTGTCAAGCCATCGATAACAACTAATTTACTAGAATTTTGTTCGATAATGCACCGATGGTTTCAGTATGGCTTGCAAACAGACGTTATTTGAATTTGTGCAAAGCAATTTCTGTTATTTTACCTGAGCAGTTTAAACTAGGACCGTGACAATTGCCTTTGTACGTCATCGATACGCAATCGATACATGAAAAGTTAATTTATGTGCCTTACCCATGAGAAAATGTGGGATGCATTACATTTGCCGTTTTACGTTTACTATAAAACTCGAATTTGTAAAAATGTAATCAGTTTCAAGATCTTGAGCACAACTTTCGTCTCGCAACTTTCATTTAACCAACATCGCAATAACTTGATAAAATAGCTCGAAATCAAATACATTAAAAACTTATTTTTCCAAAATAAACTATTATTTATAGGAATGCAACAAATCCATTTCTGATGAATTTCATTATATTTTAAAACCATGCCATTTCGATAAGAAAAAAAGAATAGCTGTGGGAGAAGTAAGGAGAGCCCACAGATAATGCCCTCAAACATGCTACAAACAAAGGCATGCCTGTGATACCTTTTCCTCTTTCGCATCGGACACTCGAACAACTCAAGAGTGCATTAGATTTAGTAACTTTACTTATTTAACTTTGTAATTTGTCTTTCGCGCACTACTTGTGAGTACTTCACTGATCTGGTAACCGGAGCCGTAACGTCGGGAACTAACATGGACAGTGTTTTTGCGCCAGATTTAATATTTTGATTATCATTTCCTAGCCGTTGGGTTTTGCGTTGGGTTTTGGTAATCATTTTTTTTTTACCTAATTCAACCATAAAATCATCAAATAATTCAACATTTTATAAAGTTTACAATAATAATAAATATAAAATTATTGTTTAACCAACATATAAAAAAGTCATGACAGTCTAGAGTTAAACTTTTTTAGTTTTTCTCAATTCATAGATAATGAAGAGAATCGTAATACCCTTCTCTATGTTATAAAGGATGTCAGAGCAGATAAAGTTACATTTTCTTCTATTTCAATTGAAGAATTAACTCATTTCACATTTTTTCTTTAAAGCTGATACAAGGTTGACGTATTTAAATAGAGAGGTATAAATTTATAATCTATTAAAAAAACTCACTTGAATAGCTGCACGTGCTCCTCGGCTTATGGCTGGCATCACACTCGTATTTTTTACACATTGTTTTTTTTGATTAAACGTCATGCCATTTACTTTATAACAATTCTTTGGATTCAAATCAATGGGTTCAAAATAAATCTTAGACATATCAGATGAGTCATTGATATATTGATTTTTTATAGGAGAATCGTATTTCTCAATATTAGCTACAAAAACTTCGTGGTCGTTGGCTATTTCTGCAGATGTCATCACAATGTCTTGATTAAATGGATCTGTTTCACGAGACAAGATTTCTAAATTGTTAACTTTGGACGCTCCAGTGTTATCGGGCATACTTTTGCGGCTATGGGATGGCGAGCGTTGAGCTCTTGATAACAAATCAACCCCAGAATGTACTTTAAATGAGTCCGGTATTTCGATAGACACGGCAAAGCGCTTTGTATTATTGATAGTTTGAATAATTGGCTGAAACCGGGGTTGCGTATATTCAGCTTGACCTCGGAACCATTCATCCCGATCTCTTTGTCTCTGTTGCTCCTCTCTTCGTCGTTGACGTATACATTTTGGTGAATCGGGATTTCGTAGGCAAGCAGGTCGTTTAGTTGTACGTAAATGTGATTCGACATCAGTTGTATTTATAACTAAAGAATTTGTACTCTGTGTGGTTGAAGTCTGAGTTTCATTTGGTAGATCAATTTGAGACTTTAATAAAGGTTTACTTCCATTTAATAGTAATATAGAATTAGACTTATTTATTGGTTTTGGAAAATATGAAATGTTATTTACGTTTTCCTCATTATTAAAGAACTCTTCGATTTTTTTCCGACCATGAATACTTTCCTGGTTTTGCTGCATCCTTCGAGTTGGAGGTGCAATTGGTGCTGCATACTGAAAAAAAGGCCTTTGGGGACGTTTATTGTTTATGGCGGAGATTCCACTGATGGGTTTATCTTTGGGCTTATCTTTTTGCAAGCTTGGAAACTTTACGAACTTGGATTCAAAGTTTGTATTTGTTTTTGTCATGTTATGCAAAAAAAGAATGTGTTTCTTTAAATCATCAATATTCGATGTGGGGTCAAATTCTGGTGGCAATGGTGTACCACTGAGTAATGGTGGATTATTTTGTCTATCAGAACCGTTTGTCATTGTCAATTTTGAATTTGGTAGGCGAACAGTAGATGAATTATTAGTGCCCCATTGGAGATCAGGTGATATATTTTTTAAAGCCATGGGTACAATAAACTTTCGATCCTCTTCAGTTAAACTAGCAGGTAGACCATTTTCGTCTGTATCATCATCGAGGAGTATAATATTTTTCTGGTCCATTTCTTCCTGGATTGGGTGAATGTGGCGAGATTGTACATTAGTTAGACTAAATGTTAGTCTTTTGGTATGATCTGGTTTCACAAAACCAGTTTCGGAGTCTCGTAGGTCTACAGGTTTAATGAATGTTCCTAATTTACGTAAGCCCTCTTGATGCATGTATGCTTGCTCGTCCTTTGTTATATTAATCGGTATACTTGTATTTGCCAATTGTTCCTCGTTACTTCCAAACTGTATAAACGGCGACTTCAGGCCAAGGCATCTAAAAAAAATATAACATTATTTGTAGTATATTATCGACTTTTAAACTAATATAGTTATATAGAGGAACAAAAAAATCGTATAGACAAATAATGTCAAAAGCCCTCTATATACAATTTCCAGTTCGGCCTAACCAATAAAAAGAAACCGTGACACAATCTTTATTGTACTTATTCATTTAATTGGGACAGCACTATTTCACAATCCTGTGTGATTAAAAATATTCTATAGAAAGATTATAACATTATCATAATTTTAATATTTGAAACATACATTGACAGATATTTGGTTGATCGCTATAAAAACTATTTAAAACACCTCAAATTTTTTTTTTTTAACTCTGCTTTTATTTATTGAATCCTCTTAAATAAGAACTAACAATAAGTTTAAAAATCTTAACTTATACAAATTTTTTCTAAACAGTTGTTTTATTTTTCCAACTGTTTCGAGATTAAGCGTCACTAAAAATGTCTTCGCTGGGTTGGTAGGTCCCTTCGTCGGAGACGGGAACGACTGCTGAGCTGGGTTAGATTTCTCGCTAGGTGGTTGGGGTGCGAGGAAAGCTTGCTATGATATTTTTTCATATGCTCTGTGATTTCATTGGTTTTTTTTTTTTTTTAGAACATTCATAATTTGTATTTAAAATCAATCCGAGTGGACAATCATTAAATGGTTTGGGGGAGACCTTGACTTAAGGGAGGTACATCGAATGTATATCTTATCATCGAATGTATATCTAAGTCAACCTTAGGTGTCTATTGGTTGGGGAGGTCAAGCGGGTGTTTCCTTTTCAGGCGTCTTGGGGAATGCCTATTATCTAGGAGGTTGATGGCCAGGTGGTTGGGGTGGTTGTCCAGTCTTTTTATGTATCTTTCGCTGAGACGGGTGATCTCCTCTGCTACACATCTAATTCCAAGCTCTTTATGGATTATTGAGTTTTCGTGATACGGAGGGTCGTTCGAAACTGTTCTCAGGCATTTATTCTGAAACCGCTGGTGGAATATTTAAGTCTCTTTCAAGGTTTTCTTCCGAACCTACCACGGTGCCCCAGTGATGGTTCTCAGAATCTCTAATTCTTCTCGCTGTATGATGTCAATATTGCTGTTGCTGGCATAGCTGTGCGCCATAGGTCCAGATGGGTTCCAATACTGCATGGTAGAGTAAGACCTTGTGGCCCAGGCTGAGCGGAGAGCCAGCGTTGATGAGCCAGTGTAAGTTGTTGGCTTTGAGTGTAAGATGGGTTTTTTTTGGCTTCAATGTGCCTGCGCCATGTGAGGCTTCTGTCAAGGTGTACTCCTAGGTACGTTACCTCATCTGCTTTCGGGAGTGGTATGTTGTTCAACAAAAGTGGTGGGCAATCTTGTCTGTTCAGCGTAAATGTCACGTGCTTGCATTTTCCTCGTTTACTTTTATTCGCCAGTCAGAGAGCCACTTCTCAGTATCTATGATTTGCAATGCCAGCTGTACTGTAGCTTGGATTGGGGACCTTGAACGGCTAAGGATAGCTGTATCGTCGGCAAACGTGGATACTGTTAGGCGACTATTTGTAGCAATGTCAGCAGTATAGATGAGGTATAAAGTAGGCCCAAAAGCGCTGCCTTGGGGGACTCCATACTTAATTTCGTGGTCAGTGGAAGTGGCAGTGTTGCACCGCACTGCAAACTTTCTGTCATATAGGTATGACTTTAGAAGTTTGTGTGTGCTTTCGGGTAGAGCTGTTTTAACTTTAAACATTAGGCCGTCTAGCCAGACTCTGTCGAATGCTTGGGATACGTCCAGAAATACGGCTGTACAGTATTCTCGATTTTCAAATGCAGTTCTTATCTCCGCTGTTATTCCATTCACCTGTTCAATTGATGGGCTGGGATTATATTGTGGGCTCTCAGGTGTGGATTCAGTCGGATTAGCAGGCATTTTTCGAATAGTTTCGATATACATGAGAGTAGACTTATTGGTCTGCAGGATGAGGGAACTGTGTGGTCCTTACCAGGCTTCGGAATCATTGTGATAATCGATCTCTTCCATCGTTGTGGAAAGTAGCCAAGTTTTGTGATGGCATTAAAGAGCTTCGTTATGTACCTAACTGCAGAATGTAGCAGCTCAATGATCATTTCCGGGGTAATAAGGTCGTAGCCGGGGGATTTTTTCGGGCTGAGATTTTCTTTAATTATGTTAGATATTTCTTTTGGACGAAACACAATTGGGGTGTGTTGCTGGTTGCAGTTTGCGTTTGAAGTCGGTAGCGCAAATGTGCTAGTAGCCTCGTTTGGCGTAAATACATTTTGTAGGTGAGCGGCAAATGTGGTGGCTCTGTCTGCATCACTACGTGCCCAGCCGCCTGAGGAATTTATTATGGGCAAAACGGTTTCAGTCGGTGGGCGGAGGGTTGGGTGGGCTCTCCAGAGTGATTTATGTTTAATACCTGTTGGTGAAAGTTGCTCTATATATCGGCTCTGAGCGTATTCTTCCTCTTGTTTTAGAGCGTTGGTCAGCTTCCGTGTGGCTATTTTTAGCATTTGTTTTGCAGATGGGTGATCTGGAGGATTGCCATTCTCTACGTAAGCGTCGTTTTGCGTGGACGAGTTGCTCGATTTGTGCGATAGTCTTATTCGGATTAATCGTAACGTTTGTGGTTTTAGGTGTTGCATTTCGAGCTGCCGTAAGAATGGATTCCAGTGTTTCTGTGCAGCTCTCTATATCAGGTTAAGTATTGAGTTTTGGGTTTAGCTCAATGTGTGAACTTATATATTTTTTATACCTTAGCCAGTTCGTTTTGTGCGAAGTCAGTCTGTAGGGTGGTTTTACGTTTTCTGCATACCGGCTGTGATGAATTAGCACAGGCGAGTGATCAGATGACAGATTTGGTAGACATTCAGCTCTAACGAAACTGCGAGGAATATTTTTCGTGACTGCGAAGTCAATCAAGTCAGGCAGCTTATTGAGGTCTGATGGCCAGTATGTGGGACTCCTAGGGGAAACATGATCAAGTTTATTAGTGGCTTTAATTAAAGCCTTATAAAGCTGTTTTCCTTTTGGATTCACAAGGCGCGATCCCCAGTGAGTATGTTTAGCATTGTAGTCGCCTGCTGCAATGAAGTGTGGTCCTAGTGCATGGAAGAAATCCAGGAATTAGTCTTCCAATATTGTGAAACGAGGGGGGCAGTATACGGCCTCTAGTGTGAGGTGAGTGTTGTCCTCCAGCTGTATGTTGATAGATGTGGCCTGTAGATGAATTTCAGCAAACTCTTTGTAAAAGTGGTGCTTCATACGGTTCCTTATTAGAATGCCGGTCCCACCGTGTGCTCTACCATCGGGGTGATTTGTACCATAGAAGTGGTAATCTCTTATTTGAAAGTTGTATTTGCTTGTAAGATGAGTCTCCGAAAGAAGCATTACGTCGATATGCTTCTCATGTAGGAATTGAGCTAGCTCAAGTTTGCGCTGTGAGACGCCATTGGCGTTCCACGTAGCTATGCGTAAGGTAGCCATTATTTATTTTGATTGTTGGGAGACAAGCATTTGTATCAATAGGTTTTGATTACGCATCTTATCTTGAATGGTGGTTCGCATAAATGTCATGAATTCCATCATGCTCTGTTGTAAGGCTTGCATCATAACTTCAGTTTTCGATTCTTGCTGCTCAGATGGCGTATGGTTTTGTTGTGTGTCCAATTTTGTGTGTTCTTCATGTGAGGTTTGGGAGTTTTGTGTTGGAGGCGTCATACCTGATTTTAAAAAGTTTGCAAAACTTATCTTGTTAGTGCTTGGTATAGTCTAGGGAGCAATACTTGTTGGTTTCGAAAAAAGTACTTCTGGATTTGTTTCCGATGGTATAAGCGTAGCTGTTCCTTGGTGTACCCGTGCCGTGTTCATTCTCTTGTGGAGACGGGTTTTAAGCTCTTTGTGTGATTACCCCCACAGTTACCGCACTTTTTCGCGCTTGCATTTTCTTTATAAGCTTGGCAGTGTGTGTCCACAGACTACACACACTGGGCGAAGTGTGCAATACGATCTCGTATGGCCGTATTCTTGGCTGTTCTTACATTTTACAGGAGCGTTACATTTATGCGGCTCTTCTCCTGTAATCATACGATGCAGAAGGAGCTGGAGTTTATAAATTGGATGAACCTCTTTTTTTTTAGATGCTTGTTTTCTGGTTCAAGCTCAATCGGCTTGTTTCTGTATCTGAATTTTAAGGGCTAAGCTTCCGCTTTATTGTAATGTAGCGGTCCATTCCAGTCTGCGAGGCCGACCCAACTTTTTTGTTTGCGTTTTGTTTTGCTAGTTGTGCAGCAGTGCCGTTTGGCTCTGTTTCCGTTTTCAAAAATTTTGCTTTGAAGAGCAGAAATAAAACCATAATTATCGTACGGTTCGAATCGCAGGAATGGATCCGAGAGCATAAAGTTTATAAATGGTTACGAGAAAGAAGAAGAATGTGTTTGTTGCTCTGAAAGGTAGGTGACATTTGGTAGAAGAGGAAATGATTACGACAATGAAAGAGTGTGTTTGTTGCTCTGAAAGGTAGGAAAGATTTGATAGAAGAGGTAAACTGAAGTAATGCAATAGAGGTAGTTGTAGTCAGAACACAGAAAACGGGTGGGCATATTTTGATCTATAACGACTTAGGTATAGAGTCCGTCTACATTTTCTAGTCCGTCTATTAGAAATGTTGAATTTTAAGCGTAGATACTGACTGTCTACATTACCATTAATAAGGTTATGGATAAAAACGATCCCCAGTATCTTTGTACGGTTTATTAGAGATGGTAAATTAAATAGTAACGTTCTGCTAAAAAAAAAAGGGAGGTAAAGATTTGCATACCAGTTGAGTCCCCTATAAGCGATCATTAAGAATGTCTCTTTTCCGGATTCAATGCGGCCTTGAGGGCTCTAGACGCATGATCCGTACTCCAGTATCTGATGGACTAAAGATCTATATAAGCTTTAGTTATAGAATGGGCATCGAATTCCTATGATCATCTTTTAATGAAGCCAAGCACAGCCTTGTATTATTAATCATCGTGGAAATATGCTCGGTACATTTAAGTTTAAAATCTAATAGGACCCCGAGATCGTTAACCTAGGTTAATCTTTGAACGGAAAACCAATATATAAATATATTTACCTGGTTAAAGCCCAAACGATATAAGCTTCAGACATAAACTAACATATTAACCCATTATGTTTTAAGATATTGGTAGAACACCATTTTTAAAAATTGTCCAAATCGGACTAAAGTATACATTGAGCAGAAGAATATTTATTTTAAAAACAAACCTTAACGTCGGCATACATAAGAATCAGAGATTTCGTAACGGCCCAAGAAGGCTTCCTTGGGGACTACCGATATAACTCTAACAAGGTGAGAGTGTATATCTTTCAAAAGGACACGTTGGGTTCTCCCAGCTAAGAAGCTAGAAATCCACGTGAGAAGGTCTGAGGGAAATCCCACGAGATTGAGTTCACTCAAAAGGAGTGAGTAGAGTCAAATTCTTTGCTGAAGTTAAAGATGACATCTATTTGAAGGCCATTTCGGAAGCCATCTCTAATAAAGGGCGTCTGTTCCAAAAGGTTTGGCGTGGAGCGACCCTTTATAAAACATTTTTGGCATGGAGAAAAAAATTTAACTGCAGGGGTATTGTTAATGTAGTGACCAATTTTTCAAAAAGTTTTGGAATTGCTGACAAATTACAGACGCCCCTATAATTGGTAGTATCGGAATTTTTCCCTTTTTTATGTAGTGCAAATAGAAAAGGTTCCTTCCATATGGGGGAAGATCGAAATTTCCAGAGATAAGTAGAAAACTTTTAAAATTTAAACAAAGGCTTAGCGCAATTCTTCTGCACACAGCGTGCAAGTCCATCGGGACCTGGCGAATAGACTGGTTTAACCTTCAGAAGATCCGATAACAACCTACTTTCGGAGGAAGATGGTCTAAAAATAAGATTGGCTGATTGAATATTATATGTATAGGGTTGATCCGTAATTGTTTTAGGTAGCTGTGTTATTTGAAAGAATTTTGCAAAAGGATTCCGAGTGAGATGCGGATCATCAATCAGCACGCCTAGGCCCATAAGAGCAGGAGTACCACAAGGCAGTGTTCTTGGACCCATCTTATACACACTCTACACAGCGGACCTTCCCATCACCCCCTCCCGGAACCTCACAGTAGCCACATATGTCGATGACACCGCCTTCCTAGCCTCCGCCACAGATCCTCAGGAAGCATCAGCCATCATCCGGAGGCAACTGGATGCCCTCGATCCATGGCTGAAACGATGGAACATCGTGGTCAACGCGGAGAAATCCTCACATACAACCTTCGCACTACGCAGATGAGAATGCCCCCCTGTCACACTCAACGGGGAAACCATCCCAACGAATAAAACTCCCAAATATGTAGGGCTGACCCTGGACCGCAGGCTCACATGGCGTCCACACCTAATCAACAAGCGCAACCAGGCCAACCTACGACTTAAGGAACTGCACTCCTCCTGGGAAGAAGGTCCAAGCTCAAAGAAAAATTCAAACTGCTTATTTACAAAGTAGTTCTGAAGCCAATCTGGACATATGGGATACAGTTGTGGGGCACGGCAAGCTGTTCTAACCGCATCAAAATCCAGCGGTTTCAGAATAAATGCCTGAGAACAGTTTCGAAAGCCCATCCGTACCACGAAAACTCAATAATCCATAAAGAGCTTGGAATTAGATGTGTAGCAGAGGAGATCACAAAAAGACTGGACAACCACCCCAAGCACCCCAACCACCTGGCCATCAACCTCCTAGATAAAAGGCAATCCCTAAGACGCCTGAAAAGGAAACACCAGCTTGACCTCCCCAACCAATAGACACCTAACTCAACCTCATTAGATATACATTCCATGTAACTCCCTTAAGTCAAGGTCTCCCCCAAACCATTTAATGATTGTCCACTCGGACAGATTTTAAATACAAAATAAGAATGTTAAAAAAAAAAAAAAAAAACCCTGATCAGTAGTCGCAGATAAAATTTGAAACGAAATCAAGGGAGAAAAAGTGACATGTTTACCCTTAGATTTCACAAAATTATAAAACTGCTTCGGATCCTGTGTAAATTGTATCCTGCAGCGGTAAATATAAATATTATAATACTCAGCATTATGCACGATGAAGTTGGACCGAGCTATTTAGGCGGCTACTGTCGATATTTCAGCCCGATCGGACTCGTAGTTTTGTCTTAACAGCGTGTGAAAGCGGGAGTGTCCGCGGATTTTAGAAAAATAGAATAAGAGCAATATTGGTCGGGGATTCGATTCTTGTTTCTGGAAAGCAATGAAATCGGATGCTGTGTACGGTACATCAAAAATTGGTTTAACGAGTTTCAACAAACGCCTGCAGTATATGTTGCACCAGTCTGTGAACCTGTTCTACGGCGCCATGACCCTCTCGGAAGCCGAACTGATGTTCCGGCAAGATGTTGGTTTGACTTATGATCAAACTGATACGTTTGGCAATAAGCCTCACCCACACCTTAGAAATTGAGGGCAGCAGACTTATTGGCCGGTATGACTCCGGGTCCTCTTCCGGTTTGCCTGGCTTGTGAATCATATGGATAGCTGCCATCTTCCATTGCCTTGGGAAAAACTGCACCCGTAGCATAGCGTTAAAGATCGAGCATAAGTAAATAATTGCTCGAATTGGTAGAGCTTTAAGTGTCGCATAGCAAATCCTGTCGATGCCAGGAGCCTTGTTCTTTGGTAAGGATTTTATGACATCTACTATCTCCTCGACCCTAGCTGGCGTAATGGGTAAAGCCATTTGCAGCGGTGTCTGTAGGCTGCCATTTGTTTCACTGACCTCTTCCGCAGTAGCAAAATTGTACGGTGTGAATCGTATTTGCAGATGTTGAGCAAATGCGTTTGCCTGTTCTTCCTCATTCTTAGCAAGATTACCTCCAGGGCATAGGACAAGGTACCTGCCTAAAGGGATGTCGTTTAAGAGAATTAGTGCATTTCCAGAGTAAATAATTAGCATCTACAGTATAGTCCAGCGACGTCAACTTTTGCTCAAAAAATTCGCTTCTAGTCGTCTTAGTAAGTTTTTTAGCTGATTTTCTGCCCGGTTCCGAAGAAGTCGATCCCATGGGTCTTGAGATCGAATCGCTCGTCTTCGTAGACGCCTTTTTGTTACAATTAGCTCTCTGGCCTCCCTTGTGAGTATGATGCCATATCTAATCGGTTCTGTCGGAGAATCAGGAGGAGTTGAATCAGCAGCTGCTGTGTAGATTTTCTCAGTAAAAGTGTCTACTGCCATTTCAATATCTTCCCCAGAATTAATCGTAGTATCTAATTGAATGGAGCTCTCCAAAAGCTGTTTAAAAGCTGTAATGTTGGTACGCTTGGTAACTAGCCGAGGAAATGGACGCGTGGTAACTCCAGCCGTTTGTATCGTGACGACTAGAGCCAAATGGTCAGAGTCGAGATCCCAATTAGCGCTTATGCTTGTACGAGAGTCCGGTATTCCCTGATGCAATGCAAAATCAATGCAGGTGGGCGTATGACTTGACACATATGGGTACCTTGTAGGTGATCCTGTAGCAAGAATATTAGCCCCACAGCTAGAAATGGCTTCGGCTAGTTCTCGCCCCCTGGGTGAGTTGTATCTATCACCCCACAGCCAGTGTCGCGCATTCCACTCACAACCTACAAAGTATCTTTGTCCGCAGGCACGGAGTAGATTAGTGAAATGTCTTTATTCTATTCGGTTTCTTGGAGGGCAGTAAATGGCACTGAACTCCATGTCACCAAGACCAATTGTCACCTTAACTGATGACATCTGTATGGTTTGCGTTTCAGTGACCCTTTGTGGAAAATGGCGAAGGGTACTCTTCACCAATACGGCCGCTCCTCCGACGCCGTGATTATTACGCGATGGTTTGTACGCAGGATAGAACGTATATCCATATAGCTTCACTGTTTCTCCTCGGTTAAGCCTAATTTCATTTAAGAGAAGAATATCGACGCTGTTGTTGTGCGCGAAGAGCTCAATTTCTCTGGCTTTGCATGAAATGCCATTGACATTCCACCTTAAGGTGGTTCATTGCGAGGCCGAAACGTTGTCAAGAGACTGGTGATTAGCTCCAGCCCATTGTTTTATATTATTAGCCAATTTAAGTACGATATTTTCAAGCTTATCTAAGCGCTGGTTGGCTTGTTTATTTTGCTTTTGCTGTTCCTGTTGTTGCTGTTGAAGCCACATTAGAAATTTCTGTTGCTGCTGTTGTTGGAGCTGTTGTTGCCATTGCTGAAATTGTTGTTGTTGTTGGTCCAGAAGCGATTGTAATGAATACTCCAGCAATACAATTTGAAGGTGTGACATTGGAACAGCCATCCCAAGCTAAATACCTCGGCATAATTTTGGATAAGCGCCTTACTTTTGGGCATCGCCTAAAAACAATAACCAAAAGGTGTGGCCAAAGAATGCAGCAACTACGATGGTTGATTAACAAAAGGAGCACTATGTCGCTTAGAGCCAAAAGAGCAGTATACGCGTATTGTATAGCTCCAAATTGGCTGTACGGAGTGCAAATCTGGGGGATTGCTGCCAAATCAAACTACAAGCGAATACAAGTAATGCAGAACCGAACCCTGCGGCAGATAACTAACTGCCCTTGGTACGTGCGTGGCTCCACACTTCACCGTGATCTCAACACACTGTGGAAGAACAGATCTGTAGACATTCCAGCAGATACAACGATCGACTTGTTAGACACCGCAGTATACTTGCAAGGAGATAGCTACCAGCTAGGCCGTTAGGGCGACTGAAAAGAATGGGATTCAGCAAGACGATTCATTAATTGTACAGCCCTCCCACCACCTGTTAGTAATCCTCGTGAGTGGTTTGGTTCTTTAATATTTGTTTTTTTATATGTGTTGTTAAGATGCTATTTAGTATGTATGGTTTCAACGCTTAATATTAAAAAAAAAAAAAAAACGAGTTTCAACGTGGTCGCACGTCGGTTATTGGATAAGCCACGTCCGGGTGCCCCAAAAACGGCTACCATGGAGGATAACGTAACAAAAATCCACGATATCGTATTGGCAGACCGCCGATTGATGGTGCGAGAGATAGCTGGGATTTCAAAAGATGGCGTGGGTCATATTTTGCATGAAATTCTGGGCATAAGAAAGCTGTAGGCGCGATGAGTGCAGCTATAGCTCACTCCGGGCAACTGGTGCAACCGTGATACCACTTCAGAGCTGTGTTTGACGCTGTTTAAACGCAATCCGAAGGAGTTTCTTCGTCGTTTCGTGACAGCCGACAAAACATGGATCCACTGGTACACACACAAAACCAAGTAACAGTCGAAACAGTGACCTTCACCAGGCGAACGTGCTCCGAAGAAGGCGAAGCTTGTCCCATTCGCCAGACAGGTTATGGCCACCGTTTTCTGGGACTCACAAAGTGCGATCCATATCGACTACCTGGAGAAGAGCAAAAAGAGCAGTACTACGCCGAATTATTGGGCCGACTCCACACGGAATTGAAGAAAAATCGGCCCCACTTGGCAAAGGAAAAAGTGCTCTTCCGAGTTAAAAGGAGACCATGTTGAAAAATAAATCATCATTTTTAAAAAATTGTTGTTTTTCTTTTGTGGGCTAAGTACTTATCGGACCACCCTCGTACTTGAAGTGATGCCATGGAAGACAAATCTTCAAATTTTGCTTGACTCTTGTGTTGATTTCGGTGGCCGAATTTTTATTTACGACTCCTGCTCTTAGGGTAACAAAAGATATGAGCGGTTGTGTGGTTGTTATCTGATCAGGCTGAAGAGTGATCTCGGCATTTACGGCATCCCTACCAGCGGATTTTTTACGCTTGGGAGACTTATTCAGCAGCTGGAGGCTGCCGAAAAGACGATTATTTTGGTACCAATGTTAAAAAAAAGAAAAAAGAAACTGCTTTTGCAATGATCCAATGTTATTTTGATGTACAGAATATTAAGGACTTTAGGACGGGGTTTCATATTATTTTTCTAACTTTTTGTTAGTTTCATTAATAAAAAATATTAACATTATAATATACGAGGTGTGTTCAAAAAGTATCGCGAATTTTGAATTGTCGCGGGTTAAATATAATCAAATTTCGATTTTTTTGTGGCGTTATGTTGGTACTCATGTCTATCACTTATGCCGACAAGCTCGGCCATTTTGAATGTTCACTTAATTGTTGACAGCTGCTTTGTTTGCACGTGTTTTGGATCGTCTTCTTTTTTTCGTACCAAATTTGCTCAATTGCGACCAAAAACAGCATCGAATGAACATTGCTAAAGAGATGTTGCACTCTGTTCGCGACGACCCAAAATTTGCTCCAGCGGGTCAGAACTGGTGACGAATCGTGGGTTTTTGGTTATGACGTGGAAACCAAAGCTCAATCATCTCAATGGAAGCTGACGCACGAACCAAGACCGAAAAAAGCGTGCCAAGTTGGGTCGAATGTGAAAGTTTTGCTGACAGTTTTCTTCGATAGAAGGGGCGTGGTGCATCATGAGTTCTTACCACAGGGTAGAACGGTCAATAAGGAATATTACCTGCAAGTTATGCGCAATTTGCGCGAAGCGATCCGCCAGAAATGCCCGAATTTGTGTAAGAACAAAAATTGTCTTTTGCACCACGATAACGCCCCTGCTCACACATCGTTGCTTGTGCGCGACTTTTTGGCCAAAAACAACACACTAATGATGCCGCAGCCACCGTATTTTTCTTGTTCCCTAAACTGAAGAGGCCGATGAAAGGACGACGTTACGCTACGATTGACGAGATAAAGACGGCATCGAAGTAGGAGCTGAACAAGATGAAAAAAATGATTTTTTGAGGTGCTTCGAAGATTGTAAAAACCGTTGGCACACGTGCATAATATTTCAGGGGGATAGCTTTCAAGGGGACAAAACAGATTTTCATGAATAAATAAATAATTTTTGAAGAAACACAAAATTCTTTGAACACACGTCGTACATCATAATTTCTAAAAATGTCCTTCATTACTTCACTTATTTTTACTGCAGATTTTTTCGATTCCTGTATCACTGCTACCACAATACTTCGATGCTCACGAGGGGTTAACTTTTTGTCAAATTTGCTTGTTGCAGTGTATTGATTATTTACATTTCGGACACTACTGAGGGATCTCTCTACTATAGCTATTTTCGATTTCTCGATACGTTTTTTGTGTCATGTAAATATTTATAATTAATTTAAGGATTTCTAAGAGAATGTTTTGCTTTCTGAGCATTTTGCTCTTAATCTTCCATAATTTAAATGAATAGTGAAAGAATATGCATATAAAATAGGCTGAAAAACAAAGTTCGTAAATGTAAATAATGGTATGCTTTATTAGCGATACAACTTTTTTGACTCACTGTATATGAGCTACTAGTATTCCTAATATAAAAATTAATAAACAAAAAATTAAATTAAAATTAAAACTAAGTCAAAGGGACAAAAAGCAAGACCTGTAGATGGTATGTTAAAACAACTGTGGCAACGCCATATTTTTTTTTAAGATGAGAAGAGGACGCTTCCTAATTACGTTTGTAATTATTTCAATCCCAATAAAGTTTATAACCTGGTTGACACTACGTGACCACCAAACAATAATCAAAGAATTTTAATCACCATAACTATGATCGCCTTTTTTCCTTTCAATTGATATGTAAGAACGTAAATATTTATTTATTGTTCTATGGCTTTTCTCTAAATCATATCTAAACGGTTATTATGATATACGGGGTTGATTTATTATGTTTTATCTTAAAAAGAGGAGGAAACGGGTGTTGTTTTGTTTTATGCCCATATCCGTTACGAAATATGGTATTTAGATTTATGGGTGATTAGTTGATTACTATAATTTCAAACGTAGACCAAGCAACTCCGCAACGCTATAAAAAGATTGGTATCACAAGAAAATATTTGGTCAAATGATACATAATGGTGACTGCGCACTCATTTCCGTAATCTGTTTCTGGTAAGGGACCAATTGTGTTCATTTGAACTGAAAGCTTTAGTAGTTTTTTCAGTTATGCTTATTAGTTTTTTTGTTGACAGTTAGAGAAGCGCTTGATATAAATATATAGGTAATATAAATATAAATAATGACAAGAGGTTCAGAAAATCTAAAAAGAATTAACTCAAAGTTTGAAATCAAACAATGAAATGGGAATTAAGTCTCAAGGATTTGTATACCCTTACATAGGGTATTAATATTTTTGTCACAAGAGTGGAACGCAGTTCCATGTTTCTTAAGACATAAAGTTGATATATGTCAGAGCTGGAAAATTTCGTACGGATCGGCCGACTATATCCTACAAAACTTGTCTTTCTTGTTTTTTTTATGTATTCTTGTTTTATGAATATACAACGTATGATAAAAGACAAGTAAATATTTTTATATTTTGAAATGCATAGGAGAAATACAAGAACATTGAATTCAATCCAAATGGTTTAATTTTATATTACTTAGGGAAAAGATGTTGACATTGTTCCCATTGTAAAGTATTTGATTTGTCATTCTTTTTCTTATGGATAAGATAAAGTGGACAATTACTTATAAGTGGAAATGCTCACAAATTTTAGTTTTTAATCAACGCGGTACTTATAGATATTGACAAAATCATTTTTGGCAATAAAAGCTTACAAGTAAATACTGCTTAAAACAGTTGTGAAGGTTTTGCCAATAAACAAAGTTCGTCGCAATGAAGAATCGTCTAATTTGTTTATTAGCTATCGCAGCCTACATTGTACCAATTTTTGCGTCTAATAATTACCTTTGGGGAGAAATCTCTGTAGATGATTATATGTTGGCTAAGGATAAGGTGTCCAAAGCTTTTTTTGTTGGCCTTGTACAAACAAAAAAATATGTTTTTAAGCAAAAGGTAAGAAAATCTATATAAATAAAAAAAAATAATTCAAATTGGTTACTTTTCAGGATAACTTAAACGCGTTGACTATTACGGCTATAAAAGTTACAGATAACAAAAAAAAAAATGGAGCCACGGCTGAACTAGTCACCGGTGGACCCGGATCAAAGGGGGCTACAATTTTATTTCAGTCCAAACGAGGTTATGGAATTAATAATGTTGTTGAGATATGGGGCCGGTGAAATTTTTGGTTTACAAAAAAGAAACGAAAATGTCACAATGTATTTCTTATCTGTCAGCTTTCACTTTGTACTAATAATCAGACACGTTAACATCATAAAAACGATGTAAAAAAATGTTACCCCAAAACAAGGGTCTTCGACTTAGATTTTTTTTCTGTATATCAAAGTAGGCCACTTTGTATCCAAACAGGCCTATATAACGAGGTCTATTGTTGTCGTTCTCAACAGTAAAGTTTCAATTATACACCAAAACTCGTCAATAAAATGTACGTCTGCAGCGTTTTATTTTTATTATTGAGTACCACCTATTCAATATATGGTCTAGGCGGAAATTCGGGAGAAGGTAATGATTATACTTATGGAACCAAAGGAACCACTGACACTCTCATTGCCCGGGAGACTGTAACGAAAACAAAGATGTTGCTTCAGACTACATCTAAAACATACACTCTAACGCAAGCAGGAACAGCAAAGACAATAACATATATACAAATAACAGATCTGAAACGTATTCGTGGTGCGAGCGCTGAAATAACAGCTGGTGGTGTAGGATCCACGACAGTTACAATTAAATTTACTTCAGCGCGAGGATCCGGAATTAAATCTCAAGTGGAAATATGGGGCTCAACATAAATAAGCATATTGTTAAAAATAAAAATTAAAAATGGTCATGCAACCAAAATTAATTTTGTTTTAAATTTTTTGTTTGTAATTCATACAAAAAGCAATAAAAATTAATATTCATTCATATTTTTAAATGAAAGACATTCTATTTATACCCTTGAAAAAGGGTATTATAATTTTGTCCAGAAATGTGTAACGTATTAAAGGAAGCATCTCCGACCCCACAAAGTATATATATTCTTGATCAGCATCAACAGCCGAGTCGATATAGCCATGTCCGTCTGTCCGTCTGTTTCTATGCAAAAAATAGACAGTAGTTTTAAAGCTAGCATTTTGAAATTTTTACCAGATCATTATTTTTGTTGCACGCAGATCAAGTTTAAAAATCGGTCGGATCGGACCACTATATCATATAGCTGTCATACAAACGACCGATATGAAAACAAGTTGTTATATGGAAAACTTGTTTGTTTTCCAAGCTATTGCAACCGAATTCAACATTTATTCATTTGACATAGCCATACATGATTTGTGAAAGTTTGGTCCGGATCGGACCACTATATCATATAGCTGTCATACAAACGACCGATATGAAAACAAGTTGTTATATGGAAAACTTGTTTGTTTTCCAAGCTATTGCAACCGAATTCAACATTTATTCATTTGACATAGCCATACATGATTTGTGAAATTTTGATCCGGATCGGATCACTATATCATATAGCTGCCATACAAACGATCGATATGAAAACAAGTCTTTGTATGGAAAACTTTTTTGTTTTCAAGGGTATACCATCTTCGGCAAGCCGAAGATTACTTTTCTCACTTGTTAAACTTCAATTTAATAACAAGATCTACTCTAAGAAAATGTTTTTTTTTTAATTTTTTTTAAAACAATACTTAATACTTAATGTTTCATGAATATATGAATGTTAATAAAAATTAAAAATGGTCATGCAACCAAAATTAATTTTGTTTTTAATGTTTTGTTTGTAATTCATACAAAAAGCAACAGATATGCATATATTTTATCCCAAACTCATTGCAAGTGCAAAGTAATCTGACCACACAAAAATGTTATTCAAATTGAATTGAATTGGGATTGGGATTTTCGATATTCATGATATGTGCACATATCGCTCTCCCTTACTTATACATATATGAATTATATAACAGAGAGAATGATTTTTTAGAACTTATATAAAAAGCTATTAGATAAGAGCTATTAGAGGCAAAGTGTTCTAATAGCTCTTAGATGCATGTCTTTTTGACATAAGTTCTATGCAAAGTCCTACAATGCAATCGACAGTGACAAATCACCGGAATCTGCAGAAATAAAACCTAAGAGATGAGATAAATATTTTATCTTTTCATTACAAATATTTTCAATATTTTTTTATTTGAATATTTTTTTTTTAATATTTTTTTTTATTTATATATATATTTTATTAGAATTTCATTTAATAATGGGGTTTTTTTGATAATAGTTAATAACTGAAAATAATATGGCCAATGTGGTTAATAATGTAGAGATTGTAGACCACACAGCTGGTATTGAATGATCATACTTTTTGTAATTTGTTTTACCATTAAACATAATAAAAAATAAAGACACGTTAAATGAGAAAAGCCAACACAAAAAACACTTCAATTAATTAAATAAAAAATAAATTAATAAAGTTATGTTTCGATTAAACCAAATATGACAACTAATCAAGTAAATTATTATTACTTACTTATTAGGTAAATTTTTGAATGGAAACCCCAAATTATCTGAGCGGGTGCAATCCATATTTCAGTTGTACATTTTACCAATAAAAAGTATGAGTATATTAAAAAACCATTGTACCAAAACCCAAAAGAGGATTGTTCCCACAATATCAAATTTCAAATTCTGTTTGAACTTACGTAATATTTAGTTACTTGGTAATGTTATTTGGTCTATGTCAATATGCAATAAAAAAAAAAGAATATAAAGAAAACTTTGATAAGTCAAATAAATGCTAAACGCCGAATACTCGAATACAAACAACCACTGTAAAAAAAACATGCAGTCATATTAGTAGAGTCTTTTAATGATACGTGAACAATACTAAATGCAAAACAAGTGAGAAAAGTTATCTTCGGCTTGCCGAAGATGGTATACCCTTGAAAACAAAAAAGTTTTCCATACAAAGACTTGTTTTCATATCGATCGTTTGTATGGCAGCTATATGATATAGAAGTCCGATCCGGACCAAACTTTTACAATTCGTGTATAGCTATGTCAAATGAATAAATGTCGAATTCGGTTGCAATAGGTTGGAAAACAAAAAAGTTTTCCATACAAAGACTTGTTTTCATATCGGTCGTTTGTATGGCAGCTATATGATATAGTGATCCGATCCGAATCAAACTTTCACAAATTATGCGTGGCTATGTCAAATGAATAAATGTTGAATTCAGTTGCAATAGCTTGGAAAACAAAATAGTTTCCCATACAAAGACTTGTTTTCATATCGGTCGTTTGTATGGCAGCTATATGATATAGTGGTCCGATCCGACCGATTCTTAAACTTGATCTGCGTGCAACAAAAATAATGATCTGGTAAAAATTTCAAAACGCTAGCTTTAAAACTACTGTCTATTTTTTGCATAGAAACAGACGTACAGACGGACAGACGGACATGGCTATATCGACTCGGCTGTTGATGCTGATCAAGAATATATATACTTTGTGGGGTCGGAGATGCTTCCTTTAATGCGTTACACATTTCTGGACAAAATTATAATACCCTTTTTCAAGGGTATAAAAAGAGAGATTAAATAGTGGAAAATCCAATTTTCCATCTTAATATACAAACCCCTACTCTATTAACCCTCGAATAAGCGGTAAGGTCCCTGGGGATTTTTCTGATTTTCAAGTGAAGATTACGCTTAGTTCCACCAATGAAAAGTACCCATCACCGAACTCCTACTCCCAAATAAAAGTCTTACGCGGCTTTATGACTTATTTCAAGGCAATCGGTTAATTAATTTATAAGTAATAGCTCTCTACTTTTTTTTCCTCTTATATCAGGGGTTAGGCCCGTAGGGACGTACATGCAAGTTGTATGGAATGTTTATACAAAAGAGATTTTTTTCCAAAAATATGATTATTATATATGTCGCAGATTATTTTCATATTCAAATTATAACGAATTATAACATTGTAACAGATAATTTTCAAATTCAAATTGTAACGAGCATTGCCGCCAGAATGACATGGCGAGAGTCTGCTTATCTCGTTTGCAATGTTCTTTCTCTCTGTATTCTCTCTCTGTATGCTCGAGCGTGGTAGACAACTATTATTAGTTGCTACCTAACGTAGTCTGACCGCGAGTATGGGCGAAGGGGAGGGAGCGTATGTGGCGGAGACGTCTGTGCGAAAAGGAGGTACCGATTAAGTACCGTTGATCGTGCATTAGTGTTGTGTGCATGAGCATGGTGAGATAACACTGTGTAATGGTATATGTGTATGCAAAGGAATCCCTACACCATGCATTTCATCATGATGCGTGGTAGGTACATGCACAGAGTTGATTTCATCACATGATGAAGGAACAGAGGAGTGATTCTGAGTCCGAATCGGCATATAATCCAACTGTATCTCCGACATATAAAATAAATAAAAATATATTTTTAAAAATTAACAAAATAGTTGCACCACGGGAACATCGTCCATCATTTTATTTGTGCAGGGAACTGAACAATCGCCAGGGAAAAACGCGCTTCTACTACGCGCTTGTAACAAAGCGGTTTGTATGGAACATTCTGAACAAATGCAGCGCTGCGAAACTTGTACAGCACAAAATTTAAGTTTAAATTAATGTAATTAACTACAATTTCTACTTTTTAAATAAAAAAAAATTTATTAAATAATATAATGAACAAGTAATTTTGTCTATTTATTAAACATTTGTGTGTAGCGCTTAGCATGCAAAAAAAATCGCTTTTGTATGAACATTCCATACAAATTGCACTGAGGCCCGTACGGACCTTACCGCTGAAATAAGGGTAAAAATGTTATCTCTAATCCGAGGGTTAAACAATCTACCTAAAGTCGAAATAGACGTCTTCACAGAAAAAGCCACAGCACATAATATAGAAAAGGCAGAAGAACAAATTTCAAAATCAAATTTAGAAGAGGAAAATTCAAATAATTTCAAATAATCTCTTTATTAAAACTGAAAAATATTAAAAATATTTTAGAAGCGGTTACATTCACTAATGAGTGGTGCAATAAAGTAATATATATGTACATTGCACTAACGAATTGCAGGAAATGCAAGTAAAACTTGTACTCTCGAAGAAATTGCTTTTCAATAGATGCTATCTTTAAGGCGACAGGCTAAAAACGGGTTTAAGGAGTTACTCGGTGGTTTCTGCCAGACTGCCAGTGTCAAAGATCAGGAGTAATCGACGACGACTGCGACTCGACCGATTCCCAATTCCTGATTTTTTAGAGAACAAATCCGGCTACCGTTCATCGAATGGCGGTTGGCCGGAAAACACTAAAAATTCTCATTGATATGGAGGCGACGAAAAAGTATTTAAAGCCCGTTGTTTAAGCATTGAACATGTGTTTATATTAAAATATAAAAGGAATGTAAAAGGGATTGATCTAATGATCTAATAAATAATGCATTTTATGACTGATCCCTTGAACGCACATATAAACGCATGCGTAAGGTGACACGCTAGTTGGAAAACAACTTCCCCATTTAACGGAGTCACAGGCTTTAAGTTGCTAATGCATGAGGAATCCACTCTTAATATACAAACTAAAAAGTTTCGTAGTGTCCCGTAAAAGACGACCTGATGTTTCTTCACTGCGACAATGTTAACTTTACTAACATAGAGTCCAGAGTCAATAATAAAGGTGTTAATCAAAATGAAGAAAAAGAATCTAAAGTCTCCTCCGACGCCGCACAAATCTTGCCATACAGCACAAAAGTTGTGGCAACCAGTCGCACTGAGGATTAAAACCTGGTGTACCCAAAACGTACCCACACCGAGTTGCTGAGTTCGTTACAAAAAAAATTAAACACCTTCTTACATCCACCACATGAGTTGTTGATAGCAAAGTACTAGATGAGACAGACGGCAGAAACAAGCGTTTTGTAATCGACTTCAGGAAACTGAACGAGAAAACCATCCCTGATAAATACCGCTTGCAAAGTATCGAACTGATACTGGCAAAGCAAACCTTGGCAAGGTTAAATATATTACTTTAAGCCCTGGATCTAAAATCCAGGTACCACCAATAATAATCGCTAAGTAAGATAGCGAAAAAAAAATAATTTCCTATCAATGGAATAAAGTATGAATTGTGCCGCTTGCCCTTCGGATTAAAGAATGTTAAAAGAATTTTTTCATGGAAATCGACAACGTTTTAAGGGATAGAAAGATAGATAATGCCAAGTCTACGTAGATGATGTTAAATTTATTTTGGAAAATAAAAAGGAACACGTCGAACATTTAGGCTAGGTCCTGAAAAGGATATACCAGGCAGATGGACAGGTTTTTAAACTTTTTTGATTCGAAAATCATTGAAAAAATATTATTTTTTTAAAACCTAAGGCACGCATCAATGTCCGATCGCGATGGTTGAGGTAGCAATTGACGCCTATTTCAGAAGCGGTTCAAAATAAAGATGAAGTCAAAAAAAATAAAAGAGTAATAAAGAGTAAGAGTAATAAAAGTAAGTCGTTGTTTTCTCATCTTGCATTTCATCTCCAGATACATGCTACCATTCCAATCAGAAAATGTATTATTAAATTTGTGAACTAGTTTTCTAACATTAAATTTTGTGTACTACGAGGGCGGGTCAATAAGTCCGTGACTATTTGAATGAAACACAGGTTTTTAGATAAAAAGTTATTTTATTTTTCAACATAGTCTCCTTTGAGCTCTATACACTTAGCCCAACGTCACACGGGGCTAGATCGGGTGAATAGGCCGGATGAGGGTGCAATTCGTAGCCCATTTCATGGAATTTTGCCATGGAAACTGCACATGTGTTACCCCGTGGATTGTCCTGGTGGAAAAGAACTTTTTTCTAGGCCAAGTACGGTCGCTTTTTTTTCAATGCCTCATCGAATCGACCCAATAAATTGGTGTAATATTCACCATTGATTGTTTTTCCTTTTTGAAGGTAGTCAATGTGGATAATACCGCGTGCATCCCAAAAAACAGTCGCCATGACTTTATTGGCTGACAAACCCACCTTTGCCTTCTTTGGCGCCGATTCACCCCGAGAAACCCACTGTTTTGACTGCTGTTTGGTCTCCGGTGTGTTGTGGTGGATCCACGTTTCGTCCACGGTTACGAAACGGCGCAAAAACTCGTTCGTATTGCGATTGAACAACGCTAAACATTCCTGCGAAATTGTCACACGGTTGCATTTGTGGTCGATTGTGAGCAAACGCGGCACCCATCTTGCGGAAAGCTTTCTCATACCCAAATGATCATTCAAAATTGAAACCACTGAGCCATGTGAAATGCCTACACAATCTCCTCCACAATCTCTCTCACTTTTAATCGCCGATCGGCTAAAACCATATCGTGGATATTTTCAATTGTTTCGGATGTGGAATCCTCAACTGAGCGTCCAGAACGTACGGCATCTTCCGTGCTTGTACGGCCACATCGGAATTCAGTAAACCACTTTTTTACCATGGAAATGGATGGTGCAGAGTCTCCATAATATTTATCAAGCTTGGCCTTGGTTTGCGTAATGGATTTTTTCCTCAAAAAATAATGCTTAATGAGCACACGAAATTCACTTTTTTCCATTTTCTTCTCAGTCAACGCGGTAGTCTGATATTAACGGCTGTCTAAAACAAACTAAATGTCGCAGCTTGTTCAATTTTTGACAAGAGTCAACTGACAGATGACTGTTGACGGAAGCAGTGTTACCATTTCAATTAAGAGGCGGGAAATTCAAAAAGTCACGGACTTATTGACCCGCCCTCGTATTTCTATGACTTGAGGTTGTTTTCATGAAACTGATAAGCGGAAAGCCACTAATCTACTGATCGCCGAAAGAACTATAGAAGAAACAGCAATCAAATTACCTATTTGCTAAGACAATATTATGACTTCGATATACTGACATACCGAAGCGCAGTGGCTGACACTGGCTTAGTTACTTAATTACTAGCCTATCACACTACGCCAAAGTTTTGCTCTCCAACAGTATATAAGACGTGCCATCTTCAATAGAAGACAATAATCTTCAATTGAGTTTAGTCACGCCTTAATAACTCAAAAGAATTTGATTGGATTTATTTTCTCTGCTCTTGCCTCTGTGCAATCAAGCAACGCATAACGCAACGCCGCGCACAGGACTCATTCCTTACTAGGCTTCATCATCGCCCTTGCATTTACTTTCAAGCGATCCTACAGGTAACTACCCCATGCTTCCCGTGTCTGACAATCGGTTCTGTCCCACAGGCCCACATTTCGTATCACCCATGCCAAGGATGAAACACATACCTTACCTTGGGCACGAAGGAGTGGTGACGGAGTATACGGTATAGTATCGTCTCCAGCAAGTTTACAGGGAAAGTGACGCTATAATATGCGAAATACATGATGTATTAAAAAGCGTGTTTAGCGGTTGACTTGCCCAAATCGAGGGATTTTCCTTTGGCAGCTAAAAGGTTTATTTTTACTGAACCATTTTTTTAAACTTGCTGAGTGATCATCTGTATTCAACTGTAAGGAATGTTAATGCAAGATTGGTTGCTAAACTTTTGAGCGAAGTGGTGCTAGATTGAAGTTGTGTTCGAGTACCAAATAATAATAAGTTACAGTCCACTTAAAACGATGAAAAATAATATTTAAAAGGAAATAATATATCGAAAATATTCTTTCAGGACAAATCGGGGAACAAGGCTTTGTTTCGATATATACCAGTAACGTCGCATACTGTAAAGTGAAAAAAAAACGTCTGGTCTGGCATGTCGCAGCACATTTAAAGGGAATATCCCTGAGCGATACAGATTTATGAATGGACCAGATTTGTTGGTGTCCTTAGTGTCGCGCCTCAGACCAGTCTTGGAAAAAGGAAAGATTGGTCAAATTTATAGTAAGGCGAAATTCGGAGCGATTTGCCTACGAATATTTAGATGCGATAGAGGCGATCCATCAAAATATGTTTGTCGTCAATTAGCTAGATTCGGTAGATACGGGCTAACGGGACCAGTTGGGTTAACTAGCAAACAATGTAAAGGAAATCCACACCAAGGGTAGAATTTAAATAAGTTATTCGAACAAATAAGTTATTCGAAACAAAGTTACACGAACAACAAAAATAATGATCTGGTAAAAATTTCAAAACGCTAGCTTTAAAACTACTGTCTATTTTTTGCATAGAAACAGACGTACAGACGGACAGACGGACATGGCTATATCGACTCGGCTGTTGATGCTGATCAAGAATATATATACTTTGTGGGGTCGGAGATGCTTCCTTTAATGCGTTACACATTTCTGGACAAAATTATAATACCCTTTTTCAAGGGTATAAAAAGAGAGATTAAATAGTGGAAAATCCAATTTTCCATCTTAATATACAAACCCCTACTCTATTAACCCTCGAATAAGCGGTAAGGTCCCTGGGGATTTTTCTGATTTTCAAGTGAAGATTACGCTTAGTTCCACCAAGGAAAAGTACCCATCACCGAACTCCTACTCCCAAATAAAAGTCTGACGCGGCTTTATGACTTATTTCAAGGCAATCGGTTAATTAATTTATAAGTAATAGCTCTCTACTTTTTTTTCCTCTTATATCAGGGGTTAGGCCCGTAGGGACGTACATGCAAGTTGTATGGAATGTTTATACAAAAGAGATTTTTTTCCAAAAATATGATTATTATATATGTCGCAGATTATTTTCATATTCAAATTATAACGAATTATAACATTGTAACAGATAATTTTCAAATTCAAATTGTAACGAGCATTGCCGCCAGAATGACATGGCGAGAGTCCGCTTATCTCGTTTGCAATGTTCTTTCTCTATGTATTCTCTCTCTGTATGCTCGAGCGTGGTAGACAACTATTATTAGTTGCTACCTAACGTAGTCTGACCGCGAGTATGGGCGAAGGGGAGGGAGCGTATGTGGCGGAGACGTCTGTGCGAAAAGGAGGTACCGATTAAGTACCGTTGATCGTGCATTAGTGTTGTGTGCATGAGCATGGTGAGATAACACTGTGTAATGGTATATGTGTATGCAAAGGAATCCCTACACCATGCATTTCATCATGATGCGTGGTAGGTACATGCACAGAGTTGATTTCATCACATGATGAAGGAACAGAGTATCTCCGACATATAAAATAAATAATAATATATTATTAAAAATTAACAAAATAGTTGCACCACGGGAACATCGTCCATCATTTTATTTGTGCAGGGAACTGAACAATCGCCAGGGAAAAACGCGCTTCTACTACGCGCTTGTAACAAAGCGGTTTGTATGGAACATTCTGAACAAATGCAGCGCTGCGAAACTTGTACAGCACAAAATTTAAGTTTAAATTAATGTAATTAACTACAATTTCTACTTTTTAAATAAAAAAAAATTTATTAAATAATATAATGAACAAGTAATTTTGTCTATTTATTAAACATTAGCGCTTAGCATGCAAAAAAAATCGCTTTTGTATGAACATTCCATACAAATTGCACTGAGGCCCGTACGGACCTTACCGCTGAAATAAGGGTAAAAATGTTATCTCTAATCCGAGGGTTAAACAATCTACCTAAAGTCGAAATAGACGTCTTCACAGAAAAAGCCACAACACATAATATAGAAAAGGCAGAAGAACAAATTTCAAAATCAAATTTAGAAGAGGAAAATTCAAATAATTTCAAATAATCTCTTTATTAAAACTGAAAAATATTAAAAATATTTTAGAAGCGGTTACATTCACTAATGAGTGATGCAATAAAGTAATATATATGTACATTGCACTAACGAATTGCAGGAAATGCAAGTAAAACTTGTACTCTCGAAGAAATTGCTTTTCAATAGATGCTATCTTTAAGGCGACAGGCTAAAAACGGGTTTAAGGAGTTACTCGGTGGTTTCTGCCAGACTGCCAGTGTCAAAGATCAGGAGTAATCGACGACGACTGCGACTCGACCGATTCCCAATTCCTGATTTTTTAGAGAACAAATCCGGCTACCGTTCATCGAATGGCGGTTGGCCGGAAAACACTAAAAATTCTCATTGATATGGAGGCGACGAAAAAGTATTTAAAGCCCGTTGTTTAAGCATTGAACATGTGTTTATATTAAAATATAAAAGGAATGTAAAAGGGATTGATCTAATGATCTAATAAATAATGCATTTTATGACTGATCCCTTGAACGCACATATAAACGCATGCGTAAGGTGACACGCTAGTTGGAAAACAACTTCCCCATTTAACGGAGTCACAGGCTTTAAGTTGCTAATGCATGAGGAATCCACTCTTAATATACAAACTAAAAAAGTTTCGTATTGTCCCGTAAAAGACGACCTGATGTTTCTTCACTGCGACAATGTTAACTTTACTAACATAGAGTCCAGAGTCAATAATAAAGGTGTTAATCAAAATGAAGAAAAAGAATCTAAAGTCTCCTCCGACGCCGCACAAATCTTGCCATACAGCACAAAAGTTGTGGCAACCAGTCGCACTGAGGATTAAAACCTGGTGTACCCAAAACGTACCCACACCGAGTTGCTGAGTTCGTTACAAAAAAAAATTAAACACCTTCTTACATCCACCACATGAGTTGTTGATAGCAAAGTACTAGATGAGACAGACGGCAGAAACAAGCGTTTTGTAATCGACTTCAGGAAACTGAACGAGAAAACCATCCCTGATAAATACCGCTTGCAAAGTATCGAACTGATACTGGCAAAGCAAACCTTGGCAAGGTTAAATATATTACTTTAAGCCCTGGATCTAAAATCCAGGTACCACCAATAATAATCGCTAAGTAAGATAGCGAAAAAAAAATAATTTCCTATCAATGGAATAAAGTATGAATTGTGCCGCTTGCCCTTCGGATTAAAGAATGTTAAAAGAATTTTTTCATGGAAATCGACAACGTTTTAAGGGATAGAAAGATAGATAATGCCAAGTCTACGTAGATGATGTTAAATTTATTTTGGAAAATAAAAAGGAACACGTCGAACATTTAGGCTAGGTCCTGAAAAGGATATACCAGGCAGATGGACAGGTTTTTAAACTTTTTTGATTCGAAAATCATTGAAAAAATATTATTTTTTTAAAACCTAAGGCACGCATCAATGTCCGATCGCGATGGTTGAGGTAGCAATTGACGCCTATTTCAGAAGCGGTTCAAAATAAAGATGAAGTCAAAAAAATAAAAGAGTAATAAAGAGTAAGAGTAATAAAAGTAAGTCGTTGTTTTCTCATCTTGCATTTCATCTCCAGATACATGCTACCATTCCAATCAGAAAATGTATTATTAAATTTGTGAACTAGTTTTCTAACATTAAATTTTGTGTACTACGAGGGCGGGTCAATAAGTCCGTGACTATTTGAATGAAACACAGGTTTTTAGATAAAAAGTTATTTTATTTTTCAACATAGTCTCCTTTGAGCTCTATACACTTAGCCCAACGTCACACGGGGCTAGATCGGGTGAATAGGCCGGATGAGGGTGCAATTCGTAGCCCATTTCATGGAATTTTGCCATGGAAACTGCACATGTGTTCACCCGTGCATTGTCCTGGTGGAAAAGAACTTTTTTCTAGGCCAAGTACGGTCGCTTTTTTTTCAATGCCTCATCGAATCGACCCAATAAATTGGTGTAATATTCACCATTGATTGTTTTTCCTTTTGAAGGTAGTCAATGTGGATAATACCGCGTGCATCCCAAAAAACAGTCGCCATGACTTTATTGGCTGACAAACCCACCTTTGCCTTCTTTGGCGCCGATTCACCCCGAGAAACCCACTGTTTTGACTGCTGTTTGGTCTCCGGTGTGTTGTGGTGGATCCACGTTTCGTCCACGGTTACGAAACGGCGCAAAAACTCGTTCGTATTGCGATTGAACAACGCTAAACATTCCTGCGAAATTGTCACACGGTTGCATTTGTGGTCGATTGTGAGCAAACGCGGCACCCATCTTGCGGAAAGCTTTCTCATACCCAAATGATCATTCAAAATTGAAACCACTGAGCCATGTGAAATGCCTACACAATCTCCTCCACAATCTCTCTCACTTTTAATCGCCGATCGGCTAAAACCATATCGTGGATATTTTCAATTGTTTCGGATGTGGAATCCTCAACTGAGCGTCCAGAACGTACGGCATCTTCCGTGCTTGTACGGCCACATCGGAATTCAGTAAACCACTTTTTTACCATGGAAATGGATGGTGCAGAGTCTCCATAATATTTATCAAGCTTGGCCTTGGTTTGCGTAATGGATTTTTTCCTCAAAAAATAATGCTTAATGAGCACACGAAATTCACTTTTTTCCATTTTCTTCTCAGTCAACGCGGTAGTCTGATATTAACGGCTGTCTAAAACAAACTAAATGTCGCAGCTTGTTCAATTTTTGACAAGAGTCAACTGACAGATGACTGTTGACGGAAGCAGTGTTACCATTTCAATTAAGAGGCGGGAAATTCAAAAAGTCACGGACTTATTGACCCGCCCTCGTATTTCTATGACTTGAGGTTGTTTTCATGAAACTGATAAGCGGAAAGCCACTAATCTACTGATCGCCGAAAGAACTATAGAAGAAACAGCAATCAAATTACCTATTTGCTAAGACAATATTATGACTTCGATATACTGACATACCGAAGCGCAGTGGCTGACACTGGCTTAGTTACTTAATTACTAGCCTATCACACTACGCCAAAGTTTTGCTCTCCAACAGTATATAAGACGTGCCATCTTCAATAGAAGACAATAATCTTCAATTGAGTTTAGTCACGCCTTAATAACTCAAAAGAATTTGATTGGATTTATTTTCTCTGCTCTTGCCTCTGTGCAATCAAGCAACGCATAACGCAACGCCGCGCACAGGACTCATTCCTTACTAGGCTTCATCATCGCCCTTGCATTTACTTTCAAGCGATCCTACAGGTAACTACCCCATGCTTCCCGTGTCTGACAATCGGTTCTGTCCCACAGGCCCACATTTCGTATCACCCATGCCAAGGATGAAACACATACCTTACCTTGGGCACGAAGGAGTGGTGACGGAGTATACGGTATAGTATCGTCTCCAGCAAGTTTACAGGGAAAGTGACGCTATAATATGCGAAATACATGATGTATTAAAAAGCGTGTTTAGCGGTTGACTTGCCCAAATCAAGGGATTTTCCTTTGGCAGCTAAAAGGTTTATTTTTACTGAACCATTTTTTTAAACTTGCTGAGTGATCATCTGTATTCAACTGTAAGGAATGTTAATGCAAGATTGGTTGCTAAACTTTTGAGCGAAGTGGTGCTAGATTGAAGTTGTGTTCGAGTACCAAATAATAATAAGTTACAGTCCACTTAATACGATGAAAAATAATATTTAAAAGGAAATAATATATCGAAAATATTCTTTCAGGACAAATCGGGGAACAAGGCTTTGTTTCGATATATACCAGTAACGTCGCATACTGTAAAGTGAAAAAAAACGTCTGGTCTGGCATGTCGCAGCACATTTAAAGGGAATATCCCTGAGCGATACAGATTTATGAATGGACCAGATTTGTTGGTGTCCTTAGTGTCGCGCCTCAGACCAGTCTGGGAAAAAGGAAAGATTGGTCAAATTTATAGTAAGGCGAAATTCGGAGCGATTTGCCTACGAATATTTAGATGCGATAGAGGCGATCCATCAAAATATGTTTGTCGTCAATTAGCTAGATTCGGTAGATACGGGCTAACGGGACCAGTTGGGTTAACTAGCAAACAATGTAAAGGAAATCCACACCAAGGGTAGAATTTAAATAAGTTATTCGAACAAAGGGCGTCCTGTCTTAATGGAAATATATCGGTGCAGAGTAAGAACTTTAGACGAAAGTTTTGCGCATTTGGTGTCCTAACGTTCGCCATAAAGCCCGAGCTGCTGCGGAGTCGGTAGTTGGGTATAGGTGTTGCGTATAGTAATGTCCATGTTTGATCCTCTCGTACCGTCTGGATTCATTAACCTTCGCGCCAAAATAATCCTTCAGAATATACGAAGATCTGAAGTGAGCTGGGATGACGCAATAAAAAAAACGGAGGAGAAATATGAACCAGTTTGGCAAGAATCATTGTCCAAGCTGAGTTATTTGCGTATTCCACGCTATATTTATTGGTTAAGAACCGTTAAATGCAGCTGCATGTATTCTTGACACAAGAATATAATGTTGAATTGAGTATTAAGCTTGGCGGCAAAATCCGGTGCTCCTTGGTGTCGTCAAAGAACAGAAAAGCCCCGTGGAAAACCCATATCATGAATGGAATTGATGGCAGCTGTTATGGGGCTACAATTATGAAAATATTTGGATTCTGAGCTGTCAATCAGAATTGAAAAAAGCATATGGACTGAGGTTCAAGATGTTTTGTTTTGGATAAGTTAGGACGATCGTACAAATCCCTTGTTCGTTGGTTTAGAAGTTAGATATATTCTAGGAACAAAATGTTGCGAATGAACCGACCAAATGGACTACAAAATGCGGGATCTTCGGATCCATAAGGTGCTTTAGTGGACAAGAATTCTTGATGCAGGACGAGTCGAGGTAGTTATCGCAAGCTGAAATCGTTGTATATAATGGCTGCTTCTGCTGTGCCATAATAAGATAAGGCACAGTAAAAGCCAGATGGCAGAAGAGGAAATTGCCAATAAATGTCCGGTAATGTCATTCGCACGATGCGATCCTAGAAGTCAATCGTATCAGAAACTTTATTAATTCCTGTTCTGCGAGAAGAAGATCTACGCGCGCCGTTGGTAGATGTCGAGTGCACTTTAAACTCAACTCCTTGACGTACATTTCGTTAGAATCCAAGAATTCTTAAGCCGTAACACCTAATCACCTGTTGATTGATAACTAGAGGGCACTACGTAAACACGTCACAATGGAGTGGATTACGTGAACGTGAAACAATGAAGTGCACGTTTACTGGATAAGGTTATCCGGGAGTGCTGTGGTCCTGGCTAGTACTGTGGTACGCATACATAAAGGACTAGTTTCCCTGACCGCGGTAAAGTTAGCTTAATTGGGCGTCAGAGATGGTTATAATTAGAGTCATTGTAAAGCTGAAGACCGGCAAGCCACAAATGTAAGCGCGATTTCAGCCTATTGCGTATACCAAAAAGGACCGAAACAGTTTTTTTGATTACATTTTTGTTAATGCGCTTATACCCTAAGACAATTAAGTTTCCGGAAAATGTCCTTTAAACCTGCCCGCGCTGAATAATTTCAAGCGCTTTTTATACCCTTGAAAAAGGGTATTATAATTTTGTCCAGAAATGTGTAACGCATTAAAGGAAGCATCTCCGACCCCACAAAGTATATATATTCTTGATCAGCATCAACAGCCGAGTCGATATAGCCATGTCCGTCTGTCCGTCTGTCCCTCTGTCCGTCTGTCCGTCTGTTTCTATGCAAAAATTAGACAGTAGTTTTAAAGCTAGCGTTTTTAAATTTTTACCAGATCATTATTTTTGTTGCACGCAGTTCAAGTTTAAGAATCGGTCGGATCGAACCACTATATCATATAGCTGCCATACAAACGACCGATATGAAAACATGTCTTTGTATGGAAAACTTTTTTGTTTTCTAAGCTATTGCAACCGAATTCAACATTTATCCATTTGACATAGCCGTACATGATTTCTGAAAGTTTGGTTCGGATCGGACCACTATATCATATAGCTGCCATACAAACGACCGATATGAAAACAAGTCTTTGTATGGAAAACTTTTTTGTTTTCAAGGGTATACCATCTTTGGCAAGCCGAAGATAACTTTTCTCACTTGTTTTTTTGTTAAGTTTGTAGAGTCTTCTATATTTACGACGCCTAAAATGAGCGCGATCTGCCAACCAGTTTGTTTGCAGAAGCTGTTGAAATCAATCGACCTCAGTAGTGTTCTGCGATTTTTCCAATGCAAAAAAATATTGAGTAAAGAATTTGCATCAAATTTTGTGTTTTGAACCAAATTTCGTGTGCGGAATCGTTGCGAATGTTGGGAAGGGCTTAGGGCTTATGGTGAATCTATTCTATCGAAAACACAAGTCTACGACTGGTACAAAGCTTTTAAGGATGGTCGAGAAACCGTCGAAGACATGCCTCGTTCCGGTCGTCCTTCGACGTCTAACACTGAGGTCCTAACATAAAAAAGTAAAGGAAATCGTGCTCGTTAATGAATGATCATTAACGAGCACGATTTCCTTTACTTTTTTATGTTAGGACCTCAGTGTTAGACGTGCGACAGTGGAGTGCGACAGTACTCCTTTATGTTCAGGGGAAGTTCCTTAATGTGGAGAAAATTTCGGTTACAGATTTTGTTTGGTACAAGTGGCTGGCTCTTACTATAGAGTTAATTTACTATAAGTTAATTTTTGGATCAAGGTGCAACATGAATTGAAACCATTTCCCTACGACCCCGAATAGAGCGACAGTACTAGCGACAGCTCCGACTAGTCACAACAAGGCGAAATGGCGCTCGTTTAGTGAGCCACTCAGCAAAAGCGACCAGCAAATGAACTGAAAACAGTAGGCTATAGAATCTCTCAACTTTAACCTACTTCAAATTTTTAAAGGCAGGCCATGTATCTACTGCATGTTCGAATTGCCAGGAGGGTACATCGTGGGTCCGGAGTGACTATGTCAAAGATGTCAAACTGTGCACCTTGCTTAACTCAATTATAATTAAATGCCAATTTGGTTAATCATTCCACTCCTGCTTAGGTTGTGGACCCGTCTATCTGGTCAAGGACGCCGTCTACATCCTACAAATTGGAATTGGGAATTGCCTATTATCTAGGAGGTTGATGGCCAGGTGGTTGGGGTGGTTGTCTAGTCTTTTTATGTATCTTTCGCTGAGACGGGTGATCTCCTCTGCTACACATCTAATTCCAAGCTCTTTATGGATTATTGAGTTTTTGTGGTACGGATGGGCGTTCGAAACTGTTCTCAGGCATTTATTCTGAAACCGCTGGATTTTGATGCGGTTAGAACAGCTTGCCATGGCCCACAACTGTATCCCATATGTCCAGATTGGCTTCAGAACTACTTTGTAAATAGCAGTTTGAATTTTTCTCTGAGCTTGGACCTTCTCCCCAGGAGGAGTGCAGTTGCTTAAGTCGTAGGTTGGCCTGGTTGCGCTTGTTGATCAGATGAGGGCGCCATGCGAGCCTGGGGTCCATGGTCAGCCCTAGATATTTGGGAGTGTTATTCGTTGGGATGGTTTCACCGTTGAGTGTGACGGGGGGCATTCTCCCCTGCGTAGTGCGAAGGTTGTATGTGAGGAATTCTCCGCGTTGACCACGATGTTCCATCGTTTCAGCCATGGATCGAGGGAATGCAGTTGCCTCTGGATGATGGCTGATGCTTCCTGAGGATCTGTGGCGGAGGCTAGGAAGGCGGTGTCATCGGCATAAGTGGCTACTGTGAGGTTGCGGGACGGGGTGGTGGGGAGGTCCGCTGTGTAGAGTGTGTATAAGATGGGTCCAAGAACACTGCCTTGTGGTACTCCTGCTCTTATGGGCCTAGGGGTGCTGATTGATGATCCGCATCTCACTCGGAATTCTTTTCCCTCTGTGTATGACTTGAGGAAGGCGAAATGGGAACTTGGGAGGTGGGATTTAATTTTGAAAAGTAATCCAGGGTGCCAGACTCTGTCAAACGCTCGCTTTCACTCTTCAGGGAAGTACCCTAGACGGAGGCAGCTGTTGAATATGTTGGCCAGCCTTTGGGAAGAGATTAGGGGCAACATTTTCAGTGCTGTTGCATCGATACGGTCAGGATCCGGTGACTTGCCATTTTTTAGGGAGGCCATCTCCTGCGCAATCTCCTCTGTGCCTCGTGACATTCCACAGGTTGTCAAGGAATCTATGAAACGAGTCCTGCCGTAGGATGGATAGCTTGTCCTTCAAATCCTTGACGGCACGATTAAGTGCTGTCTTGTCCCTGCGGTTGCGCGAGGAAAACCAGACTCTTCTGAGGCGCCTTTTTTCGGCCACGAGGGCCGCGATTTCCGGAGACCACAAGTTCACGTCTCTTTTAGGTATTCTCGGGGTAGTCGGAGAAGGTGGATTCGCAAACTCAACGGCATTGTGCATCCCTTTGGTTAGTTTTTCTATGGCCACATCTATGTTGCTTGGTGTGGAAAGAGGGGGATATGGGTACAGGGAGGAAAGCATCCCAAACGTAAACTTGGGGGCATTGGTGTATTTTCCGGTGAGTCTTCTAGGCGGGGTTTTTCTGAGGACGGGGATGTTTAGGAGCAAGTTTACTGCGCTGTGGTCAGATAGCAGTTTATCATAGCTTGACCATGTTATCTTAGAGTGTCCTATGCCCTTGGAGACGGCGAGGTCCAGCAGATCCGGCTGCTTTGAAGGGTCGGTAGACCAGTGTGTGGGTTCTCCAGTGGAATGGCAGTCCAGACTCTTCCGCTGCAGGTACTTATAGAGCTTTATGCCTTTGGGGTTGTTTGTGCGGGACCCCCACAAGGAGTGTTTGGCGTTAAAGTCTCCGGCTGCTATAAAGCGAGGACCGAGGGTCTCGAAGAAGTCCTGAAGGTGGGTCTCGGTTATCGAGTGTCTGGGTGGGAAGTAAACCGCACCAATGGTGATATCTCCCTGTGGGCTAGAAATCCTGGTCACGGCGCACTGAGCCCATTCCTCCTGAAACGCGGGAAGTTCCGTGTACTGAATGCCACTCCTGATGAGCATAGCTGCTCCTCCGCGTGCTCTGCCAGATGGATGGTTGGCATGTAACACTTCGTACCCGCTAATTTTAAAGTAGGATCTGGGACAAAAGTAAGATTCCGAAACTAGAAGAACATCGATTTTGTATGTTTTGATGAGATGCTCTACTTCGGCTTTGCTCCTCTGCAGGCCGTTTGCGTTCCAAATAACTATGTTAAGGCTTATTTGCATTACTTTCTGTTGATGATGGGAGCTATAAACTGCATCATCTGCGAGAACATCTGCAAGATCAACTTTTCCATCATCCTCTCAATCGATCCTTCCATGCGGGCAAGCATCGTATCAAGCTGGTTGGGTTGTGGGGCTTCGGGAGTGGTATGAGGGGTTTGTTGGGGATTCGTTGACTGTGTCACTTGGTTTCCTAGGAGTACGTCCCTATAACTTGTACCATTAAAGATAGTTGGTATCTGGATGAGAGGTGGTTTGTTGCTACTCTCAACGGGTCTGGCTTCGGGATCGGGATTGGTTTTGTCTGCTGTTTTAGATGCCACTGCCTCTGAGGCAGTTTCGGGTTCTTCATGATCGTCGTCATCTTCTTTGCTTGAGAGGAGGGCACAGGGGTTGATTGCCAGCTTGCTGCGCAGAACTGCGCTGGTGCTAGGTGTGACGTTTGGCTTCTCTCCTTGCCTATTACGCGCGGACTTGCGCTTGATCTCGCTGGGCTCCGACAAAGAAAAGCTCCAACTGGAGTCTCTGCTCGAGCTGCACTTCCTTGCTTTCAGGGCCTTCTTGGAGGGCATTGTTTTGCCGAGCTTGATTGGACGCGGCGGGGCTTGCCAGTCCATACTCTAGGTTGGCGTTCTATAACGTTTATGCAGATAATTAGTCACAGCAGCAACGGCAGCGAAGGGGCAACGGACACAGTGGGACTCCGCTCTTGGCAGCCCGACCTGGCCCGTAAAATGCGCAATCCACCAAGTCCCAAGTGCGGGAATAACAAAACACAAAATTCCTAAAAATAATTCAATTTAAAACCGAAAACAAAGTTCCTTTTTGATGAACGATTTTTCAATGAGCGATACAGATATGCCGCCTCTTTTTCCAATCATCAAAACATGCCTTGTAGGCGCTGTCCGGGATCGCCCCTCTGCGAGTTTTCTTTTACGGCCAATGTTTTCCAACATTCACAACGACTCCGCACACGAAATTTGGTTCGAAAGCGCTACCAACTTAACAAAAAAAAATTTAAATTCAGATGCCTTCAGACAGTTTTTAGTGTATTTTTATACCCTGTACCCATTAAAAATGGGTGAAAAGGGTATCATAATATGGTGCAAATGTATGTAACAGGCAGAAGGAAGCATCTCCGACCCCATAAAGTATATATATTCTTGATCAGCATCAACAGCCGAGTCGATATAGCCATGTCCGTCTGTCCGTCCGTCCGTCCGTCCGTCCGTCCGTCCGTCCGTCTGTCCGTATCAACGCCTAGATCTCAGAAACTACAAGAGCTACAGACATGTGCCATATATCGTTGGATAGGTAATTACCATACGCAGTACAAGTTTGTTTTTTTATTTTGATATCACCCCCTGTTCCCCCGCAAACAGCAAAAAACTGTCACGACCACGCTCCCCGCAAACCTCAAAAAACTGCCACGCCCACAATTATTGTCCTAATGCTATGCAATTCTGCATATGCGTTGGTTCTTATAGAAGCTATCTAATTTTTAAATTTGAACCAAATCGGATAAGAAACACGGAAGTTATGCCACATGCAAAATCTATGGCAAGGGAAGCAGAAGCGCAGCAAAAGACACATTGCGCGACGCCGACTGCGACGTTGACAGCGAAATGTGTTTGGCTTTATGACACACGAAACTTATTTTCATAACCGAAATCATACCAAATTTATATTGTTATGGTCCTCTTTTCTAATAGAATATTGTTTCATTTATTTATTGATACTAAATAAATAAATTGTAAGCATGTCTAAGGGTACAGGGTATTTTGCAATCGGGAAACTCGACTGCTGCTACCTTACTTGTTTTTTATTTGTCATTGTTGTTGTGGTGTTCTTCCATTTAACCGGGATTCGAACACGGAACGGGCAACGCCACTCATACGCTCACCAATATATTTATTATTTAAAGATAATTTTAATGAATATAGTTTAATTATCGTGAATATTTTTAGATTATAACTAGTGTCGAAACGAACGGAAACTAACGGAAACTTAACAACTTGACCGACTTATTAACGAAAACTTGGCCAAACGAGTGCCAAAACATAGTTACTTTGGTGTATGTCCTCTACTTGTATGTATAGATATAACGAAAGAACTTTTACATTGCGCACACAAAATTTCGTTGTAAACTTTAAATACTGTATTAATATGATGATTTTGTACCAATATGTATTTGTCAACCATAAAACCTATAAAAAATCAATAAATACTTACATCCATGTTGGATCCCCTTGCAATCCTGTAGCAGTATTAACCTTTGGAAAGAATATTAATGCGGGCCAAATCCAAAATAAAATATTTTCTTTTAAAAACACCATTTTACTTAAAAAGAAGAAATACAAGTTATTTCTTCAGGTGACAAAATGTGTTTTAGAACAATATCTGATAGTTTTACTAATATTTAATTTATTGACTTTTTAAGAGAAGCACATAAAAATATTATTGTATTGAATATTAATTCGTCCTTTGGTTAAAACGGCTTCAATTCGTTGAGGTGAACTGAAAAGTAAATAAACCATTTTTTTTAAATGTGCTTGTATATTACAATAAATTTTTTTTTCGCAATGATAAATAGACTTCAACTAGGTAATCGGTAATAAGTTAATTACATTTTTGTATCACAATGAAACGTGGACTTATCCTAGGTAATCGGACATAAATATAAAAAAGATGTAGCAATAAAATAATAATATTATATAAGAATAGGTATATAACTGCATTTATGTAAATAACAGATAACTATGTGTAGACAGTGTGAATATGTTACATAGTTTTTTCGCTTTTATTTCTTGCTTTACTTTTCTAAGTTCTCCCATAAAGTATAAACAGAAGAGGTGAATTTTTTTAAGCTATGGTCACCGGGTCCTGACCGTATTGATGCAACAGCACTAAAAATGTTGCCCCTAATCTGTTCCCAAAGGCTGGCCAACATATTCAACAGCTGCCTCCGTCTAGGGTACTTCCCTAAAGAGTGGAAGCGAGCGGAAGTAATTGTCCTCCTCAAACCTGGGAAACCTGAAGACAACCTTGCGATTAGCTTGCTAGCAATCCTTTCCAAAATACTTGAAAGAGTATTTTTACATAGAGTACTGCCAGTATTGGACGAGGCCGGTCTGATCCCTGACCACCAGTTTGGCTTCAGACGCCTTCACGGAACACCTGAGCAATGCCACCGGATTGTTGAGACTACACTTGAGGCCTTCGTAAAGAAGAAGTACTGCTGCGCCGTTATGCTTGATGTCAAACAGGCGTTTGACAGAGTCTGGCACCCAGGACTACTTTTCAAAATTAAAACCCACCTCCCAAGTTCCCATTTCGCCTTCCTCAAGTCATACATAGAGGGAAGAGAATTCAGAGTGAGATGCGGATCATCAATCAGCACCCCTAGGCCCATAAGAGCAGGAGTACCACAAGGCAGTGTTCTTGGACCCATCTTATACACACTCTACACAGCGGACCTCCCCACCACCCCGTCCCGCAACCACACAGTAGCCACTTATTCCGATGACACCGCCTTCCCAGCCTCCGCCACAGATCCTCAGGAAGCTTCAGCCATCATCCAGAGGCAACTGAATGCCCTCGGTCCATGGATGAAACGATGGAACATCGTGGTCAACGCCGAGAAATCTACACAAACAACCTTCGCACTACGCAGGGGAGAATGCCCCCCCGTCACACTCAACGGGGAAACCATCCCAACTAATAACACTCCCAAATATCTAGGGCTGACCCTGGACCGCAGGCTCACATGGCGTCCGCACCTAATCAATAAGCGCAACCAGGCCAACCCACGGCTTAAGCAACTGCATTGGCTCCTGGGAAGGAGGTCCAAACTCAAAGTAAAATTCAAGCTGCTTATTTATAAGGTAGTGCTTAAGCCAATCTGGACATATGGGATACAGTTGTGGGGCACGGCAAGCTGTTCGAACCGCATCAAAATACAGCGATTTCAGAATAAATGACTGAGAATAGTTTCGAACGCCCATCCGTACCACGAAAACTCAATAATCCATAAAGAGCTTGGAATTAGATGTGTAGCAGAGGAGATCACCCGTCTCAGCGGAAGATACATAAAAACACTGGATAGCCACCCCAACCACCTGGCCATCAACCTCCTAGATAATAGGCAATCCCCAAGACGCCTGAAAAGGAAACACCCGCTTGATCTCCCCAACCAATAGACACCTAAGTCAACCTCATAAGATATAAATTCCATGTGCCTCCCTTAAGTCAAGGTCCCCCCCAAACCATTTAATGATTGTCCACTTAGACAGATTTTAAATACAAATTAAGAATGTTAAAAAAAAAAAAAAAAAGGTCAAAAATTTTTTAATATTTTTTTCCAAGTTATTCTTTCATCGTCGCTTTTAATTAATTGTAATTAACTAATTTTTGAAATTATGTTTTAGACACTTAAAAATGGGACAAAAAGTTCGCGTCATAAGTGCGAACCCTTTTTAAGTTCCCTTTTGACTCCAGAAGATATTTTTTGGTTCCTAGAGCACTTTAGCGACTATAATTCTGGAGTTGATCTGCTGTATTTCCTGCATGTCCTGCAGCTACTCTCGGCTAGTGACACTCGTCCTTTGAGAATGAAACAAATGCGTTGCTGCAGAACACCTTTCACATTTTCACAAGTACTTATCGGACCACCCTCGTATTTATGTAAGTATATAAGATTACAAAACTGAAAGCAATAAAATAATGGAACGCTAGCCTAGTCGGCAAACCGACTGTACATTACCGGATAAGGCTGACCATTGGTGAGTATGGATAACTTACCACGCCGCAAACAAATGGTACCCGGCCACGGCCCTGAAAGGCGGCTATGCTTAGTCTACACTTCAGAAACATTACATTTCAGAAACATGGTGATCAGAGAATTTTCCACTATTCCTATCAGCTACTTGCTACTCTGTATTTTTATACCCTTGAAAAAGGGTATTATAATTTTGTCCAGAAATGTGTAACGCATTAAAGGAAGCATCTCCGACCCCACAAAGTATATATATTCTTGATCAGCATCAACAGCCGAGTCGATACAGCCATGTCCGTCTGTCCGTCTGTTTCTATGCAAAAAATAGACAGTAGTTTTAAAGCTAGCGTTTTGAAATTTTTACCAGATCATTATTTTTGTTGCACGCAGATCAAGTTTAAGAATCGGTCGGATCGGACCACTATATCATATAGCTGCCATACAAACGACCGATATGAAAACAAGGCTTTGTATGGAAAACTTTTTTGTTTTCAAGGGTATACCATCTTCGGCAAGCCGAAGATAACTTTTCTCACTTGTTTATTAACTATTTTTACATTAGAAGTAAGACCGTGTTCGGCCAATTTGAAGATGTCGGCGACCTGTTGTATTTCCGGTGCATAGTTCTTCTCCACACTAGATGGATCAGGATAGAAACCGACACCATCGCAGATATTATGTGATCCAGTGGACTTCTTTTCTTCCTGACCTTCCGGATTACTTGCCGGTTTTGATCCTCGGAAGGCTACCCTTTTGTTTTTGTCTCTGCATCATCTAATAACGTGGTTGGGCTTAGGTGGCTTTCATGCATTTCGCATTGCGCTGCATTTCCTGCATTTAGGCCTGAGGCACAACTACTAAATCGTGGGTGTTCAGTTTTTAGAAATGTTTTTTTTGTGCAGATAAGAGAGAATAGGGTGAAGAAAAAATTACAAGGAAGAAGAGCGCGTTTGCTCTGAAAGGAAGGTGAGAATAGATGATTTGATAGAAAAGAAAATAGAGAGTGAAGTAGTTCCATAGAGGCCAGTATAGTCCGAACACATTACCCTAAAAGGGTGGCCATATGTTGAAATACAACGGCTTTGGAATAGAGGACAAAAATTTCTTTAGAGAGGGTATATCAATTACAAAGAGTCTGATAAGATAAGAAGGAAGGTGTGAAATTTTTATTCCAGTTGTGTAGCCTAGGTGCGAATATTAAGAAGTTCTTTTAAACAGATAGAATGCGGTCTTGGTGAACCCGCATCGGACGGACTAAAGATATATAGAAACTTTTAGTTATTTAACAGTCATTCAATTCTTTTGACCATTTTTTTTATAAAGTCAAGAACACCTTATTAACCATTGTGGAATTATGGTCGGGGTCTAAGTGACCCCATAGAAAAATTAGGGGCTACGTACATTCTTTCTGGGAGCTCCTTAGAATGACTCGATAAAATGACATAAGTTTGCATTGAGGATCCATCAAGTGTTCAGCAATTTGCTGAATAACAATTATGAAAATCATTCAAATTGGACATTAATGAAGATGCCCGAGATGACTTCCTTGGGTAATTCCAGTTGTAGCTCGGACAAGGTGTGAGCTCAGAAAAAAGATGGTTCATTTTAAATAATATCTACATAATGTCCACATTAGCTGGAGGAACCCATCATGCCCTTCTTTAAGACAAGCTGCGGCACCTTAATGGGTTGTGTCATGGCTCATTTATTATTTTGAAAATTCACACGAGAAGTGACAAACCTATTCTTACTTACTTACGCTAAACTTTCCATTTTAGATCGCTTAGTTATATGGCAGTTATATCCTCTGATTCGTATAAAATTTTTTAGATGATCCCAGACCTTTATAAAAGTTTTGAGCGAATTTTAACTATTTATTTGCAATATAAAAAGAAGTTACTGCATTTTCTATCGCTCGGGTATATCCAGGATATATGCTATAGCTCCGCCAAAATATATAATATATTCATACTACCGAAATAAAATGCAATGATTTTTTGAGTACAAGTGTGTAATTTATTCGCATAAGTATATGTAACACGAAGGAGGTAGCGTTTCGGACCTATGAAATATATATTCTTCATCGGAATCAACAGGCGTATGAAACTAGCGATGTCCTTCTAACAATTTATGGGATAGAGCTAAAAGCTTTTGCAAATATCTAGTTTATTTTAAATTATTGCCACGCCTCCGACTTCGCCTAAAAATATAATTTTTCTGTAACACCCATATAAAATCATTTTTCAGTTTCTTTTTGATGCCAAATAATTAAAATACAAATTTCAGCCAAATTGGGCCCTTTGTAAAGAGAACAAACACTTTTTAGTGTTTGCTTATTTGACGCTATTTCGGCAACGGCAAAAAGTATGCAACAAAGTTTTCTTCGCTGCAACAAATTTAAACAAAAAATATTTAGTCTAGAAATTGTCAACTTTCTTTCACAGAAAAATGTTGACGTACCAATTACCCAAAATCAAACTCGGAGGAATTAATCGGAGCCACCTTCCAATATCTTAAAAAGAGTCAAAGAGTAAAAGATGTGTCTTACTATCCGCTCCATTGTAATATCCATAAACCTTAATACACTTACATACATTTCAAGTTAAATCCGAACAAACCCCGAAAACAAGAAAACGTTTTTTTTTACAGAACAACCGAGGAATATTGTTTGGTCCCAGGAAAGCCACCTGCCTAACAACCCTATAAATATTATTTGTTGTCAAGAATACAATCTCCGGAAAAAGTTTGTGGCCAATCAAGGTATCAGTTAATTGATAAGAAGAAACATCCCTCACATATCCCTCACATTACTATATCTAGTAACATAAACTCCAGCATAATTTTCTCTGTTCTGCAGTACATTAACATTATTAACACCTGCATGCCGCGAAGTCAACGCTTTACAACAATTCGATTCTCGATCGGGCATTCCGTTGCAAACTTATTAAACAAATAAGATTCCAAACAAAAAAAAATTGTCTAGTTTGTCCATCTGTTTATCTGTGTTTTAAAAAAATGGACTTGAACTGCTTAATTTGTTGATGACAAGCCCTGATTTCACTTGAGGTTTTAAGAGTCCGTTTTAGGTGCTGATAGCTTCCAAGAAGTACCACGTGCAGGACGCTCCTTTCAGAGCATGCCCCCGCCTATCACAACTGGCAGGGAGCTTCTTATGGTTAGCAGCCCAAGCCAATTAAACAAGCTTAACCAGAAAACAGTTGGAAATTGTCGCCTATTACCGCAAATTGAAAAAAATAGTAATAGGCTCACATTCCAGCCGGCTTCAGTCTCTTGGCAAAAAGTTCCATCCAAGAAGAGATTCCAGTGACAAAGAAGTCACCAAAACCTAGCCAAATAACAGTACTTGCTGTCAGCGACGTACCTGCCTTAGAAAGGCTTCTCGACTCGGCGGTATCGTCTGACTCATATGAACTCAAGATCGCGCGTAATGGCAACTTGCGCATATACCCCCGTGACTCTGATGCCCGCAGAGCTATCACTAAAAAACTATCGGAAGTAACTCTCCAATATACTCACTTCTGCCTCCCGGAAGACAGAGCCTACAGGGTTGTGGTGTGCAACTTGGCTGCTTCTACCCCAGTCGAGCAAATTTTAAATGCGTTCACCTCCCAAGGTCACGCTGTGGTTATTACCTATAATCCAAAGGTGAAGTCACATAATGTTGACTCCTCTGATCCGGATCCAGGCAAGGCTTCTGGCCAGAACGTTTAAAAAAGCTAGTAATAACCGAGAAGCTCTAAAAATAAATAAAGTTGGCCGTCAAAGAGTCAGAGTGGAACTGCCGAGAAAAAATGTTAATATGCGTCAATGTTACCGATGTTTTGGCTTTGATCACATAAAAAACTATTGCACCAAGGAGCCCAGATGTGGTAGATGCATTTTGCCTCATTGGACTGGTTCCAGTGCAAGTAATGGCTTGTGAAATGCGCCTCGGAGCCTGGAACGATCGTAGCATTATCCCAAATGCTAATGAGCTTAAGGTGTTTCTCAGCAAGCACGAAATTTATATGATTATTGAGGTAGGATCCGTCGTGTAGGAGTGTCTCTGAAATAAGCATAACGATAGCAGCTGTAACCTATCAAGGTTACAGCTGCTATCGAGCAGATCAGAGGAGGAGTTTGTATCCTAATCAGGCAGGGATTAGTGCACTATCACCTGCATTCGATCACAACGAATCACCTACAAATGGCGACGGTAAAAATTTCCACTAGTTTGGGCGAAATTACGGTGTCAGCTGTGTACCTTCCTCCAGGCCTGCCTTGGAATTCCTCTGAGTTTGATAATCTCCTTAGTCGACATGGTCAAAAGTTTATCATTGGAGGTGATTTTAACGCTAAGCATCGCCTCTGGGGTAGTACGAGTACGCTCGTATAAGAGCGAATGCTCGGGGCTCAGCACTTCACGATGTTATTTCCGGCAGCTCAACTCAAGTTCTGGCTACAGGCAGACCCACTCACTACCCGTATAACACGAGGAATGTACCTTCATGTATCGACTTTTTCTTGTACAAAGGTATACCTAGCAGTCTACTATCAGTACGCGTAGAGTATGAAATATCTTCCGATCACTTGCCGCTGATCGCTTCACTAACAACGTCACCTCACAGTACCGCCCCTATTAGGATGCTCGTTCCAACTGGTGCGAATATACGGCTATTCCAGTACGAGCTTAACAATGCCTTTAACCTCAATACAGATATAAATACAGCAGACGATATCGAGAGGGCGGTTGAAACTTTTGTGAAGAAGATCAAAGATGCAGCTCAAATTGCAGCTCCTGGCGGCGCAGTTCACCTACGCAACGTGCGTAGCAGCATCGCTCTCTCTCCGGAAGCAGTAGGACTCCTAACTCTCAAGAAACGTCTCCGGCGTGAGTTCATCAGGACCAATGATCCAATAATTGACAGACTGTACCGAAGGATATCAAATCGGGTGAGAAAAGTACTGGCCAACTTGAAAAGAGAAGCAACTGACGCGTTCCTCTGGAAAACTACTGCCGATGAAAACTCAAAATTCGCACTCTGGAAGCTCACGAAGAGATTCAAAAGACAAGTTGCTCCAAAGATTCCTGTTCGTAGCCCAGATGGCACTTGGACAAAATCACCTCAGGACAGAGCTGAAGCGTTTGACAGAAACCTGGAGGAAATATTCCAGCCGTTCGAGACAGCATCGCCAAGACGAGTACAACTGGTTGCTGAATCCCTAGAAGCCCCATTGCAGATGGCTCTTCCTGTAAAGCCTATTAAACTCACGGAATTGGAAGATGATATCAAATCCCTTCGCAACAACAAGGGTCCTGGTGAGGATCACATCGACAACCGCTCCATTAAGCTGATGCCCCACAGAGCTAAGTATTGTTTGTACTGATTTTGAACTCTGCTCTTCGACTGGGAAACTTCCCAAGCGCCTGGAAGAAGACGAATATCATTATGCTCCATAAAAGTGGGAAGCCAGCAGAGGAATTAGACTCCTATCCTGAGAAGATTGCTCGAGTCCCGAAAGGTCCAGAAAGTTATTCCAAAGTTTCAGTTTGGTTTTAGACTCAGGCATGGCACACCTGAACAGCTACACCGCGTAGTGTACTTTGTACTGGAAGGTTTCCATGGAAAGGAGTACGTCGTTGGAGCTTTTCTGGACATACAGCAGGCTTTCGACAGACTGTGGCATGAAGGACTTCTGCACAAGCTTAAAAGCCTACTAAATCCTCAGCTCTTTTTGATAATAAAAAACTTCCTCCACGAGCGATCCTTTAAAGTAGTACAGGACGGACTGTCCTCCCAAACAAAAAGAGTCAGAGCAGGTGTACCCCAGGGAAGTGTGTTAGGTCCAACACTATATAGCCTGTATACGCACGACATGCCCTCAGCTGACAACATGTCGCTTACCGATCCCAATGACCTGCTAGTTGCCACCTTTGCTGATGACACTGCAGTCCTGGCCAGAGATACTTGCGTCTATACAGCCACTGATACGCTTCAGCTTTATCTAAAAAAATTTGAGAACTGGGCCCTACGCTGGAACATCGCAGTCAATCCGGAAAAGTGTGTTTCCGTGACGTACACCCTGAGAAAAGACACATCACCTGGTGTGTTTCTGCATGGAGAGCTCCTCACACAGTCGAACGCCCACAAATACCTCAGTGTCACTCTGGATAAGCGACTTACATTGCAACGCCATGTAACGGATGTAAATCGGCGGCTAAAAACAAAAGCGAACAGCATGGCTTGGCTTCTTAGGCCTGGAAACAAACTTTCAATTTCCAACAAGTTCAAAATTTATAAGGTTGTCTTGGCTCCTATTTGGAAATATGGCATCCGAGTGTATGGCATCGCCGCAAAGTCGCACTTTAACAAAATTTGTATGGAGCGGCTTGGTCCGCAACATCCGCAACAAAGACATTGAACAAGAGCTGAAGGTACCAAGGATTGACGATGTCATAAACACAAACAAGCAACCGCGTACGTAAATAAATTGGGAATCCACCCAAACCAGATGGCTCGAAAACTCTTGATGAGGAGACGTGTATTGGGACTGAGGGCGAGAAGGAGGCTCCTGCGCATTCACCCAACAGATCTGCCGAGAAGATATATAAATTTATTGATTAAATTAATTCATGCCTCTAGACTCCCTAATTAGGTCTAAGTATGTACATATGTAAATACTCGCTAGAAATTATGAATCTCTGCAGAATAAGTTATTACAAATAGTAACAGTGGACTGCAATGTAAATAAACACAATTTTTATTTAAAAAAAAAAAAATTATTCATTATTTCGAAGCCACATCACACCAATACAAAATTACTTGAATTTTCCTCTCTCTGTGGGCTCCGCTGGATTAAACTTTAAATTTTTAATAAAAATTTAATTTATTTGTCGTGGTGAAAGTAACGGGTATGCACGTGGTCGCTTTTTGTTTCTTCTCCTTGTCTTCTGTGATATTCAGCTTGTTTCTATTTATTGTCAATGGGTGTTTGTATAATTAGAATTTGAAAAGGATTTAATGTGACCAAGGCTGTTGCTGAACGTTCTCTCTTGTTCTGCTTGGTTAGAGTGAGATAGACATACTATTGTATGCGGAATAATCGAAACGGTACAGATTAACCGATGCTGGAATGACAGTATTGTTAAGGAGCCCAATCAGGCACAAGTGAATTAGTTAATCACCAAATAAAATCATCATGAATGACCATAATATGGACAAACCGGCAAACAACAATGCACAAAACCCTGACGACTCCACATAATTATAATTCTTTTTAATATTTATTTATATTTATTGATCAAAAATTACACTAATCCTTACACTCTTTCAAAGCTCATAAGCTCTTGTCTCGTTTTGGCGTCGCATTTGTTTCTCATCTATCTATCTATATACATATTATATAAATAAACCCTAATGTGATTGTGGAATCTATGAAACAACTCGGAAAGTTCTGAACCGTTTGTGCTCAAATTTGACACAACATTTCGATGAGCTCTATAACGATTTTTATTCACTTATGGCTATCGACACATGCACGCGACCGCGGAAATAACCCTTTTTTACCGTCCACGGTAGACAAACAACGGTGTTCTCTGAGTGAGTGAAACACTCGCAACAGTTGACCATACTCAGGATGAATGTTTCTTTATTCGTGCGTGGACCTACATCTTCCAGTAATTAAAACGGCGTTTCAAACGCAACTTTTGGCAGTTCATATCAAGCACTGTATTTACTGGAGAACGAAGAATAGAGGGATATATGTATGGATGATGCCTGCAATACGGCCCATCCATGTCAAATTCGTGCATTGTTTGTAATATTATTTACCACTTGCTTCCCTTCTTCCCCAACAAAATTATGGGAGAGATATCAATCGCATATGGGTGAAGCTATTTTGTAAAGAGTACGCCAAGAATATGAGGATATGACCATGGAATGTACTACAGACATTTACAACGAAACGTTGATAATGATTGAAGACAAGTGCTTGGCTATGGCAAATAAAGTTCTTAGACAATTGGGAAGGCCAGCACCAAATCGAGCTGCTACTGCTTCATTCAATGTAGATTTGCGCCAAGAACAGAACTACAACTCTAGTGATCTCCTGCCTTATGTATTCCGAAGTTGACGGTTGAGCAGAAAGCCGTTTACGATCGGATAATGGGAATTGTGACGAGCGGAGGTTGAGGCCTTTTCTTTTTGGATGCGCCAGGGGGAACGGGAAAAACATTCCTTATCAAATTAATTCTGGCAACGATTGGATCACACAGTAACATAGCCTTAGCTCTCGCTTCATCTGAAATAGCTGCGACATTGATACCAGGTGAAAGAACGGCTCATTCTGTTCTAAATTAGGACTAAACAATTAATTTAATGAGGCTCCCACACGTAATATTTCTTAAGCATCCGGCATTGGAAGTCTTTCAAAAATGTAAACTCAATATTTGGGATGAAGGCACAGTGGCCCATTAAAATGTCCTCGAGGCTCTTGATCGATTTTTACGCGATTTACGTGACAACGATCAACCCTTCGGAAATGCACTGATATTGCTCGCAGTGGATTTTAGGCGAACCTTGCCTGTTTTTCCTCGATCTACCCCAGCATACGAAATAAATGTACATACGTACATACGTTGCAGTTGACTACGAATATGCGTATCCAGCTACAGAATCATCAATCAGATGAAATATTCTCAAGACAGTTACTGGACATTAGGAATGGAAAGCTACCGATGGGGCAGACATACGGAAGAATTTCATTGCCGAAGAATTTCTGTAATTTGAAGGAAGAATTGATCGAAAAAGTATTTCCCAATATTCAAGTCAATTATAAGAATTCCGATTGGCTGAGCGAACGAGTTATCCTTGCAGCAAAGAATAAGGTCGTCTACCAACACAACAATATCACTTAGTCCAGTATTAAGAATGAGGAAGTTACATATAAGTCAATTGACGCCGTCGTGAAACCAGATGAAGCGATTAATTATCCTATACAAGATAGAATTTTAGAATATAGAATTTCCTTGTAATTTCTTGTACAATTTCTGAGTTCGCTTGATTTGGCAGGGATCCCGCCGCATATATTAATCATGTTCCAATTATCATGTTACGGAATATTAATCAGCCGAAACTCTGCAACGGCACGCGACTTGCAGTTAAAAATTTGCTGAGTTTCATTTATTTTTTTATGCCTCACAATCATGAATGTAATCAAAATGTGCCACAGGGAATCGTTGCAATTATTAAGTGTATCTATGAATTTAGCAAATCTGAATAACTGATTCGCCAAGTATTTTCTATTAATAAATATTTCAATAAAAATCTATTTAAAATTTAAAGTAGTTGGATAAGTGTTCTTACATACTGGCTATCGACTTAAAAACTTTGTCATTCTTCGTTTAATGCAATTCTTATGGAGTTAGACTCCCAAAACCTAAAAACCGTAAACCGTCATCTTTTTCATCTTTAAAAACTCTTACCTATCAAAATACTAGGGTGCTTCGGAGTATCATAAGCTCCCTAAACTTTATTTTGACAGTTCTTTATTTGCATCCCAGGTAATAGTCTTTATTGAAACCTGATTTAAGCCGGAGATTTTTATGTGCGAATTTTTTTATTTACACCAATTATAGACGACCACTGCGAAGAGGAGGAGAAGTCCATATCTATGTGGACTCCGACTTCGCTTGTAAAGAGGTTAAGTTACCAAATTTTGCTGATCTAAAATTTCTATGTGTGTAAATCACTATGTCGCTTTAATTACTGTTCATCATATGCTCCAATTTTTTTTTTTTGTTCTTTGTATTTAAAATCTATCCGACTGGAGAATCATTAAATGGTTTGGGCGTGACCTTGACTGAAGGGAGGTACATGGAATGTATATCTAATGAGGCTGACTTAGGTATCTATTGGTGGGGGAGGTCAAGCGGGTGTTTCCTTTTCAGGCGTCTTAGGGATTGGCTATTATCTAGGAGGTTGATGGCCAGGTGGTTGGGGTGGTTGTCCAGTCTTTTTGTGTATCTTTCTGCTACCCATGGAATTCCAAGCTCTTTATGGATTATTGAGTTTTCGTGTTACGGATGGGCGTTAGAAACTATTCTCAGTCATTTATTCTGAAACCGCTGGATTCTGATGCGGGTACAACAGCTTGCCGTGCCCCATAACTGTATCCCGTAGGTCCAGATTGGCTTCAGCACTACTTTGTAAATAAGCTGTTTGAGTTTTTCTTTGAGCTTGGACCTTCTCCCCAGGAGTCAGTGCAGTTGCTTAAGTCGTAGGATCAGGTGAGGGCGCCATGTGAGCCTGGGGTCCATGGTCAGCCCTAGATATTTGGGAGTGTTATTCATGAGGATGGTTTCCCCGTTGAGTGTGACGGGGGGGTGATACCCCCTGCATAGTGCAAAGGTTGTGTGGGAGGATTTCTCCACGTTGACCACGATGTTCCATCGTTTCAGCCATGGATCGAGAGCATCCAGTAGTCTCTGTATGATGGCTGATGCTTCCTGGGGACTTGTGGCGGAGGCTAGGAAGGCGGTGTCATCGGCATATGTGGCTACTGTGAGGTTTCGGGAGGGGGTGATGGGAAGGTCCGCTGTGTAGAGTGTGTATAAGATGGGTCCAAGAACACTGTTTTGAGGTACTCCTGCTCTTATAGGCCTACGCGTGCCGATTGATGATCCGCATCTCACTCGGAATTCTCTTCCCTCTGTGTATGACTTGAGAAAGGCGAAATGGGAACTTGGGAGGTGGGTTTTAATTTTGAAAAGTAGTCCTGGGTGCCAGACTCTGTCAAACGCCTGTTTGACATCCAGCATAACGGCGCAGCAGTACTTCTTCTTTTCGAAGGCCTCAAGTGTAGTCTCAACAATCCGGTGGCATTGCTCAGGTGTTCCATGAAGGCGTCTGAAGCCAAACTGGTGATCAGGGATCAGTCCGGCCTCGTCCAGTACTCTGCTCAAAAATACTCTTTTAAGTATTTTGGAGTCGATTGCCAGCAAACTAATTGGACGATACGATGCTAGGTTGTCTTCAGGTTTCCCAGGCTTGAGGAGGAAAATTTCTTCAGCACGCTTTCACACTTTCGGGAAGTACCCTAGACGGAGGCAGCTGTTAAAGATATTAGCCAGACTTTGGGAACAGATTAGGGGCAACATTTTCAGTGCTGTTGCATCGATTCGGTCAGGACCTGGTGACTTGCCATTTTTAAAGAGGCGATCTCCTGCGCAATCTCCTCTGTGCCTCGAGACATTCCACAGGTTGTGCTGCGGGTCTCCAGGTTCCAGCTCCTCAAGGAATCTATGAAACGAGTCCAGCCGTAGGATGGATAGCTTGTCCTTCAGTTCCTTGGTGGCACGATTAAGTGGTGTCTTGTCCCTGGAGTTGCGCGAGGAAAACCAGACTCTTCTGAGGCGCCTTTTTTGGGCCACGAGGGCCCCGCTTTCAGGAGACCACAAGTGTACGTCTCTTTCAGGTGTTCTCGGGGAAGTCGGAGGAGGTGGATTCGCGTATGCTCCAATGATATTAATATAAATATTAATGATATTAATATCACTTTAGAAACATTCTACAAAACGCTTGAAGCTTTTTTCGACTGTTGCATGCAATTGAAGTATCCATCCGCCTTATCGGATCCACCTTGGTTTACAAGGAGTGTAAAAAACCTAAAATGTATTAATACATTTTACTCCTTGCTCCATCATACTCCTTAACAGATATAAAAAAAACTGGCTGCAATATAACTATTTCAAGACTCAGTAACTCAGTCAAACTTCACCGTGCATAACGCTGAGTATTATAAAAATTATATTTACCGCCGCCGGTAAATAGCAGTTTTATAATTTTGTGAATACTAAGCGTACTAAATTCGTTTGAAAATTTATCAACGACTACTGATCAGGGTATTGCCGATCTATTCGCAACTTTCTTTCAAACAAAGTACTCATTTCCTACAATTATGGATCAGCCTTACACATACAACATTCAATCAGTCAATCTTATTTTCAGACCAACTTTCTCCGAAAGCAGTGTGTTATCGGATCTTCTGAGGGTGAAACAGGTCTATTCGCCAGGTCCTGATGGTGTTCCTGACTGTGTACTGAAAAACTGCGCTAAGCCATTGTGCGAATCTCTTCTAAAACTTTTCTCCTTGTCTCTGGAATCTTCGATTTTTCCCCACATGTGGAAGGAATCCTTCATAATTCCGCTACATAAAAAGGTTAAAAAACGGATGCAATCGGTCAGCAATTCCAAAGCTTTTCAAAAAATTGATAACACCACATCTGCAACACCTCTGCACTTCAATTATTTCTTCATACAAATCCCCTTCTGCCCAATATAAACTTCAGTCGGGTTTGGACAATTTTCAAAAATTGTGTTCAATCAATCTCTTAAAACTTAATGGGTCAAAATGTAAGCTTATGTCTTTTTATCGTTCGTGCCCTAACCAGGCCACATAGATTAACCCAGGTTAACAATCTTGGTGTCCTATTAGACTTTAAACTTGTGTGCTTGGCTTCATTAAAAGACGGTCTAAGGAATTAAATAACCCTTATATAACTAATAAGCTTTAAGTTATATAACGGATATTGAATTTCTTATACCGTCTTTTAATGATGCCAAGCACACCCTTGGCTTTATTCGTATCTTTAGTACGTCCAATACTGGAGTAAGGGTCATGCCTCTGGAGCCCCCAGTATGGGGTTCATCAAGATTGCATTGAATCCGTTCAAAAAAAACTTCTTGATGTTTGCTCTTAGCCCGTTTCTAGTAACACGCCTAAAATTTAATATTCCAAATAGACGGACTAGAAATTTAAGTCCCCTGTTCCTAAGTTGTTGTAGATCTACATATGCCCAGGAGCCTTTCAGGGTTTTGTGTTCTGACTACAACGGCCTATATTTTATAACTTCACTCTGCACTTCATCTTCTATTCATCTATCTATAATCTTTTCTAAACTTTGTTCTGTCGGATATATTCCCACGATCCGAGCCATACGATAAAGGGCAGGGCCTATATTTCGGTTTTCTGTACGTTATGCAGCGCGAAAGTATTAATATAATGCAGAGAAAATATGCAACCAATTAATGTTCCCAATTTGACTGCATTATACAGTTTAAACGACCCAGGGGGATTTTTCGGCGGGATTTCAATATTAATTTTCACCGTTTTTGATAGCAAAAATCGCCGAGCACGCAAAACACTTATAACCTTTACGCCTCTCACAACCAAACAAAAAACTCCATTTACTTCAAACTTCGTACAGATGTTCGGGAAAATTGTACAAATCTAACAAAACAAAAAAATCGAGAATCAAAAATATATTGCCCAGGAAAATTAAAGTTACTTTACTTTTTGAACACACCAGTTATATAGGTATGTATTGAAATCATTCAATCGAATGCATTCCATGGGAACATCGATGTTATTCCAATTTTAAGAAACATTCTCTTTCGGAAAAAAAGTAAAAACATTTTTTGTTAAAAAAAATGTCGTTTAGTACATGTTTTCTTCATTTATATTTAGACTTTTGGGTTTAAATTAAATAGAAATTGGAAATCCTGTTAAATACCGTAAAGAACTTTTAGTTAAGTTTTACTTAATTAAGAACATCCGTTTAAGATTAAGATTAAGGATTATTAGCCGAAGGTTTAAACTTGAAAGAAACTCAGCGAAGAAGATATTTACTATTTATTCCATTATGTATGTTAAGCTGCGTTAACGAGTTTTACCCGCAAAGCTAGAGTTGTGATGTTGTACAAGGCATCGCGATGTTTGCAGATAAAGGGTTTTCGATTAAAGGCGTTTGATCTTTGAAATGAAAAAAAATAGATGTAGGAGAGATATTTGCGAAATTTTTTTTTTATTTGAAAGGTTCATCGACCCCATTATGTATGGAACATGACATCATGACCGCCACGGCTTCGGTTGGTGGCGCGCACACGAAACGTCCATCGAAAGATGACCCTGGCGCACAAATCGGGCTGTATTTGATTGATGGCGTGGCGTATGTTGACTTTAGACCTGCGACTAAAGAAAACCTCACAAGAAAAAGTCCAGCTCTCCATCGAAAATTGCTCGTGCAGAACATCCATCCTAGCGTGTGCTGTGTGGCACGTAGCGCCGTCCTGTTAAAACCCCATTGTGTTCAGATCCATATTCTCGATTTCACGCCAAAAGAAGTTATTATCGACCGTTATCACTCACCATTGACGGTGACGGCCACACCATTATCGTTTTCGAAAAAATACGGACCAATCACGCCTCCGGCCCAAAATCCGCACCAAGCAGTCACTTTCTGCGGATGCATTGCCACTTGGTTAACCTCGTGTGGATTGGTCTCGTCCCAAATACGGCAATTTTGCTTGTTCACATAGCTATTCATCCAAAAATGCAGGACGATCATCGCGACCGCAAAACGGGCGAAGTGCGCGGAACGTTGCTAGAACTGAAGATTTATTTTCATAAAACAATTTTATGATTTGCACGTGCTGCTCGACACTGTAACCATGATGGTTTGGGAGGACTGAATGAATAAACACACTACATTTGATCATCTGTCATCTGACATCTATCATCTGACATCATCTGTCACTCAAACAACATGGCCGCAATGAGCTGTCAAAGTTCGAGCGTCCCTATTGGAAAGCCCTTTATTTACAGGACCTTGCCGAATTAAAATTACTGTAAACTGGAGTCCACTAGGAGACGAACCGCACGACGAGGAAGCCACTATACAAGTATAGACGAAGAATGATAAATCTTTTGTGTAAGTCCGATTTGAATAAATGATATAAGGTATTATTTTTAAAATTCTATAAATTTTACGCCATCTTTTTTGTTGGCATAACATTGAATTGTGGCGAAAGTGCAAAAACTACGAATACTACAATATGTAATGCATATTATATTATATAGATATATTTAACGTTATGAAATGCGTCATATGTACATGTCGCAGAATAGTGTGTTGGAGGAGTCTCAAAATTAGAACAAGAAATAAGAAATGTGTGTGTTTTAGGAATTTTGTGCGCAGCCAGGCGACAGAGAATATTAGAAAAGACTCTACCGCCGGGTGAGGTGTGATCGTAGAGCCAATAGAGGAAAATACAAAGAGAGAACAAATTATTCAGAAAGTATATAAATAGTAGCTTGATGTAGTCCAGTGAGTCTTGTGCGTGGCCGAGTTACGAGCTGAACTAACTGCTGAGCACGATGGTAGCAACGAGAAATCAATCATTGACAAACATATGTATATTCAATTGACAATTTAGTTATTTATACTAGAACCGAGAAAAAATACAAATACGTTTATATTAATATATATGCAGCCAAATGGCTGCTTCTATTGGCAAAAGATATAGCAAATATCACATACACATAGTTCTCTGACCCTTTTAAAAATCAGACCAGTTCCTTACAAAATAGATTTTGAAAAAAGTCCCCAAGCTTCTACTCCCAAAAAACACTAAAGTTAGGTTTAAGGCGGCCATGGGATATAATCGACTTCCTTACTGCGTTGCATACTTGTGACCAAACACAACTATCCTCTGCCCAGTATTAAAAATTCTATACGAGGTGTGTTCAAAAAGTATCGCGAATTTTCGCGGGTTAAATATAATCGAATTTAGATTTTTTTGTGGCGTTATGTTAGTACTCATGTCTGTCACTTATTCCAACAAGCTCGGCCATTTTGAATGTTCACTTAATTGTTGACAGCTGCTTTGTTTGCACGTGTTTTGGATCGTCTTCTTTTTTTCGTACCAAAGTTGCTCAACTGCAACCAAAAACAGTATCGCATGAAAATTGCTAAAGAGATGTTGCACTCTGTTCGCGACGACCCAAATTTGCTCCAGCGGGTCATAACTGGTGACGAATCGTGGGTTTTTGGTTATGACGTGGAAACCAAAGCTCAATCATCTCAATGGAAGCTGACGCACGAACCAAGACCGAAAAAAGCGTGCCAAGTTGGGTCGAATGTGAAAGTTTTGCTGACAGTTTTCTTCGATAGAAGGGGCGTGGTGCATCATGAGTTCTTACCACAGGGTAGAACGGTCAATAAGGAATATTACCTGCAAGTTATGCGCAATTTGCGCGAAGCGATCCGCCAGAAATGCCCGAATTTGTGGAAGAACAAAAATTGTCTTTTGCACCACGATAACGCCCCTGCTCACACATCGTTGCTTGTGCGCGACTTTTTGGCCAAAAACAACTCACTAATGACGCCGCAGCCACCGTATTCCCCAGATCTGGCTCCTGAGACTTTTTCTTGTTCCCTAAACTGAACAGGCCCATGAAAGGACGACGTTTCGCTTCGATTAACAAGATAAAAACGGCATCGAAGCAAGAGCTGAACAAAAAAAAATGAATTTTTGAAGTGCTTCGAAGATTGTAAAAACCGTTGGCACAAGTGCATAATATCTTATGGGGATAACTTTGAAGGGGACAAAATAGATATTCATGAATAAATAAATAATTTTTGAAAAAACACAAAATTCGCGATATTTTTTGAACACACCTCGTATTTAACACAACGAAAAACTTCATTTTACCGGGAATTGAGTTTTCGTCAGTTCTTTTGTAAAAACAGTCACAAGTGGCGACATATTCTATTGTTGTTATATTGTTCGAATTTTCATACAATTCTGCTTGCTGTTGCATAGCAATGATACTGACTTAAAAACCAAAAGCGAACTGGATCGAATCCAACAACGGCCAAATTTTTTTTTATATAATTATAAATTGAAATTTTATAAATTTAGTTTTGGGCGCATATAACCTGCATTTCTGGGCGAATGTGTAAGTGTAACTTGAATGTGTAACTTCAAATAAATAACCTCTTTACGAGGTAAAATACCGGAAACGAAGTCATGCAACGAACAAAACATCTGATATTCATTTTGGTGACCATAAAATTGTTTGACAAGTGCCGCCTTTTATTTACATATTTTTATACCCTGTACCCATTAAAAATGGGTGAAAAGGGTATCATAATATGGTGCAAATGTATGTAACACGCAGAAGGAAGCATCTCCGACCCCATAAAGTATATATATTCTTGATCAGCATCAACAGCCGAGTCGATATAGCCATGTCCGTCTGTCCGTCCGTCCGTCCGTACGTCTGTCCGTATCAACGCCTAGATCTCAGAAACTACAAGAGCTACAGACATGTGCCATATATCGTTGGATAGGTAATTACCATACGCAGTACAAGTTTGTTTTTTTATTTTGATATCATCCCCCGTTCCCCCGCAAACAGCAAAAAACTGTCACGACCACGCTCCCCCGCAAACCTAAAAAAACTGCCACGCCCACAATTATTGTCCTAATACTATGCAATTCGGCATATGCGTTGGTGCTTATAAAAGCTATCTAACTTTTATCTAACTAATTTGAACCAAATCGGATAAGAAACACGGAAATTATGCCACATGCAAAATCTATGGCAAGGGAAGCAGAAGCGCAGCGAAACACGCATTGCGCGACGCCGACTGCGACGTTGACAGCGAAATGTATATGGCTTTATGACACACGAAACTTATTTTCATAACCAAAATCATACCAAATTTATATTGGTATGGTACTCTTTTCTAATAGAATATTGTTTCATTTATTTATTGATACTAAATAAATAAATTGTAAGCATGTCTAAGGGTACAGGGTATTTTGCAATCGGGAAACTCGACTGCTGCTACCTTACTTGTTCTTGCATGTGTTTGAGTAAATTTTAACATTCTATCTTCAATATAATTTCCGATCACCAGACATACAAAATGCTATGGGAACGATACCATTCCGACTTGTAAACTGTCCTTCAAAGGAAGGAATGCTAAAAGATATACCAATATCGGGCATACATAGTTGGTCGATCGTTAGATGAACATTAGAATCAGAGCGGTGTCTTATAAAATGGATTTTGCAGCAAGCTTCTACTCCAAAAAATACCAAAGTAGGGGAAGCAGTTGCATACCTTTTGTTAGATAGCAATAGAATAAGTCGTCTGATCCGTTTTAAATAAAAGATCCGCATAAGAGGCATAAGAGAATTAGTTATAGCATTTTCTATCGTTCAGCTATTGTAAATATATAGTTGACCGATACCGGGCGTTGCGACTAATATACTGCGTGTAAAAGAAAGAAAGGGTGTGTGCAAAGTTTAAAGTCGGACAGACGGACACGTTTTTATCGATTCAGAAGATGATTCTAATCAGGAATATATGCATATAATTTATATGGTCGCAGATGCTTCCTCTGCAAGTGTATAAGCATCAAGTTTTTCTAAATTTCCATGGTCGGCATTTCGACTTTTCTTATCGTGAGATACTTCTGTAAGGGTCAGAGGGATGTGAAATGAGTGACGAAGAATTGAGTAAATTGAGTAAATAATACATAAACAAATTCATACATACTTATAATAAATGTATTGTGATTTTAAAAACGAATGCTAGCAAAAGCTAGGAAAAGTAACAGCTTTACCGAAATGTTGGATTGGATAATCCTCTCGTGATTTTGGTGTCGGATAAAAATGATTTAAGGGTTGTCCTCTAAATCTGGTGCAGTTCACGTACCTAGGAATATGTTTATTTACAAAGTCGGCGCATTTCCCAAAGTATTGTACGTCACATTTTTTTTGTTCAAAATTCTGAATTTTTTGCATAATCCATCACAATAAAACAACTTATTATAATTGAAAACTAAAAAAATTTTTCAGGTATTTACGTGAAAACTAAACTCAGAATGGCTTTTTTGAAATTATACGGATTTTTAGGGGTAATACGTACACATATATGTATGTATTTAAGAAAACGTTCCTAAACGCAAATGGGGACGTACATATATGTATGTAACGCATATACACACATATAAGTGCGTTACAAAAAAAATGTCCCATCTAGTATCTGACATGCTTTGATCCCTTTAAATTTTAATCTCCTTAAAATAATTTAATTTGAAAGTGTTTTTAATTTTTTTTTTTAAATAAATAAAGGAATGAATTTTAATTAGATTTCATGAGCATACAGTATGCAATTAAACTATTCAACAATGAACAAATATTGCATCCTGACAGCATATAACGCACACGCGCGTTAAAATAATTTAATTTGAAAGTGTTTTTAATTTTTTTTTTGAAATAAATAAAGGAATGAATTTTAATTAGATTTCATGAGCATACAGTATGCAATTAAACTATTCAACAATGAACAAATATTGCATCCTGATAGCATATAACGCACACGCGCACTTTTGAATATACACAATTATGTACATACTCAGAACGTAGAAAAACATACATGTGTGTACATATATATGTATTCATTCTTTACTTATGTTAAGGATAACGCAAAAATACATATGTAAGCATAAAAGTATTTTGACTTTTAATAACGTCTGTGAGAGTAAGGCATATGTATCTTTATATATGTTTGCATATTTATGAAATAAAAGTAAATACGTACATATGTACATATGCATAATTTTTATCCAATCCTTGCCAGTGGAGTATTGTTTTGACGTTGATTTTAATAATATTATGTATTTGAGTAATGCATAATAATATTTTATTCGTACACGCTTGTTTATACTCTAATATATGTATGTATATAAAAACATTAGGACATTTTTTCAACCGAAATTTTAGTGAAATTTTGTTGTAAAAACACTAGTATTTTCATAAATAATTTGGATTTTTCACATCACTTTTACAATATAGACACGCATACATATGTAAACGTATACAGCCAAAACGTACGATTCGAATGCAATGCTTCGCGCTGCAATAAACCATCCGCCATCCACCCTCATCAACAATTTGAAAATAACTGAAGAACTCGTTTGGCATTGAAGTCTTTTGTGAATGGTCTTCGTTCATGTGTTTCGTAACATATTCGGGATTCTCCGTCACTTTTTTGTATCTCTCCTAAAATTCTTTCAAGCTTTAAGATTTCTTTAAAAGATACAATTTTTACTTTTTATTACAAATAACTCCTTTTTATTTTTAACTTTAACGAAACTTCTTTTGTTACATTCCATGATGTTCTTTTCAATGTGAAAGGCTCATATATTATCTAAACAAACTTATGTTTTATAGAAGAAAAAATAATTAAAAAAGCGAAAAAACAGAAAATTAAACGTGAAAAAACTAGGAGCTCTTACGAACGTAATAGGAGGCACCATTAAGGCTTTTCTTCTCAGAATTAACGTTGGTAAGTATTAAGAAAAAACTATTAGTATAAAACGCATGACCTCCATCTGCATACTGTAAAGGAACAGATTGGAAGACATACAAGGAAGACAGGCTCACTGGTCATCGCAGCGATCATCGCAGCGACCAGGAAATTACTTCCCGCTAGGCCGCTGCAGAGGCTTAAAAGACAAGCGTCTGCGAAGACGCAGTAAGCAAGTCCACGTGCGAAGCGCTCGCGTTTGGCAGAAAAGAAAGAATATACTTGAAATGTGTCGCTAAGGTGCAAAATTGTTGAATGGCTACAGCGCTTAAATATATGTATATTAATAAAAAAAAAATATTTGAAACGAAGGTTAACATACGTTGTTTTTGATAAATTGGGCATAACATTCAATATACCCCACACCCGATCTTTTTAAAATTTTCAGAAAATACGTTAGGGTGCATAATTCGGAAAAATTGTTCAAAAACGGCAGAGACTGTTTACATTTACATTCTGGCCAATAATTTTAAAAAATAATAAAGTTTTGAAAAATTGTATTACAATATACAGTAGAAAAAATAGAAACGGACATTTCATATTAAACAATTTAAAAAAAATAGGTTGTGAGAATACTGAATTTGCTTGAAATGGTCGTTAATATTCAAATTGTGTATGGATACATTTTTGGCCACGGTGTAAAATGATTATCGATATACAGCATATGGGTTGTATTTCTTATCGACGGTGTCAGAGCATTGTTTGTTCAACTAGTGGCGAACCATTAAAAACTTTTTAAAAAATTAAAATTTAACAAAAAGGAAAGGGGAAAATAATTTTTGGCGTTTTTTTTTGTAAAGGAAAGTTTTATCGGCGTAAGTTCAACGAGCTTTTAAAAATCGTATATTTAAATATTAGACAAAATAACGCTCATTTAGGGATTTTTAAAAAGTTCACTCTTAATTGCTTATAAATTAAAAAATAAATAAAAAACTGGTAGCGCTGACTTATTTGAAAATTTTTTGATTAAACGACAGTTTTTTCAATCTTTTATGAAAAAAATTTCTGTGCGCGAAAGCATTTCACCTCAATTTCTTGGTCCCAAACCGCCACGGATAGAATCTTTATAATAATAAGAAAAACATAAATCAAATAACAGAAAATTATAATTTAAAATACATATATTTTAAAGTGAGAAATAATGTTCTCTTTAAAAAAAAATATATGTTTCATAATTTTAATTTTATTATAGCCAATCACCATAATATTCTGGTTTCGTGTTTTTTTTTGTCAAATGCAAATATATGAATTCTAACAAAACTGAAAGTTCGAGTTTTCTTCATATTTAATCGATTTTTGTACCCTAGCAGAGTGGGAACTAAAATTTGTTTAACAAGTGTGCAACGCAATGAAGGAGACATCTACCATATGATTACAAATTGAAATATGTAATTTTGTGACAATCGTTTTTTCGGGCTTTGATAATCTTGATAATAATAATGATTAATAATGATACTTTTGATTATTTGTTTTCGTATTTCTAAATGTATAGATATCTGCCTAGACTCCAAAAATTGAATCTCTGTCATCCTGATCTTGAAGAAATCCGTGGCATCTGGTGTACCCGTCATTATCATCAACTGCCCCTAAGAAATGTAAGCTCCCCGCAATCCCGTGGAGTAATTTAAGGTCGTGCATCAAGGTTTTGTATCAACATCTGAATGAGCCTTAGCGGCAAAGTCCTTGACGAAGTCCCTGGAAAGATCTGAAACGGTAAACGCTTTTCGATTCGACGTATTCTTGTATTGTTCTTATTTTCGTTGGATTGGATTTGGTTCCGTCCCTACTAACGACAAACCGATGTATTCTCCGCTTTTTTTTTTAAACTAGTCCTTACTTTCATGTAAGCATCGATTAAGCATTACCTCAGTATCGATGTGTTTGAGATTATATCGACGTCATTGTCATAACATATCTTCCCAATTTGCTCGCTGGAAAACGCTGCTTGCGTTTCAATGTCAGACCACATTCGTATTTGCCGCAGTTTTCCGAAAACGACGTGTTCAAACGGTCAGGTTCCGCAAATTAAATCTGGAGATACCCTGAGGGTGGTGAAAAGCGTTTCCTTCCCAAGGATTAATAGGCACACAGGACATTGTGTATCGGTCTTGGGTGGTTCGCTAATTCAGTTTCCTGAAATCTATGACCAACCCCTTGATTGGCTTACCGTAGGCGTCAGTGTCTTTTTTGTCAGGTAAAGGTCAGTGGGTTAAGGAAGAAAAATATGTAAGTGATCTAGAATACATTCATAAGGCACTTTTGTTTCATTTATGTGGACCCATATATTGAGCTGACCGAAAATGACTTTCCGACTGATAATATGGATTTCAGCTCCTTAACGGGTGTTCAAGCATTGAACATGTGCATATATACAAGTACAAAAATAATGTAGAAGGGATCGGTTCAACAAGCAATACAATAAACAATGCATTTTATGGCCGATCCCATCTACAACAAATGCACTTGACGAGATTACACAACTAGATAATGATTAATGCATTTGATCCCTTGAAAGAACATGTAAACGCAGGCGTAAGGTGACACCGCAATGCAAGTAAAAGGGTCACACTTGGGCCGCCAGCTCACATACCAATGCATCGAAGTGGCTGGGGGCATAAATATATAAATAGTTTACTAGAACTGTTAGTACATAAGAACATAATTGTAAGATTTTTGTATGTTTCTTCAAATGTGAAAGGAAATGAATAAAAAATTTTCTAAACGGAATTCATTGGAGTTAGACCTCTTTATGTAGCCTCCTCTTAATCAATGGTCCTTCGAGACACCCTGACGTTTTCCCCCTAGTTATAAATGACTGCAGATACGCGCTAAAATATCAGTCCTGACTTGCTAAATTAAGGCTTCGGACTGAAAAAAAATGTCAAATCGAAGATTGAAATAAATGCCATTGATCATAAAATAAAATAAAAATAGAAAAGCTTATGGGCGTGTCCGTGGCTATTAAACCCACGATCGAATTGTCGGCAAACAAAGGCAACGGCGACCTAGCGGCACCGGCAACAACGGCGTCCAGGCAGCACCGGCGATCAGGAGCACTGGCGAGCAGCCAACATCGGCGAGCAAGAGGCTCACAACATCGGCGGCTATCGCCGCCGATCTGCGAAGAGGTACCCATAGGGGTCGGAAGGACCTAGTTATTCTATTAAGGATGACAAAAGATAGTTGGTCTAAATGTTGTTTGGAGTCAACTATACCATGGATAAGCATATGTAGAAACATGACACCAGCACAAGTTTGGGGTCCTTCAGGAGGAGTAGGTTCAACAAGCCTGCAACGGTACGGCGGAAGACGATTGTCAGGATCCCAGTTTTAATTGTTCAGTGCAAATAACAGGAACTTCTTTTAAACAGATTTAATGCTATTTTGGTGGAAAGAGGATTGTGGACTTGAAACGAATGAGCAGTATTTAAAGATATGACGAACTTGTGCGATATATAAACATCTGGTGTGGTCGATCAATTCTTTTGACCAACTCTCTGGCTTTATTTACTGTCACAGAGATGGGATGATTAACCTAATTTATGATCAAAAGAACACTAAGACCATTGTTTGTGGAAACACGATCAAGGAAATGATTTCCGAGAGATTAAGCGACAGTAACCGGTACACTTCAATGAAACACCATAAGTTTGTATTTTGGGCAGTTTAGAAAGAGATGGTTGTTTGACCACCACGAATAAAGCTCAACTATGTGTAATTGCAGATCCCTGTGAAGCCCCAGAGCCATTTTTATGAATAGGTGTAACGTATGATTCATTCCATAACTTAGGTAATAATGCTAACGCCAAGGATAGGTTAAATAGTATAGTGAGAGGTAAGCTTGGAATATCAGTGCAGCTTCGTTGGACGTAGCTTGGCACTTTTTCATGACCTGGTAAAAATAAGATTTTGATTAACGAAAGAGCCGTAAAAATGGAATTTAGAAAGACATATTTTATTTATGTACGGTAATCGATTGAGACAATTAGAGGAGAGATCAAATGAATCCGACCATTGATTGAAAAATATACCCAAAAAGATTAGCAATACCGAGATGTGAAGAGTCAGGTTTATTATTATAATTGAGAGAAAAAAAGTTGTTTTACGTTTAGAGTTTACAAAAGAATAGAAAGAGCTGGGATGCTTTCGAAAATTGATTTTACATTTGGAGATATAATTTTTATATAGTCGATTGTTCAGGTCGATGTACTGGTAACGGATAAGTATGTAATTCGAAAGAAGTAACAAGATTCGACACTTTAGAGATTATATTAAAACACTTCTGACAAGATTGCGCGCTATTACTGGTGGGGACTTCTGGAGAGCCGATAATCAGCAACAACACTGTTGGATGGTGTAAGTCCTCGGGAATAAATAATGGAGGAGATCTTTTTATCTTGTTGGGGATCTTGTTGGATGGTGTAAGTCCTCGGGAATAAATAATGGAGGAGATCTTTTTATTGTAGCAGAGGTTCCATTTGGGCAAATGAGGTCAAGCGACCTACCACGGGAGCTCCTTATAAGGTTAAGCTGGAAAACTGCACAGTCGGCTAAGCCATCAAGAAAGTCATTTTGGCTAGTGGATAACAGTGGGTTATTATCATCAATGTGGATCCATGAAATGAGGGGAAAATTGAAGTCACCCATAACAAAGATAAGATCAGAATCATTTATCAGAGACAAAACTGATTTAATGGCAGTTAGGTGGTGCATATAAATGATTTAATCACACAATCGAGATATGTAGGAACAAGTAACGAATTGGTTAAACGACTCAGAATGAATTCAAACGGCTATAAATGAAATTTCGGAAGAATTAGTGATAGGGATCCATTCCGCTGTGTAGGGGTTGTTTACGGCAATGAGAACGCCACCACCAAAAGATGGCTTCACGAAAGACAGTGTACTTCGAGACAAAAATTTCATTATTTGTGACGGAGGTTTCCAATAGCACAAAAGCACTAAAGTCAAAAGAAGCACTGTTATTAAAAAAGAGCTTAAGTTTACCAAGAATACTGCGAACGTTATGCAACTAGTAAAAATTTTGTTTGCTCAGCTTTTTAGAAGAGCTACAGAACTAGAACCTTAAGAATTGTTGGCCAAGAATTCATGCACGATGTGCTCGGGCCACGCTACAGGACCTAGAGATTTCACAAGGCAGGCATCTGGTAAAATAATTTTAAATAACGATATGCGACGTTTGTGCTTAAAATTAAAATTGGCCACAAATAATTCGAAAGAAGCGACGTTAAGATGATTGTAGAGGTGACACCTAACATCATCTGAAGTGGCATCAGGCATAAGACGGGATACAAAGATGGACTTCAAGGGAGCAACAGCTCTAAGCGTAAGTCCTGTAGATCGCGTTTAAGATGGCACACCGATCAGTGGCTTTTTTGATATCACCGCGGGTTGACTTGTATTGGCGGCGGCAGGCAGGCGAATTGACGGAGCCACAGGCTGGCTGGGTAACAGGACAGTTAAAAAGTTGTCATGCATAGGACCAGGTAGGAAATTCGTACCGGCAGATTCCGTTGGGTCAACTTTTGAAAAGGAAAAGAGCCAGGCTGATTCCCGATAACCTACAGGTCCCGATGTGAACACGATAATGATCACGATGTCCAGGATTACGCAACAAGATTTTCCGACTGGGCAAGGAGGATTACATGGAAGCAAATCCACACGCTACACGCTAAAACGAAAAACGCCATCAGCTGTGTTCATCGATGACACACCAGTTGAGCAGCCTAACTCACCCAAATACCTTGTAGTAATTCTCGACTGTCGGCTCACGTTCTCCAAGCATGTGCTTGCAATGAGAATACGCAGAAGTGCTGCGGGATAAAGCAGTACTGGCTTATGCACACGCGCAGTAAACTCTCATTATCAAATAAATTATCAATCTACAACCAAATTATAGCTCCGATATGGAGGTATGGGTGCCAAATATAAGGCTTGGCTTGTGACAGCCAAATCCGCAAAATCCAGACCGCTCAAAACGAGATTGTGACGACGATCACTGGCTGCGGGTTGTTTGTAAGAAACACCACCCTCTACCTAAAGCTACCCACGGTCTTCTAGACTTCTTCTTCTCACACTCCAGCCGCTACAATTAAAGAGTAGCGCGTCATCCAAACCGACTCGCTAAGGGTCTCACTAGGTCTCGTCCACCAAGGAGGCTTAACAGCCGACTACCCAGAGACCTAATACACCGACGACCCTGAAGACGCACAGCGAGAAGATGAGGCCTATGTAAGTTACATTTTTTTTGTTACTTTATTTTTAAATTTTTGTTACTCCTTTCACGTTAAGCCGGCAATCCCATTGGGCTGAATTTTTATTTTTATAAGAAATAATTAATTTATTTTATTTTAAAGGTATCGTCCAGTGTGTCCTGAACTTAACCTAATGTGTATCTTAAAAATAATATGGGATTTAATGATACCTTAACAATTATGATTATTCCTTCCTTTATTCTCATGTTCGATTACACTGAGAAACTTGCAATTAATAATTAAATTTAGTAATTCAGAATAATTCTCCGACAAATATAATTAGGATAGTTTGCGGGTAGGGAGATCACTGAAATCAGAAGTCGGAGGGAGATGGTGTCAACAAGATGGACCGCCAACGGATTCGGGTGTTGTACGAGCTTGTCGGAATTTCGGCTACTGTGAAAGTTTATTTGGTCACCGCGGAGCACAACTTTCAGGTCTCTTTTAAGGACGTAATAAGTCACGTACCAGGGGAGCCCAGATGCAGGTCGTGCAGCTCGCGACTCGAAGCCTGTTAAGCTGGCTTTGGCAGCAGTTCCCCAGCAGTTGGATGGCGTAGGTCCAAGTTTGAGCTAATGTGGCTATTATTAATAGCGTTTTAGTTGCCATATGAAGCTTACTGGAAAGAAAAACACAGTAGGGCTTTTGTAGTTTTCTCAAAGCTGTCGTTCCGAAGAAAAGACCTAGCAAATTCCTTGCCGCAAAGAAAATGTTACTCATGCAGTTTTGAGCAGTTGATGGCCACATTCCATTTATAAGTCCATCGCGCAATTGCATTCATTCTGGACTGCGTTAGTGGCAGTTTGCAGAGATAAGTGGGACGCATGCCTGGCGGTGTCATCCGCAAGTGGCCAGTAGCAGCTGACCTGCTAAGCCTTTAACGGTGTTGTTTAAGGGGTTGGCATATCGGGCTCCGTCTTTTGAGGAAAGAGATCTAACAGCTTGTATGAAAGACCCTCATGCCACACCTTATCAAAAGTTCGTTTCAGGTCAAAAAAGACGCCGACAGTACACAGCTTGTTTCCTAAGCCATGCGTCACCTGATTTACGACGCGGTGCATTTGTTCAGGGCAACCTTGGGACTTTCTGAAATCCAATTGGTGTTGTGTGAAGTTAAAAAAAATATATAAAACTCAATTTTTGTTGCGTAAATGGAGAAAAAAATTTATGTTAAAATGGAGAAAGGAAGAATATCATTAAAAAAAAATATATCAAAAAAAATTCTTGTTCTCAACTGGGTTCGTCAACTCCAATATTAAGTCAAATAATTTTACATTAACAATTTTATTTATAATACATATATATATATATATAATAAATATATATACATAATATACATATATATATTTATAATACACAACAATTAAAAAAAAATAACATTTTTACGTATATTTTGTTTAAAAAATATGTATACGAAACTTTTCTCCCTCAAAAATATTTAAGTGAATTTATTATGAATGAGAAAAAATATTTTTTTCACCCATTCCACTAATTTCCCTATCGAGCCTATTGAAAAACAAACGGAACAAAATAACATGATGTCTAGTTTCGGGTATGTTTTACTTGTGTGCTGATCACTGATATAATACCTTTTAATTCCCAAATATCGAATTTATTAAAAAAAATATCTTCTTAAGCTACGAGGCGATTATTTTATTTATTTTAATACAATATGTAACCAAACAAAATCATTATAAATGATCAAAAAGCATGCATAAGTCACAGAAAATAAAAATAAGTCGGATCCCCAATTACACTCATATTTATAGAACTGTAAAATCCTTTATAGTATATTATATAACAATGTTATGTACATGATTTATTTTTTTGGACAATTCACTAAAGGCTCCATTTTCATTTGAATTATCCATTACATCGTCATCTGGCTGGGGAAATGTTTTTTTACGCTGAAAATAAGAAAAATATTATAATAAAAGATTTTTTGTACTCAGCACATACCATTCTTTTTTTTTTTTTTTGGATTCCGTCATCAAATTTTTCGGTACCTGGAAGAGCCGTTCGCCATGTGTAAGTAAAACATTTGTTAAACGACAGCACTGTGCCGCCATCTTCACTTGATCTTCAATGCTATTTTTGTTAATTGGGTGAATATTTCGGGGCGGAAAAAAGGATGGAGCAATTATCGTCGATACGTTATGTAAACTCATTTTGTTTATATTTTTTAATTCTATTATATTGTTTAAAAATCTTAACAACGATCGAAACGTGTTACGATTTTCGTGGGGAAGCAATTGACATAAAAATGAAAATGCCTTTTTTTGATCCAGGGATGATAGATTGTGGCATTGATAAAACAATTGTATAAGTTCGTTTGTAAGCAAAGGCTGTGGAAGTTCTCGTAACCAACGCTTAAGCAGTGCGCCTAGTTCGTGAACAGTAGCGTTAGAAAAAAGATTTTCTATCTTTTGAGATTTTAGATCAAATATTGATTCTAGTTCATTGTAAAGTACTTCAGTCTGAAATTAAACTTAAGATGATAATGACTATTTTAGGGCATATTAGATTATTGATATCACCTTTTGCTTATTTCCAGCAATTCGAAGTATTCCTTCTTCTCCACACCCGCGTCGTGTTATTTCATCCAGAAGTTTTTCCAAAAATAACGGTACCAGGTTAGAATCAGTTCCACTGATTTGCTGGTCACGTCGAATAAGAGCACTTAATGATACACCAAACAGATTCCCTTCTTCCTTACGAAGTCGTTTGTACGGTTTTCTTCTATCCAGGGATATTTTGTTTTTATCAAATATGATTGCTAGCTCTAGCCAAATTATAGACTGTAGTCGTTTAAGATCCGTTTCACTTATAAAGGCGATGTCTATGTACTGTTTCTGTGAAGTGTTACGATCGTCAAATATATCTACTTCATCTGAACCACAGTTATCACGGCAAATATTTTCAAAGCTAATTACATCCCCTGGCATCAGCGAATTGCGGGTACATTGATTGTGTGATTTTGATAGCTCTTTATCATTTTTATTTAATTTATCAATGCAATCATCACTGGAATCGCCTGATGTATTATCATTGTGTAAATTGCTCAAAATATCTCCACGTGCCCTGCCGGAGAAAATAACACATAATATTAATAAAAGCAAAAATTTCAATAATTTTTTTTTCATATAACTCAATATAAATAATATTCTCAATACATGTGGTGTTACTTCGCCACAGTATGTTTTTCTAACTTGTAATATATATGCGCGCGGAAATATCGCATAAAAACGCGATTTAAGAAACCACAGCTTCATATAAGTTAAGGGGTTACATCCACCAAATTTTTTTTTGTTTCATTTTTTTTATTGGCTTAAATCATGCTAAAACTATCCTAGAATCAAAATCTACAACGCCCGAGTACAAATCTAAACTCAAAACTCGTTAAAATAATTTTACCGAACAACTTTTAGGCTCCTCGTATAGCATTTAAAAACTTTAAACGCGTTTTGTCAAAACCGTATTTTCAAAATTGGCGAGCAGTATAACTGAAAAAGTTTACATCCGATTGACTTGAAATTTTAACTGTAGCTTTTTCATTAGATTATCTAGTGAAGTACACATGATTTTAGCGATTGATTAAAGTCGAGTTTTTTGGTCGAAAAAAAATTTTTTTTTTCAAGCCGTCGCCATTTTGCGTCATTTAAAAATAAAAACATGAAAAAGGCTTGTTTTTTTGCATTTGGTGGGTGTAACCCCTTATATCCAGTAATAAATTTATATTTAATTTTAATTTAATAATAATAAATTTTCGCGACTCCACTGGACACATTTTTTGTTAAAAATGCCAGCCCAAACAAGTAATGAGACAACGTAAAAATTTTTGTTAAACAAAATTGTCAAATAAATTATTAAAAATTTAAAAATATTTAAATTCTATTTTGCGGAAAATGAATAAATCAAAAAAACTTTAATTTAAATCGATTTAATTAATGGTACAATTAACATGATTAAGTCTAAAATTCAAAGAAGTTTTTATTTAAGAAAGTTACTAACATATATTTTTTACAATATTTTACAAAAATTTAAACACATTTTAACAATTAACAATAGCCGGGCGGTAGTCGAGTGAGTAAGTGGGTCCTACTCGGTTGTTAAGCGCATCAGCTGTGCCGCCCGGTCCGGGTTCGAATCCCAGTTACACAAACAGACAAGAACTAACAACGGCACAACTCCACAACAACTCAACATAACACACACAAAAAACTGCCTGAAAGCCTCAGCTGCTCTAGCAATAATTATTGTACCTCCTGAATTAAATTTCTTCTAAGATACAATTAAACAACAATTAACTGTAATAGAAATATTGTGTCTGTTTTAAGCCAGGATGCCAAAATTCATTTAACGAACCTAGAGAAAATTTTTTTTCGCACGGCTCCCGTTGTATAACGTACAGCCCACCTCCCGACCAAGCGACCGAGGGCGCTGCCGTTAATTGTACGGTTCGAATCGCGGGAATACTTCTGAGACAATAAAGTATAGAAATCTGACCAAAGAGACAACCACCTACTACTTCAGGAGACCCCGCAGCAAACCAATCACAATACACCCACGGGAACAAAGCATCACGACATTTAATTAACTTATAATTGAAACGCTACACAAATTAATCTGTTTATGATTGATCAGCATCAACATCCATCAATATTTTATAAGAGAGGCAATATGTGGTACATAACACAAAAGAAGTATAAGAATGTTAAAAATTGTTGCCCTTCTGTAGCAAAAATTCAAAAAGTTTTGGAAAAAGCTTTGAAGCAACCCTTTTTTATACCCTTGAAAAAGGGTATTATAATTTTGTCCAGAAATGTGTAACGCATTAAAGGAAGCATTTCCGACCCCACAAAGTATATATATTCTTGATCAGCATCAACAGCCGAATCGATACAGCCATGTCCGTCTGTCCGTCTGTTTCTATGCAAAAAATAGACAGTAGTTTTAAAGCTAGCGTTTTGAAATTTTTACCAGATCATTATTTTTGTTGCACGCAGATCAAGTTTAAGAATCGGTTGGATCGGACCACTATATCATATAGCTGCCATACAAACGACCGATATGAAAACAAGTCATTGTATGGGAAACTTTTTTGTTTTCCAAGCTATTGCAACTGAATTCAACATTTATTCATTTGACATAGCCATACACGATTTGTGAAAGTTTGGTCCGGATCGAACTATTATATCATATAGCTGCCATACAAACGACCGATATGAAAACAAGTCTTTGTATGGAAAATTTTTTTGTTTTCCAACCTATTGCAACTGAATTCAACATTTATTCATTTGACATAGCCATACACGATTTGTGAAAGTTTGGTCCGGATCGGACCACTATATCATATAGCTGCCATACAAACGACCGATATGAAAACAAGCCTTTGTATGGAAAACTTTTTTGTTTTCAAGGGTATACCATCTTCGGCAAGACGAAGATAACTTTTCTCACTTGTTTTTATTTTATTTTTGTAATTTTGAAAAACCCGCGATAAAATTAGTATACATTGATAGTAGTTATTATTCGGGATAAATTGAATAGTGGACTCACCTGGCTGAACATGCTGGATCAGAGCCTGAACGTCCCCGTGAAAAATTTATTGTTCCAATTCTTGAAAATCCTACTAACTCAACCCCATGCGCTGAATGTAAAGGTATATCACAACGCATGTTTGAACCACGAAATATATCAGGGGATATGCCACTTTTGATTGGGGCACTGGGTATGCGACGTATTTTTTGTTTAACATTTTTTTCTTTTGAATGCTGATTAATTTTGCTGTCGCTCACGGCATTTTCTTCAAATATTCGCACAGAGTTTGCTCTATATAAAGTATTTCACAAAAGTAGATTTTAATGAAACTTTTGTTAAGTAAAAAAAAAACGCACATAAAACTGTTTCCCCAAACATCGTCGACTTGTATGGAATCCAATGAGTCTGGAGTAGCACTTCGAGAACGTGTTCCTGTACTAGATTCCTATAAATAATTGTTAGCATTAGTAATTTTTATTTGATATTTTTAATAATACAGTACTTACATCAAAATCTTTAAATACATCTCTTATATCAGGTTTACGTTTAGACCGGATTTTTGTGCGTCCTCGAACCGTTTGATTCAAAATAATAACGCGTTGTCTGATTGCTTCTGCCTGAGGTTTTGATAATTTCTTCAATAAAGGCTCAAGCTCAGTTTTGCGAAGCTCTAACCCCTAAATATTACATAAAAAGTGATATCTTCAGTCCATATTGTTATTATTCAAATTAAAAAAAACCCCTTAATATTTAATAAATTAAACTTTAATAATTTAATCGTATTAATTTTTATATTTTAAAATGAATGCGAAGGGGTGGTCGTAACAAAATGACGTTTTCTATTTTAAAGTTTTATCATGACTGTTCAAGCACTAAACATGAATAATCGAACCGCCAACTAATATAATATATGAAGTATTGTCTAAACACTTGAAAGGGTCTCAAAATCTTAGTCAGCCAGCGCATGTGGTTCGCGTTGGTTCTATTAGAGATAATTACATTTGTCTTTTATAGATAAGGTATTTCTGTAATTTAAGTTCTAGCTATATGCGATCGAATTATAACAACAATTAGGAAAAAAGTAAATCCGTTTCTGATTATGAAGATCGCTGACTTCGCCTGCAACGGTACAGTGGAAGAATCTCATAAAATGAAATCTATAAGCCTGCTTGTGAAAACCGAAAACGCACTACAAGCCCATACTCCACTCAAAATGCAAAATTTTCACAATTTCAAATACAATACAAATCTGTAAATACAACTAAAGGTGTCATCTGCTTTAACGACCTCCTTTATATTGACGAAAATAAAATTTTAGAAGAAAGCGCAAAAAGTAATTTAATTCCGAAAAATAGGAAAAAAAACAATGAACAAAACTTAACTGAGATTGGATTCATTATTCTGACCTTTAGAACAGTCAGCTTACACGAAAAATTATGGATAGCATACGAAGTCGTGTTATGACTGCCTCAGATTTGAACATACCGCCAAATTTTGTAAATTCCCGAAGTATGCTCCAACTGCGCCGAGACAGAACACATTGTTAATAATGAAACATGCAACAATACCCTCAAAGTACCTCTGGAATAAACCCACCTTAATAACTTCCAGCCACTTCCCTTCCTTCCAAGGCCTAGACAGGCTGTCCTCCAATACCCATATAGGCCCCAACACAAAATCAGGAGCATCATTTTTAAAAAAAGATCCAGAGAGTCCAGAAGTCCAAAAGTCCAGAGTGCCAACTCTTCTGTACCCCAAAAATCAGCCCCAAAATAGTTCTAACTCCAATAAGTTCCGTTTAGAAACTATTTTATTCAAAGATTTCATTTCTGAAGAAACATAAAAAAATCTTAAAATTATGTTCTTATGTACTAACAAGAGTTTTTATCAACTATTTATATTTTCCGCCCAGCCACTTTATTGCGTTGGTATGTGCGCTGACGGCCTAAGTGTTTTGTGACCCTTTCACTTGAATAGCGGTGTCACCCTATTAGTCATAAAATGTATTATTTTTTATTGAGTTCTTAGACCGATCCGTTTTACATTTATTTTATATTTTAATATATACACATGTTTAATGCCACTACCACTTTCCCTCTTTTTCCGCAACAATTCCTTACTGACATTAAATTTTACAGAACTGTATAAGTAAACCCTTGCCTAGCCAAAACTGTAGACAAAAGTGTGGCGAAAATGTTGTAATAGTTTGTTTTAAATAACGATCTCATTCACAATAGCCAAGACGGATTCTTCTTTACTTTACGTAGGCCAACTTGCAACCAGATCCCTAGTCAAAAAATTGCACATGACACTAATCTCTTAATATGTTATTGCAAAAACTGCAAAAATGGAAACTAGATCCTCAAGTTCATGACGTATAGAAAGATAATTGTTAAAACCGGTAAAAAAAATCACCAACATATTTCCTGACACCATATATCACTTTTTTTCACCAATGGTCCTCTTGAAGAAAAAGTACCAAACTCTATACATCTATACAAAGCACAACTGCAACGTTACAATACTTACCGGTAACATAATAGTCCCAACCACTTACACTCTTAAAACATAAGCATCCCTCATTCTACAGCTACAGCACCACACCACTAATCCAAATCACAAAATCTATCCTCCAAAATTCGACGAGAAATCTCTTGGATTTTGACCAATACGGACGTGTTTCCACATACGCAGCGCGAAAACTCATAAAGACGGAGACAGCCCAACTAGAACAAGTTTATATCGCACAGAGCCACATCGTGGGAACGTGTAATTGTTCGGCTGAGCGAACCAAACCAAAGCATGTATGTAAATAAGGTCCAAAATACAATTTCTCATTTTGTTCTTTCTCGGTTGCCCAACTATTAAATCAGCCGGTGGAGCTGACAACATCGCAGACCAACAGTGCTGCCAGCGCCCCACCGACGATGACCTATTCAGGAGGAGCTCCAGAATGTCGAGGTCCCCAACAAAAGGAGGAGGAATTGCGATGCAGGATGTCGGAACCCCTGCGCCGGCGGTTGTGTTGGAGGATATACCGACTAGCCGCCGCAGTGCTGCAGCGCTGGAAAACTCGGCCCCTGTAGCCAGCAGCGCTATCAATACTAGCAACCCGAAGGCAAAGGACGTTATCAGCGTGCCGTCGCATAGGAACGGAAGGAAATTACCAATCGGATCGCCTATAAGGACCTTAGACTTAGGCGCGGGAACCCCTGCGCCGGCGGTTGTGTTGGAGGATATACCGACTAGCCGCCGCAGTGCTGCAGCGCTGGAAAACTCGGCCCCTGTAGCCAGCAGCGCTATCAATACTAGCAACCCGAAGCGTGCCATCGCACAGAAAAGGAAGGAAATCACCAACGGGATTGCCTATAAGGCCCTTAGTCTTTGCCCTTAAACATCCTCGCCAGGATGGGAAATACAATTAACGCGATACTATCCGCGTTCGAAATTCGGCGCCATGTCGTCATAGATGACAAGAGCGTACTACTTGAACTCTCGGCTCTCAGCAACAGGGCGATCGAGCTTCATGAAGGCTTCGCTGAAGAGAATCGTTCTACGACCGCTTCTATCCAAACCGGGCCCAAAAAGGCTAGAAAAAAGGCTACACCAACAAAGGAATTGACAAAGGGACAGATGCCCAAAGTTCAGGAGCCTAAAGCACAGGCACCCAAGTGCGGCAACTACTCCGCGGTGAGCCCAGAAGGTATACCTAAACCCAATGAAAATACGTCCACGCCGCGCAGCTATGCATCCGTCGCCAAGGAGGCTAGCACTGGAGGCGAGTGGAAAAAAGTTAAGCCTAAACGCCCGAGGAAGAAGCCGGAGGCACTTATACACAATACTAAAGATGACGGGAGAGGCCTCGTATGCGGAAATGCTCCGAAAACTGAAAGCGGACCCGAACCTCAGCGAACTGGGCAAACATGTTTGCAAAGTCCGCAGAACTCAACAATGCGAACTACTGCTGGAAGTAGAGGGGAAAGTCTCCGAAAGCGTCCCCAAAACTTAAGACCGAGCTGGAAGCAACTGAAGCAATGGCTTCAGTACGTACGAGGACACAAGGCAATGGGATGTGTGGCACCACCAAAGTGCCTATTATGCAGCGACAAAGTGGATAAAAACAAATCCTCCAAAATTCCCATAACATTTATGGGTACGCCCCTAAAACTCAACTCAACATTTAAAAAACCCCTCTGAATTGCGCTATCACAGCTGCTCCCGGAACGTTTACCACATCTCCCGTTAACAATCTTGTTTCTAAAGCAACATTAATCCCATAGAACAATAATTCCATACTGATAAACTTATTCAAAAAATCTTAAGGTGGGATCACACCCACCTCCTTTTGGTACCCAACAAAAACTCGAAAAGGATTCACCGCTATCCAAACACAGTAGACCGAGTAATAATCCATCAGGCCACTTTATCCCTCAAATCCTACTATCATTACCGCAACTTCCTATACACTGGCGGGTTATAATCTGCAGGCATCCGATTTGCGGTTCAGTTCCACTCGGCTCTCTCAAACGAATATGATGCGGCAGCTGGAGTTCCCAAAGGTAAGAGTCTTAGGGCCACTTTCTCTACTGCCTGCATAGCCACGATTTTCCGCGTCGGGTTGACAGCACTTACGGGATATCAATGCTAGCCATATTTGCCACGATGTGTGCATAACATCTTAAGGTGACATGTGTACGCTGACGAACGATGTTGCAGCGACAAATCACTACTGACTTATGTACTCGCGCAGTAAACTCCCATTATAAAATAAAATAACCAGCTACAACCAAATTATAGCTCCGATATGGAGGTATCGATGTCAAATATGGGGCCTGGCTTGTGACAGACAAATCCGCAGAATCCAGACCACTCGAAACTGCGAAGACGATGATTTTGTTACAAAATTTTGTATTTTTGTTATTATTGTTATATATTGTTATAGACGATACAACGAAAGACTGGAGTGTCATTGAAACCGACTCGCTTAGGGTCTTACTAGATCTCGCCCACCAAGGAGCCGCAACACGCGACTACCCAGAGACCTAATCCACCGGCATCCATTAAGACGCACAGCGAGAAGATAACAGCTCAAAGAGGAGTACATCCTTTTTTGTTATAATATATTTGTCTTTGTTATTATTGTTATATATTGTTATAGCACAAATGGGCTGAATAATCAGATCCTATGCCTCAATAAATATTATGTAATATTAAAAAAAAAACTCTAGTGCCTTATCTTGCTCGCGAACCTACTAACTAACTCTCAGAAACAATGGTTGATGGTAGTAATATAAAACAATCTATTGTGCCCACATGGGCTGAATAATCAGATCATATGCCTCAATAAATATTACATTAAAAAAACAAGTGAGAAAAGTTATCTTCGGCTTGCCGAAGATGGTATACCCTTGAAAACAAAAAAGTTTTCCATACAAAGACTTGTTTTCATATCGGTCGTTTGTATGGCAGCTGAATGAATAAATGTTGAATTCGGTTGCAATAGGTTGGAAAACAAAAAAGTTTTCCATACAAAGACTTGTTTTCATATCGGTCCTTTGTATGGCAGCTATATGATACAGACGTCCGATCCGGACCAAACTTTCACAAATCATGTGCTTGGAAAACAAAAAAGTTTCCCATACAAAGACTTGTTTTCATATCGGTCGTTTGTATGGCAGCTATATGATATACTGGTCCGATCCGACCGATTCTTAAACTTCATCTGCGTGCAACAAAAATAATGATCTGGTAAAAATTTCAAAACGCTAGCTTTAAAATTACTGTCTATTTTTTGCATAGAAACAGACGGACAGACGGACAGACGGATAGACGGACAGACGGACATGGCTATATCGACTCGGCTGTTGATGCTGATCAAGAATATATATACTTTGTGGGGTCGGAGATGCTTCCTTTAATGCGTTACACATTTCTGGACAAAATTATAATACCCTTTTTCAAGGGTATAAAAAACTCAAGTGCCTTATCTTGCTCGTGAACCTACTAACTAACTCTCAGAAACAATGGTTTATGGTAGTAGTATAAAACAATCTATTGTGTACTATTTTTTTTTTACAATGGAGTACTAGTGTCTGTTCTGTAAATCGAGGAACAAACCTGTTTTTATATACCAGCATTCATCCGAATCATTACGTACTTGTATCAATTGTCTGCTCTTCAGTCGGTTTTAACCTTATTTCAATCTACCAGAACTCACTTGGTAAAATATCCAAAGTTTACCATCTTTAACACTCCATGGTTAAATTCCCTCGGTTAAATTAACTACGTAAGAAATTCTTCAGCTCGACTGCTAGACCTATGTTCTGTAGCTCATCCTGATGGAATCACCCTTTCCAGAGCCATGCCACTTTCCACCCCAGAAAATCCGTACCGTTCCCCTAAATAAAAATGGAAAAAAACCGTCGCTACCAATTATAGAGGCATCTCTAAACTGTCAGCAATTCCAAAACTTTTTTAAAAATTGTTAACTACAACACATGTGTCGTTAAATTTTTTCTCAATGCCAATATGGTTTTATAAAGCGTCGCTTCACCACCATAAACCTTTTGAAGCTGACGTCCTTTATTATAGATGGCTTCCGAAGTAGCCTTCTATACATATGTTTGAATATCTGCACTGACTATAGCAAAGCATTTGACTCTGTTAATTACGCACTACTTTTTCAATTTTTTTTCCAGCTACTTTGTTAGAAGAACCAAACTTTTCCTTTTCAAGATGTACACTCATGCCTTGTCCGAGCTAGATCGGGAGTCACCCAACGAAACTATCATGGCCGTTACTTTTTACAATTTCGTTACAATTTTTGTGCGGCACATGAAAAAAAACGTATAACGGTAACGACATTTCACACAACTGCAAACTTAGTATATACTTTAAACAATCAGAACTATTCTGATCAACCTCCACTTGGTATGAAGAAATTAAAAATTTAATCCTACAGAAATACCAACACACACTTTGAACAGGCTAAGACTAGGGCACTTTACCATTGCCCGCAACGTGGACCCAACCAAAAAAAAAACTTATGCCCATTCTACAACGATGATTTACGTCCGACATATATAACAAATATAGAATAGAAATAATTTGTATAATATTGTATTGTATATAATATATATAGCAACATTAATATGTTAATTTTCATACTCCTACACCAATTGGACCGTGTCATTGAATCACCGATTCAAACCGAATCAAAGATGGAGTTACAGTTCGACGAAAAAACGATTCAATGAAAAAAAAACAAAATGTCCAGTGAGGAATAATTTAAGGAACAACTAATGGAATCGATGAACTAACTATCGCTGCGCCAACGATAAGAAACAAGAATCAGTTTGACCGTCATTCACCTACTAGAACATAAAAAACATATTTAGCTATCACGAATGTGGTACCAGCATTGCCTGCGTCTTGTGATTGCCCAAATACGGTCCTGTCCGGGCTAACAGCTCGTGGAATTTGGCAATAACAGCGTTGACTGCCAGTATTATTGCAACATCATCTTCAAATGCGACAATAGGTGTTCGGTCTGGAAACCACTTCTTATATCCAGCGTAACGTTGAGGCTGTACTGCTTACTACCGCCTTACTAACTGGTCCCTTTCATTGACTTCGCGGCAATCAAAATGCACCCGGGCACGAACCCATCTGGGTCACGAGGCGCGTGTTTTTGAAGGGAGGCGGACATCTCAGTTTTACCTCTTTTCATCTGCGATGTATTTAAACATGGGGAATAAGTGCTGGAGTATAAGCTTCATCGTGTAGGCCACATGTGGCGCTAGCGGTTTCCCATGATTCGCCCACTTTACTTGACCATTCCCCAGGGCTTCTGTTCATCTCGAGGAAGCACCACATATTGGCTTCCTTTATTAGAGTTTTAAAGACTCGCAGCCGTGTACACCTTCCTTCTTTAGTGGAGCCTACAGGCTTAGTAGCAGCACGATACTTTAACTCATTTAAGGGAGGATCTAGGACTCGCAGTTCTTAATTAAACAGCTGTGGCTGTAGCGTCGCTGGATTGAACCTTGGCGATCTAAAGCTTACTTTTGATTGTGCTCTGTCTTCGGTGTACGTCTTCGCATATTATGGTTTGCAGTGCACTTCCTGGGAATCAAGTTTAAATCCACGATACACCCACTCGCAGCTCTGTACATCGATGGTTCCGAATGTCTCCAGGAGCAGTAGAACCGTTTGCATACTGGTGCTCACGCGTTAAAGCCGCGTAAGACGCGCTGGCAGGAAGCAGCTTTATAGCCACAGACTACCCATATTGTCTCAAGTGAAGCCGTCGCCGATGAGTGCGTCGTCGGAGTAGGAGCCGGGGGTTCAAAACGCCGCAGTTTTTGACTCCAAGACGCTTTTGACGCTCTGGCTAACCTCGTTCGGGTTTTCTCTTTGGCAGCTGGTTACCAATTTAAGGATATTGTTTTAAGGGCTTCTACTATTCCCAGTGATTATGAGCGCCTCGGGACGGCTTTTCTGGGGAGCCTTGATGTCACTGTTCCTAAGGGACCCAGCGACCCTGATTTTTTTCCGGTTGGTTTTCCCAGCTTCTCCTGATTGGGGACTGGTGGGCGCGATGTGTTTTAATCTTGCTTTCGCGCCCGAACGCCTAAAGCTTTTCCAGAGTCTCACACTTCAGCTACAGGAAAAGTGTACTGCAGATGGATCCGTTTTGTAGCTTTGTTTGGATAGTAAATAGATCCTTTGCCCAACCGCATAGTTATGTCGATATGATTAACGTTGACTCTATTCATATTTGTTTTTTTTGTATTTTAACTCTAGCCAGGATAGTAGTTTTTTTCTCCGGACCGGACCGGTGCAGCTTCTGGCCAATATAGGTAGATCCTAAAGTCTATTGACGTTTCTAAATACCGCCATTACTCGGTCGCAATCCCGCGCAGTGGTTTTTGCCAAGGATTCACGGAGCTGTAGAAAGGATATATTGTCTGAACCTAATGGCGCCAACTGGTGTTGTCACCGGGTTAGATAGCGGAAACGATACTACTTACCGATAGTAAGTAACAACTTTTGTTGTTGTCACCGTGCTACTATTTATCGATAGTATCTCTACGTGGCGGACAACGCGCGGTTCTGCTAATCAGTTGCTAATCGGCCTCCTTTGACAGGTGAGCTGCATAAAATTCAGTGACTGTGCCACGTGACGTTTTGTTTGGACTTACGAGACCACTACAGCCGTATATCAGTCACAGAGCTTATCAAACAGCTCTTTTATCAGCATCAACAACGTATTCTATCCAGCTATGTCTATATGTCTGTCTGTATGAAAGCGTCAACATTAATGGATTTTATAGATAGAATCATAGTATTTAGCATTTACAGTCCTGTGAAACCCACGCACATCGAGTTTGTTTTAAATTTTTGCCACGGCCCCTCTCGCGATAAAAAAACAAATTTTTAACACCCATTCGAAACAACTTTTCAACAACTTCTTGTTGCAAACCATTTTTTTATTGCCATTCAACCCAAAACATAGCACAAAACATTTTCGCTATTTCGGCAAAGGCCGACATGGTTTGGGACATTTTATTCCCTACAAAGAATTTGTGCAAAGGTTAATGAGAACTTGAATATTTACCATTTTTTGCTGTAAGATGCGGGGAGGAGATAAGAGTAGTACGTAGTATTATAAAGTCGAGAAATATTTTAAATTAAATAAGATATAATTTATGGTCGTTAATCTTATTTTAATTCATTTTTTTAATGATTTTTAACATCGAAACTCTTTTTTTTCGCGCGGCTCCCTTGCATAACGTACAGCCCACCTCCCGGCCAACCGACCGAAAGGCGCTGCCGTTTATCGTACGGCTCGGATCGCGGGCATAGACCCGAGTGAATAAAGTTTAGAAAAGATTACGAGGAATAAGTAGAATTCGTTTGTTGCTCTGAAAGGTAGGTGAGAATTGGGGATTTGATAGAAGTAGAAGTGTACAGAGTGAAGTAATAGAGTATAAGTCATTGAAGTCAGAACATGTAGATCTATGCAGATCTACAACAACTTAGGAATAGAGGACTCAAATTTCTAGTACGTCTATTTAGAATGTTAAATGTTAGTCGTGTTAGTAGATGCTGGCTGTCTACATTACCATTAATAAGGTTATAAAAGAAAATGATGCCCAGCATCTTTCTACGATTGGTTAGGGAAGGTAATTTAATTAGAAGGAGTCTGTTAGAATAAGATGGGAGGTAAAGATTTGCATCCCAGTTGAGTCCCCTAAGAGGAAACATCAATAAATTCTTTTGAACGGATTCAATGCGATCTTTATGAATCTTTAAAATCTTTAAATCTTTAAAATCGACCAAAGCGAATTTATAGTTTCTCAACATCAAACTCGTTCATTTGCAGCAGTAGTTCAGAACTGAAAAAAAGGCAAATAATAAAAAAAAGCATTCTAATTGACAAAACTGCGTTAAAAAAAATCAATTTTTTATAGAATGTTTTTTGCAGTGCATACGTTAAATAGTGCGAGCTGCCTAGTTTGAAACACTATGAGCGACTCTTATTGCTTCTATTTTGTTCGTTTTTTTTTAAGATACCCGTACATAATACCCCGGCGAAGTCTGGATGTCAATTCTGAATGAGAAAGTTGGTTGGAAATTTTTTTTTCGAAATCAACCATAATATTGGCACATCAATTTTTTTCGAAATTTCCATCCTTTTCGTTTTTATTTAGATTTAATCTTTTTAATTCAAATTCTCGTACAATCAACTTTATGAGATAGTTGTCTTATTATGAAAATTCCAAATTTTATTACTACTACTTTCATTTTATTTCCGTTACTTCAAACAGCTTCGTACATTCTATATGCAAGTAAATAGACGCTTCATGTTTTTAATCGCTAGACTCAACTCTCGTAGACCTTATAGGATTGGTATCATGAGGTATGATGAAGTTCTTAACAGCTTTGTTTTATAATTGATGGTTTTATCGTTCCCTTTTAAATGACACAACCTAAAATGTTTACGTTATAATTAAAAATATCACACCTACTCCATTTTATACATAAGCCATACACTGCATCTCTGCTGAGGACTAATCTTAGCTGTTTAATTCCATCTTCTATATCCCTAGCCGGAATAATCAGATTGTTCATATGCGTTACTTCGGTTTCATATTGCATGTTCAGAATATTCTGAAAAACTTGGTCAAATTATCCCTAATGGAAACATAGAAAGCAAAAAGCGTTTGTACCGCCTTGACTATTTAAATTTTGAAATGTGACAGATCAATTTCGGTCTTTTTTTTGGACATAGCAAAACATGCCTATTTAAATAGATCTCTTCTATAGATCTGAGCCTTGGTTTATCACATTTCCATTGCCTAATTTCGCACTCTGTTCTTTTGGTTAAAATTTCACGAATTCTCCGAAACGATTAGGTTAAGGTTGTTTTACGATGTTGTTTCCAATCACGGCGGAATAATTAATATGGAATGTAGTGTTTAGATTTTTTTCGCCTTGTGTCAATTGCGTTTAAAACATATTAAAAGTTTCTTGTATTTTTCGTCAAATGGGAAGGAGCGCCGCATTTAAAGCATTTCATAAAAAATTTCCTTGACAAAAATAGAAGACAACCTTTTGCAGTTTCGTACATTTTCGTCGCTCTGGGATTCTGACCAAAGCTTTTGCGCACCTTCTTGAAAACCTTAATCTGCTCTTTGAGCTTTTTCAGATCGGTTTCCAGATCCAAATTTTACTGACTCTTGAATTGGGAATGCCAATCAAATATTCGATTATACTTAGCTTATCAAACTCGATATGTTGACCAATCTTAAGTAATCCCTGAATTACAGCTTTCGCCTGTCGCTCAACATATGATGAACTTCTATTATTTCTCTAGCCTATTTTTTAGCCAAATACATCAAGCAAGACTGTTTTCAATGATTTCCAATCTCAATTTCCTTTCCCATCGCGAACAAATATATTCCATGCTCCTTTCCACAGTTTTTTAGAGTAGATACATATCTGCAATATCTATCCCAATCAACAGCAATTATATTATTCTCGATTCCTGAAATCTAGTGTTTGACTGTCGGTTGATAGGATCCCCTGAATTGAGTGGGAGAGTCTTGAATGTCACGTCTGGTAAATAATGAACAGTAAATTTGTATCGGCTGCAAGATTGCTGACTGATAAAAGCAAGCGTCATCGTCTTCACAATCGTCATATCTCTTCGACTTGTCTCTTCGGTCCTTGACCCTCTACTGTTAAACTTAAACAAAATACCTATAATAACGTTACGAACTACCTTTAAAGTTAGCTTAGTGGGTTAAGGTTAAAATATTTTTCAATTATTATACAGCTTCCAAATGCGCAGTTCCAATCCAAAAATGAAACACCTCGTGCACCCCGTTGAACCAACTCTATGACATGTAAGTCTCACGTGGCCCTTACCTTTCAGTGGCAGTATATTATTTCTTCAGATACCAGATCAATTATTTAAAAAATTTTTCTTCTTAAAAAGTTCCAAGCTTCTACCCCAAAAAAAAAGATCAGAGTCAAAACGAATTTAAATAATCATATCTCACTTTATCATATCTCCTTTAAGCTCTAAAGCATTAATTGACATTTTTCTGACGGGTTACAATATGTGTGATTACGGTCACTATGCTTTTTAGAAGAGATTACATTTTTAGAAGAGATGACTTCCTTGAGGAACAAGGCGAAAGTGGACAACTTTAAGAGTACACGATGGGCGCTACCAGTTAAGTAACTTGAAATTCACATAAGGTCTTTAAAAAACCCAAAGAGATTGATAAACAAAACCACAAGATATAGTTAAGTCAGACAATATACAAAGGCGTTGCCTTTGTGGACTAAATAATTTTCCGTATCGGTACTCGAACAGTGCGGACGTGTTTATTTTCTGTGCATCGAAAATATACAAAATACTCCAAGTGAAAAGTGAATACCTACCAACAATTTACCACAAAAATGTAGCGAAAAAATTACCGATTAAAAAAGTTGTGCAAACTCCCTTCCTTTGAACAACTATTATATTTCAAAGAAAATTCACATACAAAAACCAATCCACAAACTCTCACAATGAGTCACAACGACATTCGCGCTCAACGTCAACAAGAACAAGACAAACGTCGTCTCTCATCGATACGAAACAACGCATATTTCTCAAATGTGTCTTCGCAACCCGCGGCAGTGCACGAAATAAATGCAAACATCGATCGTCCACGGTCAATCACCCCCAACCCGACATATAAACTTATGTCAACAACGAACGAGAGAACTCGTTCTTGCTCACCGGCATCCCAACGAACCGAAACTTCGACCTCATTAACCACTGCACTCGCAACAACAAAAAATACTGCAACGATATCAACCGTACGCACGGTGGATACTGCAACGCTCGCTTCTGCTGAATCAGCAACAATGCCAAAAACAAAGCAATTTGGGTTGGATCGCACCATCCGCACTATCCAAATTAAAAGAAAATTGAGCCCACAAAAAAATTCTGCGGCAGGAAATAAAATAAAAATCAATCAACACATTTTACTCGGACCATACCCACAAGCAGACACAGACAACATCTACGTTTGCCGATGACACAACAATTTTAAGTCGATCCAAATGCCCGATACAAGCAACAAATCAACTCTCTTCTCATCTAGTGGCCGTGTTGAAGTGCCTATCTGACTGGCGAATCAAAATAAACGAATAAAAATGTAAGGATGTAACATTTACACTCAATCGGCAAAATTGTCCTTCAATCACTTTAAACAACACCGTAATACCGAAAGCAAATTAAGTGACGTAACTCGGAGTGCATTTCGACCGACGTCCCACCTGGCGCAGGCACATCGAAGTCAAAAGACCACACCTTAAGCTTAAGGCAGTAGTAGTCTCCACTGGCCTTTCAACTCTCGGTCACCCCTCGTCTGGACTACAGGGTCCTTTATACAACTCCGTACTAAAACCAATTTTAACGTACCGCTCCCAACTTTGGGGAAGTACCAGCAGTAGTAACATTGAGATCATGCAAAGGGCTCAATCAAAGATGAAATAAAAATATACAAAGAGACCTTAATATCAGAAATTAACGTCACACCGTAACCACCTTGCGAGAATTTTAACACTGGTTTGTGACCGCTCCCGAATTCGCCGCAACGACCTTCCAACCCATCGCTGATCATTAGGTAATTTTTTCCACAGTTACCACAGTTAAAAAGACTGTTGAATATCGCGTAAAATTAAGATTTGAAAACTTATTGTTAGTCTCGTAATTCCTGAGAAGATCGAAAAATATACTGCAATACTGCAGAGTTAAAAAAAAAAAAAAACTTTACAATTGCAGACAATTTACGTTTTCCTCTATGAATTGCAAAAGTATTTTGGTAGATTCCTTTTTTATATGGGGGAAGATCGAAGTTTTCAGTTATTATAATATAATATGAAAATCTCCACAAGAGGCATCCACAAAGCCCCGGTAAAATTCTTTACTCAACTCAAGGCTGGCGAGAAGGTGACTTCCACTTCAACATATTATATGATAAGCTGGCTTTAGAAAGCTGTGCGGGATAGTGCGTTACATGGAAGTGTTTGGGAGGAAACCCCAAAAGTCGGACGGTATGAGCGATGATTGCGGTATGATGGTATGATTGATGAGGAGCGGTGATTCCGACATGTTGCAATAAAAATATATAAAAGCCAATCTTCAGGATTTCTGACGTTTATTAATTTGACGTAGGGAAATGTCAAACGTTACAGCAGTGAAATCGTGGTATGTTGAAAGGGATAAAGATGGTGAATATTTCAATATATTTCAAAGCTCACTTGAGTGGGCTTTGGTAAATTGGAGTCAGCCAACACTAGCAGGTAATTTAACCTCTTTAGTAGCGACTTTGGAATCCACAAAGATTAGGACTCCTCCTCCTCTTCGCAGAGGTCGGCCTGTAAATATAATAATATGAGGTGCAAATAAAGAACTATCAGAATAAAGTTTAGGAAGAAACATGTTATTTTTTTATGAACTTTATTTTAAAAAAGAGTCTTCGGCATTCTTTATCAAGATAACCTCTTGATTCGATATAAGCATATTCATTTGTCCGTCTGTATGTTTCGAAGCATAGTCTCTCTATTTTAAGGATATTGACTTTAAACTTTGCACACACCCTTTTTTACTTTGAACGCAGTATATAAGCAAGAACGGCCGGGACGCCTCGACTATATCTGGTAGCTCCCATATAACTGAACTTTCAAATGAAAATGTTTTTCCATTTTTTTCCAGACAGAAAGTTGATTTTGGCTTAGCCAATCTAGAAAATTTCAAAAGGATCGAAAATCTACAACATTGATGTTTTGGGAAAAAGAGGCTTGGGATTTTTATCAAAAACAATTTAAAAAGTAACTAGCCTTCGTATAAGGGTCGGCCATCTATATCCAATACCTGTTATTTCTCTTACCAATAGAAGCCGCTCAGGTCGTAATAAGCTGTCCTTTCTTGTTTCTACTACTTTTATTTGAGCTCGTTGTTTAACAATCCTATAAAACCCAATACAATCAAAAGTATTTTTAAAATCTAAATTAAGAGCCGAGAGGTTGAAAAATAATCAAAAATCAGTAGATCATATATGTGATGTGGTTTTTTAAGACCAAATTGCTGGGGGAATCATTTCTTGATATGAACCACATTATTCGTTTGGAGAAAGTGATAGTTACCAGTTGAATCAAAATGCACGAAGATGCAAGAAAGGAATTGAAGATTCGTCCCGGCGTAATCGATCGTTAGCAACTAATCGTTAGAAACTAGGTAAGTCTCTTGCTAGTTCATCATACAAGGTGCGTTCCAAAGTAAATAAGACTTTTTGAATCTAGCGCCCTCTAGTGGCGCCTTTATATGTAGACTAGTGGGTTAGAATCTGCTATTTTTTTATTAAATTATTCAGATTTAACATTCGAAGGCCATTATTATTTGACCAAAAAGCACATTTAAATATTCAACCCCTTTCCTTATTCATCTGATATAGCATCGTGCGACTTTTAGCTTTTCGGAAAAATGCATTTGCCGATGAAAGGAAAGCTTTATGCATACCGGGCCACGAGCTAAAACCCTCGTTTGACATGCTTTTGGAACGAGAAAAGCTGTATTAAAGCAGGAGACTATTTTAAATAAAATTAATTGATTTTGTCGATAATACCAGTCCTGTTTACTTTGGAACGCTCTTTGTATTATTATTTCCTTTTGGTTATTTTACTGACCAATCATTTTCTAGCGATAAAGTGAATAAAGATTCTATTTGTTGGCAGTTGTAACAGGCGCTTTTAAGCTTGAGTGGCCGAGTGTTACGCTGTGAATGCGTGCTATATTTTTAAACCCGTATATATAAAGTTTCTTTTTGCATTTTTATATTATACACCTTTCCCAAATCATAAAACAACAAATAAGAATATTAATTTGGTATAAAGCACATAAAAACAATTGTTCACCGAATAGTAAGTAGATAAATTACTAATCCGACTTAACAAATTTACATTCAACATACGAGTAAAACTCTAAAATGTTACAGCAAGACAAATAATACATAAAATACGAGATATATAAATAAATATATAATACAAAATATACATAAAATCTGAAAAGAACACTTAAAACTTATATAGAATTAGGTCAAAGTTTGCTATTAAAAAAAATTTTAAGAGAGAGCTTAGAGAAGCGCGTTTTTGTCTGTACCGTGAGATCAATCCCACGTCCCTTCTGGTCAAGCCAGAATTTTTATTCCGTTTCAATAACTTTTTTATTTTTTTGCAATCTTTCAGTTCAAATAAAATAAAAGCAGAAACGATATATCATTTTTTTATTTATTCTCTAGTACTTACAAACCCTATTATATTAATACCTTTCAAACGACGTAGCCATATCATGTACCATTTAGTTTTGTTGGTTGTGAAATTGTAAGTTATGCAATTTACAAGTTTATTTAAATCATAAATTTAAGCTTAAAGTATTTTGAAAACTTAAAAAAAAAGTTGCCTAAATTTCCGAGAAAATCGAAATAAACAAACAGGATGGACAAGCAAATAACTTTTATACACTGTACTCATACAGTTGAATGATATAATACAAAATTCATCAGTTCAAGCAATGAATATATGGAAATATTAAAATATTATAAGAATGTAAAAGGGATCGGACCAACAACCAAGATAATAAATAGTAGATTTTATGACCGATTCCTTCAAAAGTAAATGCACCTTAGAAAGTCACACAATTATATAATAAATAATTCATTATGCAAGATCCCTTGAAAGCACATGTACACGCATGCGTAAGGTGCGCTAGCACACATCCCAACGCATTGATGTCGCCAATATAAATAGTAACATGTAAGGAAGCAGCAGTCGAGTCTCCCGATTGAAAAATACCCTGTACCCTTAGACATGCTTACAATTTATTTATTTAGTATCAATAAATAAATGAAACAATATTCTATTAGAAAAGAGTACCATAACAATTTAAATTTGGTATGATTTTGGTTATGAAAATAAGTTTCGTGTGTCTTAAAGCCATACAAATTTCGCTGTCAACGTCGCAGTCGGCGTCGCGCAATGCGTGTTTTGCTGCGCTTCTGCTTCCCTTGCCATAGATTTTGCATGTGGCATAACTTCCGTGATTCTTATCCAATTTGGTTCAAATTAGATAGCTTTTATAAGCACCAACGCATATGCCGAATTGCATAGCATTAGGTTAATAATTGTGGGCGTGGCAGTTTTTTGCGGTTTGAGGGGGAGCGGGGGGTGATATCAAAATAAAACAAAAACTTGTACTGCGTATGGTAATTACCTATCCAACGATATATGGCACATGTCTGTAGCTCTTGTAGTTTCTGAGATCTAGGCGTTGATACGGACAGACGGACGGACAGACAGGCATGGCTATATCGACTCGGCTGTTGATGCTGATCAAGAATATATATACTTTATGGGGTTGGAGATGCTTCCTTCTGCCTGTTACATACATTTGCACCATATTATGATACCCTTTTCACCCATTTTTAATGGGTACAGGGTATAAAAATATAAATAGTTGATAAGAACTCTTGTTAGTACATAAGTACATAACTGTACGATTTTTTAATGTTTCTTCGAATGTGAAATTAAATAAATAAAACAGTTTTTAAAGGGAACTCATTTAAGTAAGACCTTTTTTTATAGCTCCTCTTAAATATTGGTCCACCAAGACACCCTGACATTTGCCCCCTTGTGGTATGAGACTCAGTATGAACTAGCACCTTATAAGTGCTCAGTCTAGGGCCGCTGAAATAGGGCTTCGACCCAATTAAAAAGAAAAAGCTATCGATAAAAAGAATAAAAATAAATTCCATTGAGCATAATGTAAAATATTGTGAGAAATTACTAACAAGAAGGTACGAGAATAACAGAAAAATATGTTTGGACCAATTCAATCGCCTTATGGAGCTTCCGAAAATCAATATGGACTCGAATAGGCATTTAAAAAGTATTGCATTGAATCTATTAATGAGTCTATGTACCAGATATGTTGCGACTCAAAGCAAATCTGACCGAAGAGTAAGATTGTATTTTAGCGCACATCATTCTTAAAAAATTTATTAATGACGGTCTACAGCACTATGAAAGCAATGCTCAAAAATTCAAGCGAAATCTATATCGAAACTCATGTTATAGTTGCCTATTAAAAAGACCAATTAAAATATATTAAACGTTAATGCAATTATTCAACGGAAAATAATAAAAATTTTTCCTGAAAAAAAAGTAAATATATATAAACAGGATTGGAAAGCATTTTCGTTAGCCGATCCCGATTTAGATAGACCACGCGGTATTAATTTAATAATAGTGGCCTTTGAAATTGTGGAAGAAGTCCATAGAGGTAAAAACGATCAAGTTGGAAGACTATGTAGTAAAGAGATCTTTTACAAAAAAGGTGTTCCCTATCAGTTGTAAATGAACTGAATAAGTCAAATACAAATCAAAATCCCCAAATTGTTAGGAGTGTATAGCTATTGTCAAAATTAAGTAAAAAAAAATAAATAATGGGATAGTCAAGATTTGTCAAGAAAAACCAAAAATCAGAAGAAATGCCGGAAATTGTTTGAAACCTTTTAAAGCCTTCAATTCAATCATACGGCAGAAACAACTCAACTGCCAAAAGAAATGAAATATTTAAAAACGCAAAACAGAACTGCAAAATCATCATGTGTCAGGCCATAGGTGACTGATTTTATGGATGACAATTACAATAATTTTAATTATAAATTATGTAGGAAAATTAAAAACAAAAAATAAAATGAAAAATATATATTTTTATGTATTAATAAAGAAAATCAATACACAAAATATAAATTTAAACTAAAATTATAAAAATTGTATCACCTTCCTGGCCCTTGCAGGATGTTCAAGCACCAAATTGAACATGAGAAATTAATGTGTTTTATATGTAAAATTAAGAATAAGTTAAACTCACTTAATATGAAGAAGTAAGAAATAATAATGTATTAAGAAAAACATTTTGTGGCCCTTGGGAGAATGTTTAAATGTTTAATTGAACAAGTATAAAATTAAACAATTATAAAACCTTTAAAAATAAATGAAATACATTGCACTAGAAAATTGAAAAGCTATTGAAAGGAAAAATTTTATTAAAAATTATTATTATTTTTTTATGTAAGCTATCCACACTTTTGTGGTAGATATTTAACAATATAAAAAGAATGTAAAAGGGATAGCTCTAAAAAAAATTTTGGAATTCCTCTTAGAATATTTATATTGTAATACAGATCATGTATATTTAGCAGATCATTGTTTAATTGTTAAATAAATAAAATAGCAACTAAATATGAAATAATGGTTTTTTCATATGCAAATCGTTGAAAAAATCTTATTTTTAATGACTTTTGGATGGAATGTCCGGTTTGGGTTAAGGTACAAATTAAATGAAACAATGAAATGACCCCACTAGCCCCTACTTCTATTAAGTAAATCGTTGTTTGTTTTTTTTATTTTCGGCCAATATCATGCAAACTCAACTATTTTAACATGTTGGAATAAAAATGATTAATTCAAAGTAGTATCTTTCTATTGGTAATATACCTTTTTTTGATCGGACTAGCTCAGTACATTTTTTATGCATTGGCTTTATATAGTAGTTTCCTCGCCCACACTGCAGCTTGCGGTTAGTCACTTTTGTGAACTACCGTCTATAATGATAACAACTAATAGAGTTTTATTTACCCTTGTTGGTATTAAGTAGAACTATATTTGAGGAATACATATCGTCGTAAAGTATTTTATTAATTAATAACAAAAGAAACCCAGGTGCACACAAAAACACATTTGGTATGAATGCCACAAATCAAAATGTGACACCATTCTTAAGCTGTATAGATAAAAACATTCAAACCAAACCAACTCAGTCTGCCAATAATTGGTTGTCATTGAGAAATGAATATGTTGGTTATTTATTTTCAAATTTAATTTCACAGGTAATGCTTACTTTTTCAAAAGGCTTGGTTAGTTCTGGATACCCGATTGAAACAAGCCACTCTGCTTCCATTTCCCCATCTATGCATAAATTAAAAGAAAATAGTAATGTTAAATTCTATTGGTATAGAATAAAATTAATTTTTTCATATACATACCGTCGTAATTAACTTCGGAATCTTGGGCTTGTGTATTATTTTGTAATAAATATTCATTGAGAAACTCGGAATAATCCTGATTGGAAGCATTGTCCAATGATAGTTTGCATTCCATTGTGGTTTCGTATATTTTCCTTTGACTTTTTAGAGAAATTATGGCACATTTGTATTTCTATTTTTGTTGTCCAAGTGTAACAAAGTGCCTTTACATTATGTAAATGACTGAAAAAAGAAGGATAAGAGATGATTTGTTATATGCAGTTCAATATAGTTAAAAGCATTAAAATTATAAATATACTTGTATATATACCATATCGACGTTTCCAAAAAGCTTACCCTCTTATCCGCCTTTTTCCCAACTTTATTCAACAATTTAAAAATCCAACTGCCAACTGATCAGTTAGATCATTATAGCAATTCCGATCCTATCTATAGCTACCTGCAGCATTGCCTCCTTTTTATGTATATATAAATGCTTCCATTAGTGTTTTGTTTCCATGAACATTAAAAAAAAAATAACTTTCTTTTTATACCCTTGCACAGGGTATTATAATTTTGTCCAGAAATGTATAACGCATTAAAGGAAGCATCTCCGACCCCACAAAGTATATATATTCTTGATCAGCATCAACAGCCGAGTCGATATAGGCATGTCCGTCTGTTTCTATCCAAAAAAAAGACAGTTTTAAAGCTAGCATTTTGAAATTTTTACCAGATGATTATTTTTGTTGCACGCAGATCAAGTTTAAAAATCGGTCGGATCAGACCACTATAACATATAGCTGCCATACTAACGATCAATAAGATTTCAAGTCTTTGTATGGAAAACTTTTTTGTTCTCCAAGCTATCGCAACCGAATTAAACATTTATTTATTTGACATAGCCATACCAATAATTTTGAAAAGACTTCTGATTTTTACATAAGTACTTATTGCAATTTTGTAAAGATCTGCAAGGGTATACCATCTTCGGCAAGCCGAAGAGAACTTTTCTCACATGTTAATTACTAAATTAGGAATGCCAAGGGCAACTTAAATTAGGTTAATAGATGTTATTGTCGGATGGTGAATTGTTTATGGTGGTTTATGGAGTATTATCTATGGCGAATGAAGCTCAGTGAGTATTGCTCTTTAAAATTTAACTGTATCAAACATATTGACTTTAGTAGGAAGAGGCTGTAAAAGATGTTTTACGATCTGTGTAGTATGCTTAAAGATTGAAAAAATATTTGGACTCCCCGTATAAATGGATTAACCAATATAAACAATTTAATAGCCAATAAAAAAAATGAAACGCCAATTTAAAAAAAAAATTTGTTTAGATTATGACGAGGACTGCACTAAGTGTTGCCAGGTGCAATCTGACATTTCCATTGGAAAGTTTGACATTTTTTAGCATAACATTACTCAGAACGTTTTGACATTTAATCGTGAATTGTTTTATTTACAGGGAATTAAAAAATTCATCTCGGCAAAAAAATGGAATTAACTCGTGAACATTTTCGTGCGATCATTTTTCACAATTTTCGTCGTGGTTTATCACAAGGGTGCATCGATGAACTTAAGTCTTTGTATGACTATGAAGCACCACTGGTACAACGAACTCAATCGTGGCCGACACTCTCTCAAAGACGAATTCCGTGAAGGTCGTCCAAAAACAGCCGTTGTGCCAGAAAACATCGATGCCGTTCGTGAACTGATAAATCAGACCGTCATGTATCATACCTTCAGCTAGAGGCATGCCAGCGCCTTTTTGACCGGCCAAAACGTCGAATTGTACGCTCATCCGCCGTACAGCCTTGACTTGGCACCCAATGCCTACTTTTTAATCCCTCACATCAAGGAAATAATGCGTGGTCAACGATTTTCGTCGCCAGAAGATGCTATTTAAGCATTCAAAAACCATGTTTAGGAGGTGTCTCAATCGGAGTGGAAAAAGTGCTTCGTATATAAATCTTGATGGAGAATATTTTGAAAAACAATAAAACCATTTTCGTTGATAAATATTCGTATTTTCATTATTAGACCAGAAATATATATATAGCAGCCCTCGTATAATAGGAATAATTTTAAAATGAACATTATTCTGTTGAACATTATTTTAAAATGAACATTATTCTGCTCTCTTGGCTCTGTTTGATCCAATGAATCTTCTTATTTTTTCCTCAATTCGGTGTTGTCAACTTCATGCATTTAGCGTTGCTAACTTCTTCGTTGAGTCTTTCCAACTACTGCTTTTGGAGGGTTGGCAAAACATTAGTGCCGCCTTACATTCTCTATTAGTACCACATTTTGATGTTGTCGCAGCTAGTGGCTGTAACACTCGGCCCTTCGGGGTCCTTATCAACTTACTTACATCAACGCGTCCATGGCGCATTATTTTTTAATAGTTTTGTTTTGATTCAAATAAAAGCCAACTTGCGTCCAGTTATGAACTGGCGACGAGATCGCCCAGATTATATTCATGTTCCGGACGGCGATTCTTGTCATGGTTCTGTTTCTATATTTTCTATTTCTTTTCGACGTTGACCTTAGCTTCAGCCACCAATTTGAACTACCAATTGAACTAGTCGCCCTCGGAAATCTATTTCGGTTCTTCTCTTTAAAGCGAACGGTCGTATATTATTGGGCGCACTGCGTTTAGAATTTATTATTGTCATTAAACAAACCGGTATTTGTTAACATAACTAAATTAAGCATAACATACATTCATTGAAGTTCCTTTTCCGTATCGCTTCGCTTTGTGCAGTTCCATATTTGGGTGAGTAATTTATTTCACTAATCTTTTTTTTTTATTTGTATTATTATTTATTTGCAATCTCTCTTCTGCATTACCCTAGAGCCTTATCTGTAGCAGTTTCTGCTCTTCTTACATCTCACTAATTCTCGCTCAGAGAATAGTTCTAAATTAAGGTGGTTAAACGCTCATTTAATCAAATACTGAAAATTTACCATCTTTATCACTTTAACACACCATGATTTCACTGCAGATATGCTCGGCATATCCCTAGGTCAAATTAACAACGTAAGAACCACGTTTTTTTTTTTCGCGCGGCTCCCACTGCATAACGTACACCCCATCTCCCACCCAACTGACCGAGGGGCGCTGCCGTTTGGCTCGGATCCTGGGAATAGACCCGAGAGAATAAAGTATAGAAAAGATTACGAGGAAAAAGTGGAGTGCGTTTGTTGCTCTGAAAGGTAGGTGAGAATTGGGGATTTGATAGAAGTGGACGTGCAGAGTGAAGTAATAGAGTATAAGTCATTGTAGTGAGAACAAAAACCCTCAAAGGCTCATGCTGGGCATATGTAGATCTACAACAATTAAGGAACAGGGGACTCAAATTTCTAGTCCGTCTATTTGGAATGTTATATGTTAGTCGTGTTAGTAGATGCTGGCTGTTTACATTAACACTAATAAGGTTATGGAAGAAAACGACCCCAGCGTCTTTCTACAATTGCTTAGGGTAGGTAAATCGATTAGAAGGAGTCTGTTCAAATAATATGGGAGGTGAAGATTTGCATTCCAGTTGAGTCCCCTAAGAGTAAACATCAAGAAATTCTTTTAAAGGGATTCAATGCGATCTTGATGAACCCCATACTGAGGGCTCGGGGCGCAGGATCCGTACTTCAGTATTGGACGTACTAAGGATACGTATAAGGTTTTATATATATATGGGTCATTGAATTCCTTAGACCATCTTTTATTGAAGCCAAGCACACCCTTGGCTTTATTAACCATCGCAGAAATATGGTCGGAAAATTTAAGTTTAAAGTCTATGTCCTATTAGAGATCGTTAACCTGAGTTAATCTTTCTAATGAAATCCCATAGAGAAAGTATGTGGCTGGTTAGGGCACGAACAATAAAAAAAACGTTAGTTTACATTTTGACCCAATAAGTTTTAAGAGATTGGTTAAATACCATTTTTGAAAATTGTCCAAATTCGACTTTTGCATCTGATCCTGATGGAATCGCCCTTTCCAGAGCCATGCAACTTTTTACCATGTAGATGCATACTATCCAACGCTTGGGGTATCCATGGAAACCCTTAATTGTATCGACCTTAAGTCCCCATTTAGTTAATAATTCTTATTGCTTCATTAAGATTTACTTTCATAGTTATAGTAACTTAATTCTTATGTAAATATAGCCTTAAAAAAATATTCTATAAAATTTTAAACGCTATCTTTAACTTATGTGTGTCACGAAAAGAGGTTCGAAATATTATTCGACAGACTAGTAATGGGATTAAAGAGATGCTCGTAGGTTTCCGCAACGTCAACTTTCTTAAACCAGATGTCATCTACACTGACTTCAGCAAAGCACTTGACTCTTAAAAGTACTCTCTCCTTCTAAGAAAACTTAATTTCTCTCACAATTTCATTTTTAACAGACCCTCCCATGTGGATATAAAGCTAATTAGCTGAAAGAAACCGTGTCCTTTTTTAAAGGTACACTCACGTCTTGCCGAGCCGATCGAGTGCCCCCTAAAGAAGCTATCTTGAGCCATTACTTTATATTGTTTTTGGCAATGACTTACCCCATGCTCTAACAACTCTCTGGTGCATATCTATACAGACGACGTTAAGATGTAAACTACAGTCCGATTTGAAATATTTCTAAGAATGGTTTTCTATCAATCTCTTAAAACCTAATGGTATGCTTATGTATTTTTATCGCTTGAACCCTCGCCAGTCAACATACTTTCTCTATGGGACTTCCTTCGAAAGATTAACTTATGTTAATGATCTTGGGCTCCTATTAGATTTGAAACTTAAATTTTTCGATCATAATTCGATTTGTATTACGTTGGTTAATAAAGCCAGTGGTATGCTTGGCTTCATTAAAAGATGATCTGAGGAATTTATTGACACTTATATAACTAAAAGCTTATATACTAGTTTAGTCAGTCTGATAATGAAGTACGAGTCATGTGTGAGGAGCCCTTAATACGGAGTTTACCAAGACCGCAATGAATCTCTACAAAAGAACATTTTGATGTTCGCTCTTAGGGGGCTCAACTGGGACGAAAATCTTCACTATCCTTTTTATATAAGCAGACCCTTAGTAATTAACTTCCCGCTCTAACAAATCATAAGGTTCCTACATATCCTTATTAAAGGTAAAGTAAACAGCCAGTATTTACTAACACGCCTAAAATTCAACATTTCGGAATAGGAATTTAAGTCCTTTTTCCCCAGACGTGGTGAATCAAAATACGCCAAGCATTAAGCTTTAAGGGTACTGTTCGAACTATAACGGCCTCCATGGCATTACTTCAATTTTCACTTCCTCTTCTATGAAATCATCAATCTTCTCTTATCTGTCAGAGCAGCAAACGCACTCTTCTTCTTCTTCTTCCTCTTCCTCGTACTCCTTTTCTCTGCGCTAGGAGAGATCCTTCTTTTTTAGATGACATAGCTCAAAAATTGTATTTACTGCTGCAAGAAACCACATTTTTCCAGTTTATACTTAGCTGCTAAAGACTCTATTTGGTTCCTGAATATATTTTTCAACATTCATAATTTAATCTTAGATGATATAGCCCAAAAATTTTGTTTGCTGCTGCAAGAAACCACAATTTTCCATTGTATACTGAGCGGATAACTCCAAGACTCTTTTTATTATTACCTCTGGTATTACCTAGACCCTTCAATACCGACACACTACTGGACAACTTGACTCCTTAGGGCTGGCTTCCTAAGCGCAAAATTATAAGCGTAACATGAACTTTTGTCTGTAATCGTGCAGCAAGCCGCGACCCAGCGTAGCATCTGATTGCTGTTGCACATGTGTTGCATAACAGAGCTCGCGCTAGAAATAAATACTAATTCAAAAAATACAAGACGAAACTCTTCAAACGGCATAGAATCACTCATCACCTCTCTACAAGAAAGCCTCATGAACTTTTGACACTCGTGCACACAACAATGTCGGAACTAATTAGCAATCAAAATCTCTCGATCCAAATTCTTACAAACTTGCATAATAAAAAAATGTCCTCTATAATGCAGTTCAATTATTTCTCCATGCCAGCATGGTTTCATAAAGCGTCGCTCCACCACCACAAACCTCTTGGAGCTGACTTCCTTTATTATAGATGGCTTCCGTAAAGGCCTTCAAACAGATGTCATCTATACGGACTTTAGTAAAGCATTTGACTCTGTCAACCACTCACTCCTTTTGAGTAAACTTAGTATCCTAGGATTGCCCTCAGACCTTCTCACGTGGATTTCTAGCTACTTAGCTAGGAGAACCCAACGTGTTCTTTTTAAGGATGTACACTCTCGCCTTGTTAGTGCTACATCGCGAGTCCCCCAAGGAAGCCATCTTGGGCCACTACTTTTCACCATCTGTATTAACGACATACCCCCTGCTATAACGAACCCTCTGGTTCTTATGTATGCAGACGACGTTAACCTTTGTTAACAATACAAATACCCTTCTGCCCAATATAAACTATAGTCGGATTTGGACAATTTTCAAAAAGGGCTGGCAAGAAGGAGAAGGACCGTGGATCCTACCGGCCGATTAGTATTCTCCCATCGATCTCAATGGTGTTTGAGAGACTGATTGCCGCCCGGATGGTCAGGTTTATAGATGCCCAACAAATAATTCCAGAACACTAGTTCGGATTCCGTGCTGGTCACTGCACGGTGGTCGAGTGGTCGAGCAAATTTTAACGGCCTTCGACTGCGACGAATACTGCAACGCTCTTTTCCTCGATGTCCGGGAGGCGTTTGACCGTGTGTGGCATCCTGGTCTGCTACGGAAAATCAAGAATACCCTGCCTGCGCCTTACTACCTTCTCCTGGCGTCGTACCTTAGGAATAGGAGATTTGCGGTCCGGTTCCACTCTGCGATCTCAACCGAGTATAATGCGGCAGCTGGAGTACCGCAGGGAAGCGTCATAGGCCCCCTACTATACTGCCTTTATAGCCATGACATGCCGCGCACGGCTGACAGTCTCTACGGACGTTACGCAACAAGATTTTCCGACTGGGCTAGGAAATGGAATATTGGCATAAATGGCAACAAGACCACGAATGTTTGCTACACCCTCAAACGGAGAACGCCACCAGTAGTGCTCATTGACGACACCCCTGTGGAACAGGTTGACTCAGCCAAATACCTGGGAGTCATACTCCACCGCCGGTTCACTTTCTCGAAGCAAGTGGGTGAATTGAGAATACGCATACGGGCAGCGGCGTCAAAGCACTACTGGTTCATGGGCCCGCGTAGCAAACTGTCGCTGAGAAATAAGTTGACTATCTATAATCAAAGCATAGCTCCTATTTGGAGGTATGCCCTCCAAATTTGGGGCCTGGCGTATGACAGCCAGATCCGCAGAATCCAGAGCATCCAAAATAAGATGGCGAGGACGATCACTGGCTGCGAGTGGTATGTGAGGAACACCACCCTCCACAGTGACCTAAAGCTGCTCACGGTCTTTGAGACCATAAATTTCCACTCCAGCCGCTACAACGACCGACTGGAGCGCCATCGCAACCGACTCGCAAAGTGTCTTACCAGACCTCGCCCAGGCTCAACAGGCGACTTCCTAGAGACCTAATTGACCGGCTGCCAAAAAGACGCACAGAAAGATGATGATAAGCCAAACGATATACTCCCCATCGTCTTTCTTTCTTTTATATTTTTTGTTTTTAAGTTTTGTAAATATTGTTAGTTTGTAAGTTTAAATTTAGTAATAATGGTAACGCTAAGCACACTTAGCCGGCGAGCCTCTCGGGCAGTATTAATAGATGCCAAGGTCACCAAGGGGTTTTAAGATACCCTGTATGCCTTAATAAATAGTTATAGAAAAAAAAAAAAAAGCCTACATGATTTGGGATGTCGCTCTGTTTTTCCGGCCATGAGTACCTTATTGCTATTCTCACTAAGGACTACCGTCGTGGTTTTCTTCCAGGACTTACTGCATCATGCCGCTTGGAACACAAAGTTACCACGATGCCGATTCCTCGCTTCCAGGCCGTCAATGTTACCGATGTTTTGGCTTTGATCATACCAAAAACTATTGCACCAAGGAGCCCAGATGTGGTAGATGCAGTTTGCCTCATTGGACTGGTTCCAGTCAATGCCAGGCTAACCCCTATGACGACCTGAGGTGCGTTAATTGCCATGGAAAACATGAGGCAACTCACAAGGGCTGCAGAATCAAGGTCCAGAGGCTCAAAAGCCGCAAAACTGGAATCAACATTACTCCCAAACCCGCGTAGAACACTCACAACCCATACGCAACAACAAGCAACAAGCAATTCCAATATTCCAACCTCAATCGTGAGGCAAGGCCTATCGTATGCAGATGCGTCTAGACCTGGACAACAGAGCACACGACGTGACGGAAAATACTCCCAACAGCGAAATGCTTTTTCAAATAAAAGGTACCAGACTTTTCCGGATGCTGCGTTTGCTCCTGTAACAAACGCAAGCTAACCTCAACTTCCTAACCAAACGGTAATTGATGGCTCCCTCGCACAAATCATCATCTCAATGCAGCAGACCATTGCTGAGCGAAATGGGCGAAATTACAGCATCAGCTGTGTACCTTCTTCCAGGCCTGCCTTGGAATTCCTCTGAGTTCGATAATCTCCTTGGTCAACATGGTCAAAAGTTTATCATTGGAGGTGAGTTTAACGCTAAGCATCGCCTCTGGGGTGTTATTTCCGGCAGATCAACTTAAGTTCTGGCTACAGGCAGACCCACTCACTACCCGTATAACACGAGGTACCTTTATGTATCGACATCTTCTTGTACAAAGGTATAGCTAACAGTCTACTATCAGTACGCGAAGAGTATGACCTATCTTCCGATCACTTGCCGCTGATCGTTTCACTAACAACGACACCTCATAGTACCGCCCCTATTAGGATACTCGTTCCACCTGGTGCGAATATAAGGCTGTTCCAGTACGAACTTAACAATGCCTTTAACCTCAATATAGAGATAAATACAGCAGACGATATCGAGAGGGCGGTTGAAACTTTTGTGAAGAAGATCAAAGATGCAGCTTAAATTGCAGCTCCTGGCGGCGCAGTTCACCTACGCAACGTGCGTAGCAGCATCGCTCTCTCTCCGGAAGCAGTAGGAAACGTCTCCGGCGTGAGTTCATCAGGACCAATGATCCAATAATTGACAGACTGTACCGAAGGATATCAAATCGGGTGAAAAAAGTACTGGCCAACTTGAAAAGAGAAGCAACTGACGCGTTCCTCTGGAAAACTACTGCCGATGAAAACTCAAAATTCGCACTCTGGAAGCTCACGAAGAGATTCAAAAGACAAGTTGCTCCAAAGATTCCTGTTCGTAGCCCAGATGGCACTTGGACAAAATCACCTCAGGACAGAGCTGAAGCGTTTGACAGAAACCTGGAGGAAATATTCCAGCCGTTCGAGACAGCATCGCCAAGACGAGTACAACTGGTTGCCGAATCCCTAGAAGCCCCATTGCAGATGGCTCTTCCTGTAAAGCCTATTAAACTCACGGAATTGGAAGATGAGATCAAATCCCTTTGCAATAACAAGGCTCCTGGTGCGGATCACATCGACAACCGCTCCATTAAGCTGATGCCCCACAGAGCTTTGTTATTCCTTGTACTAATTTTCAACTCTGCTCTTCGACTGGGACACTTCCCAAGCACCTGGAAGAAGGCGAATATCTTTATGCTCCATAAAAGTGGGAAGCTAGCAGAGGAATTAGACTCCTATCGCCCAATAAGCCTGCTTCCAGCATTTGGCAAATTACTTGAGAGGTGCATCCTGAGAAGATTGCTCGAGTCCCGAAAGGTCCAGAAAGCTATTTCAAAGTTTCAGTTTGGTTTTAGACTCAGGCATGGCACACCTGAACAGCTACACCACGTAGTGTACTTTGTACTGGAAGGTTTCCATGGAAAGGAGTACGTCGTTGGAGCTTTTCTGGACATCCAGCAGGCTTTCGACAGACTGTGGCATGAAGGACTTCTGCACAAGCTTAAAAGCCTACTAAATCCTCAGCTCTTTTTGCTAATCTTGCGTAAACTATCTGGAGCGGCTTGGTATATCCGCAACAAAGACATTGAAGAAGAGCCAAGGATTGGCGATGTCATAAACAAACAAGCAACCGCGTACAAAATAAATTGGGAAACAACCAGAACCAGTTGGCTCATAAACTCTTGACGAGGAGACGTGTAATGGGACTGAGGGCGAGAAGGAGGCTCCAGCGCATTCACCCTACAGATCTGCCAAGCAGATATATAAATTAATTGCTTAAATTATACAATTCATGCCTCTAGACTCCCTAATTAGGTTTAAATAGATACATATGTAGAAATTATGAATCTCTGCAGTATAAGTTATTATAAATAGTAACAGTTGTCTGCAATATAAATAAATACAATAAAAAAATAGTTTCCTGTCTCTGCCCTAGCGCGTCCAATTTTTCTTCATGCGAAGGATCTCGATACCGTTGAGCCCTTTTAATGCCATGTGGGCACTTAAAAATGGTATTCTTCTAGATTCGTGCGATTTTGCCGGATTGCCCAAACGATAGCCAGGCATTCCTGGCTGAGTAGTTTTTCTTCGCCCCGAATATCGTCTTTTCTACCATCCTCCGTGTACTGTATGAGAACTGTTACCAACTGTCCTTGTTGCCACCTTTCCAGAGCAATTGCCACCGCCACCGATATCGTATCCTCTAGCCGACCGCTCCACCACTTTCGTAAGTGAATGTTTATGGGATGACCTGCGTAGGTCACCGTCCATCCGGACCATCCATGGTGGTATCTCATGATAGGGATACTCCTTCTCCTAACGCTCCACAATGGTGGCACCATGGTGGCGCCGCTAGATAGAATTCCTTTCTTAAAAACGCGTCGTCTTCGTTGACCAGTTCCTCGTAATACCGCCTTCTTTCTTGGACTCAAACGCGTTCCTCCAATTCAAAGATGCGTGCCACTGCTTCATTGACCCGTCTCACAAGAAACGTTCATCTCTCATCTCTCTCTCTCGTCGCTTATCTCTTAATGTTTCAAAATCATGTTAATCACTTTTAAGAAAAATACAGAAAAGAGTTAGGTTCCACTAAGCGGTCAAACAAAACTTTAAATTAAAAAGAAAAACTGTGTGTGCGGATAGGAAATTGTAAAATATGTGAAGAATAAAGTTATCAAAATTAAAGGTTGGAATATAGGTTAATAAAGGTTAATAATACAAATATAATCACGCTGTTTTAAGCGAAAACACATGTATGAATTTTAGTCCAATTATAATTTGCTAGAATTTTTTTAACAAATAAAATTTTGTCGCGCGTCTAAATTAGTTTATAATTAGGGTAAATTTAAAATAAAAGGCGATGTGTTTAAAAAATTTTTTCTTTAAAATACTTTATCACTTCACTCTGCAATTATGATAAATATTGTTATCTACGAGGGGTATGTAAAAAGTCTCTGTCGAGAAGTGCGAAATCCGCTCTGTTATACGTTTTTTTCATGCGAAATCGATGAAATCTATGAACATTCATCAAGAATTGACTCCAGTGTATGGAGAAAACTGCATGTCTGTTCAACAAATCCGTTTGTGGTGTACAGAATTCAGCAAAGACCGAACACGACGCCGAGCGAAGTGGACTGCCGTCGATCTCGGACGACATTGTTGCAAAAATTGATCAAGTTGTTCTCGAAGATCAGCGGATAACGATCGAGGATATCGCTATACGTTATCCAGATGTATGCCGAAATCTGTCTATAACATTATGACTGAAAAATAAGGGCACACAAAGGTGTACGCACGCTGGGTTGGCGAAGGAGTTCTTCGCGGCGGGCTACCAAAACTGGATTAAAAGGCTCAAAAAATTTATTGACAGAGAAGGTGGTTATGTTGAAAAATAGACAAAGAATCGACCTTTCCAATGATGTATCATAATACATTAATAAACCATTTTGTACACTCGAAAAATAATTGAGAAAGTTATTTTTTACATAACCCTCGTATATCGATTTTATTATCTTTGCGCTTCCGTTGGATATGCTCTAGACACAATTAAGGTCTTTTCTGAAAATGACTTGTCTCCTTTAAAATTTGTGCAGAATAAAACCAAATTTAGCTTTTTATTGTTTTATGTTTTAATTTAAGCTGACATGAAGAAAAATGTTTCATTTGGAGATATTTCTGAATCTTACTAAGAGGCTTTATCTCTGCTGAGCAACATATTCATGAAGGTTACTGATCACGAAAAAATAAAAAAATCTTAATAAAACGGATATTGAAGAAAGCGCCCATGAGAAAAAACGAAAACAATCAAACTAAGCATGGTAAAAGTCTATAGACGACACATTTATGTATGCTTATATGTGGGATTGTTTTTTATCTGTTTACCCAAATCCCACTAGTATGAAACAGCTGATCCTTAGACAACGACAATGAGAACGAGATGAGCAACGACTACGGATGAAAAAGGTGGCGAATTCGCAAAGACAACGAACAACGAGGAGCAAGAGCGCAACGCTACGAGAGCGAAGTGCTGCACGACGGCAGCAGAGTTGTTGTATGCTCGTTGAAGAAGGAAGTTGTGCGTTCTGCCTGTGTGGCTGCGAAAGCGACAACAAGACGACGGTGTTCTATAATAATTGTTCTTAAAGTTAACAGTATTATAATAAAACACTACATATATAGTGACATATCCAAATCTCCATGTAGCCCATTTCCCAATACATTTTCTTTCACTTAGCAACCCACTGTAATTGTATCACCAAATGTAATTCAAGATCTGAATATTCAACACGCACCATTAACCAAGTCCAATCGGTCATAAACATTCTCATGACCGATCAGACATAAACATAAACCTAAACCGCAGGCACGTTCCCCTAATAAGCCAAACTAACACTCAAGTTTCGGCAGCCCAAAAGGAAAACTTAAAAGCTAACTCATTCTATCCTGAGAACCAAGATTCGACCAACAAATTAAAAGCTTGGCACCGAGGCTTGATCAGAACATAATTTTGAGTTAAGATTTGTCCCTACAATTGTAAACTTCTAAACAACCCATCTTCGGATTCAACTTAGATTAAAATTATATTTTTACCCCGGAGTTGTTTGTATACCATTATATACCATACATTATTACCCATACTTACGTCAACCTAAATCGTTTTATAGTTTTAAAATGATAGAAATTTTAAACTCATTGGGTAAGGAAATCTACATTTTGGCAGCGACTGAATACTCATTTAGATAAAAATTTAAGGAAAAACTGTATACATTTTTTTTGGATATATGATAAGCTAAAAATGATATATTTTCACGGCCCTATCGGTCCTGTTTTCTAGCGTTGGTTCAGTAGACCATTTTGGCGAAGATGGGAGGTTCTACTCAACCGTGTAACATTTCGCGCTTGATGTTTAGAATGAGAAGAGCTTGAGCAGACTCTTCTTTGATTATCACCGTGTCATCACGGACCGTTGGAATATTTAAGTCTATTTGGATGCTCCAATTCCTGACGTACCACGGTGCCCCTGTGATCAACCCTAGGTCCGAATTGGCTTTAGGACTAAGTTTTACAGTAGGACATTCTTGTCAAGACAGAAGGGAGACCGTGCATCTAAGCCAGTAAAGACTATTGTCTTTCAGTTTTAGCTTCGCGTCGATGTGCTTGCACTTTGCTTGTCTGCGGCACTGCCTGGGGACAGTTTTGTTTGTTCAGGGTAACTGTATCGGATTTTTTGTGCTTAGATTTTATGTGGTTTTGTATATTCGCCAGGTAGCATTTTTATACCCTTAAAGGGTATTATAATTTTGTCCAGAAATGTGTAACGCATTAAAGGAAGCATCTCCGACCCCACAAAGTATATATATTCTTGATCAGCATCAACAGCCGAGTCGATATAGCCATGTCCGTCTGTCCGTCTGTTTCTATGCAAAAAATAGACAGCAGTTTTAAAGCTAGCGTTTTGAAATTTTTACCAAAAGATCGGTCGGATCGGACCACTATATCATATAGCTGCCATACAAACGACCGATATGAAAACAAGTCTTTGTATGGAAAACTTTTTTGTTTTCAAGGGTATACCATCTTCGGCAAGCCGAAGATAACTTTTCTCACTTGTTATTACTGTTTTCAGCACTTTTACTAGATGAAGGGTTAATTGCTCTGATGCTTTTGTGGGGCATCTGAAGATTTGTATTTTGCAATACATACCCAGTATGTATGTTTGGTGTCGTAGTCTCCTGCTGCAATGAAATGGTGTCTTAGTGAGTCTAAAAACTTACTTTCAGATATGGTAAATCCAGGAAGACAGTATGCTGCGGTTATTGTGAGCATATTGCCACTGTTCATTTTAAGTGGTATGGATGTCTAATAGGGTTTTTAGCTAAAATACCAGCTCCGTCATAAGCTTTACAGTCTGTATAATAAGTGCCGTGGAATTATTAGCCTCTAATATAAAAGATGTATTTATATGTAAGATGGATTGGAACTGAGATACCAAAAGTTTCAGCTGTGGCAATCCAGCTGGAGCTATGATACCTAAAGTTTCAGCTGTGAAAATACATTAGCATTCCTCGTGGATATGCATAGGGAAGATACTCATTATTTCAAGGGATTGTGATACTTAAATTTGTATCAAAAATTTTCAAGTTACGCATTATATTTGCATAAATGACATAAACTCCGTAAGGCTTAGCGTTGTCTCAAAGTGGTTTTGTTGGTGCTCGGGTGGGTGTGGTACTGCAGGGGCTTGTTGAGACACCGGATGTGTGGCATTGATGAAAGTCATGTTGTTGTAACTTAGTGCCAAATTAAATATACTTTTTAGGTTTTTTTACACGGAGTAGCCTCTATAGTTTGCAGTGTAGTTGCCTATTTTGATGTGTTTGAGTTCAGTATGACAGTATTCTTGCGTATTGAATTGGTCAGTTCCGTTTGTGTAGCTTCTCCACGGTGATTCTACGGTGCTGGAGGTACGGAAGTTTTTATATTGAGTGAACTTATTTTAGTGAACCACCTGTTAGCTGCTTTTTAGGTGATAGGTGTAAAAATTCATCTTTTCGTGGTTTAGGATTTGATTCACTTTTAGGGGCTAATTTATTAACCTTGTTTTTTTGGTTGTTTATCATTTTTATCAGTTTGGTCGCTAAGGATGCAAATTTTTTGTTTTGCCAGCACCTGTTATTGGACGGTACTTTTCAAAGCTTTGAATATTTTACTTTCGGTAATGATGCTCTCGGCAGCGTTCATCTTGTTCTTTTTTCCGTTGACTAATTTTTTATTTGATTGCAAAGCTTGCGCTCTTCCATGTTGACATTTATTTCACTATTTTTTATGCCTAACCTAAACATCTTTTCGCGAATAAAATACTTAATTTAAGTGCACAACGGCATAAAAAATACGTAATCTTTAAGATCGGCGCTTGCCAAAACTGGAGCTTCTGAGTTTGTTAAAGTCTAAGCATTGGGCTCGGCGAAAGAGTTTTAAAATTGTGTTTTTATATAGTATACAATAAATTCGGCCGTTCGGAATTATTTCATATCGTTTATATTCATTCCCTTTTCAATAAATAAAAGAAAAGAAAATACCATGAAAATCAATAATTACTTTTACCCGATCATTCTAATGGCAGCAGCTATAGTCATAGTATTTAAAAAAAATGTACCAGCTCTTGACCTGCCCGCAAGTAATAATTGGGCATGCGTAAAATCTGAACCTGTAGCTTTTAAACTAAGCAGGTAAATCCCATAAAAACGGACGACAGACATGCAAAATTGGTAATAAATGATTGGATTAGTATTTACATATATTTATATATACATATATAATATATATATGTATGTAAATGCATAATTTTGTAACCATGGATATGTAGGCATATGTATGTAACTGTATAAATAAGTTGGTCTAGTGTTAGAAGTGTTTTAATATTAGAGTTTGCAATTAAATATACCTTATTTTTAAATATACATTTATATGACAATGTAAACATATTTTATTGTATGTAAATAATAAAAAATTCAAATTGTATATTTAAATAGGAACATATATATATGTATGATTGTACAATATTTAATCACAAGTGAATTTACCTCTTTGTATACGTGCAACTTAAATGAAAAATATGTACATTTACAAATGTAAATATGGGTAGTCACTTAGGCAACTTTATAACGGTATCTAATTTAATAGAAGCAAATCGACGGCAATATTTTTTGTTTACCACCGAAAAGATATTTTCTATGTATGTATTTTAATCACTATTCGCCACGAAATGTAAAATCAACTGCGTGGAGCAATGGATACGCCATATAACTAGTATTGTGTTTAGGTAGATATATATGTGGCATGTATCTGCAAACGTACATATTCACATATACATTTGATCATTCATATCACGCCACTCACACTTTTACAAGCCGATTGGATGGTTAGGTTAGTTATACATAAGTGTGCTAAAAGTTACTAATACATGCTTCGTCGTTTAACGCTTTGAAATTCAGGTTCCTATCGAATCTACGGGTGCATTCAAAATGTATCTGCATTTAAACACACCGACAAAATTTTCAAAGAACTTATTTGTAAGTAGTCAACAACAAAGAAAGGTAGGCAAGTCTTTTGTGGTTTTTTTAAAGTATAGCAAACATGTTTCTTATAAATTGTTTGTAATATAACAAAAAAAAAAAATAAAAAAAAATCTTTTTAATTAAAAGTTCAATTAGTTTACAACTGGTGTAGAAGTTAAAAAAACTGATAATTTTTGCTTCAATTCTATATGTCCGAGTTCAGTTTCCTCTGTAACAGTAACTCCGCTACGTTGTTCCAAGACAAAAAAGAGATGTTCCATCTCTAAGACACTTTGTACAAAGAGGAAGCAGTTTAGTAATTAGAGATGAATATAAGAATGAGAAGGAAGAAAGAATTGCAAGTTGCAGCCAATGATATGTTTCTATAACAGGGCTGGCCAAAAAGAGCGCACGACTCTACTCCATGCGTATTGATGTGCTTTACACTGCTAGAATAGCAAAGCGAGTGTTTATTGGTCGAATTTTTGGTTGTCTATTTTCGAAACTCCTTATATTGTCAAATGTATCTAAACTACTGCGTTTATACTGCGTTGAAAGCATTCGGGTAAATCGGTATATTTTTACAGACTCAACAGACTTATTTGTACTGCTCCCTTACGCTGCTTAAATTACGCTGGAAATGGCGAGGAGTAGGGCGACAAGTTCGTTCTTACGAGTAATCAAATATCGGATACAGGGATATGTATTTGAAGAGAAGGGTTCCTGATATTAGAAAGTCGAAAACTTGACTATGGTTTTCTATCTTATATTTCATCATATTTTTGTTACACTACGCCTTGTTCTCTGACCACTTACCCACATGCATAGTTGAATTCTTACTTCGCAGCGCCTTTAAAATGCGTACCAAATTTTTTATGTGAGAAATATACATTTTGCTAATGGGCAACGCTCTCTTATACGTACTCTTCATTATACATACACATTTGTATAAGTAAGCCACACTTATGTAAGTATTTGCAACATTCAGGCAGTCAAGGTTGAACTTTAAGTACATTAAGAACACGATAAAAAAAACTCCAAGAAATCGACATGCCCACAGTTTCCGCGCGTCGTTACTGAGACAACTGTTGTATATGTCGAAGATTGATTACGAATTGCCTACATCCAGCTTATACTTAGCTACTTTCTGAATAATTTGTCATCTCAGTGTCTTTTCCTCTTTTGCCCTACGATCAGACCTCACTCAGCGGCAGAGTCTCTCTTAATATTCTCTGTCGCCTGGCTGCGCGCAAATTCCTAGAACACATACATTTCGTATTTCTTGTTCAAATACTGCGACTCCTCCAAATAAGCTCAGTGCCTCAACACACCAATTGTGTAATTCGTTACATACGATGAGTAAGTTAAAAATCAAATTACTCGAAAATAGTGAGTGCCGTACTATAGATACAGAACAAAGCGGAGAGCAGAAAATGTTCTCGTGGCGACGGGAGTCTCGCAAAACAAAAACATTAAGCAGCGAGTGTGCTATTTTTGTGGTCGTGAAGGGCACATCGCAGCTTCCGCTAACTGAAAGACTTACTCTTTCAAGAAAAACAATGAAGAACGTGATAATAAGAAGTCATATTCTGTGCTTGCTACGAACCACAACTTTAGCTTTTAGAAGAATTTTCGGAGCTTGTACAGTGGTGGGACTGTACATTTGTTTAGTTAGAAAGAAAGAATTTTGTTGGCCAGGCAAAATTATATATGAAGCGATCGGTATCGGAACATTGCGCTTACACTGGAAATATAACATTGGACAGATGTACTTCTGGTTGAAAACATTCAATGCAATTTTATTTCCGCTGTTCTCTGTTAAAACAGTTAGAATAAGATGGGAGGTGAAGATTTGCATCCCAGTTGAGTCCCCTAAGAGCAAAAAATTTAAATTTAAATTTAACATCTAATAGGACACCAAGATCGTTAACCTGAGTTAATCTATCTAAGGAAATCCCATAGAGAAAGTATGTGGCCTGGTTAGGGCACGAAAGATAAGAAGACATAAGCTTACCTTTTTACCCATTAAATTTTAAAAGATTGGTAGAACACCATTTTTGAAAATTGTCCAAATCCGACTAAAGTTCATATTGGGCAAAAGGGGATTTTTATTGAAGACAAAGCTTAACGTCGTCTGCATACAAAAGAATCAGAGAGTTCGTTATAGCAGGGTAGGTCGTTAATAAAGATAGTGAAAAGTAGTGGCCCAAGATGGCTTCCTTGGGGGACTCCCGATGTAGCACTAAGAAGGCGAGAGTGTACATCTTTAAAAAGAACACGTTGGGTTCTCCTAGCTAAGTAGCTAGAAATCCACGTGAGAAGGTCTGTAGGAAATGAGTACGTTGTTTGAAAGAAAGTTGCGAATAGATCGGCAATATCCTGATCAGTAGTCGCAGATACATTTTCAAACGAAATTTGGGGGGAGAAGATACCTGCTTACGCTTAGTGTGAACAAAATTATAAAACTTCTTCGGATCCTGTGTAAACTGGATACGATAGCGGTATATATAATTCTTATAACACTCAGCGTTATGCACGGTGAAATTTGACCGAGCTACTGAATATCTTGAGAAAATTACAGTAAAGCCAGTTTTCTTATGTCTCTTAAGGAGTATGTTTTGAATGTATTTTTGGTTTTTAAGGCTCCTTGTAAACCAAGGAGGGTCAGTCGAGGCGGATGGATACTTCCATGGCACGCAAGAGTTGAAGAAAGCGTTAAGCGGTTTGTAGAATGTTTCGAAAGCGATATTAATGTCGGTGCATTCCCAGAGATCGGACCAATCAAATGTATAAAATTGCTTAGTCTCTGAAAATCAGCCTTACGAAAGCAGCGAGTTTTATGAACTCCATGGCGAGACTGAAGGTTGCTAGCAGTAAGGGTTTCAATCGAAACCTCAAGCGTTGGGTGGTAAGGATCTTCTGGGAGCGAAAGTGGCATGGCTGTGAAAACGGTTATTCCATCTGGGTCAGAAACGAAACATAGATCTAGAAGCCGACCTAAAGAATTCCTTACGTGGTTTATTTGACCAAGGGATATGTCGAACATACCCTCAGTAAAATCGTGATGTGTTGAGAGTGTTAAAGATGGTGAATTCTCGATGTTTGACCAGATAAGTTCAGGTAAATTGAAATCTCCTAGAGTCACTAAAAGGTCACTGTCAGACATGCGGTTCGAAACCAGCTGAATGGCAGATAAGTGGTGCTAGTATGTAGGTGGTTCAGAAGAGCATGTTATGAATATTGATTGAAGCGACATAGTGATTTTGACACATAGGAATTTAATATCACCAAGATTCGGTAACTTAACCTCTTCAGATGCAAAGTCGGAGTCCACAGAGATTAGGACTCCTCCTCCCCTTCGTAGTGGTCGGTCCCGTCTGTAAGTGGTGTACCTGTCTGGGAAAATTTCCGAACTGAAAATCTCCGGCTTTAACGAGGTCTCTGTGACAACTAAAATCTGGGATGCAAAAGATAAACTATCATAATACAGTTTAGGGAGCTTACTCCGAAGCCCCCTAGTATTTTGATAGGTAAGGGATAGGTAAGATGTTGTTAGTTTTTTGAGGATGAAGGTTTAGGTAAGGGAGACGAAGATGGTACAGGGTTTTTAGGCTTTGGGAGTTTAACTCCCACAGGTTTATTAACTTTTTTTTTACTGTACTCGGCTGATGTTCTTGTACGAATATGTTTTCCGGCCAAAAGCTGGGCGAACAGATCGTATCAAACATCGGCAAAGGTACACGTATCTTAAAAGATAAAGTAAGCCTCGAGTAAGTATATTTAAATTTCCTAATGTCCTCCACTCTAACAACGGCCTTGGATTTGGCTTGGATATAAGCCGAGATATCAATGTCTGAGGTGTAAGGGGCCAGCCGTGAACTAAATATGTGTTTAGAGGGAAGAATCACCTGTAAGACTTTTGGTGTTACGGTTGGTAAGACCGCGACATCAGTCCATACCGGGGGTCCGGTCGGTGATTTACCCTTAGCAGTGGATTTAAGGGGGGTCGACTGCCGGAGGAATCACCTGAAGTGATACCCCGGATGGTAATTCAGACGAGTTATGCTCGATTATGGAGTCAAATTCAGAAACCATCTGTGAGTTTCCAACTCCTGCTCTTGGGATGGTAAGAGTTATGGGCGGCTGCATGGTCGTCGCTGATCAGGCTGAATAGCGATATCAGTGCATACGGAGTCCCTAATACCGCTTTTTTACGCTTTGAAGATTCATTTAGCAGCTGTAGGCTGTTAAATTGGGAATCCAGCGCAGAGAGTTGGTCGTTGATTTTACGGAAACCACCGATCAACTCTTTGAAACCGTTTTTAGTTTGCCGCATGAACGTTCGCATTTCTTTTTGAACCGCGCGACATCCACTGCAGCAAAAGTGGAAGCCAGCATTTCTTGAGATTGCATCCGAAACTGAGGCGGTGAAACCGGCACATTTAGTATGTACTACGTTTTCACACAACCAACAGGGGATGCTAGGCTGGGACGCTTATTGAACGATTTTATAGCGCAGATGCTATAAAATTCCATTGAAGAGATTCTTGATTAAAAACAAAAAATTTAAATTATATAAAAATATATTGACACAAAATAATTTATTTTCACAAAAACCTTAAACCACTGTATTTACTAGTAAGGGCGGGATACAAGGGAGAGGAAATGGAAAAAAAGAGCGCAAACTAGGTGAGAGTGAGTTTTTTCAATAATAGAAATTGCAGTAAATTTAAGAAACAGGGAATAGAAATAGGGCACAGTACCTTACTTGGATAAATAATATAATATTTTAATCTCACCAAATACGCAGACGGGAGTGTGAAGGGAATCGTTTTAAGTATTTGATTTAATAATTATCATCTTTACAACGCCGGTTTGTTTTTGGCAAGGCAATAATAAATATATCGATGAGCGCAAGAAATAAAACACGTCCGTTCGCTTCGAAAGTGCAATGCTGAAGTTGTATTATCAAACATCATTGGAAAGGTCGATTCTTTGTCTATTTTTCAACATAACCACCTTCTCTGTCAATACATTTTTTGAGCCTTTTAATCCAGTTTTGGTAGCCCGCCGCGAAGAACTCCTCCGCCATCCCGTTAAGGTAGTTGGTGACAGCTGCTTTCACTTCCTCGTCACTGCTGAATTTTATTTCGCTTAAGTAGTCTTTTAACTTTGGGTAAAGGTGAAAGTCAGACGGCGCCAAGTCAGGACTCTAGGGTGGTTGAGGAACGACAATCCAGCCGAATGTGGTGATGTGATCCTGAGTTTGACTGGAGGTGTGCGGTCGTGCGTTGTCGTGAATCTCACCTCAGCGCTAGCATCCCTCGTCAGCGATTTTGGATGGCCCTTCGAAGTGGTCTTCGGAGTCATGAAGTCTATTAGCAAGATGCCTTTGTTATACCTGTGGCCATGACCTTTTCCGCTGATTGAGTCATTTTAAACTTCTTTGGCACAGGAGAACCGCTGTGGCGCCATTGTCGCGACTGTTCTTTCGTTTCTGGGGCAAGTGAAAGCACCAGTTTTCCTCCCCAGTAACAATGGAACCGACGATCTCTTCTTCATTGTCGTCGCATTTTTGAAGAAACGACCGTGAACAGTCAATGCGCTGCTGCTTGTGATCAGCTGTGAGCATTCAAGGCACCCAGTGTGCGCAAAACCATCGTGTATCCTAATTTTTCTTTCATAATGTTATAGACAGATTTCGGGCATACATCTGGAAAATATAAAGCGATATCCTCGATCGCCATCCGGCGATCTTCGCGAACTTGATCAATTTTTGCAACAATGTCGTCCGAGATCGACGCCCGTCCGCTCCGCTCAGCGATCGGATGATCCATTAAAGTCTTCCTGACTCACCAGCAGGTGGCTGTCAGCCATACGACCAAAAACATAGTAAATAGCAGACAAGTCATGCCATTATGTAGGCGGTTCGGATAAAGATGGTATATAAGAGCAGGTAAAAAACAACGATTGAGCAGACATAGTGATTTTCACACAGAGGAATTTAAAATCATTAGAATTTTGTAACTGCACCTGTTCAGAGGCGAAATCGGAGTCCACAGAGATTAGGACTTCTCCTTTTCCTGTTACTTCGCCTCTTTAGAAGCGAAAAAGAGCTTCGAAGCTTAATATCTCCGGCTTTAACCAGGTTTCTGTAATGACAATAATGTGAGATGCAAAATAAGAACTATCAGAAAAAAGTTTTGGGAGCTTACTCCGTAGCCCCTAGTATTCTGATAGGTAAGAATAATGGATATTGTTAGTTTTCTAAACAAGAAAGGTTTTTTTGGCTCTCTATTGCTTATTTATTTAAAACTATAAATTATAGATAACCGTTAAATTTGTTGACTTGAAACTTAACGAGTAGTTATTGCATTTAGTTGTGCAATACGGAAAGTGATCAGAGCCCGAAGTGTCAACACGTTTTTTCTTATTTATAAATTTCCTGAAAAAAAAAAAAAAATAAAATAAAATAAATAAATTTTTCCGGAAAATAAAACACTAACTAGTTAACACAACTAGAGTCGTGAAACTGCATTAAGAGCGATCGGTTGTGTCTGCACAAAGCTCCGTTTTTGGACGCCGCAGCTAGCGGAGTCGGCAATAAGCGGTAAAATAAAGAACCAAAACAGCTTGCAAAATAAGTGCACGCTGCCCACTGGGCATAGCCCCTCCACCGGCGCGCAGCCGCACAAGAGGGGCTTGTTATTGATCTCGTTTGAGGCGAGAACGAAAAATATAACATTTCCAAATGGCTGAAAGGAAATCTGCTTCTGACTTGCTGCTTAATAATAAGCAGACTTTGCAAGAAAAAATGTACCGCGTTGCTGGCAAAACCCCATCCGAGCTTCGGGCTGCTTGCAGAGCTAACCAAACTGATATTGGCAATACAAGTACCAACATCATCACTCCCACGACCAGCACCAGGACCTTCACCAGTGTAAACAGCACAAGCACTGACACCATGGCAACTGCTACAACAAGCAAACTTTGCCCTGGATTGAACCCGGTAAAATATGATCAATCGTCGCTTCAGTGCTCTTCTGCTGCCCCGCGTGTCACTACTGACTTAGCTACAGTGATCAGTGGGGCCGCACCAAAAATGTTGCAGGCCCAAGTGCAAAAAAGCATGAAAAGGAAAAACGCAAAGCCTTTTTCACCCATCGCAAGTGTTAAGAGAGCGACTAGAGAAGCTGACCTTCCAAGCTCTAGCAACAGGTTCGCGCTACTTGACATGGAAGTAGAAGCAGAAGACACAGCAGAGAATCAACAGGACCAAATAACTGTTGAAAGCAACGACCCTGCCCAGCCCGAACAAGTAAGGAAAATGGAAAAGCCACCTCAAATTGTTGTCCCGGACTGCAGCATAAATGACCTCTTTGAGTTCATAGGGGAGGTCACTAATGTGAACAATGTGGTCACCAAGAGCAATCTAGGAACCACCAGAATTTTCAGGGCTATTGTTGACCATCTGGACAGACATTGTGTGGAGTTCCACACATACCAAATGCAGACTGAAAAACCACATCGGATTGTTGTCAAGGGCCTACATCACAGCACTCTAAACAAAGATATCAAAGATAGTCTGCAAAAGTACGGCTTTGAGGTACTCCACATTCATAATCCTGCATCCAGGGCTAACAGGGAAGAGAAGGTAAATCTCTACTTTATAAACATCAAACCGTGCGCTACGATAAATGACGTCTTCAAAATCACAATCCTCTGCAGACAAAAGGTGAGGGTGGAGCGAATGAGAAAAGCCACAGACGTCGCACAGTGCAAACGGTGCCAGCGGTACGGCCACACTGCACAGATGTGGCGAGGGTCATCAAACAAGTGAGTGTATACGCCCCCTTGACGCAACACCTACCTGCTTCCATTGTTCAGGAGCTCATAAAGCTAGCTACAAAGGCTGCAAGTCGTACCAAGAGTATCTTCGTCGGTCATCGGAGTCTTCAAAAAAATCGGCAACCGAAACTAGATCACTTAATGGCAATGTGGCCAATCAATATTCTCCTACAAGGTACGTGCAGGAATTTCCTATGCCTGGCCCCGCTAGAATAGTAAGGAAACAAGTGCCCCAAATTGCATTCCAACCAGCAACACAGCAGATGACACCACGAAGCTACAGTGCCCGCACAAGTGTCTCCTATGCAGCAGTCGCAGCTTCAGCGCCAAGCAATTCTGGAAATGCTCAACGTAGTTTGAACTATGCTCAAACGCAGCTAAGTCCACAACAACAACAGCCGATCGATATCCAGTCGCTGCAGCAACAGCAGCAACAGCAGTTTCAGGAATGGCAACAGCACCTCCAGCAGCAGCAGCAACAGCAGTTTCTCATGTGGCTCCAACAGCAACAACAAGAACAACAACAGCAAAATAAGCTAGCTAATGAACGCCTTGCACGGCTAGAAATAATAGTGACTGAGATGGCCAGCACCATGAAGCAATGAGCTGGAAATCAGATCAACGCTACATCCTCGCCTTGAACTCACTTAAAGTTCTCATCTGGAATGTCAACGGCATTTCAGGAAAAGTCGGAGAAGTCGAACTTTTTGCACACAACAACAACATTGATATCCTTCTCTTGACTGAAACCAGATTAAACCGCGGCGGAATTGTTCGAGTCTTTGGATACACATTTTATCCTGCCTACAAGCCATCTTCCAATAGGCACAGTGGAGGTGGAGTGGCGGTGCTAGTCAGGACTACTCTCCGACATTTTCCCCAAAGGGTAATAGAGACGCGCAGTATACAAAGGTCATCGGTGAAAGTTGCTACGGGTCTTGGTGATATGGAGTTCAGTTCCATCTACTGCCCTCCAGGACACAGGATACGGGAAAGTCTCTTTACCAGTACACTTCGAAAATGTGGACAAAGGTACCTGGTTGGTGGCGATTGGAACGCACGACATTGGCTATGGGGCGACACCTGCAACTCCCCTAGGGGACAAGAACTAGCTGAAGCCATCTCCGCCACCGGGGCAAAGATTCTTGCCACAGGAGCCCCTACCAGATACCCATACGTCACCACACATACGCCCTCATGTATTGATTTTGCCGTCCACCATGGAGTACCGGACTACTGTGCGAGTATTACCCAAAATTGGGATTTAGAGTCTGACCATCTGGCCCTCGTAGTCACCATAGATACCAATGGGATTAATGCTCGCTCTAATGCAAGGTTGATCAGCAATCGAACTGACCTAACTCTATTTCAACGGAATCTGGAGAGCTCCATCCATCTTGAAACGGAGCTGAATTCTGGGGAGGATATAGAAATGGCAGTGGAAATCTTCACCAATAATATCCACAGGGCTGCTGCTGCATCCACTCCACCTGCGAGCCCACTTAAGCCGACAAAATATGGCGTCACACTCACCAGGGAGGCAAAAGAGCTACTAGCTGCAAAAAGGCGCCTGCGAAGAAAAGCAATTCGAACCCAAGACCCTTGGGATCGAATCCTGTGGAACCGAGCAGCCAAGCGACTACGGATCCTCTTAAGGGAGCTCAGAAATAACTTCTTTGAGCACAAGCTGTCCTCGATGGACTACACTGTTGACGCCAATTACTCACTGTGGAAATGCACAAAGGCTACGAAAAACCAGCCGTTTAGACAGGTCCCAGTTAGGCATCATGGCGGCGACCTTGCACAGAATGAAGAGGAACAGGCAAACATATTTGCTCAACACCTGGAGGCTAGATTCACCCCACACAACGTTGCTACACTGGCTGATATCGAAGAGACCCAGGAGAGCTTGCAAACCCCGCTCCAGATGTCCCTCCCCATCACGCCAATCAGAGTTCAGGAGATTACCGAAGCAATCAAAGCTCTTCCGAAAAACAAGGCTCCTGGCATGGACAGAATATGTCACGTCACACTGAAGGCCCTGCCAAATCGTGCGATCCTCTACATTTCACTTATTTTTAATGCTATGCTAAGGATTCAGTTCTTCCCTTCCCAATGGAAAATAGCGGCAATCCACATGATCTATAAGCGAGGCAAGCCGGAAGACGACCCGGAATCCTATCGGCCAATAAGTCTTCTCCCCTCTTTATCAAAGGTATGGGAAAGACTCATTGCTAAACGACTTAGTGCGATTATAACTCAGTGCGGAATTGTGCCGGACCATCAATTTGGATTTCGAGAGGGACACGGCACTGGCGACCAGGTTCACAGGGTTACGCAGCACATTCTACAGGCATTTGATAATCTTGAATACTGCAACTCAGTTTTTATTGATATTCAACAAGCCTTTGATCGGGTGTGGCACGACGGTCTCCTTTGCAAGGTGAAAATTTACTACCAGCACCATATTACTTGCTCCTAAAGTCCTACCTGGAAGGGCGGGTATTTAAAGTCAAGATTCGGGACACTTACTCTGCGCCTGCCCAGATAAGAGCTGGAGTCCCGCAAGGCAGTGTTCTTGGCCCGCTCCTGTACTCATTTTATACTGCAGACTTGCCCGTACCAGATGATGACTACATGGAGGACCCCTCGAAGGCTCTAATTGCCACATATGCAGACGACATTGTCGTTCTGTATAGCTCCAAATGTCGCTTTGAGGCAGCAGACGGTCTGCAGGGATACGTTGCAGTCCTATCAGCGTGGTGCAAGAGGTGGAACCTTAAGATAAACCCTCGAAAAACGTCCAACCCTACCTTCACACTTAGGATGAGAACAATCCCACCAATCCAAATGGAAGGACAGATCCTGGAGCAACAAGCAACGGTGAAGTATCTTGGCATTACTCTTGACAAGCGACTCACTTTCTTGCCGCATATTAAAGCCACTCGCAAGAGGTGCGTCCTAAGACTTCAGCAATTACGTTGGCTGCTGAGCAGAAAGAGCAGTATGTCACTTAGGGTGAAGAGAAAAGTGTACACTCAGTGTGTCGCCCCAATCTGGCTCTATGGGCTGCAAATTTGGGGGATTGCAGCAAAATCTAACTGCAATCGCATCCAGGTACTGCAGAATCGTACCCTAAGGCAGATAACCAACTGTCCTTGGTATGTACGGAATTTAACTTTACACCGAGACCTCAATCTGCATACTGTGGAGGAGCAGACCAATAGACACACCAGCAGGTACAGAGACAGACTCACCACCCATCGCAGCGAACTAGCCAGGAATTTACTTCCCGCCAGGCCGCTTAGAAGGCTAAAAAGACAAGGCTTCGTGAAGACGCTTCCCCCTCCACGAACATAAGTCCCCGTTTCATCCACCATTATCATAAATCCCCGTGCTAAGCGCTCGGCGATGGGCTTATTGAAAATAATTATTTGCTTGTATTGTTAAGGTGCAAAATTGTAGCACGGTTTCATTACTTAAATAATAACAATAAACAAAAAAAAAAAAAAAAAAAAAAAAAAAAAAGTTGTGCAATACCATGCAATGTCATTATTAAAAGGCTCTCCTGCCAAAACCAGGGGATGGGTCCTGCGCAGTCTTCGGCGCTGCTCGCTGTTGTCCAATAAAGAGATGTCCATTATGTTGGGATGCATGTGAAGTCTCTTGACATACGGCTATCTGCTCCTTTTCACGTCTTCCCTGACCCAAGGGCACCCTAGGACATCCTGGATGATGGCGTTATCGTGAAGCAGATAGCCTCTGGTGGCAGAGCGGAGCGCCTTGTTTTCAAATCTTTGTATGATTTCGCTGTTAGACTTACAGGCCGTTCCCCAGAGCTGAATGCCGTACGTCCAGATCGGCGTGACGATCGCCTTATATATAAGCAGCTTGGAGCAATTTTTATTTTACTTCTATAAGCCAATAAAAGGCTTTAAAGCACTGGTTGCCTTGGTTTCTCGTCCCCAATAAGTACTTCCAGTTCAGTCTTCTGTCCAGGGTGATACCGAGGTATTTTGGAGTGGCTTCCTCTGGGATTGCGGCATCGCCAGTAGTAGTGTGACGGTAGTGGAGCTAAATTAATTAAAAAGTGTGTACTATGAGAGGTGCGTTTTTGAGATTTGCGTGTAAGTTGAGACTTTTGAAATCTTAATTTTATAAAAAATTCAACAGTATTTTTAACTTTTGAAATAAATACATAACAACTAAATAAATAAAATTATGAGAAATAAAAATAAAAATGTAATAAATATTTCAAAATCGCGCTAAGTTCGGTGACTACAATGGCTAGACCAATAGCTGATAAAGCACACCGATTCCTTGAATATTGTAGGTAATACAATTAATCAGTCAATTTTCTGTGGTCTCAAATTTTTTCTAGGCCATTTATATGAAAAGATACTTCAACACTAAGCGCCGGAGTCTGTGAATTTTTAAGTATAGAATATTATTTGATATCTCTTCTAAGTGAGCAGTCGCGTTTTTTTTTTGAAGGTCTATGTTTTGCTTTTTTTTGTTCGTCCTAAAAACTCGTTTGTTAGTTCATCCACTGTTAGCTAAAGGAAAATGTGTTTCACTAGCCTTAGCGTCGGAAGGTTCAACTTTTGGAATTCTGGATGTGGTGTTCAGAATGAACATTAATGGGATGGACTACCTTCAAACCCATTCGGGTTTAAAGGGTTGATTGATTCTCGGATGTCATGTCTTGTTTAGAATGGGATGCGATCTTGCAAGCTTGCCCCAATTCAGTAAATGAGTTATTTTTGTTGCGCGCAGATCAAGTTTAAATCGGTCGTATCGGACCACTATATCATATAGCTGCCAAACAAACGATCAATCAGATTTCCAGTCTTTGTATGAAAAACTTTTTTGTTCTCCAAATTTTTACCAGATCATTATTTTTGTTGCACGCAGATCAAGTTTAAGAATCGGTCGGATCGGACCACTATATCATATAGCTGCCATACAAACGACCGATATGAAAACAAGTCTTTGTATGGGAAACTTATTTGTTTTCCAACCTATTGCAACCGAATTCAACATTTATTCATTTGATATAGCCATACACGATTTGTGAAAGTTTGGCCCGGATCGGACTTCTATATCAAATAGCTGCCATACAAACGATCGATATGAAAACAAGTCTTTGTATGGAAAAATTTTTTGTTTTCAAGGGTATACCATCTTCGGCAAGCCGAAGATAACTTTTGTCACTTGTTTTTCCAAGTTATTGCAACCGAATTCAACATTTATTCATTTGACGTAGCCGTACACGATTTGTGTAAATTTGGTCCGGATCGGACCACTATATTAATAGCTGCCATTGTAAAGATCTGCAAGGGTATACCATATTCGGCAAGCCGAAGATAACTTTTCTCACTTGTTAAATACTGTATTCGAACGTAATATAACATTTCTTTTTCTCTATTGTTTATTTGTTTTAAAATAGCCATCATGGATAACCGTTACATATGTTCACTTGACGCGTAACGAGTAGTTTTTCATTTATTTGGTAAATGCCACTGTTGATCATTGTGTTTCACCTTTTATGCCCGTCTGCCACGGTCAGGCCGTGTCGTCTGTGTGTGTCGCTGCCATTAAGAATGGTCTGTGCATCACAGGAAGTGCGGCCGAATCCGAACTGGGGATCGGGGATCAGACCAGTTTCTTTCTTAACTGGCAATGCTCTGATTAAAAATATTCTTTCGAGTATCTTTAGGAGCATTGGCAGCCAGCTTATCGGACGATAGAAACGAGATTCGCTTCAGGTTTTTCAGGTTTTGGTATCATCACCACCTGCGCACGTTTCCAAGATGCCGAGAAGTATCCAACTTAGAGGTATTTGTTGAATATTAGAGTGATGAACTTTGTCCTCCATGATGGCTGGTGCCTTATAGTTGCTCATCGCAGCAATAAAATTGGCATTCTCTTCTTCTATAACCGGTGATATTGGCTCAGCGTTTTCGAGGGGCTTCCCCAGGAGTCTAAATGTCTCGATTGTGTCAGCAGGAGAGCAGAGGCTAAAAGCTGTGAAGACGCTTTCCAGATGCTCGGCAAACGCATTGGATTCCTGCGACTCGGTTTTGCAGCTCGGTCGTTGAAGTGGGTGCGTGATGTGCTTGGTTACATGCCACAGGTTGTTATGAGTGTCGCGCGGCGCCACCTGTTCGATTATGTTGTCAAGGGCCTCCTTCCTGAAGTGCTTTGGTAGCCCTGTTCAGAGCGGTCTTGTGTCTTGGGTTCTTGGTTAGGAACCAGACGCGCTGTAGGCGCTGTTTCTTGACTTTCAGCTAGGATTCAGAAATGGTTATCACGACTAGAGTCTCTCTGATGATTAGAGAGTCTAGGTGCTGCATATGCCACTGCGTTTCGGATTTGTGTGGTGAGTTCCTCGACGCCAGCATCGATGTCGTCAGGTGACTTTAGAGTTGCGTTGCGGTTGGTGTTGTTGTTCAGCCAGGATTGGTATTTGCTGATTTGGAGGTTTTGTGGGTCTGTTTCGACCGATATTGCGAAATCACTGTGGTCAAAGAGGAGATCCTCGACTTCTCTCACTTGTATCCTTGCAGGATCCAAGCCGCGGGACATGGCAATATCCAGGACGTCTGGGATCTTTAATGGATCAGTCCCTGTAGGACGCTGGGTATTGGCCTTCGCAATATACACAGAAGGCCGGTTCGCTTGGTATCTTGTTGCGCTCTGCAGTTGAGTGCCCTTTCCCGCATTTGACGCATCGATGATCCAGGTGTTCGTAACCCTGACAGCGCTAGCATTCATTAACTTCAAAGGTGGCTCGATCGCCACAACTGAGCTTCGCACTCGCTTAACTCGGTAAGCCTCCTTGTTATTCTTGTCACGTTCCAGATTGACATATATACATATATACATATATACATATACACAAATATACATATACTTACGTAGTTGTTAATTTTTTTTTAGTCGAATAAATGATCCGTCTATAACGAAGACAAAGATCAACGCTGAACCAACTTTAAATTGAAAACACGAACAATTTTGTTGAACGTCTTTATTTAAGAAATGTCAGCTTAAGACTAAATGTACAGAGTTTTGATCGGCTCGAAGTGAGTCGTAAGAAACGGAAATGTCTAGTCAGCATATTTGTGGGGTTTGGTTTTTTATATGTGTACAAAAAGAACGATATGGTTGCACAACAAATCATGCGCTTAGGTGTAAGCAAAAATGTGAATTGGTTTCATGTTTCGTGTGTTTATGCATGTGCAAGATTGTATGTGCGGTGCAAGATTGTATGTACAATGCTTATGTAAGCGTAATATGTGAAGCATATTATGCTACTTCCCTCCCCTTAAAAGGAAGCTTATGCTTCTATTGGGGTTGACGCATATAATCTTGGTAATGCAGTTGGGTTTGTATCTTGTGTTTCTATAATTGTTTTTGTTGTTTTTAGTTTTAAGTAGATACAAACTATACAAAATGTAATGGTAATGAGGGTTTAACGTTATTTTTCCTATTTTAATTTTACATTGTTTTATTGTTATTATTTTGTTGCCGTTTATTGTTACATTTTTATTTATTTCTTGGCAATCTTGTTCTATAATAGTATTTTTTATATTCCAAGTAAGGATATTGTTTGGCTCTACATATATAATTATCTGGTTAACTGTTGTAGGGATGAAATTGCATATTGGTTTAGTTCTTTTTATAATGTTCTTAATACATTCGTTATTTATTTCTTTACAATTTTGGTCATAGACTTTGCTATGTTCTTTAAAATAAGTATCTTTTTCGTTGTGATCGAGTTGATATCCGTTATTATCTGGGTAGGGTATTATGTTAATGGTGTGAACGGTTTTTTGTTTAATAGGGATGTGTGCTATGATAAGTATTTTATTGGTACTAATCCAGGTTGATGTTTTAATTTGTAGTATGTTACTACTGTCAACGTTCTCTAGTCTGTCGTAATTAAGTAATTTGGGATTAAATAGTCCTAGTCGCGAAAGTTGCATTCCCATTGCAATGTCTTCTATATACTCGGTAAATTGGATAAGTTCGTATAGTAACTGTTCTCTGTTACTATGTTCGTCTAAATATTCTTTCGTTCTTTGTATGTTACTGTTGATAAGTTGAATTATATCGTTTATTTCATGTAGATTTATTAAACTCGTTGCTACTGATTCTAACTGTTTCTCAATCTTTGTTCGGTCATCATTGTCTAGTGTTCCAAATAAATATTTAAACGCAGATCCTACTATGTTGATAAGTCCTCGTTTCTGCCTGTTTGTCTGGTGTAAAGTTATTCCGCTAAGTTCTCTTCGCATTTTATTGTATAAAAGGTCAATTTGGGGAATGTTAGTGTAATTAATTATTTTATTGTTGAAATAGTGAGTTAGGTTATCTATATCGGAAAGGTTTACGCGAAGACAATGATGTTCATATTCTGAAGGAATTTGAATTGATTTATCGGAAAATAAGAGGTATCCATGGTTAGTATCAATGTTGTTGATTTGAAGTTGTTGGGTTTGGCATACTTTTGTAAGCGTGAGGAGGAATATTATGATGAACCAGGGGCCTGTGGAATGTAAAGTATATTAATTTTTTTCTGTTTTTCAAATTGGGTCTTGTAGTAATGTGTTTCTCTATTTCTATTGGTGATTTTGTAATGGTCTTCGTCAGTTTGTTCGACGTTCCTTGTTAATTTAAAAGGGTTTTCTAATTTCCCTTTTTGCAACGGTCCCTTTCTATATCTAGTGTCGACGTTGTATTCTGTTCGGTCTTTGTTTATTTTGTTGATTTTAATTTCTTTGTTGTGTTGTGTATCTAAAATTGGTTGTCCAGCATAAATAAATATGTGGGCAGGAGTTTGTCCAGTAGTATCGTGTTTGGTTTTGTGGTTGTAAATGTAAAGGATCGTTTCTATTTTACTGAGTTTGGCTTCATTGTCATCGGAATTTTTTATAATACGGATTTTTTCATTTATCGTTTTGTGGAGCGTTTCTATATCTGCAACACCTGTTTTTGTAGTGTTAAGTTGTAATTCCACATTTTCAGTTTCGAGCCAACGTTTGAGGGCTAAGCTAGAAAATGCGCCATCTCTGTCTGCCTTTAGGATTTTAGGTTTTCCCAACTGATTGAATATGCGCATTAGAGCATTTTTACATTCTATCCAATCTTTTGTTTTTATCTGCTCAAGGGTGGCAAATTTAGAATAAATGTCGATACAGCTCAAATAGTGATTTCCTTCAGAGAAGTAGATATCTATTACAAATTTATCGCGGCAATGTTCGGGTTTAGGGGTGACTTTCTTGGCATTTTTGTATTTCGGTGTTCTGTTTTTGCTAAGTTACAAACTTGACATTCGTTAATTATATTTTGAATGAGGAGTTGGCTATTTGGGAAGTAGTATGTTTCGCTGAAAAGTTTTACAGTTTTCTGTATTCCGGGGTGTAAGAGTTTTTCATGTGTGTTTAGAATTAGTTCTTTAAAGTTTGCGTACGTGGGAATGTTTTTTAGTAAGATGAGGCTTCGGAAAATTTTTGTATGTCTTGGATTCATTGTCTCCTTATATGTTTTTTGAATTACTTCGAAATCTGCATCGCTTTCGATGTAAAGAGCGCTGTTTTTTGAACAGAAATAATCGAGTAGATATCGTTTGGCTATTTCGGGGGTCATTTCTTCATAAGAAAGGTGTATAATTTGTTTTTTGAAGTAAGTTTCTATTTCTGTAATATTGGGACCTTTAGTAAAGATGATTTGCCTTTTATATTGATTAATAGCTTTCTCTGATAGTCCGATCAAATTGTTACTGTCCTCTTCGCCACTATGTTGTGTAGATTCCCCAAAAAATGTTTGTTCTATCTTTATTCTAGAAAGTGCGTCCGCTACGTAATTTTCTTTTCCTTTTATATATTTTATGTCGAAGTCATATTCCGAAAGTCTAATTTTCCATCTTGTTAATTTTGAATTAGGTTCTTTTAGTTTGTGTAGCCAGCACAAGGGTTGATGGTCAGAAGCTACTTCGAAATGTCGTCCTAACAGATAGTGTCGGAAGGTTTTAGTGGCCCAAACTATTGCTAATAATTCTTTTTCTATGGCGCTATAATTGACTTCATGTTCATTTAATGTTCTGCTGATGTAGCTAACAGGGTGTCCGTCTTGTGATAGAACAGCTCCTAAAGCTACATTGCTGGCATCTGTTGGTAATGTAAATTTCCTCTCGAAATTCGGTATTTTTAGGATCGGGTCTTCAGAGATTAATAGTTTTAACCTTTGGAATGCTTCTAAGTATTCTGAACTGTTTATATCTATTGTTGCTCCTTTCTTTAGGCACTTGGTCAGGGGTTTGGCAATGTCAGAAAAGTTAGGTATAAATTTCCTATAATACCCTGTGAGTCCTAGGAAGGCTTTAATTTCTTTAGTTTTTCTTGGTAATGGATACTTTACTATAGCTTTTATTTTATCCGGGTTTGGTTTAATCCCGTCTTTAGTGATAACATGTCCTAAGAAAATTGTCTCTTGTCTTAAGAATTCACATTTGTTTAGTTGTAATTTTAAATTTGCCTGTGATAATTTTTCGAAAACAGCCTGTAAGGCTTGAAGATGTTCTTCTAAAGATGTGGAGAAAACTATGATGTCGTCTAGGTATACTAGACAACATTTATTTAAAAGCGGACGGAGTAAATTATTCATACATCGTTGAAATGTAGCGGGCGCATTTTTAAGCCCAAATGGCATTCGCGTGTACTCGTAGTGTCCATATTTTGTAGAGAAGGCGGTTTTTTGGCTATTGACTCTGAGTCCATTTCTATTTGATGAAAGCCCTTTGCAAGATCTATTGTTGTGAAATAATTTGACCTCCCTAGTTTTCCTAATATTTCATCTATGTTTGGTATGGGGTATCTGTCGTTTATTGTTATTTCGTTCAATTTCCTATAGTCTATTACGATACGGAGCTTCTGCTGTCCAGAAGCATCTAGCTTTTTAGGTACGACCCAAATGGGGCTACAGTACGGTGAATTACTTTCTCGGATAATACCCTATTCTAGCATGTCTTGGATTTGTTTTTCTACCTCCCTTTCATATGTCTGTTGGAAACTATAAACTTTAGAATAGACGGGGATATTGTGTGTGGTGTTGATAACATGTTTTTCTTGATTTGTGAACGTAAGCGTGTCACCTTCGTGAAATTGAATGTCTTGGTATTTTATCAGTAGGTTAATTAATTTTTGTTTTTCTTCTACGTTAAGGTGTTCTAGTCGGAACAAGTTTTCCTGAAGTGTGGAGGTTTCTAAATAGGTGGGGTCTTGTGGAAATGGATATGATTCCATTTGGATATGATTCTGTTCTGTAATGTTATAACTGTCTTTTATCTTGTATATTTTGTTAAATAGGGTAGCAGTTTTCTTTTTATAATCGATTATTGCTTTGGCTTCCGACAACAATTTGCGTCCAATCAGCATGTCATAATGATCCGAGAACTGGTGGATCAAGAACTCTTGGGCAATAGGGAAGTAGTTATTAGGTGGTATATTCGTAAGTGTGTTAATAATTAATGGGCAATTACTAGTGTGTATTAGATGATTGGTTTCTTGTATTGGCGTTTGAAAAATATTTCGCGTGAGCATATTTATCGTAGATCCTGTATCAATTAGACATTTCAATTCAGTATTATTATGTTTTATCATTATATATTGGCTTGATCCGGGGCTACTAGCCGAAAATTTTCTGCTTGTTCAAGGTCATCTGGTTCGTTGTCATTTGTTGTTAGTATTTCCTCTTCTGTTGTCTCCGAATTGTCGTAGTTCTGTTCAGGGGGACACTGAATTGATTCTGGTGTATAGTTCAATTGGTAGGGATAAGGCTGGGGTTAAAAATATTTTGTTTGTAAGAGTACAAAGGGTCTAATTTGGTTATTCATTTGTCTATTTTTGGGGTTGGTTGTTATTTTGTTTGGAATTGAAGTTGGCTTTATATTATCTTTACTTGAGGTTGGTGCCTCATAAAGACCTTTTTCTTGTAATATATTTATTAGGTATCTTAGGTTTGGAATATTACAGTTAACTATTCTGAGATAAATGTGGCTTGGAAGTTTTTGAATTAGATTTTCGATGCTGGTTTGTATTAATCTAGTATAGAGAATGGTTTCGTTAGTATTATTTTCTAGTTCTAATACTAAACTTATAACTTATAAGTATCTGTGTCCAAAGATTATTAGCTTTTGTCTTTTATCTGTGGTCTGATACAGAGCCAAGATGAAGTCGACGCGACTGATGAAAGTGTACAAAGTGTTAGGATCTCCGTTGAAAACCTCGATTGCGTGTATTTGTCTTTCTACTTGAATCATGTTCGAGTCAGACAATTCTATTTGTGCTGGTGCTGCTACGGCCATCGTGGTTTGTTGGTTTGAATTTTGATAAGTGTTTATGTATTTGAAGTTGGTTTAAGTATTTACTTGTTGTAGTTAAGTTTATTTAATTTTCACTTATTTTCGCTGTTATTATTATTGTTGTTATTATTGTTCGCTTATTTTTAGTTAAGTTTATTTGGTTTTCACTTAGTTTAACTGTTATTATTGTAGTTCACTTAGTTGTAGTTACATTTATTTAGTGTTGCGCACTTAGCTATTTCACTTTGTTTTGAGTAACCTTTTGTGGATTTACTACTCAGTGAATTCAAAGGCGTCTTCTTAAAATTTGATATAATTTTAAGTTTTTCAATTTCGCTATCACTTGATTTACCGACGCGAGATATTGAAGTTGTAGTTCTTTAGCGGATGATACACAGAGAATTGAATATGTTTAATATCGCATCAATTAGTATCATCCTACCGACTGCGCCACTTACGTAGTTGTTAATTTTTTTTTAGTCGAATAAATGATCCGTCTATAACGATGACAAAGATCAACGCTGAACCAACTTTAAATTGAAAACACGAACAATTTTGTTGAACGTCTTTATTTAAGAAATGTCAGCTTAAGACTAAATGTACAGAGTTTTGATCGGCTCGAAGTGAGTCGTAAAAAACGGAAATGTCTAGTCAGCATATTTGTGGGGTTTGGTTTTTTATATGTGTACAAAAAGAACGATATGGTTGCACAACAAATCATGCGCTTAGGTGTAAGCAAAAATGTGAATTGGTTTCATGTTTCGTGTGTTTATGCATGTGCAAGATTGTATGTGCGGTGCAAGATTGTATGTACAATGCTTATGTAAGCGTAATATGTGAAGCATATTATGCTATTATATATACATATATACATATATACAAATATACATATATACATATATACATATATACATATATACATATATACATATATATATATATACATATATACATATATACATATATACATATATACATATATACATATATACATATATACATATATACATATATACATATATACATATATACATATATACATATATACATATATACATATATACATTTATACATATATACATATATACATATATACATATATACATATATACATATATACATATATAAATATATACATATATACATATATACATATATACATATATACATATATACATATATACATATATACATATATACATATATACATATATACATATATACATATATACATATATACATATATACATATATACATATATACATATATACATATATACATATATACATATATACATATATACATAGATACATATATACATCTATATATATATGTATAAGCAGCTTGCAGGATGTCGGCAAATTTTGATCTTACTCCTATAAGCCAATAAAAGGCTTTAAGGCACTGGTTGGCTTGGTTTCTCGTTTCAATAGGTGCTTCCAGTTCAGTCTTCTGTCGAGGGTAATACCGAGGTATTTTGGAGTGGCTTCCTCTGGGATTACGGCATCGCCCAGCATGACAGAGGGACAGAATGTGGTAGCCGTTGACTTGTCACTGCTGACCGCTTTTTTCCACCTTTTGTGCTAATAGTTGAGCAGGTCAATCTGTACCGGCATCAGCGCGGAGGCCTTGATTGCTGTGTCTGACCATGGTCAGCAACGGTATCTGCCATTAGGAATGGTCTGCAACACAGGAAGTTCGCGCGTGAACGCTTTGTATAGCGAAGAGTCAAGGACACTGTCTCAGGGGACACCTGCTCGAAATCCTTTGTGTTCAGAACGCGCTTCTCCATATTTAACCGTAAAGTGAACCTCGTGAAACGACTCCAGGAACTTAAAGTATGACTGGGGTAAACTTGATTTAAGTTTAAGCAGGACCCCAATACACGATCGAAGCCTGGAAAGGTTTGCTGTGTATAGTGTGTATTGGATGCGTCCAAAAACACTGCCTTGAGCTACTGCTGCTCTTATAGGCATAGGCGTGCTGATTGATGATCCGCATCTCACTCGGAATTCTCTTCCCTCTGTGTATGACTTGAGGAAGGCGAAGTGGGAACTTGGAAGGTGGGATTTGTTAACGCCTGTTTGACATCCAGTATAACGGCGCAGCAGTACTCCTTCTTTTCGAGGGACTCAATTATGCCCTCAACAGTCCGGTGGCATTGCTCAGGCATTGCATAGAAGCATCTGAAGCCAAACTGGTGATCAGGGATCAGTCCGGCCTCGTCCAGTACTCTGCTCAAAAATACTCTTTTAAGTATTTTGGAGTCGATTGCCAGCAAACTAATCGGATGATAAGAAGCTGGATTGGTTTCAGGTTTTCCAGGCTTGAGGAGAACAATTACTTCAGCACGCTTCCACTCTTTCGGGAAGTACCCTAGACGGAGGCAGCTGTTAAAGATGCTAGCCAGCCTTTGGGAACAGATTAGGGGCAACATTTTCAGTGCTGTTGCATCGATTCGGTCAGGACCTGGTGACTTGCCATTTTTAGGGAGGCGATCTCCTGCACAATCTCCTCTGGTACGACGGGCTGCACTGGCGGCCTGTATTGGAGGGCTGTATTGGCGGGCTGTATTGGTGGGCCAGGAGCACTTGGGCTGTCTACGAACCTAATGGTGGCAGCACGCTCTTCTCCAGTGCATCTGTCAAAAGAGGAGAATGTACTGTGTAGATGGTCAGCAAAGGCTTCCGCTCTTTCGACCTCAGACCGACACCACGAACCGTCCACTTTGCGTACGGGTGATATCTCCTTCGCAGGTCTTTTTATGTGCCTCGTGACATTCCGCAGGTTGTGCTGCGGGTCTCCAGGTTCCAGCTCCTTAAGGAATCTATGGAAGGAGTCCTGCCGTAGGATGGATAGCTTGTCCTTCCAGGAAAGCATCCAGAACATTAACTTGGGGGCATCTGTGTGTTTCCCGGTGACTCTTCTAGGAAGGGTTTTTCTGAGGACGGGGATGTTTAGGAGCAAGTTTTCTGCGCTGTGGTCGGATAGCAGTTTATCGTAGTTTGAGCATGTTATCTTAGAGTGTCCTATGCCCTTGGAGACGGCGAAGTCCAGCAGATCCGGCTGCTTTGAAGGGTGGGTAGGCCAGTGTGGGCTCTCCAGGTGAATGGCAGTCCAGACTTTTCCGCTGCAGGTACTTATAAAGCTTTCTGCCGTTGGTGATCTTTGTGAGGGACCCCCACCAGGAGTGTTTGGCGTAAAAGTCTTCGGCTGCTATAAAGCGAGGACCAAGGGCCTCGAAGAAGTCCTGAAGGTGGGTCTCGGTTATCGAGTGTCTGGGTGGGAAGTAAACCGCACCAATGGTGATATCTCCCTGTGGGCTGGTAATCCTGGTCACGGCGCACTGAGCCCATTCCTCCTGAAACGCGGGAAGTTCCGTGTACTGAATGCCACTCCTGATGAGCATAGCTGCTCCTCCGCGTAATCTGCCAGTTGGATGGTTGGCATGTAACAGTTCGTACCCGTTAATGTTAAAGGAGGATCTGGGACAAAAGTGGGATTCCGAAACTAGAAGAACATCGATATTGTCTGTTTTGATGAAATGCTCTACTTCGAGTACTTGCAATATTTCCTGTTGAGGATGGGAGCTATAAACTGCATCATCAGCGAGAATATCTGCGATAACATCTGCGAGATCAACTTTTCCATCATCCTCTCAATCGTTCCTTCCATGCGGGCAAGCATCGTATCAAGCTGGTTGGGTTGTGGGGCTTCGGGAGTGGTTTCAGGGGTTTGTTGGGTATTCGTTGGCTGTGTCGCTTGGTTTCCTTGAAGTACGTCCCTGTAACCCGCACCATTAATGATAGTTGGTATCTGGATGAGAGTTGGTTTGTTGCTACTCTCAACGGGTCTGGCTTTAGGAGATTGCTGCACCTTTGTCTTTTTGTAGGCAGGGCATCCTCTGAACGCTGCAGGGTGATCAGCTTGGTAATGTAAACAGCATGCTTTCTTGTCATCTTTTTTGGTGCCTGACCTAGAGTCGTGAGAACCACCACATTTTTCGCAGCGATGTTCCAGGAAGCAGTAGCGCTGGGTGTGTCCGAACTCTTGGCATCTGAAACATTGTGGGACGTCGTTGAACTTCAGTGGGGGCTCTTCGGTAACGACTGAACTGCAAATCCTGTTTATTTTGTAAACCTCTGTGTTGTTGCTCGCTGGTTCTAGATTAACAAAAAATATTCCTAGTGGTTGTTTGGATTTCCTGATAATGGGATTGTGCAGATCCCTCACAGTACGGCCGTATTTGTATCCTTTTTGGTTCCGACTAGAGTCTGTATCATCTTGACAACCGCTGTAATGTCGGTCACGTCTGCGATGTAGATAGGGGGAGGCTTGATGGTCTTCGGGATCGGGATTGGTTTCTCTGCTGTTTTGGATGCCACTGCCTCTGAGGCAGTTTCGGGTTCGTCATGTTCGTCGTCACATATTTGTTTGAGAGGAGGGCAAAGGGGTTGTTTACCAGCTTGCTGCGCAGAGCTGCGCTGGTGCTAGGCGTGACGTCTGGCTCCTCTCCTTGCCTTTTACGCGCGGGATTACGCTTGATCTCGCCGGGCTCCGAGTAAGAAGAACTCGAAGTTGAGTCGCTGCTCGAACTGCACTTTAATGCTTTGAGGGCCTTCCTGAAGGGCGTTGTTTTGGGAGGCTTGATGGCACGCGCGGGGGACTGCCAATCCATGCTCTAGGTTGTGGACGATTGAGCGGGGGGAGGGGGAACTGGGCACTGTTGGCCGGTATGCCAACCGCACTTTGCGTCTGCTGAGTTGTACACAGCATCTACAGCGAGAGAATTTGGTAGACAGCAGATGACATGCACACTCGAATGTGCGTTAAAGTTGGTTGGAACCGTTGAGTTCGCAGGTTGAACCAATCAGACACTTTGTGACTGTTTCAGAATAGTGAGAGTGAAAGCACGATAAGAAACTTGCTGTCGATCCGCAAGCACGTCTGCACTCTTTGAGTATAAGATCGCGTCAGTATTGTATACAGTAGATACCCACGCATACCACATCTCCCTCCTTTTGAAAAATAACGTAACTTAGTGTAGTTATTTGATTTTAAATATGTCGGGAATTTACTTGATATATAAGATTTTAGGTTAATTATAAGTCTCTCTGTGTATTCACTGTGGAAATAAATGATGATGAAAAGGAATGAGAAGAGAGAGAGCGCTTTATTGAGAGAGCGCGTGTATGAGAGTTTCTGTATGAGAGCGCTGTGGGGAAGGAGAGTGAAAATCCCTGCTGAGCGTGGCGCAATGGGAGGTGAGAAGGAAGAAGAAATAGGAAGAAGAAACAGGTAGATCAAGTACAGTTCGAATAGCCCTCCGAGAAAAACAGAAGTGACCATTGCGACTCGCTGCGTGACAGTGAAACAAATTATAAAACATGAACGAAGCTAATGAAAATCCATTTCCGACATCAGAAGTGGGATCACCACACCTACAAAACAATTCGGAACAAAGTTTACGCGCGATAGTCGAAAGGCAAAATAAAATGATAGCTGAATTATTAAAAGCGTCGGTGCCTGGCGCACGTGCTGTTTCCGCGACTCTACTGACATTCAACCCCGAAGCTACTGACGCCGACGCAGCTGCATGGTGCAAAACGGCTAATATGATTCTGTGTGAACATCCTCAAGAAGGCGCATCTTTGGTGATGATGCTCAGCAAATCACTTCTCGGCAGTGCATCGCAGTGGCTTTCGCAAATTTGTTTTCCTGGAATGAGCTGGCTGCAGTTCAAGGAATTGTTCTTGGAACGCTATGAAGGCAACGAGACAACGGCTGCAGTGTTGCTGAACATGCTGAAAGGACGCCCAAATCAACATGAATGCCTTTCGGTGTACTCCAGCCGTTTGGTTACAACTTTACTGACCAAGTGGAAGGAAATGACGCACGAAGAGATTGCGGTATCATTGGTCCTGGCACATACATCGCAAATCGACCCCAGACTTCAGCATTTGGTTTTCACAACGAACGTAAAAACACGAGCGGAGCTACAACAACAACTCAGAGCCCACTCGATTGTCAGAAATGCCGAATTCGCTGGAGCAGAAGAGAGGAACGATAGAAACGAGACGAGACCAGGCTATAGCAGCGACAGATCTACAGTTACGTGTTTTAAATGTGGCAACGTTGGACATATTGCATCGGCGTGCGCGAAGAGACCAGCAACAGCGAATATAACCATAGAGAGGAGAGTCGACACGTGTGCGGTAAATTCAGCAGAACCGGATAGCAATACAGTTTGGTGAGCGGCTTCCATTTTTCTTTGATTCTGGTTCCGAATGCTTGTTAATAAAAGAGAAAATTAGCGAGAAGCTTGCCGGCAAGAGATGCCATAATCCTGTAGTTTTGAGAGGCATGGGCGACAATGTTGTCAAGAGTAATTTGCAAATTCTGTCCACTGTAAAAATTTCTGAATTTAATCTTGAATTGTTATTTCACGTAATTGATAAGAAATGCCTGATAAAAATACGATATAATGATTGGGCAAGATATTTTTATACCCTGTACCCATTAAAAATGGGTGAAAAGGGTATCATTATATGCTGCAAATGTATGTAACAGGCAGGAGGAAGCATCTCCGACCCCATAAAGTATATATATATTCTTGATCAGCATCAACAGCCGAGTCGATATAGCCATGTCCGTCTGTCCGTCCGTCCGTCCGTCTGACCGTCTGTCTGTCCGTTTCAACGCCTAGATCTCAGAAACTACAAGAGCTACAGACATGTGCCATATATCGTTGGATAGGTAATTACCATACCCAGTACAAGTTTGTTTTTTTATTTTGATATCACCCCCCGCTCCTCCGCAAACAGCAAAAAACTGCCACGACCACGCTCCCCGCAAGCCGCAAAAAACTGCCACGCCCACAATTATAAACCTAATGCTATGCAATTCGACACATGCGTTGGTGTTTATAAAAGCTATCTAAACACGGAAGTTATGCCACATGCAAAATCTATGGCAAGGGAAGCAGAAGCGCAGCAAAACACGCATTGCGCGACGCCGACTGATACTGACGTTGATATCGAAATGTGTATGGCTTTATGACACACGAAACTTATTTTCATAACCAAAATCATACCAAATTTATATTGTTATGGTCCTCTTTTCTAATAGAATATTGTTTCATTTATTTATTGATACTAAATAAATAAATTGTAAGCAACTCGACTGCTGCTACCTTACTTGTTCAGCTTGGTTTTGGAGTAATGTTGGAAAGTGACAGGTTCGATATTTGGAAAACACAGACGGTGTTATCGATGAATGACGATGGCATGTTAAATAGGGTCGACTTAATTGCTAGTGATAAATCAAAACAAATATTCGGAATTCTTCATTGATGGCGTCCCATGTAGGCGTGTGACCACGGGTTCACTGGAGGTCCGTTTGCTACACATGAATAAAACTGTTCAACGGCGACCGTATCGCCTCAGCGAAGACGAAAGGCAGATAGTAAGGAATAAAATTGATCAAACGTTAGAAGCAAAGGTAATTAGACCTAGTAGCTCTCCCTTCGCTAGCCCTATGTTACTTGTGAAAAAGAAAGACGGCAGTGATAGGCTTTGTATTGACTATCGTGAGTTGAACGCAAATACAGTGATAAGTATCCCTTGCCGTTAATATCAGACCAGATTAATCGCTTATGTGGCGGGAAATATTTTTTTCAGTTTGGATATGGCCAGTGGTTTTTATCAGGTGCCAATTCACCCCGATTCTGTTGAGAGGACAGCTTTTGTGACCCCTGAAGGTCAATATGAGTTTGTGGCAATGCCGTTCGGATTGAAGAATGCGTCATCTGGTTTTCAGCGTGCCATAGTCCGAGCCCTGGGAAATTTAGTTAATACCTATGCGGTGGTCTACATTGATGATGTGTTGATTGTCTCAGATTCTGAAGAGGAAGCGTTCGAAAGATTGGATAAAGTGCTAAGCGTGTTATCAATGTCAGGGTTTTCTTTCAATGTAAAAAATGTCAATTTCTGCGAAAGGAAATAGAATACTTGGGTTTCGTTGTAAAGGAGGGTGAACTGAAGCCCAATCCACGAAAAATTCAGGCATTATCTCAACTCCCAGAACCAGGTTCAATCACACAGATACGACAGTTTATTGTTTTAGCATCCTACTTCAGGCAGTTTGTCCCTAGATTTTCGGAAGTGATGAAACCATTGTACCAATTAACTTCGAAATTAAATGATTTCAAATGGGAAAAACAACATGAGGAAATTCGTCAAAGAATCATTAAAGTCCTGATCAGTTATTCAGTATTAATCATTTTTGACCCCAAATTTCCAATTGAATTGCATACGGATGCGAGCGCAAATGGTAATGGCGCTATGTTATTGCACAAAGTAGAAGGAAAATGCAGGGTAGTCGAGTATTATAGCAAATGCACCACGTTAGCAGAATCTAAATACCACTCTTATGCGCTCGAAACATTGGCAGTCTTTATTGCCATCAAGCACTTCCGTCATTATTTAACCGGTAGACAGTTTACTGTGTATACAATCTGTAATTCTATTAAGGCGAGTCAGGACAAGGCGGAATTGACCCCGCGAGTGCATCGATGGTGGTCATTCATGCAACTCTTTGAGTTCCACGTTGAATATCGTAAAGGAAGCCAAATGGCTCATGTTGATTGCTTATCAAGGAATCCTGTAGCTGTAGAAGCACAGCCAAATACAAGTAAAGTTGTGGAAGTACGAGTTGACTTGGCAACTATCACACACAACTGGCTAGTATCCGAGCAGCAGCGCGATGAAAACATATCGAATATTATGAGCGAGTTGAATAGTGACGAGATGCAGAGAGAATTAGCGAACACGTATGAGATTGGAAAGAGTCTGTTGCATCGTATTATTCAAAGAAATGGCAAGACGCGATGCTTGCCTGTTATTCCGAGGGCGTTTAGATGGTCCGTTGTTAATCATATACACGAGGCCATAATGCACATGGGTTGGCAGAAGACACTAGGTCTACGAGCAGTACTGGTTAGAAATTGCACTACTAATCGGGTGACTCAGCACAGTCCCTTAGAATTGTTGATAGGAAAAGAGGCAAGGCCGATGGGAATGTTGACCATCAACGAAGAAATGCCAGTAGATCTGGAGAAAACTAGAGAGAAGGCTAAAGAAAACATTGATAGAAATGCAAGGTATGATAAGGCCAGAGTTGATAAAAAGCATGCCCGTGTGGTAAAATATAAGATTGGTGATCATGTGTTATTAAAGAGTGAAGAGGGACACCAAACGAAATTGGATCCTAAGTACAAAGGACCGTTTGTTATAGTAGAGTTGCTAGATGGAGATCGTAATACGTTGAAATCGTTAACGACTAAGCGAATGTACAAGTATCCACATGATAGTGTACGCAGTTTGCCCGATGAAAGAGAAACTCGTGAGTTAATAGAAGAGCTTGACGACGGCAACAGAGAAGAAAACTTAGAAAAAGAATCCAATAATAAGTTGTGAGCTGATTGGTATCCAAATGGTCGAGTTTGTGCAGAAGGGAGCGTGTACTCCAATTGGAAAATGTATAGCCTGCTAAACTGACATTTGACGACTAGTGTAAGATAGCGAGACGATTGAGCTTGAGTAGAAGAGAGCGTGTACTCTAAGCGTTAAGTTGAAGAATATCCTACTAAGCTAATCTCTGATGAAATGTATGGTTGATAGCCAAATTGTTGGGTTTGTGCGGAAGAGAGCGTGTAGTCTAGAAGGGATTGAGAATGTTTATCCCGCCAAACTAACATTTGAAGACACAAGAAGTGTAAGAATATTTTGCTACGGAAAGTTAAGTTGAATGATATGAGTAATGAAGTCAAGCGATACATTAGAAAAATGAAGAACAAAGAAATACAATGAAGTTTATGTTGAGTTAAGCAACACGAGGACGTGTTATAGTCAGGAAGGCCGTGTCGGGAATTTACTTGATTTATAAGATTTGAGGTTAATTATAAGTCTCTCTGTGTATTCGCTATGAAAATAAATGATGATGAAAAGGAATGAGAAGAGAGAGAGAGCGCTTTATTGAGAGAGCGAGTTACCACTTTCAGTGTTCAGTGGGCAGCACCAACAAACACAACTCACAGAAGTATGCGAGACAGGGACAGAGGATCTACTGGCAGAACTACGTAGCAAAAAACACACACATATATAAAAGCTGCCTGTGAGAAGCACAACAATGACTTTCAATAAACATTCGATTTGTTCACTTCAAACAATGAAGACGTGTTTTATTAAAACACTTTAAACATCCCAAAAGCAATACTACTCTGGAAACATGGTTACCCTAACCCACGGATGGTAACTGGCGCATCCGGACTCGTCATTGGACTAGAAGAAGAGCCGAAGACGAAGACCCCACGCAATGTAAATCGGAATAATATTTTTAACAACGTAAGCATTGGAAGTGATAAATGGCAAAGTAAAGTATAATAGATATCGAAAATACAAATGTCTACAAGCTAAATGCATCGCATAAGAACCAACTAGGTTCCCGAGTGAAACAGGCGCCTATGCCCACTCGCAACGCTCAACAAAGGGCCACCTAGGCCCACGGATGAAACAGGCGCCTATGCCCATCCGCAACGAAATGTTCAATCAGCAAATGTATTAGTTAGCCGTGTTCTATTTGTTCACACGCTATCCTCTATATGGCAATGTGAGGTGCCGAATTTATATCGGTCGAATAGTTCGCTTACATTATAGTAGTTGATGTGAACATATTATATATACAAAGTACAAATAGACTAATCATTCGCATACACACACACTTATACAAATGCAAAAGACTTTCATTTTCTTCGCTCGTTGCAAAATGGGCTCAGTGAATGAGCAGGACAAAAGATTCCATCTCGTAACAACATCGAGACATAGTGGAAATAGACTAATCATTCGCATATACACACACTTATACAAATGCAAAAAAAACTTTATTTTCTTCGCTCGTTGCAAAATGAGCTCAGTGAATGAGCAGAACTAAAGGTTCCATCTCGAAACAACATCGAGACATAATGCAATTATGCAAATAATTCGCATATACACACTTATACAAATGCAAAAGACTTTTATTTTCTTCACTCGTTGCAAAACGGTCAGTGAATGAGCAGAATAAAAAAAAAAAAAAAAAAACACGAAATTGGTTTTTGGTTGAGCACAGACCGTTCATTCAAGAGTTATTCTTCAGTGTGGGAATATCAATTTTGTACGCAAAAACGCAAATCAAATATAAAAAAAAATATATATTAACAATAATTGTGATACAACAGACTAAATAGTAAAATCGATACAAAATTAAAAAAAATATCTTCGCCATTTATCACAACCAAAGAACAAACCATATTACAATAAGTTAAAATCAATATATACCATTTTTGCGAAAAGGTAATAGCAACCAATATACAAATATTCAGACAAAATTTAATAATTTTTTTTTTTTAATATAGATATACATTTACCTGTCACACATATGTATACATACACACATATATAAACACATATATATATGTAAATAAACATATGTTCCCACGTACAAATACAAAAAAAAAAAAAAAAAAAAAAACTTACATACACACATATATATACACACACACACGCATATAATATTTCTTTACTTCCGCATTACGATATCTAATTGTATCAATCTCATATAGTAAATACATGTCAGCTAAACAAGGAAGAACCATACCATTAACGAGAAACCTAGCTAGGACAGAAGAAAGAGAAAAAGCAATTAGAAACTTGCAACTTACAGAACAAGAAGAAGAAGAAAACAATTTATCCCTAATAAACCAAACCAACATGACACAAAGAACCAATAGAGACGTAATGGACGAACTACAGATACCCGACGCAACCTGAAAACCTTCCTCTCTTTTGGTCTTGTCCTCTGTTGCTATTTCTATCGTCTCGTCCTCTCTTATAATTATTGTTTCGTTGTTCATCGTTATTAATTGTGTTATAGTATTGTTGTTGTTCTGAATTATATCTTATTATATTATTATATAAAACTATTACCCACTTATGACGGAGACAAAGAACTACTAAACAAATTCATTACGAGTGTAGAACGAGTATTGAAACTGATCACGAAGGTAGACAAGACACCATATGGAGAATTACTATTAGGAGTAATTAGAGACAAAGTTATTGGAGAGGCAGACAAAATATTAATTCGAGAGAGAGTGCCGTTAAACTGGGATGACATTAAACAAGCCTTAATGGATAATTTTGGGGAATCGAGAAGCGAGGAACATTTAATGGACGATCTCCGCGAGATTCCTTACAAAGGTCTATCTATTAAGCATCTGTATCAGGAAATTGCAGGAATAAGAGTCGCAATGTTAGAAGTTTTAGAGAGAGATGAAACTAATATTGAAATAAGAAAAATAAAAGAAAATTCGTATGAAAAAACGTACATACAAAAATTCATCGCAGGCTTAAAGAATCCTTTGAGATGGACAGGAAAGGCACAAAACCCTAAGACTCTCAGACAGGCTAACGAAATAGCAAGAGTTGAGAGATGACTACATAAGAGACAGAAATAGAGACGAGTACCACAACCCTGGAGGACGGGGACGTGGACGAGGACGATATAATAGTAGTAACAGATATAATTCAGAACAACAACAATACAATAACACAATTAATAACGATGAACAACGAAACAATAATTATAAGAGAGGACGAGACGATAGAAATAGCAACAGAGGACAAAAGAGAGGAAGGTTTTCAGGTTCTTTAGACAGAGGACGGAGCTATCACGGATCAACTAGATCTAGAAATGACACTAATTCTGACAGGAGTCAACAATCTGGCAATAGGGAACACAACAATATGTTCCACACAGAAGTTAGCAACATTAATCAAACCGAAAATTTTTTAGTAAATGCCTCGGAACCACAGACTATACCGAACAATCAAGATTCGGAAAGGAACTCCTTTATGTCCAAATAAATTCAACATTTGGTAGACAGGTGAGATTCCTGATTGATACGGGATCCACTATATCTATAATTAGCCCCGAATTTGTTCAGGAAGGTACTCAACAATCACTTAGAAACCCAATACAAATTCGAACAGTACTGAATACACACGATATTCACAATAAAATTACGTATAAGATCATTAATGAATTTAAACAAGGGGGAGACTTTACATTTTTTATATTTAAATTTCATCCATTTTTTGACGGAATATTAGGAATGGACTTCCTAACGAAAGTAGGAGCTAAAGTCGACATTGAGGAAGAAAAGTTAGAAACGATAAACGCAACTATTAAGTTATTTAAAAAGGAGAATAAATCACAAACGTCGACGTTAATACAGGGTCAAACAAAAACCCTGATAGAAATACCAGTAAAAAATAAAGAAGGAGATATATATATAAACGAAATATATATACAGGACGGATTGTCCATTACGGAAGGAATTTATAGAACAGAAAACTACAAGGCAAAAGTCGAAATAATTAACGCATCCGAACAAGATTTGACAATCACAATTAATAAACCAATAGTTGCACAGCGGTAAAAAATTGTAAAAATTGGTAAAAATTGGCAGTGATAAAACTATGCAAACAATATGGGAATTTATTTTACCAAAAAGGAGACAAATTAACAGTAACAAAGGGCGCCAACCATACAATAAAACTAACGGACGAAAACCCAATTTCCGTTAGGCCCTTTAGATACTCGCTGAAAGAAAATCAAGAAATCAAAAGACAGATTACAGACTTTTTAGACCAGGATATTATAAAACATAGTTATTCACCATGGAGTGCCTAAAAAGGAAGACGCTTCCGGAGAAAGAAAATGTAGATTAGTTGTCGACTTCAGAAAAATCAATGAGAAAACTATAAAGGATAAGTACCCATTACCACTTATCAGTGAGGTATTAGCTTCTTTAGGCAAAGCTAAATACTTTTCTTCATTAGACCTAAAGAGCGGGTATCACCAGATAAAAATGAACCCCGGAGATATTCCAAAGACAGCTTTCACAGCGGTAGGGGGGCATTATGAGTTTAATAGAATGCCTTTCAGACTAACCAATGCCCCAGCCACCTTCCAAAGATTCATTAACAATTTATTAGGTGAAATCATAGGAAAAAGTTTCTTAGTATATATGGACGATATCATCGTTTATTCAGCATCACTACAGCAACATATCCAGGATTTAAAAGTTGTTTTCAATAAATTAAAATCAGCTAATCTTAAAATACAACAAGATAAGTCAGAGCTTTTAAAGAAAGAGTTAGAATTCTTGCGACACATAGTGACACCCGAGGGTACAAAACCTAATCCAAAAAAAATAGAGGCAATACAAAATTTACCGACAACTAGGAGACAAATAAAATCATTTATAGGGTTGTTGAGTTATTATAGGAAATTTATTAAAGACTTAGCAAAAATAATAAAACCTTTGACAGTACAACTAAAAAGAAAAAGCGGTGGAGATAACCCAAGAATTTAGAGAAGCTTTTCAGTACGAAAAAACATTACTATAACGACCCGATTTTACAATACCCAGATTATGACAAACCGTTCTTACTAACGACAGACGCTAGTAATTATGCACTAGGAGCAGTGTTTTCACAAGGAAAAGTAGGAAATGACAAACCAGTAGCATATGCGAGTAGGACGCTAAATAGGACTGAAGTTAATTATTCCGCTTCAGAAAAAGAGATGCTAGCCATAGTCTGGACGGTTAAAAAATTTCGACAATACTTATACGGGACAAAGTTTACGATTTATACAGATCACCAGCCTTTAATTTATTTAAATTATATAAAAAATAACGCTAAACTAATAAGGTGGAGACTACAGTTAACGGAGTACGAATATGATATACTTCACGGAAATACTTCACCTTCATAGCGAACGGACGTGTTTTTTTCTTGCGATCATTCGATTTTATTATTTTCTTGCAAAAGACAAACCGGCGTTTGTTGAGAAATTAATTATTTAAATCTTACACTTTAAACGTTTCCATTCGCACTCGCGTCTGCGCGGTACCGTATTTGGTGTGTGTTTAAGTTATTTTATTATTTACCCAAGTAAGGTACTGTGCCCTATTTATTTCTATTCCCTTTTCTTACGTTTACTCCAATTTCTACTTTTGCAATAACTCTCTCTCCTAGTTTGCTCTCTTATTTTCCCATTACTTCTTATTAACAAGTGCTCTTATTAACAAGTACAGTGGTTCAAGGCTTCTAGTTTGTCTAATATTAATTATTTGTTGTTTATATATTTCTTATATATCTTAAACTTCTAGTTCATACCTTAAAAATTTGTATAATGGAATTTTATAGCATCTGCGCTATAAAATCGTGCAATAAGCCGATTTCAGCGTCCCAGCCTAGCATCCCCTGTTGGCTGTATGAAAATGTTGGTTTCCACTTTTGCTGCAGTGGATGTCGCGCGGTTCAGAAAGAAATGCGAACGTTCATGCGCCAAACTAAAAACGGTTTTAAAGAGTTGATCGGTGGTTTCCGTAAAAGCAACGACCAACTCTCTGCGCTGGATTCCTAATTTAGCAGCCTACAGCTACTAAATGAATCCCCAAAGCGCAAAAAAAACCGCTATTAGGGACTCCGTATGCACTGATATCGCTATTCAGCCCGATCAGCCGACGACCATGCAGCCGCTCATAACTCTTACTACCCTAAGAGCAGGAGTTCTAAACACAAACGTGGTTTCGGAATTTGACTCCATAGTTGAGCATAACTCGTCTGAAATACCACCCAGGGTATCACTCCAAGTGATTCCTCCGGCACGAGTAGAGTCGACCCCCTTAAAATCCACTGCTTAGGGTAAACCACCGACCGGACCCCCGGTACGGACTAATGTCGCGGTTTTACCAACCGTAACACCAAAGCCCTTACAGGTGATTCTCCCCTGTAAACATATATTTATTTCAAGGCTGGCCCCTGACACCTCAGAGATTGATATCTCGGCTTATATCCAAGCCAAATCCAAGGCCGTTGTTAGAGTGGAGGACATTAGGAAATTTAAATATTCTTATTCAAGGCTTACGTCATCTTTTAAGATACGTGTACCTTTGCCGATGTTCGATACGATCTGTTCGCCCAGCTTTTGGCCGGAAAACATATTCGTACAAGAACATCAGCCGAGTACAGTAAAAAAAAAGTTAATAAACCTGTGGGAGTTAAACTCCCAAAGCCTAAAAACCCTGTACCATCTTCGTCTCCATTACCTAAACCTTCATCCTCAAAAAACTAACAACATCTTACCTATCCCTTACCTATCAAAATACTAGGGGGCCTCGGAGTAAGCTCCCTAAACTGTATTATGATAGTTTATCTTTTGCATCCCAGATTTTAGTTGTCACAGAGACCTCGTTAAAGCCGGAGATTTTCAGTTCGGAAATTTTCCCAGACAGGTACACCACTTACAGACGGGACCGACCACTACGAAGGGGAGGAGGAGTCCTAATCTCTGTGGACTCCGACTTTGCTTCTGAAGAGGTTAAGTTACCGAATCTTGGTGATATTGAATTCCTATGTGTCAAAATCACTATGTCGCTTCAATCAATATTCATAACATGCTCATACTTACCACCTTCTTCTGAACCACCTACATACTAGCACCACTTATCTGCCATTCAGCTGGTTTCGAACCGCATGTCTGACAGTGACCTTTTAGTGACTCTAGGAGATTTCAATTTACCTGAACTTATCTGGTCAAACATCGAGAATTCACCATCTTTAACACTCTCAACACATCACGATTTTACTGAGGGTATGTTCGACATATCCCTTGGTCAAATAAACCACGTAAGGAATTCTTTAGGTCGGCTTCTAGATCTATGTTTCGTTTCTGACCCAGATGGAATAACCGTTTTCACAGCCATGCCACTTTCGCTCCCAGAAGATCCTTACCACCCAACGCTTGAGGTTTCGATTGAAACCCTTACTGCTAGCAACCTTCAGTCTCGCCATGGAGTTCATAAAACTCGCTGCTTTCGTAAGGCTGATTTTCAGAGACTAAGCTACTTAATTTCTTTATTTGATTGGTCCGATCTCTGGGAATGCACCGATATTAATATCGCTTTAGAAACATTCTACAAAACGCTTAACGCTTTCTTCGACTCTTGCGTGCCATGGAAGTATCCATCCGCCTCGACCGACCCTCCTTGGTTTACAAGGAGCCTTAAAAACTTAAAATACATTAAAAATAGACTTCTTAAGAGACATAAGAAAACTGGCTGTAATGTAACTTTCTCAAGATACTTAGTAGCTCGGCCAAATTTCACCGTGCATAACGCTGAGTGTTATAAGAAATATATATACCGCTGTCGGATCCAGTTTACTCAGGATCCGAAGCAGTTTTATAATTTTGTTAACACTAAGCGTAAGCAGGTATCTTCTCCCTCCCCCTAATTTCGTTTGAAAATGTATCTGCGACTACTGATCAGGGTATTGCCGATCTATTCGCAACTTTCTTTCAAACAACGTACTCATTTCCTACAATTATGGATCAGCCTTATTCATATAACATTCAATTAGCTAATCTTATTTTCAGACCAACTTTCTCCGAAAGCACTGTGTTATCGGATCTTCTGAGGGTGAAACCAGTCTATTCGCCAGGTCCTGATGGTGTTCCTGGCTGTGTACTGAGAAACTGCGCTAAGCCATTGTGCAGACCCCTTCTTAAACTTTTCTCTTTGTCTCTGGAAATTTCTCTGGATTTTTCCCCAAATGTGGAAGGAATCGTTCATAATTCCCTTACACAAAAAAGGAAAAAAATCGGATGCTACAAACTATAGAGGAATTTCTAAATTGTCAGCAATTCCAAAGCTTTTCGAAAAATTGGTAACACCACATCTTCAACATCTCTGCAGTTCAATTATTTCTCCATGTCAGCATGGTTTTATAAAGCGTCGCTCCACCACCACAAACCTCTTGGAGCTGACCTCCTTTATTATAGATGGCTTCCGTAAAGGCCTTCAAACAGATGTCATCTACACTGAATTTAGTAAAGCATTTGACTCTGTCAACCACTCACTCCTTCTGAGTAAACTTAGTATCCTAGGATTTCCCTTTGTCTTCAATACAAATCTCCTTCTGCCCAATATAAACTTCAGTCAGATTTGGACAATTTTCAAAAGTGGTGTTCCACCAATCTCTTAAAACTTAATGGGTCAAAATGTAAACTTATGTCTTTCTATCGCTCGTGCCCTAACCAAGCGACATACTTTCTTTATGGGATCCCCTTAGATAGATTAACCCAGGTTAACGATCTTGGTGTCCTATTAGATACTAAACTTAAATTTTAGAACACATTTCTACGATGGTTAATAAAGCCAAGGGCGTGCTTGGCTTCATTAAAAGATGGTCCAAGGAATTCAATGACCCTTATATTACTAAAACTTTATACGTATATTTAGTACGTCCAATTCTGGAGTACGGGTCATGCGTCTGGAGCCCTCAGTATGGGGTTCATCAAGATCGCATTGAATCCGTCCACAAGAATTTCTTGATGTTTGCACTTAAGGGTCTCAACTGGGATGCAAATCTTCACCTCCCATCTTACTCTAACAGACTCCTTCTAATTAATTTACCTTCCCTAACCAATCGTAGAAAGATGCTGGGGGTCGTTTTCCTTTATAACCTTATTAATGGTAATGTAGACAGCCAGCATCTACTAACACGACTAACATTTAACATTCCAAATAGACGTACTAGAAATTTTAGTCCCCTATTCCTAAGTTGTTGTAGATCTACATATGCCCAGCATGAGCCTTTGAGGGATTTATGTTCTGACTACAATGACTTATACTCTATTACTTCACTCTGCACGTCCACTTCTATCAAATCCTCAATTCTCACCTACCTTTCATAGCAACAAACGAACTCTACTTTTTCCTCGTAATCTTTTCTAAACTTTATTCTCTCGGGTCTATCCCCGAAATCCGAGCCGTACGATGAACGGCAGCGCCCCTTGGTCGGTTGGGCGGGAGGTGGGCTGTACGTCATGCAGTGGGAGCAGCGCGAAAAAAAAAAAAAATATCGTTTATAAGAAAGGCAAATTTAATACTAACGCAGATGCATTAAGTAGAATGCAAGTCGAAACATTTATAAATGAAAGTGAGTCAGTAGAAGCAGTTAACGGGGATGGCCCTGAAGATTCAGGAGAAATTGCGAAAATAACGGAAAAACCTATAAACGATTTTAAGACACAATTAATTTTGAAAAAAGGAGAAATTGTAGACAAGATAACTGAAACACCTTTTAAAAACAAAATATGGATAACCTTCGTACCACCACAATATACGGACGACAATATATTAAAAATAAACTTTAAAATCAGGAAGACTTTGTGCAATTATGACAAACAACGACATTTTCAACAGAATATGTACGATATATAAGGAATACTTTGAAAAAAAAGGGTTGCAAAATTATTCGTGCGACACTGTTCCTCAAAGAGGTGTTAAATCCTGAAGAACGAAATTCTACATTAATAAAAGATCAAGAAAATAATAATCACAGGGGAATAGATGAGACCATATTGCACGTAAGAAGATTGTATTATTTCCCAGGAGTAAAAGAAGCTGTAACAAAAATAATTAATAATTGCATTTGTCAGACTATGAAATACGACAGAAACCCTCAGAAACTTAAATTTCAAGTACCTCAAATACCAGCATTACCGCTACAGATAGTTCATATTGATTTGTATTTTATTAACAGCGCAATTATGTTAACAATCATTGACAAGTTTCCTAGGTTTGCAGCAGCATACACAATCCAGAATAGAAACACCATTACTATTATTAAAGAATTGAAACTTTTTTTTTTGAATTATGGATTACCTCAACTAATTATTTGTGATCAGGGGGCAGAATTTAACTCTAAACTATTCAAAGATTTTTGTAAACAATATAACTTCATTTTACTTCATTCCAGCAGTCTAGTAGTAATTCCACAGTGGAAAGACTACATTCCACTCTGACGGAAACGTACAGAATAATTTATAAAGTAAAAAAAGACCATAAAATAAACTGTGACAACGAAAAAATACTAACCGAAACCTTAATAACCTACAACAATGCGATACATTCGGCATCAAAATTGACACCATTCGAATTATTTACAGGAATGACACATGTATTCAATAGGACAGTAGATTATTCAGATGAACACGATTATTTACAGAAACTTAACGAATTCAAGACAAAATTATACACCCAAGTTCAAACAGAAATGACAGCAAATCAAAAAAAAAAAATAAAGAAAACAAAAACACATCACCCTGTTGCTAGAAGCAAATAGAACACACAACACGATTACATATATAAGCATTATTAATGTAAATAATAATAATATGTACTATAAAAACACACACACATATACATATAAGCACTACAATATTAATGTTAAATTATAAGTATACATAATTATAAGTACACTAGCTTCACCGCAAGTCGTTCCGTCCAGCATTCCATATCACTGGCCGTCACGACATTCTAGGGGAGGAGGAGTTACCACTTTCAGTGTTCCCCTGCAGACTTCCTGTACTACGCCTATGCCATCAACCGGAACTATGGACAGCACCAACAAACACAACTCACAGAAGTATGCGAGACAGGGACAGAGGATCTACTGGCAGAACTACGTAGCAAAAAACACACACATATATAAAAGCTGCCTGTGAGAAGCACAACAATGACTTTCAATAAACATTCGATTTGTTCACTTCAAACAATGAAGACGTGTTTTATTAAAACACTTTAAACATCCCAAAAGCAATACTACTCTGGAAACATGGTTACCCTAACCCACGGATGGTAACTAGCGCGTGTATGAGAGTTTCTGTATGAGAGCGCTGTGGGGAAGGAGAGTGAAAATCCCTGCTGAGCGTGGCGCAATGGGACTTGAGGAGGACGAAGAAATAGGAAGAACAAACACGAAGATGAAGTACAGTTCGAATAGCCCTCCGAGAAGAACATAAGTGACCATTGCGACTCGCTGCGTGACAGTGAAACAAATTATAAAACATGAACGAAGCTAATGAAAATCCATTTCCGACGGTGTTGACGGAGGAGCAGAAAAACGTTCGAGTTTTGCGCTGTGAAGAATTGTTGGAATCGATTAGAAATGATCCAGGTTTTTTAAATTTTACTGTAACTGGGGATGAATCCTGGATGTTCGAGTACGATCCAGAATCCAAACGACAGAGCTCCGAGTGGCACACACAATTTTCTCCCAGACTCAAGAAGGCGCGCATGAGCAAATCTCGTATTAAAACAATGCTGATTGTCTTCTTTGACGTCCGAGGAATCGTCCATTTTGAGTTTGTACCGCAAGGACAAACTGTCAACGGAGCCTTTTACCAAGAGGTACTCAAGAGACTGAAACGCCGAGTCGTACGCGTCAGGCCAGACATCAAAGACGTTTTCATGCTCCACCACGATAACGCCCCCAGACACACGGCCTTCGTCGTCACCAACTTCTTGACCCAGAAGAAGATCTCAGTTGTGCCCCAGCCTCCTTACAGCCCTGACTTAGCTCCGTGCGACTTTTTTTTGTTCCCCCTACTGAAGAGAGAGCTAAAGGGAAAACACTGGGAGTCGGTGGAGAACATCCAAGCTCGCGTAACAAGGTTCCTGAAAGGCATTTCTGTCGAGGAGTTTCAGGGTGCTTTCCAGGCGTGGAATACACGTCTCCGCAAGTGTATTGACGCAGGAGGGGACTATTTTGAAGAATTTTAATAATTTGTACTGATTGGATCAACAAATATATTTTCTTAGAAAATGCGCATTACTTTCATAACGCGCCCTGTATATTTTATTTTTATTTTATTATTTATTGTATATTTTTTTTTTTTCATAAAAAAAAAATTTTTTTTAAATTGGTGACGTCAATTATGAATAAAAAATGTTAAGTCTGTCTTTATGTACTTATTATATTGTCTCTTTCTTCTATCTTTTCTACCTTATAGGGCCCCGTATATTTAAAATCAAGTTTATTTCCTACTTCATTTCTTAATAAAACTTTATCTCCTACTGATATTTCTATGTTTTGTGTATTTAAATAATAATTTTCCTTATTCTTTCTCCCATGCTCTTCAAGCATAGTTCTAGCTCTCTTATATGCTACTTATAACCTTAATTGAATTTCTTTAGTATAATCGTCAATATTAAAAATCGGTTCTATGCTATTTTTACTATTAAAATTTTTTGGTAAGTTATTCGTTCTACTAAACACTAACTCATATGGACAATATTTATGTACCATAGAGGGTGTTGTATTGAAACAATAGACAAAATATTGAAGCCATACGTCCCAATCAGTCTTATCAACTGATATGTAAAATCGTATGTATTCATTTAAGGTTCTATGACTTTTTTCTACTATACCTAGAGTCTGATGGTGGTGAGCGGCAGATGTCACATTTTTAATTTTAAAATTTGGCATTAATCAGCTATTATCGAATTCCTATATTCCGTACCCATGTCCGCAATGAACGCCTTTATCGGACCCTAAGTTAAAATAAAATATTCGAGAATTGCTTTAGCGAATGTATTTGCGCGTTTGTATGGAATTATTGTAGCAACTAAATATTTAGTTAAGTCACAAATGAGGGTGATTGCATATTTATTGCCTTTATCCGACTTTGGTAGAGGACCTATAGTGTCCAGTGGAGCTGCAAAAAAATTTTTTTTCGATTTTTTGCCATTGAAAAATCAATTTTATTCGAATTTATAGGATAAAATATTTGGGAAGATTTCAATTCTATACAATTTTAAAATATATAAAAAGACTTTTTTATTTATTTATTGTATTACACTTATTTCGTACAGTGTTTAACTTAATTCACTATTAAAATAAAATTAACTTATAAGAAACTTAAACAAATTCAAAATCAAATTTTTGAGATCAAAAACAAAAATAATAATAAACAATAAAAAAAAAACATAAAAAAGTAAACAAAACTATAATGTCATAATGGAACAAAATTAAATAGTTATAAAGCAACAAAATTAAACCTTTTCGTTTTTGTTAAAAAACAAAATTGTGTTGACAACTTTGGCTTTTAAAGCGGACCTACGGTTGGAAATTATTTGTCCTGCTTTACTAAAAGTGCGCTCACTTAAGCACGACGTGGCAGGTACACATAAAATCTGCTTTGCCAATCCCCTTAATTCTTTCTCTTTTTTATCCTAAAAATAAATGGCTAATGAGTTTTTTATGGAAGTGGTATTGATTTCAATATTTACCTTTCAATATTCCAATGGGTTACTGTATTCTGGCTCAATTGGTTTTTGCAGATATTGACGCACTATGACGCACAATTGTATCAGAAGTAGGAGACGCTTTCTGTGCACAGATTTTATTTTGCAGAAACCTAAACTTTGGCCGTTTTGATGTTGATGGGTGACTTCTATTTAGGAGCTTTGGAAATTATATCTTCAATGGCTAGTTGCAGAGCTTTCGTAGCCTCCTCAGAATCCGTCGGCGATGAAAAAACTAGCTTCTTGAATGGATCAATTAGTGTGGCAATCCTTGGAATTTATCGTGTTTCGTAAGCTGCTAGCCTGTCCGTAAATGTTTTTTCCAATAATAATAGCGTTTCCCTCGGTATGTAGCTTTTTGCTGTAGATTTTAAATTACACAATTTTATGCCTACGTACTAAAAACAAAAACCTCCGTATGCTCTTCTGACCTTTACAAGCTCACCGGGACTGCCAGTCAAGTTATTTCGTCGGTGAGCAGGATGTGGAGCCTGGTAGTACTCCCTTCCTTGTTAAATGGCCTAGAGGCGCACGTCCTTCATCCCTGGTTTCGCTGGGTAGTTTTCCTCCTGCCTCCGTATAGATGTACGTCGCCTGTATTAGCCTTCAGTTCTGTTGGTCATCTCGTCGGCTCGGACCCGCTTCATCATATCCCTGATGATGTTATGTCCCCGCTCCCACGAGTCGCTGTTCTCCATCATTGCCGCGATCAAACCTCAAGCCGCCAGGGCTGAGCGGGGCACCGATCATCGCCCTTAGCTGCACCCTCTCATCCGTGAACCTGGAGCAGTGCATGAGTACATGCTCTGCTGTTTCCTCAGCATCGGGGCAGTGGAGGCATTGAGCTGCCTCTACGTGGTGGAACCGGAGTAGGTACGCCCGGAAGCAACCATGGTCCGTGAGGAACTGGGTGAGGTGGTAGTCCAGTTTTTTGTGGCGGCAGTTGGCCCACGCCGTTAAATCGGGGATGAGTTGGTAGGTCCACCTCCCCCGTTGCGATGTTATCCAACTGGTCTGCCACTCTCCCATCAGTCGCTCGTGAGCCTCCAGCCGGGTAGCACCTTCTCGGACCTGACAAATAGCCTTTATCTCCAGGTCGATTGGCGGCAAGCCTGCCAGTGCTAGTGCTGCGTCTCCAGATATGGTCCTGAAGCCTCTAATGAGCCTAAGGGTCATAGACCGTACCGCCGCTCGTGCTCCTTTCAAGTAAGTGCCTTTCTTGGTGGCGTTGCTCCATATTGGTGCAGCATAGAGCAGCGTTGCCTTGGCTACCGCCACCAGTAGTTTCCTTGCCGGGTAATTTGGACCTCCTACATTGGGCATAAGCCTGGACAAGGACGCAGTTGTTATTGCTGCTTTCCTGCTTGCGTAGCTAGCATGGTCCTTAAAAGCTAGCCTGTGGTCTATCATTACTCCCAGGTATTTTAAGGAGTCTTGTGATGCCACCTGTGTCCCGTTGACCGTGATCAGCATTCTTTCCACCTTCTTCCTGCCGCTTAATAGGACAGCCTCGGTCTTGTGTGCCGCAATTGTTAGGCCGGCTTTCTCTAGCCAGTCGGTGGCCATAGTAATTGTCGCGTTGCACTTATCTTCGAGGGCTGCTATCGTCTTGGCCACTGCAGTTATTGCCACATCGTCCGCGAAGCAATGTAGCTCAGCTCCTAAGGGCTTGTTGATGCCCAGGATTCCATCATACATGATGTTCCACAGGATTGGTCCAAGCACAGATCCTTGTGGGACTCCTGCAGAAACACTGTAGCATCTCGGGCCGGCGTCCGTGTCGTACCAGAGGACACGATCCGTGAAGTAGCTTCCAACGACGATCCTGAGGTACTCCGGGATACCCATCCTATGCATGGCGCTGAGGATTACTGGCCATCTGGCGGTGTTGAAGGCGTTCTTCACGTCCAACGTGACGATTGCGCAGTACTCCTTCCTTCCACCCAGCCATCTATCGCCATCGAGTGCGTTCTCGGCGATGTTTCTCACCGCCATAAGTGCGTCCAGAGTGCTCCTGCCCTACCGAAATCCGTGCTGCTGCGTACCTAGGCCGTTGCTGCTCTCGGTGATTGCCTCTATTCGAGCATATAGGATGCGCTCGAATAGCTTGCCCACGATGTCCAGTAGGCACAGCGGGCGGTAGCTAGTTGCGGCGTGTGCTGATCCCTTGCCTTTCGGCAGCAGAACTAGTTTTTGGCTTTTCCACCTCGTCGGAAAGACCCCGTCCAAGAGACACTGCTGGAAGGTTTCCCTGAATATATCGGGTCTAGTTACCGCCGCTGCCTTGACGACTGCTCCAGGAATTCCATCCAGGCCAGGAGCTTTGGTGGGCTTGATTCGCTTGGCTGCATCCACAAGTTCGAGGTCTGTAATGCTCGGGAAGTCATAGGGGGGGGAGCTACTGCTGTTGGCCGCCATAGAGTGGTCTGCCTTGGGAATAGTTCTGCTACTATGCTAGCCAGAACTTCCGGGTCAGTTGGAGTTGCCTCTCTCTTCCTTAGCTTGTTAGCTACGAGTTTGTAGGCGAGTCCCCAGGGCTCTCTATCCACGGTCTCTAGCAGTTCCTTATAGGCCCGCGCTTTGGCTGCCAATATGCCGTGCTTAAACTCTGAGCGTTTGCTTCTGAAGGCCTCCATGAGTTCTGCGTGCTGGGTGCTGCCTCTGGCTCGTTGCGCCCTTCTCCTTGCCCTTAGGCATTCCGAGCGTAGCTTGCTTAAGTTGGCGCTCCACCAGTACACTGGGGGCTTGCGCTGCTCTTTTTTCCTCCTTGGCATGGTTGCGTCACACGTTGCCTCAAGTATCTTCATGAGGTCGGCCGCCATTGGATCTGCGTGTCCATTTGTGATCCGAAGTGAGTCGATTTGGTATGCCAGCATATCCTCGTCCATCTTCCTCGAGTCCCAGGCTTGCCCGACTGATCTTCTCTGCCGCCTCCCAGTCGTGCCCTTCGGTAGGATGCAGAAGGAAATCAGTGCGTGGTCACTCAGCGTTACAACGTCGTGGACCGTCCAGCTCGCGTTAGCCACTAACCCTCTGCTGGTGTAGGTGATGTCGATATAGGACGAACCCCTATCGTTGTTGAACGTTGGTTTGCAGCCGTCGTTCAGCAGTACCAGGTCCAACATAAGCATTGTGTTTATAACTGCTCGGCCTCTGAGATTGGATAGCCTGCTGCCCCATGCTTCTGCCCATGCATTGAAGTCGCCCGCGATGATCTTCGGGCCGCGTCCTCTCGCATGGCTGCCCAGCACCTCCATCATATCCTCGAACTGGTCTGGGGTGTCGCTAGGGGGGGCGTAGCAGCTGTAAAAATGCACTCCTTTTATTTTTGCATATGCTAATCCGCGCATCGGCGAGGCCGCCAATTCCTGTATGTGCAGGTTGCTGCAACACTTGATGGCTACTTTACCGGTCTCGTCCAATATCATTGTGGGGTTGCCTCGGACCGGGTAATAGGGTTCGCTCAGAAGCATGATGTCTACCTTGCGCTCCGCCGCAGTTTGGGCCAGGAGGCTCTGAGCAGCTGCGCAATGGTTAACATTGAGCTGGACAATCTTAATTTGCTCCTGCATTATGCTGGGACTTTGCTTCTTTGAGGCTGGCTCTGTATGTCGGGCAAGCGAAACAGCCCGTCGGGTGGTTTTTGTCCACTTCGTCGCTGCATATTAGGCACTTTGGTGGTGCAACACATCCCCTTGCCTTGTGTCCTCGTTCACCGCGATCGCATCATTCGCGGTCATCAGGCTATCTGAGTCCCATCCCGCATCCTACGTAGTCCTTTGATGTCCTCTGGTTTCAGCAGAATGCCTTGAAATTGGGAGACCAGGCGGCTGTGGAGATCATCTGCTGTCGTGGCCTCATCCAATCCACTGCAGGATAGTGCTATTTCTTGTGTACCCGTACGTACCGAAGCCATGTCCTTTAGCGTTGCTTCCAGCTCGGTCTTAAATTTGGGGACGCTGTCTGAGACTTTTCCCTCTACTTCCAGCAGTAGTTCCCCTTGCTGAGTTCTGCGGACTTTGCGAACATGTTTGCCCAGTTCGCTGAGGTTCGGGTCCGCTTTCAGTTTCCGGAGCATTTTCGCATACGAGGCCTCTCCCGTCTTCTTTAATATAAGTGCCTCCGGCTTCTTCCTCAGGCGTTTAGGCTGCACTTTTTTCCACTCGCCTCCGGTGCTAGCCTCCTTGGCGACGGATGCATAGCTGCGCGGCTTGGGCGCATTTTCTTTGGGTTTTGCTGTACCATCTGAGCTCACCGCGGGGTGGTTGCCGCGTTTGGGTGCCTGTACTTTAGGCTCCTGAACTTTGGGCATCTGTCCCTTTGGCGGTTCCCATGCTGGTGTAGCCTTTTTTCCAGGCTTTTGGGGTCGGTTTGGGTTGAAGCGTTTGTAGAGAGATTCTCTGTAGCGCCGCCTTCGTGAAGCTCTATGGCCCTGTTGCTGAGAGCCGAGAGTTCCAGGAGTACGCTCTTGTCCTCTATGATGACATGACGCCGAATTTCGAACGCGGATAATATCGCGTTAATTTTGTTTCCCATCCTAGCGAGGATACTCCGCAGATCTTCATTTTTGAATCCCGCGGCGAAGTCCAAAGGCCTTATAGGCGATCCCGTTGGAGATTTTCTTTCTTTTTTGTTCGATGGCACCCTGATGACGTCCTTTGCCTTCGGGTTGCTCGCATTAGTATCGCTGCTGGCTACAGGGGCCGAGTTGTCCAGCTCTGCCGCACTTCGGGGGCTAGTCGGTATATCCTCCAACACAACCGCCACAACCGCCGGCGTAGGGGTTCCCGCGGCTAGGTCTAAAGGCCCAATAGGCGATCCGATTGGTGATATCCTTGCTTTCCTGAGTGACGGCACGCTGATGGCGTCCTTTGCCTTCCGGTTACACGTATTGATGGCGCTGCTGGCTGCAGGGGCCGAGTTGTCCAACGCTGTATCACTGCGGCGGCAAGTTGGTAAATCCTCCAGTGCATATGGATGGTATTATGCTGGAAATGGTAACTACTGTGTGTCATTAAACGGCTTCAAAATTTGGCAAATCTCCTTCAAAGCTTCCACATCTTCAGCTGTCAGGCTCGATGGGGCTCTTGGCGTTTGACACAGAACTTTGTTTACTACTTCGTTTAACATCACAATTCGATCCGTCATCAAAAATGCACTGTTCCACCATGTTGGTACTTCTTGGATTAAGCCCAAAGGTTTGGCGATGTCCTGTGCATCCTTTAATTTGGCGTAAGCAATGGTACTTGATTTGAAAAAACTGACAATCCGCTTGCATTTTTTCATTATGGACTCCAGTTTTAAAGCCTCTTGCACTACTAAATTAAGAGTATGCGAAAAACAAGGCAAGTTTATCACTTTTAAAATATCGCATGCATTCTCCATATTTTTTGCGTTGTCAGTAACGATTGCAGAAGCTTTTGAGTTCAGCTCCCATTCTGACAACACAGCTGATAATGTATCAGCAATATTAATGGCCTTATGGTTGGTGTCCGTTAAGAGCTGGCGGGTTGATAATAGTGCAGACTTAAGTTCAAAGTTGGTGGTCAGAAAGTGACAAGTTACAGCAATATAACTGTCGTTGGCAGTTGAAGTTCATAGGTCTGTCGTTATAGCAACATGCTCTGTACTTTTCAAAATTTCGTTTAAGCCACATTTCACTTCTTCAAATTCTCTATTTAGAAACACGTTTTGAAGCTCCACGAGTTTACGTAATCCGCTGTCATTAACCATACTGAATGGCTGAATATCACGCGATATCATGCGTGATATAAGCTTGTCAATGTAAAGCTTTCTGGGTGAATCGCTGTCATTAACCGTACTTAATGGCTGAATATCACGCGATATTATGCGTGATATAAGCTTGTCAATGTAAAGCTTTCTGGGTGAATCGCTCTTTAAGCAAGTTTCGCGCTGAAAGAACTTATTTATTGGACTTTCTTGAGGCTCTACTGAATCCAGATATTTTGGGTGCAATCTTTTGAGGTGCTGCCATAGGTTTAATGTGTTGCTATTTGTTTTCAGTTCCAATCCACAATAGTTGTACAAGGCAGTTGGCACCTGCTTTTTAGTTTTTGTAAAGTGATTCCATACAATGGAACCCCCTTTTTTTTTGGTATGGGACTAGCTTGTGCCTCATTTTCCTTTTGAGCAACTGCAATACAATATTATTGGAAAATAAATTTGTACTACAAGCCCCTTCATAAATTAACTAAAATGTGTTTCCACAGTTAGTGGATTTAACTTTAGTTAGTTAATTTAACTTACTTTTCACAAATTTGTCCATAACTGTTGAAACTGTCACCAACACAACAAAAAAACGGAAATTATGAAAAAAATCGATTTGCTCAGATAAAAAGAATTTTAATGATTTCGCCAAAAAATCGATTATTCGATGTTGACATCGATTTCTTTTCCAGCTCTAGTGTCCACTATCACTATGTCGAAAGCATGTTCAGGGGTATCAGTATTAGCCATTGGAGTTTTTGTATCATTGGTTACTTTAGCTTATGGTATTTTTGACATATTTTTATGCAGTCTGTTATTTGTTTAGACATACCTTTCCAATAATATTTTTTTTTTACCTTGGTCAAGATTTCTGAAATGCCTGTATTTCCTCCTAGTAATGGATCGTCGTGTAGAAAAAATAGCTTCTTTTTTTTCATTACTTATTAAAGTCACCGGGTTGAGTAGCGCTACTCAAAAATTTATTAAATATTTTATTGTCCATTTTTTTTAAATAATCAATTGAAATGTATTTAAAGATATTTTTCCACGGTGCCACGGTTGTCTGATTTTGTATATACCGGCCTGCTTTTCAAGCCTTTGAAAAAATTGATCTAAATCAAGAACTCCATTTGTATATAAATCATCAACATCATATCTTGCAGTAATTTTTTTCCATGTTTTAAGAAACATATCATATTTTTTACTTGCAAGGTCACTAAATTACATAACTCGTCGTTCTTGATGACTTGGTATACTTTGGGCATTGAAGCCTTTTCTATCAATTGCGTATGCAATTCAGATTTATTTGTTTTTCCTGCGCAGGATTTTTGTCTACTTTGAAATCTTATAGTGACTTTTATTATATTTCTAATATTTTCTTTTAGTTCTTTGATGGTTATTCTAAATAATGCATCAGCTACGTAGTTTTCTCTGCCTCTCAGATACTCAACTGTAAAATTATATTCCTCCAATTCAAGTCTCATACGAGTTAATTTTAAGCCAGGATTAGTCATTGAAAACAAAAAGGTGAGTGGTCTATGATCTGTTTTGACTGTAAAATGTTCACCGTAAATAGAGGGTTTAAAATGAGTTATTGCCCAATGTATTGCTGCTAACTCCATCTCGGTTGTACTATTATTACTCTCACCCTTTGTGAGCGATCTAGATGCATATGCAACTGGAAGTTTGGTTTTGAGATAAAACTGCGCCACACGCCATACAAAATTCTTTACTAAAATCAGGGTGTTGCAAGGGAGTTGGTTCCATCAGTTTTGTTTTTAAATGCAAAAATGCTTTTTAAAAATCTTCTGTCCATTCAAAAGGAAAATTCTTTTTAGATAAAAAAGTTATGTACCGTGAATAGTCGGCGAAGTTTTTAATAAATCTCGTGTAATAGTTACAAAATGCAACAAAACGTCTTGCGCTGTCTGCATCATGGGGTACTGGATAATTTTGGATAACATCACACTTCGTCATCCTTTATTATTTAATATTCCTTTATCCGTGCATTTATGTCCAAAAAGGTGACTTCACGCATAAAAAATAAACATTTCTGAGGATGTAATTTAAGATTGTATTCCCTACATTTGTCAAAAACATCTGATAAGTTTTTATTCATATGCTTTTCGGAACAACAACAGATCATCCATATAGAGAAATGCTTGCGAAAACTCAAACCCAGAATATGAAAAAGTCATCATTCTTTGAAAGGAATTAGGCGCTATTTTCAAACAAAACGGTAATCGCGTGAAACGATATGAGCCGCTTGTTGTTAAAAATGAAGTAATATTTCTTGAAGCCTTCTAGATCATTTTGGTGTAAACCTGACATCAAGTTCAGGCACAAAAATATTTAGCTCGACACAGTCGATCCAAAATGTCAGCAATTCCAGGAAGTGGAAATTTATCAGACAACTTTTTTTTATTGATTTGACGATAGTCAATTTTTTTTTGTTATTGAAAAATCGTTCATCAAAAAGGAACTTTGTTTTCGGTGCTAAATTGAATTATTTTTCATAATTTTGTGTTTTGTTATTCCCGCACTTCCCGCCTATCACCAGCGCAGCTCTGCGCAGCAAGCTGGTAAACAACCCCTTTGCCCTCCTCTCAAGCAAAGAAAACGACGATGAACATGACGAACCCGAAACTGCCTCAGAGGCAGTGGCATCCAAAACAGAAGAGAAACCAATCCCGATCCCGAAGACCATCAAGCCTCCCCCGATCAACATCGCAGACGTGACCGACATTACAGCGGTTGTCAAGATGATACCGACTCTACTCGGAACCAAAAAGGATTTCTCGTACAAAACGGAGAGAAATAATAACGTACGTGTAATGATGCCAGACAAGGAGTCCTACACAGCCCTACGCCAGCACCTCGTGGCACATAACAAAAGCCACCGCACCTTCCAACCAAAGGACGAGAGAGCGTACAGTGCGGTCATCAAGAGACTTCACCACTCAACGGACCAGACTGAAATTAAAGAAGAACTCCACAAATACGGCCGTACTGTGAGGGATCTGCACAATCCCATTATCAGGAAATCCAAACAACCACTAGGCATATTTTTTGTTAATCTAGAACCAGCGAGCAACAACACAGAGGTTTACAAAATAAACAGGATTTGCAGTTCAGTCGTCACCGTAGAGCCCCCATTGAAGTTCAACGATGTTCCACAATGTTTCAGATGTCATGGGTTCGGACACACCCAGCGCTACTGCTTCCTGGAACATCGCTGCGTGAAATGTGGTGGTTCTCACGACTCTAGGTCATGCACCAAAAAAGATGACGAGAAAGCAAGCTGTTTACATTGCCAAGCTGATCACCCTGCGTCGTTCAGAAGATGCCCTGCCTACAAAAAGGCAAAGGCCCAGCAATCTCCTAAAGCCAGACCCGTTGAGAGTAGCAACAAACCACATCTCATCCAGATACCAACTATCATCAATGGTACGAGTTATAGGGACGTACTTCTAGGAAAGCGACACAGCGAACGAATCCCCAACAAACCCCTCAAACCACTCCCAAAGCCCCACAACCCAACCAGCTTGAAACGATGCTTGCCCGCATGGAAGGATCGATTGAGAGGATGATGGAAAAGTTGATATCGCAGATGTTATCGCAGATGTTTTCGCAGGTGATGCAGTTTATAGCTCCCATCCTCAACAGAAAGTAATGCAAATAAGTCTCAATATAGTATTTTGGAACGCAAACGACCACCAGAGGTGCAAAGCCGAGGTAGAGCATCTCATCAAAACAGACAATATCGATGTTCTTCAAGTTTCGGAATCCCACTTTTGTCCCAGATCCTCCTTTAACATTAGCGGGTACGAACTGTTACATGCCAACCATCCATCGGGCAGAGCACGCGGAGGAGCAGCTATGCTCATCAGGAGTGGCATTCAGTACACGGAACTTCCCGCGTTTCAGGAGGAATGGGCTCAGTGCGCCGTGACCAGGATTTCTAGCCCACATGGAGATGTCACCATTGATGCGGTTTACTTCCCACCCAGACACTCGATAACCGAGACCCACCTTCAGGACTTCTTCGAGGCCCTTGGTCCTCGGTTTATAGCAGCCGGAGACTTTTACGCCAAACACTCCTGGTGGGGGTCCCTCACAAAGATCACCAACGGCAGAAAGCTTTATAAGTACCTGCAGCGGAAAAGTCTGGACTGCCATTCACCTGGAGAGCCCACACACTGACCTATCCACCCTTCAAAGCAGCCGGATCTGCTGGACTTCGCCGTCTCCAAGGGCATAGGACACTCTAAGATAACATGCTCAAACTACGATAAACTGATATCCGACCACAGCGCAGAAAACTTGCTCCTAAACATCCCCGTCCTCAGAAAAACCCCGCCTAGAAGACACACCGGGAAACACACAGATGCCCCCAAGTTAATGTTCTGGATGCTTTCCTGGAAGGACAAGCTATCCATCCTACGGCATGACTCCTTCCATAGATTCCTTAAGGAGCTGGAACCTGGAGACTCGCAGCACAACCTGCGGAATGTCACGAGGCACATAAAAAGACCTGCGAAGAAGATATCACCCGTACGCAAAGTGGACGGTTCGTGGTGTCGGTCTGAGGTCGAAAGAGCGGAAGCCTTTGCTGACCATCTACACAGTACATTCCCCTCTTTTGACAGATGCACTGCAGAAGAGCGTGCTGCCACCATTAGGTTCGTAGACAGCATAAGTGCTCCTGGCCCACCAATACAACCCGCCAATACAGCCCTCCAATACAGGCTGCCAATACAGCCAGTCGTACCAGAGGAGATTGCGCAGGAGATCGTGTCCCTAAAAATGGAAAGTCACCAGGTCCTGACCGAATCGATGCAACAGCACTGAAAATGTTGCCCCTAATCTGTTCCCAAAGGCTGGCTAGCATCTTTAACAGCTGCCTCCGTCTAGGGTACTTCCCGAAAGAGTGGAAGCGTGCTGAAGTAATTGTCCTCCTCAAGCCTGGAAAACCTGAAACCAATCCAGCTTCTTATCATCCGATTAGTTTGCTGGCAATCGACTCCAAAATACTTAAAAGAGTATTTTTGAGCAGAGTACTGGACGAGGCCGGACTGATCCCTGATCACCAGTTTGGCTTCAGATGCTTCCATGGAACACCTGAGCAATGCCACCGGACTGTTGAGAGCATAATTGAGTCCCTCGAAAAGAAGGAGTACTGCTGCGCCGTTATGCTGGATGTCAAACAGGCGTTTGACAGAGTCTGGCACACTGGACTACTTTTCAAAATTAAATCCCACCTACCAAGTTCCCATTTCGCCTTCCTCAAGTTATACACAGAGGGAAGAGAATTCCGAGTGAGATGCGGTTCATCAATCAGCACACCTAAGCCCATAAGAGCAGGAGTACCACAAGGCAGTGTTCTTGGACCCATCTTATACACACTCTACACAGCGGACCTCCCCACCACCCCGTCCCGGAACCTCACAGTAGCCACTTATGCCGATGACACCGCATTCCTAGCCTCCGCCACAGATCTTAAGGAAACATCAGCCATCATCCAGAGGCAACAGGATGCCCTCGATCCACGGCTGAAACGTTGGAACATCGTGGTCAACGCGGAGAAATCCTCACATACATCCTTCGCACTACGCAGGGGAGAATGCCCCCCCGTCACACTCAACGGGGAAACCATCCCAACGAATAACACTCACAAATATCTACTGCTGACCCTGGACCGCAGGCTCACATGGAGTCCACACCTAATCAACAAGCGCAACCAGGCTAACCTACGACTTAAACAACTGCACTGGCTCCTGGGGAGAAGGTCCAAGCTCAAAGAAAAATTCAAACTGTTTATTTACAAAGTAGTTCTGAAGCCAATCTGGACATATGGGAAACAGTTGTGGGGCACGGCAATCCAGCGGTTTCAGAATAAATGCGCCGAGAACAGTTTCGAACGCCCATCCGTACCACGAAAACTCAATAATCCATAAAGAGCTTGGAATTAGATGAGTAGCAGAGGAGATCACTCGTCTCAGCGAAAGATACATAAAAAGACCGGACATCCACCCCAACCACCTGGCCATCAACCTCCTAGATAATAGTCAATCCCTAAGACGCCTAAAAAGGAAACAGCCGCTTGACCTCCCCTACCAATAGATACCTAAGTCAACCTCATTAGATATACATTCCATGTACCTCCCTTAAGTCAAAGTCTCCCCCAACCCATTTAATGATTGTCCGGATAGATTTTAAATACAAAATAAGAATGTTAAAAAAAAAAAAAAAAATTCGTTTTTTTTTATAACTCTGGAAGAGATTTTTTAATAATAAAGTGAACTATTATATTCCGATACTAAAAGTTCAACTATCCTATCATCGATCAATTTTTGTACTTGTCCTTCAGAATCTGAATATGAGGATTTCTTGAATATTGTATATAGAGGGGATCGTCATCTTTCAATCTCAGTTTCTGCTTATAAAAATTGTTTGCCGATACTGGTTCCGTTGTCAGAATAAATATATCTGTATATTTACTACACAGCTTTTTTAATTGTGTTTTAAATTGTGGGGGAAATTTTGTTGACAATTGGGATTTTACAGCTTGTTCTCTTGTTTCTTCATTAGTTTGAACTACATTATAGTTCGAAAGTATATAGTTAGTAGTATATTAGTTTAGTAGTGATATTAGTAGTTTTTTTTACCACTACGCGAAAAATGATGTTGCTGATTTTCTTTTTGACCAGATTCTCGAGCCAAGTTACAGTCAAGAACAGTGCGGTCGTGTTTATTTTCTGTGCTCCGAAAATATATAAAATACTCTAAGTGAAAAGTGAATACCTAACAACAATTTACCACAAAAAATTTGGCAAAACGGCTTTCATTGCGATATATAATCGCTCATTAAAATAGTTGTGCAAACTCCCTTCCTTTGAACAACTATTATATTTCATCTCTATTTCATCATCTATTTCATTTCATCATCAACAGAATAAACATATAAAAACCAATCCCCGAACTCTCACAATGAGTCAAAACGACATTCGGGTTGCGGCTTTGGCTTCTTTCTGTCCCCTTCGTCAGTGCTGCGAGGTAGATCCATATCAATATCTGCCAGTATTCCAAATCTGTTGGACTCTTGGGTCTCAGATCTCTGAATTAGAGTGTGCCTATTGAACTTTATTTTATTTCCTGTCGCAGAGTTATGTGGGCTCAAGTTTCTTTTAATTTGGATGTAGCGATCCAATCCAGCTTGCAGTGTTTTTGGTTTTATTGCTGATTCAGCAGAAACGAGCTTTGCAATCGCCACCGTGCGTACGGCCGATACTGTTGTAGTATTTGTTATGGTTGCAGGCGCAGCAGTTAATGAGGTCTACATGTTGGTTATCGTAGGTAAATTGTTGGTTTTTAAATTATTCACTTTTCAACTGAAATATTTTGTATATTTTCGGGAAAATTCTATTGAAACAAAAACATGCTTGGTAAAACTTGTACTATATCACCATTAAGGAATATCACTGGTAGTTGGGCCCGCAGCGATAAAGATACAGCTACAACATTTGCAACGCATTTTCAACGTGTGTTCCACCCGAACCCTGCTACAAGCTCGTTTTTATTGCCATGAGCCACATGAGCCAATCGAATTTCATGCGAATAAAATATCTAAAATCATCAAGGATAAACTAAATCCAAAAAAGACCCTAGGATTTGATCTAATAACTCCAAAGATGATTATCGAGCTTCCATACTGTACTGTATGTACTATTTCCTTGTTTTTTAATGCTATCACTAAACTTGGGTACTATCCAGAGAGATGAAAAAATCGACCAACGGCAGGAGAGGACCGCTCAGTTTTCTCATCGTACAGGCCTATTGTCTCTTGAATCTAAAAAGGTCTGATGACCCGTATTACCCCCTACTTGAGGACACACAACCTTATTCCAGCTCATCAGTTCGGTTTTCCAGAAAAAAATGGAACTATTGAACAAGTAAATCAAATAACATCAGAAATATGATCTGCTTTCGAAAAACGGGAATACTGCACTGCTATATTTTTGGATGTCTCTCAGGCTTTTAGTGTTGGCTAGATGGATTAATGTTCAAAATAAAATCAATGCTTCCCCAAAACATCCACAAAATCATGAAGTCGTATCTCTACAACAGAACCTTTGCTGTGAGATGCAACTCTGACATGTCCGACGACCATGCTATAAACGCTGAAGTTCCCCAAGGTAGCGTACTCGGACCAACACTATACGTCCTTTATACAGCAGACATACCCACAAGCAGACTACTAACAATGCAATCAGTAGTAACATTGTGATCATGCAAAGGGCCCAATCAAAGATACTGAGAACAATCACTGAGCACCCTGGGATACCCGAAATGAAAATATACAAAGAGACCCTAATATCAGATCCGTCAGAGATGAAATAACCCATAAAAAACAAAACGTACATGAGCAAATTAACGTCACACCCTAATCACCTTGCGAGAAGTTTAACACGGGTTTGCGACCGATCCCGACTTCGCCGCAACGACCTTCCGACCCAGCGCTGATCATTAGGTCCTTTTTTCCAGACGACAGCTAAAAAGACTGTTGAATATTGTTTACAATTAAGATTTGAAAACTTATTGTTAGTCTCATAATTCCTGAGAAGATCCAATAAATACAGCAAACTTATAAAAAACAAGTGAGAAAAGTTATCTTCGGCTTGCCGAAGATGGTATACCCTTGAAAACAAAAAAGTTTCCCATACAAAGACTTGTTTTCAAATCGATCGTTTATATGGCAGCTATATGATATAGAAGTCCGATCCGGACCAAACTTTTACAAATCGTGTATGGCTATATCAAATGAATAAATGTTAAATTCGGTTGCAATAGCTTGGAAAACAAAAAAGTTTTCCATACAAAGACTTGTTTTCATATCGGTCGTTTGTATGGCAGCTATATGATATAGTGATCCGATCCGAATCAAACCTTCAAAAATTATGTATGGCTATGTCAAATGAATAAATGTTGAATTCGGTTGCAATAGGTTGGAAAACAAATAAGTTTCCCATACAAAGACTTGTTTTCATATCGGTCGTTTGTATGGCAGCTATATGATATAGAGGTCCGATCCGGACCAAACTTTTACAAATCATGTGTGGCTATGTCAAATAAATAAATGTTGAATTCAGTTGCAATAGCTTGGAAAACAAAAAAGTTTTCCATACAAAGACTTGTTTTCATATCGGTCGTTTGTATGGCAGCTATATGATATAAGGATCCGATCCGAATCAAACCTTCAAAAATTATGTATGGCTATGTCAAATGAATAAATGTTGAATTCGGTTGCAATAGGTTAGAAAACAAATAAGTTTTCCATACAAAGACTTGTTTTCATATCGGTCCTTTGTATGGCAGCTATATGATATAGTGGTCCGATCCGGACCAAACTTTTACAAATCATGTGTGGCTATGTCAAATAAATAAATGTTGAATTCAGTTGCAATAGCTTGGAAAACAAAAAAGTTTCCCATACAAAGACTTGTTTTCATATCGGTCGTTTGTATGGCAGCTATATGATATAGTGGTCCGATCCGACCGATTCTTAAACATGATCTGCGTGCAACTAAATAATAATGAAAATAATGATCTGGTAAAAATTTCAAAACGCTAGCTTTAAAACTACTGTCTATTTTTTGCATAGAAACAGACGGACAGACGGACATGGCTATATCGACTCGGCTGTTGATGCTGATCAAGAATATATATACTTTGTGGGGTCGGAGATGCTTCCTTTAATGCGTTACACATTTCTGGACAAAATTATAATACCCTTTTTCAAGGGTATAAAAATTACCCGCCAATCAGGAATAAAATCGGAGTTAATTGACCTTTTATTTTGATCAAACTGAAACGAATTGCATCTAAACTTTTAGAGTTAACTTGTAGCCACAATATGTGCAACTATCAGATGATCGGTTACAACTCATAAATCTAGGGCACGGCCAACAAATGCGGACATGCTGCATTACCATAAGTGCCATAAAATATTCCTTCTATATAAGGAAATTCCAATGATGGAACCTACCTACGACCTACCCCCTGCTGTAACGAACTCTTTGGTTCTTATGTATGCAGACGACGTTAAGCTTTGTCTTCAATACAAATCCCCTTCTGCCCAATATAAACTTCAGTCGGATTTGGACAATTTTCAAAATTGGTGTTCCATCAATCTCTTAAAACTTAATGGGTCGAAATGTAAGCTTATGTCTTTCTATCGTTCGTGCCCTAACCAGGCCACATACTTTCTCTATGGGATTTCCTTAGATAGATTAACCCAGGTTAATGATCTTGGTGTCCTATTAGATGCTAAACTTAAATTTTCCGACCATATTTCTACTATGGTTCATAAAGCCAAGGGCGTGCTTGGCTTCATTAAAAGATGGTCTAAGGAATTCAATGACCTAAGGGTCATATTACTAAAACATTATACGTATCTTTAGTACGTCCAATTCTGAAGTACGGGTCATACGTCTGAAGCCCTCAGTATGGGGTTCATCAAGATCGCATTGAATTCGTTCAAAAGAATTTCTTGACGTTTGCTCTTAGGGGTCTCAACTGGGAAGCAAATCTTCACCTCCCATCTTATTCTAACAGACTCCTTCTAATTAATCTACCTTCCCTAACCAATCGTAGAAAGATGCTGGGGGTCGTTTTCCTTTATAACCTTATTAATGGTAATGTAGGCAGCCATTCCAAATAGACGTACTAGAAATTTTAGTCCCCTGTTCCTAAGTTGTTGTAGATCTACATATGCCTAGCATGAGCCTTTCAGGGTTTTATTTTCTGACTACAATGATTTATACTCTATTACTTCACTCTGCACGTCCACTTCTATCAAATCCTCAATTCTCACCTACCTCTCAGAGCAAAAAACGAGCTCCACTTTTTCCTCGTAATCTTTTCTAAACTTTATTCTCTCGGATCTATGCCCGCGATCCGAGCAGTACGATAAACGGCAGCGCCCCTCGGTCGGTTGGGCGGGAGTTGGGCTGTACGTTATGCAGTGGGAGCCGCGCGAAAAAAAAAAAATTCGAAAGCCATCTATAATAAAGCCCGTCAGCAATAAATGGCTTGTAGTGTTGAAGCAAAATTCATAAAACATCATGTTGGTATGGAGAAAAATTTGAGCTAAAACAGTGTTGCAAAGGTGGAATGATGAATTTTTAAAAAGGCTTAGGTCTAAGTTAGGTCTAAGTACATAGGTCTAAGTTGTCATTTGACGACAAATGGGGCAAATAGGGGGATAAATTTGTGATATAACATTCGTTGAACGAATTTATCATTTCAGCGCCTGCTCTTGAAGTATCACGAGCGGGTGGCTGATCAGGCTGGCGGCAGTCTCTACTCCTGAGACAGTAGAGATGGCACATTTGGCACAGCCAACATGGCTCGGATGCAAAATTCGTCTGGTCACTTTCACAAACTTTCACAAATCGTGTATGGCTATATCAAATGAATAAATGTTGAATTCGGTTGCAATATGTTGGAAAACAAAAAAATTTATTTTCTATTTTTTCTATTTTTTGCATAGAAACAGACGGACAGACGGACATGGCTATATCGACTCGGATGTTGATGCTGATCAAGAATATATATACTTTGTGGGGTCGGAGATGCTTCCTTTAATGCGTTACACATTTCTGGCCAAAATTATAATACCCTTTTTCAAGGGTATAAAAAGGCCTATCGTATAGACTCCGCCTTCACCATGAACTTTAGTTCTACCAAAGCAAGGAAAAATATATCTATTTTTCACGAAATTGAATACCTCAATATTTGTTAAAACAGAATATATATGATATTTGGATAAGAAGTGTGCGTCAATTGAAAAAAAAACAACATTGGAATGAACAACGGTTATAATGCATTGAGTGAACTACTAGTATAATGTAATGCACATTCGAAAACATGTTAGTAAGCAAGTGGTTCGGGTGGGTCCCACTCGCATTACATTGGGAAAGAAAAACTAGAATTGAATAAGTGAGAAGTGTTGGTTGTATTCGAAATAATTCTAATGCATTCATAAATTGACAAACTAATTTTAAAATATTGTTTTCATATTGGTTCGCCATTCTTATGCTGACGCGTGAAGACGTGTTTTCATCGAGCTCCTATAAAATCAATTTATTTTAGTGAAGTGAATGGTTATTAATAAAAAACAAAAAAAAATATCTAAATGCACCATCGCTCGAATACAAATTCTGCGTTTGAAATAGTATAAGCAAAAGTTTCAAACAAATAAATAAAAAACAAAAAAAAAAGCACTACGAGCCAGAACAACACCGGCTCTCATTACAACGAAACAACGCGTACTTTTCTTATGTCTCCGCGATACCTGCAAACGAAGACAACGAGCGGGCAATAACCCATAACCCAACGAACCTTCTTGTACCAACATATCAAGAAAGAGCGACACAAGCTCCGCTATCTGCAACAACAACAACTGAAGCAATATCGACAGCCCGCTCTACTTCGCCATTGGCTGCACCTGCTCACGCTTTTACTGCGTCAGCGAATACAAAAACAAAAGCCCAAGAGCCAAACGGCACCGCTGCACAACTAGCCTAAACAAAACGCAAACAAAAAAGTTGGGTCGGCCTCGCAGACTGGACTGGACCGCTACATTACAATAAAGCGGAAGCTTAGCCCTAAAACTTCCGATACAGAAAACAAGCTGAAAAATATTCGCGACAATACTACCTCGATCAACAATGAAGCGCCCGCAAATAACAACAGATTCGCTTTGCTGGCAGATACCAACGTGGACGTGCCACTGAAATCCATCGATAACGAACCAAAGAAAATAAAGCCTCCCCCAATTTACATCCGCGATAAGAGCACAAACGGTTTGGCAAATTCTTTAATTGGCCTTATTGGAAAAGATAGCTTTTATATAATACCCCTCATAAGAGGTACTATTAATGAAATCAAACTTCAAAAGAAAACGGAGGAAAACTACAGAAAAGTCACAAACCATCTTACTGCGAACAAAACATGCTTTTACACCTACCAGCTTAAAAGTAGCAAGATTCTACAAGTAGTACTGAAGGGCATTGAACCTGATGTAAAGCCCGAAGAGATAGCTGAGGCCCTAAAGGATAAGGGATTTTGCGTCAAAAGCGTACACAATATCAAAAACAGAAACAGGCAGCCGCAACCACTCTTTAAGATTGAGCTTGAACCAGAAAACAAGCATCTAAAAAAAAACGAGGTTCATCCAATTTATAAACTCCAGCTCCTTCTGCACCGTAGGATTACAGTAGAAGAGCCGCATAAACGTAACGCTCCTGTACAATTTATGAACTGGCAAGAATACGGCCATACGACATAGTATTGCACACTTCGCCCAGTGTGGGTAGTCTGTGGAGATCTCCACGTCTCCACACACTGCCAAGTTAATAAAGAAAATGCAAGCGCGAAAAAGTGCGGTAACTGTGGGGGTAATCACACAGCAAACTACAGAGGCTGTCCAATCTATTAAAAGCTGAAAACCCGTCTCCACAAACGAATGAACACGGCACGGGTACACCAAGGAACAGCTACGCCGACACCATCGGAAACAAATCCAGAAGTACTTTTTTCGAAACCAACAAGTATTGCTCCCTGGACTATACCAAGCACTTACAAGATAAGTTTTGCAAACGTTTTAAAATCAGGTATGACGCCTCCAACCCAAAACTCCCAAACCTCACATGAAGAACACACAAAATTGGACACACAACAAAACTATAGGCCATCTGAGCAGCAAGAAACGAAAACTGAAGCTATGATGCAAGCCTTACAACAGAGCATGATGGAATTCATGACATTTATGCGAACCACCATTCAAGAAATGATGCGTATTCAAAACCTTTTGATACAAATGCTTGTCTCCCAACAATCAAAATAGCTACGTGGAACGCCAATGGTGTTTCACAGCGCAAACTTGAGCTAGCTCAATTCCTACACGAGAAGCATATCCACGTAATGCTTCTTTCGGAAACTCATCTTACAAGCAAATACAATTTTCGAATAAGAGATTACCACTTCTGTGGTGCAAATCACCCCGATGGTAGAGCACACGGTGGGACAGGCATTCTAATTAGGAACCGTATGAAGCACTACTTTTACAAAGAGTTTGCTGAAATTAATCTTCAGGCCACATCTATCAATATACAGCTGGAGGACAACACTCACCTCACACTAGCGGCCGTATACTGATGTATATCGAAACTATTCGAAAAATAACTGCTAATCCGACTGAATTTACACCTGAGAGCCCACAATAGAATCCCAGCCCATCAATTTGGCTTTCGCGATAGCCACGGAACCATTGAACAGGTGAATCGAATAACAGCGGAGATAAGAACTGCATTTGAAAATCGTGAATACAGTACAGCTGTATTTCTAGACGTATCCCAAGCATTCGACAGAGTCTGGCTAGACAACCTTATGTTTAAAGTTAAAACAGCTTTACCCGAAAGCACACTCAAACTTCTAAAGTCATACCTATATGACACAAAGTTTGCAATGCGGTGCAACACTGCTACTTCCACGGACCACGAAATTAAGGCTGAAGTCCCCCAAGGCAGCGTTCTTGGGCCTACTTTATACCTCATCTATACTGCTGACATTCCTACAAATAGTCGCCTAACAGGGTCCACGTTTGCCGACGATACAGCTATCTTTAGCCATTCAAGGTCCCAAATCCAAGCTACAGCACAGCTGGCATTGCACCTCATAGACACTGAGAAGTGTCTCTCTGACGCGAATAAAAGTAAACGAGGAAAAATGCAAGCACGTGACATTTACGCTAAACAGACAAGATTGCCCACCACTTTTGTTGAACAACATACCACTCCCGAAAGCAGATGAGGTAACGTACCTAGGAGTACACCTTGACAGAAGACTCACATGGCGCAGGCACATTGAAGCTAAAAAAACCTATCTTAAACTCAAAGCCAAAAACTTACACTTTCTCATCAACGCTGGCTCTCCGCTCAGCCTGGGCCACAAGGTCTTACTCTACAATGCAGTATTGAAACCCATCTGGACCTATGGCGCACAGCTATGGGGCAACGCCAGCAACAGCAATATTGACATCATACAGCGAGCACAGACGAAGATCCTGAGAACTATCACTGAGGCACCGTGGTACGTTCGGAACGAAAACATCCAAAGAAACTTAAATATTCCACCAGTCACCAATGAAATCACAGAGCTTATGACAAATATCATAGCAAGCTTTCCTCGCACCCCAACCACCTACCGAGAAATCTAACCCAGCTCAGCAATCGTTCCCGTCTTCGACGAAGGGAGCTACCAACCCAGCGAAGAAATTTTTAGGGACGCTTAATCTCGGAACAGTTGGAAAAAAAAACAACTGTTTAGAAAAAATTTGTAATAGTTAAGATTTTTAAACTTATTGTTAGATCTTATTTAAGAGGATTCAATAAATAAAAGCAAAGTTAATATAAAAAAAAAAAAAAATTATTTTCTCCCAATATATTTAGTGTTTCAGAAGGAAAGTTACAGAAAGACAAAAAAACATCTATTTACATTTAAGTTAGCATGGAATACAAATGCATTTTATATAAGTTAGCATGGAACACATGCCAATCTCCAAATCAGCAGTCCAAACAACAAACCCAACAAACCCTGTATATAAAACCCAAGTCACTGAGGGGTAGGGGAATGCACCAGGCGATAAGTCAACCGTACCACGACCCAGCTCTTTTGAAGAATATTAAAGTTAGGATTAGTTAGTTCTTAACAGTTAATTAGTTAATGTAAAATCCAAAAAACGGGAGTAATTCGGATCAATAAAAATTATAATTATCCATATGGATTACAATGTTATAATTATCCTAACGAATTCTTAATTAGTAATAAATTAAATAAACGGAAAAAAATTTCGAATAATAAAGTTTATTATTCACAATATAATCTTGTATTTACTTATATGCATAATATATTTAAGTACGATAAGTAAACAAAAAAAATATGAGTTATGCAGGAATATAAATATTTTTTTGCTAGAATCCCGAATTCCATTCGGATTTTGAATTTTGGTTTTTAGAAAGATATAGAGAAACGTATTAAACTTAAAATGGTGAAATATCCAATACAAGATTTTTCATTTATAAGTTAAAAAAGTCATGGATATAAATTCAAACTTTCGTTTCCCATTTAAACTTTTCGTAAAAATTCGTTTCATTAGAAAATTTAGTTTGACATACAATTGACTTTTGGCTATTTGGCCAGAGTAATTAATTCGCATAATATTTTTATTTATTTTGTATGTATTAATTATAATATGTAATAATACATCCGGAATATTAATGAGTATATTGATGGCGTAAATAGTATATAAATAAAAAAAATTATTTGTTCTTGCGACGATACCTTTGCTTTCGATAAACAAGAAAATCAACCAAAACGTGTTGCGTCGATAGCCGGAAATTCTGAAACTGCCCTTTTCTCTCTCAATTTACCGACTGTAAGGTACGCTATTAGGTTAGTGTCCAAGCAATTTAAAGTAAGTTTCCCAACATTAAAAAGTTGTTGCTGTATAATGATTGAACATATTTATTTGTTAGATGCCACGAGAAATTAAAGAAGTTAAGGACTTTCTTAACAAAGCTCGTCGTTCCGATGCACGTGCAGTAAAAATAAAGAAAAACCCAACTAACACGAAGTTTAAGATTCGTTGCTCTCGTTTTCTTTATACCCTTGTTGTGCAGGACAAAGAAAAAGCAGATAAAATTAAGCAGTCATTACCACCAGGATTGCAAGTCAAGGAAGTAAAGTAGATCAACTTTTATGCTTGCGGCTGGATCGGAATAACATTAGCTAACTGAAATTTGTAAGAAATGATTAAAATAAAATAAATGGAAGTTGCTACTTAAATGAGTTTAAAAAAGATGTTTAGTTCGTAATAGATAAATATACAGTGGGCAAAAAAAGTACAGTACATCAATGTTTTTTTATCAAAATATATAATAAAGAAAAGACTAATTCGCAAACAAAATATTTGAACGAGCCGGAATCGTTCTAGGACAATGTCCTATGGAGTGATGAGTCCAAGTTGAACATTTTTGGTTCGGATGGCTCGCAGAAAGTATGGAGAAAGCCTAACACCGTATTGGACCTTAAAAATGTAACACAAACTGTAAACAGTGGCGGTAACATGATGGTTTGGGACTGCTGGAATTGGGAAACTTGTCTTTATTAAGAGTACTATGGACAAGCATTTATATTTAAACATTTTGAAGGAAAATCTTAGACAGCCCGACCCAGCTCCAGTTGAATGAGACGACACTCCTATATTAGCACGATAACGTCCCAAAATATACGTCATATCTGCTCAAGGAGTGGCTGCTTTACAACTGCAAGCAATTGCATACAACTCCACAATCTCCCGACTTCAATCCTATTGAACAATTTTGGAATTTGTTGGGCAGAAGGATAGGGAAGCACAAAATAACCAGTATAAGAGGGACAAGATCTCAGAAAAGGACACAAAGGTGTTGGTTTACACTATGCAGCATCGCCATCAAGCAGTTATTGCCGCAAAATGAGGAGGTCCAACCAAATATTAACACTATAGAATTAATGATTTTCCAAAGTGTATTTAAACTTTTATGGATTATTTTTAGGGAATTCGTTTTTTATTACCCGTTAATTCATTTAAAATAGTAAAGAGAAATATTTTTAAGTTCTTAGATATATTACCTAAAAAACAATAACATTTTGAATTTTTCCTTTTTGTTTTAATAGTATTTTGATGGGTTTTAGTTGAAAAATCACGGTGTACTTAAATTTTTTTGCCCACTGTATATAGATTCGATTTAAATTTGTTGCTTACCGGCGGATATCATCTTTTTCAAAATTCCAAAGATTGTACTTCGCTGAGTTATCTCTATGAAGGGGTGAATTAAAAGATTCAATACAGCATTAGCAAACGTGTAATCGTTTTGGCTAAAATTTTTTTACCATTAGAAGCTCGATCACCAACATAGGGATCTAAATACAGATATAGTTTGTCAAGAAACTGTTTTCACACTAAAAATAAATGGTATTTTATGATTTTCTATGCAAAATTAAAAGCCTTTTATCAAAATTCATGACATTTTTTTATTAGTATCTATTTATTAATATATTTTTTATCAATATGTAATAAAAAATTGTGTTCCACTTGAAAATATTGCCGGGATGTGGACGTGTTTGCTTGCGTGCCGGGTAGCTTGAGTTAATTCGAATTATTTATTTACTAAAAGATTCTCTCCTGATTCATATTTTAAAATAACATTTTCGTTGATTTTATAGACTCTATTTTATGGTTTTTTCTCTTTATTTTTAATAATTTTGACATTTCAAATTTTAACAAAATGGAATATCAATAAATTATAATCTTGCACATTTTTATTATTTAATTAAACAAAAAAGAACTTATTGAGGTACGAACGCCCAAAATTTGTGACCAAAAGTATCTTATATTTAAAAATTTGACTCATTTACGTGCAAGTAAAATATTAAAACATCAAAACGTGCTTCTAATTTTTATACCCTTGAAAAAGGGTATTATAATTTTGTCCAGAAATGTGTAACGCATTAAAGGAAGCATCTCCGACCCAACAAAGTATATATATTCTTGATCAGCATCAACAGCCGAGTCGATATAGCCATGCCCGTCTGTCCCATTATCCGTCTGTTTCTATGCAAAAAATAGACAGTAGTTTTAAAGCTAGCGTTTTGAAATTTTTTTGCACGCAGATCAAGTTTAAGAATCGGTCGGATCGGACCACTATATCATATAGCTGCCATAAAAACGACCGATATGAAAACAAGTCTTTGTATGGAAAACTTTTTTGTTTTCAAGGGTATACCATCTTCGGCAAGCCGAAGATAACTTTTCTCACTTGTTTATCCTAACATTGTGCAGGCATTTTATCGTTATTACCAGTCTGCCTGGGGAAATGACGTTTTCTGATATTTGCGTTTTATATCGTAATCACATTTTGTGAATTTAACATTTTAAAATTTTATTTTTCAACGGGAAATCGATACGCAGCCGTAAACAAAATTAAAAAATAAAGCGAGCTTCAGGTGGCGCCGGCGCAAATCTTCATTCACTGTAGCCATTCGTGTCGCGCTTGCACAAAGTTTCAGCTAATCAAATCCCGACTTACTTCTCCTCTGTGCTATTAATAGCACTCTCTAACTAGTAGGCACCGAATATAACGGTGCCGGCAAAAGTTCGCCAATAAGATAAAAAACCACTGCACAAGTTCAGCGTGCACTGCCCATTTGGCACTTTATTTCCCCTCAACCTGCGCGCGGCCGCACAAGAGGGGCAATAAAACTCTTGCTTATCAGCAAACATCTTCTGCTTTTGTTTTGGTTGTAAGAGTAACCAAATCAAAAGATAAAAAATAAAAAAAAAAGAAGAGACAATAATAATAATCATCCAATTTTAATATTTAACTGATTAAATAATAACAATTGGCAATGGACAATATTAGCGTGTCTGACATTAAGCTCATTGATTAGCTTAACAAGTCCAGACCTTGTTTATCAAACTATCCTAAATTGAAGGAAATCTCAGGTCTTACTCCAACTGAGCTGCATGCAAAGTTAAGGGAAGATCTTGCTTCACAAGGCCTCTAAATACGTCAACGGAGTCACCATTTTGCCTACTACAGCTTCTGTTACTTTTTCGGTAGCCTCGACCGCAGCTGGTTGCAGCTCAACCACCTGATCATGTGGAGGTCAACTGGCAGGGAGCCTCTTATGGTTAGCGCCCAAGCCAATTGAACAAGCCTAACCAGAAAACATCTGGAAGTTGTCGCCTATTACAGCACATTGAAAAAAATAGTAATACGCTCACATTCCAGCCGGCTTCAGTCTCTTGGCAAAAAGTTCCATCCAAGAAGAGAAGCCTACCAACCTCACCGAAAAGTTCGAAAAAAAGAGCCCATCTCGCTTTAAATAAATTTGCTGCTCTTGCAAACCATAATGACTGTCAATAAGGCGAAAATAGCATGGACATTCTCCAGGTCGAAACCGTTGCAAAAGAAGTATCTCGACAAGCTGAAATTCCGTTCCGACGTACCTGCCTTAGAAAGGCTTCTCGACTCGGCGGTATCGTCTGACTCATATGAACTCAACATCGCGCGTAATGGCAACTATATGCGCAAGTTGCTATATGCGCAACCCCCGTGACGCTGATGCCCACGGAGCTATCACTAAAAAACTATCGGAAGTAAATCTCCAATACACTCACTTCTGCCTCCCGGAAGACAGAGCCTACAGGGTTGTGGTGTGCAACTTGGCTGCTTCTACCCGAGTTGAGCAAATTTTAAATGCGTTCACCTCCCAAGGTCTCGCTGTGGTTAATACCTATAATCCAAAGGTGAAGTCAAAGAATGTTGACTCCTTTGAACCGGATCCAGGCAAGGCTTCTGGCCAAAACTATAAACCATTATAGACCTTAAAAAGGCTATCAACAACCGCTCTAAAGCTCTAAAAAAGCTCTAAAAATAAATAAAGTTGGCCGTCAAAGAGTCAGAGTGGAACTGCCGAGAAAACTGTTAATATGCGTCAATGTTACCGATGTTTTGGCTTTGATCACCAAAAACTATTGCACCAAGGAGCCCAGATGTGGTAGTTGCAGTTTGCCTCATTGGACTGGTTCCAGTCAATGCCAGGCAAAGACCTATGACGACCTGGAGTGCGTTAATTGCCATGGAAAACATGAGGCAACTCACAAGGGCTCCAGAGGCTCAAAAGCCGAAAAACTGGAATCAACATTACTCCCATGACCCGCGTAGAACACCCACAGCCCATGCGCAACATCAAGCAATAAGCTATTCCAGCCTCAATCGTGCGGGAGGGCCTGTCGTATGCAGATGCGTCTAGAACTGGACAACAGAGCACACGACCTGACGGAAAATACTCCCAACAATGAAATTCTATCTCGAATACAAGGTACCAGACTTTTCCAGATACTGCGTTTGCTCCTGGGACAAACGCAAGCGAACCTCAACATCCTAACCAAACGGTAATTGATGGCTACCTCGCACAAATCATCATCTTAATGCAGCAGACCATTGCTGGCTGCAGGCAGACCCACTCACTACCCGTATAACACGAGGAATGTACCTTCATGTATCGACTTCTTCTTGTACAAAGGTATAGCTAGCAGTCTACTATCAGTACGCGATCACTTGCCGCTGATCGCTTCACTAACAACGTCACCTCATAGTACCGCCCCTATTAAGATGCTCGTTCCACCTGGTGCGAATCTAAGGCTTTTCCAGTACGAGCTTAACAATGCCTTTATCCTCAATACAGAGATAAATACAGCAGACGATATCGAGAAAGCGGTTGAAACTTTTATGAAGAAGATCAAAGATGCAGCCCAAATTGCAGCTCCAGGCGGCGCAGTTCACCTACGCAACGTGCGTAGCAGCATCGCTCTCTCTCCGGAAGCAGTAGGACTCTTAACTCTCAAGAATCGTCTCCGGCGTGAGCTCATCAGGACCAATGACCCAATAATTGACAGACTGTACCGAAATATATCAAATCGGGTGAAATACTGGCCATCCTGAAAAGAGAAGCAACTGACGCGTTCCTCGGGAAACCTACTGCCGATGAAAACTCAAAATTCGACCTCTGGAAGCTCACGAAGAGATTCAAGAGACAAGTTGATCCAAAGTTTTCAGTTCTTAGCCCAGATGGCACTTGGGCAAAATCACCTCAGGACAGAGCTGAAGAGTTTGCCATAAACCTGGGGGAAAGATTCCAGCCGTTCGAAACAGCATCGCCAAGACGATTACAACTGGTTGCTGAATCTCTAGAAGCCCCATTGCAGATGGCTCTTCCTGTAAAGCCTATTAACTCACGGAATTGAGAGATGATATCAAATCCCTTCGCCCATCGACAACCGCTCCATTAAGCTGATGCCCCACAGAGCCTTGTTATTCCTTGTACTGATTTTCAACTCTGCTCTTCGACTGGGAAACTTCCCAAGCGCCTGGAAGAAGACGAATATCATTATGCTCCATAAAAGTGGGAAGCCAGCAGAGGAATTAGACTCCTATCGCCCAATAAGCCTGCTTCCAGCATTTGGCAAATTACGTGAGAGGTGCATCCTGAAAAGATTGCTCGAGTCCCGAAAGGTCCAGAAAGCTATTTCAAAGTTTCAGTTTGGTTTTAGACTCAGGCATGGCACACCTGAACAGCTACACCACGCAGTGAACTTTATACTGGAAGGTTTCCATGGAAAGGAGTACGTCGTTGGAGCTTTTCTGGACATCCAGCAGGCTTTCGACAGAGTGTGGCATGAAGGATTTCTTGTTGTACAGGACGGACTGTCCTCCCAAACAAAGAGAGTCAGAGCAGCTGTACCCCAGGGAAGTGTGTTAGCCACTGATACGCTTCAGCTTTATCTAAAAAAATTTGAGAACTGGGCCCTACGCTGGAACATTGCAGTCAATCCGGAAAAGTGTGTTTCCGTGACGTACACCCTGAGAAAAGACCCATCACCTGGTGTGTTTCTGCATGGAGAGCTCCTCACACAATCGAACGCCCACAAATATCTTGGTGTCACTCTGGATAAGCGACTTACATTTCAACGCCATGTAACGGATGTAACTCGGCGGCTCAAAACAAAGGCGAATAGCATGGCTTGGCTCCTTAGGCCTGGAAACAAGCTTTCAATTTCCAACGAGGCCAAAATTTATAAGGTTGTCTTGGCTCCTATTTGGAAATATGGCATCCAAGTGTATGGCATCACCGCAAAGTCGCACTTCAACAAAATTCGTGTGGCGCAGTCGCAAATCTTGCATAAACTATCTGGAGCGGCTTGGTACATCCGCAACAAAGACATTGAACAAGAGCTGAAGGTACCCAGGATATGCGATGTTATAAACAAACAAGCAACCACGTACGTAAATAAATTGGGAAACCACCCGAACCAGTTGGCTCGAAAACTCTTGACGGGGAGACGTGTAATGGGACTGAGGGCGAGAAGGAGGCTCCAGCGCATTCACCCTACAGATCTGCCAAGCAGATATATAAATTAATTGCTTAAATTATACAACTCATGCCTCTAGACTCACTAATTAGGTTTATGTTGGTACATATGTAAATACTCGCTAGAAATTATGAATCTCTGTAGTAAAAGTTATTATAAATAGTAACAGTTGACTGCAATATAAATAAATTAAATTAAAAAAAAAAAAAAGTTGGCACCACTTTTAATAAGATTCCCCAGGTTGACCCACGCCGCAGTCCAAGAGACAGATGGGGAGGGATGACGTAATCGCTCTTTATCGATTCGCGATCCAACACTCAACGAGAGCAGACGTGCCTGCGGATCGACAGCAAGTTTCTTATAGTGCTTTCAGCAGCAGCAACGTTCAATTGGCATACCGGCTAACGGTGCAGGCCCCCACTCGTGCCAGCGAGAAGGCTCTCAGAGCATGGAAGTGCAGCTCGAGCAGCAACTTAAGTTCAAGTTCTTCCCACTTGGAGCCCGGCGCGTAAAAGGCAAGGAGAGAAGCCAGACGTCACACCTAGCACCAGCGCAGCCCTGCAAACTAAGCTGGCAAACAACTCCTTTGCCCTCCTGTCAAGCAAAGAAAACGACGACGAACACAGATGGCGAACCCGAATCTGCTGCAGAGGCAGTGGCACCCAAAACAGCAGAGAAACCGTCGTTCAGAGGATGCCCTGCCTACAAAAATGCAAAGGCACAGCAAGCTTCCAAAGCTATACCCATCGCGTGTAGCAACAAGTCAGCTCCCATCCAGATACCAACTATCACCAATGGTATGAGCTACAGGAACGCACTCAAAGGATCCTTCAGGATTTCTTCGAGTCCCTTGGACCTTGCTTCATAGCAGACGGAGAATTTAACGCGAAACACTTCTGGTGGGGTCCCGAACAAACAACCCTAAAGGCAAAACGCTCCATAAGTTCCTGCACCGCAAAAGTCTGGACTGTAATTCCACTGGCGAGACCACATACTGGCCTTCTGATCCTTCAAAGCAGCCGGATATGCTGGACTTGGCTGTCTCCATGGGCATAGGACACTCAAAAATACAAAAATAACATGCTCCAACTACGATAAACTATCCGATCGCAACGCAGTAAGATTGCTCCTAAACATACCCATCCTCAGAAGAACCCTACCTAGAAGACTCACCGGGAAACACACAGATGCCCCAAGTTAACGTTCTGGATTCTTTTCCCCCTTGAACCCAGATCCCCCTCTTTCCACATATAACCAAAGAGATGCCAATGCTGCTGAGTTCGGGAACCCACCTCCTCCGACTACCCTGAGAACACCTGAAAGAACGGCCCTCGCGGCTGAAAAAAGGCGCCTCAGAAGAGTCTGGTTTTCGTCGCAACCCCAGAAACAAGACCGCTTAATCGTGCCGCCACGGAACTGAACGACAAGCTATCCATCCTATGGCAGGACTCCTTCCATAGATTCCTTGAGGAGCTAGAATTTGCAGACCCGCAGCATAACTTGTTGAATGTTACGAGGCACATAAGAAGACCTGCGAAGAAGATATCACCCGTGCGCAAAGCGTATGGTTCCTGGTGTGGTTCTGAGGTCGAAAGAGTAGAAGCTTTTGTTGACCATCTACACAGTGCATTCTCCCCTTTTGACAGATGCTCTGGCGAAGAGCGTGCTGCCACCATAAGGTTCGTAGACATCCCAAGTGCTCCTGGCCCGCCAATACAGCCTGTCGCACCAGAGGAGATTGCGCAGGAGATCGCCTCCTTAAAAAATTGCAAGTCACCAGGTTCTGACCGAATTGATGCAACAGCACTGAAAATGAATCGTTCACTGAGCTCGCTGTATAATCTTTAATGTGGGATGATTGTATTGTTCAGAGTATAGGTTTGTCTGTTTAGTGTGAAGGTTACATTTCTGCTTTTGGTCTCGTTTATCTTGATCAGCGAGTCCGCAAACCATCTTTCCACTATTTTAAGATGGCAGGCAAGTTGTTCTGTTGCCTTTGCTGGGCATCTAGATCGACTAAGTATTGCGGAATCGTCAGCAAACGTGCAGGTTGTGAGCTGATAGTTTGTAGGCATGTCTGCTGTGTATAAGGTGAAAAGAACGCGGCCCAGCACACTACCTTTGAGGACGCCAGCATTGATAACGCAGTCGGTTGAAGTCGAACTGTCAAACCTGGTTAAGAACTCTATTTTAAAGCGAAAAGTTTCTTATCTTAGTTTCTTATCTTGTGCAATAGTCCTTCCAGCCAGACTCACTCAAATTCTTGTGCAACATCTAAGCATATCGCTGAGCAGTATTCCCGATGCTCGAAAGCGGTACGAATTTCTTTTGTGACCTGTTCAATCGTTCCATAATTTTTGCGAAAGCCAAATTAATGCGATGGTATTGTATACTGTCTTTTAAGGTAAGAAGTTAGTTGCTTTAAAAATTCATTTTCAAACAGTTTCGAGAGACACGTTAGAAGCCTGATTGGTCTGTAGGATCAGGGTTGGGGTTTTGCCTTTACCTGGCTTGGGAATCATTACTATGACCGCCTTTTTCCACCTTTGGATACTATCCAAAGTTTCGGAATAGTGTTGAAGAGATGTCAGAAGGTCAGAACCGCACACGGTGGGAGTTCTATAATCATTTTTGGTGTCAACAAGTCATGTCCAGGTGATTTTTGGGACTTAAGATCTTTTATGGTAGATGCTATCTCACTTTGGTTGAATGTAATTGGATTTATAGGTGGTAAGTTTTTAGTGACTGCAGGTAGGACAAAAGAGTTGCTAGCAGGAAGTGGTTGAAATACTTTCTGCAGGTGATCAGCGAACGCATTAGCTCTATCTTCGTCGCTGCGTATCCAGCTTCCAGAGGGGCCTCGCAGTGGAACGACTGTTTCTGCCGGTGGCTGGATATTTTTGTGTTCTTTCCACAAAGGGTTATTTTTCTGGTGGGCGATAGTTGTTTGATATATAGATGCTGGGCATTTTGACCTTAAGCTAAAGGAAAAACTCAAATTGCTTACCTACAAAGCAATCTTGAAGCTAATCTGGACCTATGGCATACAGCTGTCGGGCACGGCAAGTGTATCAAACCGTATCAGAATCCAGCCGTTCCAAAACAAATGTCTGAGAACAATTTCTAACTCCCATCCGTACCACGAAAACTCCATCATACACAAAGAACTTGGAATTCCATGGGTAGCAGAGGAGATCTCCCGTCTCAGCGAAAGGTACACAAGAAGACTGGAAAACCAGCCCAACCATCTTTCCATCAATAGCCAATCAGACAATAGCCAATCCCTAAGACGACTGAAAAGGAAACACCCGCTTGACCTCCCCCATCAATAGACACCTAAGTTAACTCCGTTAAAAATACATTTCATGCACCTCCCTTATGTCAATTTCACCCCAAACCATTTAATGATTGTCCAATCGGACATATTTTAACTTAAAAATAAGAACGTTAAACAAAAAAAAAAATATCGCTCTTTATTTCAATTACATTCGAACTGAACCTTTCTTATCTCTAGCTAAGCTAAGTTCGGTCGGCAAGGCCAGCATATCTCACCACACGGCGCTTAAGCTGAATTTGCATATAAACCCACTTGGCTGATACAATAATCACCCAAGATTTATTCCGACTTACATGTTACTCATTAATCGTGTTAACTTATATACCCTTGAAGTAAAATTATTCGTTGATCCGAATTAAATTTTTTAAATGGATTTAAATCTACATACAAAAGGCTGTCTCGAATTACAAGGGTTTATCAGCAAAAACATGAACGTTATAGCAATTCCTATACGGCAGCTATAGGATGTAGTCCATCGATTCCAGACGTTTTTGATGTATACTGCTTGCATAGAAAAGAAAAGCGTTTGCAAACTATAAAGTCGATAGGTAAAACTAAGGACATAGTTTGCGTTGGGACAGAGAGACGAACCGACGAACAAAAGGACATGCTTATTTTAACTTAGGATGTGATCCTGATCTCCTTCAATGCGCTGGACACTTGTGACTAAAATTTTAATGTACTCTACAAGGGTATGTTAGAATGAATGGTAAGTCAAACATTCGACTTTACCAGGAACGACCAGAAATCAAACATCGACATTTTATCTTCCAGAACCACCGATTAGCCAAGACTGAAATAAAAAAAAAGATATTTATTGACACTATTTATTGACGCATTCACTGTCATCAGTGTACGAAGTCAGACGTGTTTTCATCGAGCTCCGTATAAAATCACTTGATTTTAGTGAAGTGAATAGCTAATAACATAAAATAAATACATAAATCGAAAGCGAAAGAGACGCTATTGGCAATGTTAAATTGCTATCTTACAAAACTTTCTGTGTGTGGAATAATAAAGTAAAACTAAAAAACAAATAGACAACGAACAAATCGATCGTTCTAAAATGAGCCAACGCGAATTGCGCGCTCAGCGGCAAAAACAACAAGACGAGCGCCGACTCTCTTTCCAGCGGAACAATGCATACTTCACCGTCGTGTCTGACGCCCGCGAGTGCCAAACCACCCACCCGGTCAATGACCTAGCACCTGCAGAATGCACACGATCGCGGTCTTGCTCACCAATGCTTCTGACTGCTCGAAGTGAACCCGAACGCACTGAGAGCGTCTCTCTCACGCTCTCCCCATTCCAAACGGTGTCAAGTTCCTTAACTACCAGTACAGTAATCACGATATCTACTGCATCTGCACCTTTAGCAACAACAACTGCAACAACATCAACATCAACTCTATGCTCAATACCGACAGCGGCGCACAATTCCGCTGAATCAACAACAACGAATGCAAAAGCACTCACACCGACTCTTGAAAGCGAAAGCGGACAAGAACCAAAACAAAACAAAAAACTTTGTCAAACAGGGCTGGATCGCTACATCCAAATAAAGCGAAAGCTAAGCCCACAACACAAGCAGGCTGGTAACCAGCCGAAAATAAATCGCGCCAACGCTGCCAATGACTCAAGTTCAAATAGGTTTGCACTAACGGATGACTGTGAAGTGCAGGAACAGGAGCAGAAGAAGATAAAGCCGCCACCAATATATATACCTGAGAAAACCTCAAATGCGCTGGTTAACAAACAAGTTGCAATTATTGGAGAGAACAAGTTCCATGTTATACCTCTTACTAAGGGCAACATACAAGAAACGAAAGTGCAGACTTAGGATGAGTCTAGCCACCGATCAGTGACCAAGTACCTGGACGAAGCTGGGAAGAGTTACTATACCTACCAGCTGAAAGGTTGTCATCAAAGGAATAGAGTCATCCGTGACCTCATCCGAAATTATCGCGGCACTAATGGAGAAGAACTTCAACGCCAAAACGGTGATCAACATTCTCAACAGGAACAAAGAGCCGCAGCCACTCTTTAAAGTCGAACTGGAGCCATCGAGTCAGAAAAACAACAAAAATGAAGTACATCCTATATATAAGCTACAGTATCTACTGCACCGAAGAATAACCGTAGAAGAGCCACACAAGCGCAGGCAACCTGTGCAGTGCACCAACTGCCAAGAATATGGACACACCAAAGCGTACAGCACCCTAAAATCCATCTGCGTCGTTTGCAGCGATGCCCACAGTACTGTAAACTGTCCTAAGAACAAAAACGACAGCTCAATTAAGTTATGCAGCAACTGTGGCGAAAAACACACAGCCAACTGGCGAGGATGCATTGTTTACAAGGAACTCAAGAGTCGCCTAAACAAACGAGTGGATTTAGCTCGTGATCGTATCACACCAACAATTCACAAAGTAATGGAACCGACTACAACTAAGATCCCTTCGTCTGCCAGCCACCGAACAATGCCAAATTCTTCCTTTGCAAGTGTACTAAAATCAGGGATCCAAGTACCAACAGCAGTCACCTCCAGCGTCCAGCATAAAATTAACCAAATAAACACAAATAAACAAATAAACACACAGAACATGCAACAGCAGCCAATTGGCTTTGAAGCGATTATGCTTTCGATGCAGCAAAGCATGAATGACTTCATGACCTTCATGCAAGAAACTATGCAACAGCTTATGAGGAACCAAAACATCCTTATTCAAATACTCGTTTCTTCTAAAAAAGGATAATGACTCCCTTAATAATCGCTACCTGGAACGCTAATGGCGTTTCGCGGCACAAGCTAGAACTTGCTCAGTTCTTAGCCGACAGACACATTGACGTTATGCTACTCTCAGAGACTCACCTTACCGAAAAGTACAACTTCCAAATACCAGGATATAAATTTTACTTTACGAATCACCCGGCATTCATTGAAAAATCGTTCATCAAAAAGGAACTTTGTTTTTGATTTTAAATTGAATTATTTTTCGGAATTTTGTGTTTTGTTATTCCCGCACGTGGGACTTGGTGGATTGCACATATTACGGGCCGGGTCGGGCTGCCAAGAGCGGAGTCCCACTTTGTCCGTTGCCCTTTCGCTGCCGTTGCTGCTGTGACTTATTATCTGCATAAACGTTATAGAACGCCAACCTAGAGTATGGACTGGCAGGCCCCGCCGCGTGCCATTAAGCTCGGCAAAACAATGTCCAGTAAGAAGGCCCTCAAAGCAAGGAAGTGCAGCTCAAGCAGAGACTCAAGCTGGAGCTCTTCCTTCTCGGAGCCCAGCGAAATCAAGCGCAAGCCCGCGCGTAATAGGCAAGGAGAGAAGCCAAACGTCACACCTAGCACCAGCGCAGTTCTGCGCAGCAAGCTGGCAAATAACCCCTTTGCCCTCCTCTCAAGCAAAGAAGATGACGACGATCATGACGAACCCAAAACTGCTTCAGAGGCAGTCGCATCTAAAACAGAAGAGAAACCAATCCCGATCCCGAAGACCCTCAAGCCTCCTCCGATCTACATCCCAGACGTGACCGACATTACAGCGGTTGTCAAGATGATATCGGATTTAGTCGGATCCGAAAAGGATTTCTCCTATAAAACAGAGAGAAATAATAACGTACGCGTAATGATGCCAGACAAGGAGTCCTACACAGCTCTACGCCAGCACCTCGTGGCACATAACAAAAGACACCGCACCTTCCAACCAAAGGATGAGAGAGCTTACAGGGCGGTCATCAAGGGACTTCACCACTCAACGGACCAGACTGAAATTAAAGAAGAACTCCACAAATACGGCCATACTGTGAGGGATCTGCACAGTCCCATTGGCAGGAAATCCAAACAACCACTGGGGATCTTCTTTGTCAATCTAGAACCAGCAAGCAACAACACAGAGGTTTTTAAAATAAAGAGGATTTGCAAATCAGTCGTCACCGTAGAGCCCCCTCTGAAATTCAACGACGTTCCACAATGTTTCAGATGCCAAGGGTTTGGACACACCCAGCGCTACTGCTTCCTGGAACATCGCTGCGTGAAATGTGGTGATTCTCATGACTCTAGGTCATGCACCAAAAAAAAGACGAGAAAGCATGCTGTTTACATTGCCAAGCTGATCACCCTGCGTCGTTCAGAGGATGCCGTGCCTACAAAAAGGCAAAAGCGCAGCAATCTCCTAAAGCCAGACCCGTTGAGAGTAGCAACAAACCACCTCTCATCCAGATACCAACTATCATTAATGGTACAAGTTATAGGGACGTACTCCTAGGAAACCAAGTGACACAGCCAACGAATCCCCAACAAACCCCTCATACCACTCCCGAAGCCCCACACCCCAACCAGTTTGATACGATGCTTGCCCGCATGGAAGGATCAATTGAAAGGATGATGGAAAAGTTGATATCGCAGATGTTATCGCAGATGTTCTCACAGATGATGCAGTTCATAGCTCCCATCCTCAACAAAAAATAATGCAAATAAGCCTTAACATAGTTTTTTGGAACGCAAACGGCCTGCAGAGGAGCAAAGCCGAAGTAGAGCATCTCATCAAAACAGACAATATCGATGTTCTTCTAGTTTCGGAATCCCACTTTTGTCCCAGATCCTACTTTAAAATTAGCGGGAACGAACTGTTACATGCCAACCATCCATCTGGCAGAGCACGCGGAGGAGCAGCTATGCTCATCAGGAGTGGCATTCAGTACACGGAACTTCCCGCGTTTCAGGAGGAATGGGCTCAGTGCGCCGTGACCAGGATTTCTAGCCCACAGGGAGATATCACCATTGGTGCGGTTTACTTCCCACCCAGACACTCGATAACCGAGACCCACCTTCAGGACTTCTTCGAGTCCCTCGGTCCTCGGTTTATAGCAGCCGGAGACTTTAACGCCAAACACTCCTGGTGGGGGTCCCGCACAAACAACCCCAACGGCATAAAGCTCTATAAGTACCTGCAGCGGAAGAGACTGGACTGCCATTCCACTGGAGAACCCACACACTGGCCTACCGACCCTTCAAAACAGCCGGATCTGCAGGACTTCGCCGTCTCCAAGGGCATAGGACACTCTAAGATAACATGGTCAAGCTATGATAAACTGCTATCTGACCACAGCGCAGTAAACTTGCTCCTAAACATCCCCGTCCTCAGAAAAATCCCGCTTAGAAGACTCACCGGAAAACACACAAATGCCCCCAAGTTTACGTTTTGGATGCTTTCCTCCCAGTACCCAGATACCCCTCTTTCCACACCAAGCAACATAGATGCGGCCATAGAAAAACTAACCAAAGAGATGCCCAATGCCGCTGAGTTTGCGAATCCACCTCCACCGACTACCCCGAGAATACCTAAAAGAGACGTGCACTTGTGGTCTCCGGAAATCGCGGCCCTCGTGGCCGAAAAAAGGCGCCTCAGAAGAGTCTGGTTTTCCTCGCGCAACCCCAGGGACAAGACAGCACTTAATCGTGCCACCAAAGATTTGAAGGACAAGCTATCCATCCTACGGCAGGACTCGTTTCATAGATTCCTTATGGAGCTGGAACCTGGAGACCCGCAACACAATCTGTGGAATGTCACGAGGCACATAAAAAGACCTGTGAAGAAGATATCACCCGTGCGAAAAGTGGACGGTTCCTGGTGTCGGACTGAGGTCGAAAGAGCAGAAGCCTTTGCTGATCATCTACATAGTGCATTCTCACCGTTCGACAGATGCACTGGCGAAGTGAGAGCTGCAACCATAAGGTTCATAGACAGCCCAAGTGCTCCTGGCCTGCCAATACAGCCCGTCGAACCAGAGGAGATTGCGCAGGAGATCGCCTCCCTAAATAATGGCAAGTCACCGGGTCCTGACCGTATCTATGCAACAGCACTGAAAATGTTGCCCCTAATCTGTTCCCAAAGGCTGGCCAACATATTCAAAAGCTGCCTCCGTCTAGGATACTTCCCTAAAGAGTGGAAGCGAGCGGAAGTAATTGTCCTCCTCAAACCTGGGAAACCTGAAGACAACCTAGCATCGTATCGACCGATTAGCTTGCTAGCAATCCTTTCCAAAATACTTGAAAGAGTATTTTTACATAGAGTACTGCCAGTATTGGAGGAGGCCGGTCTGATCCCTGACCACCAGTTTGGCTTCAGACGCCTTCACGGAACACCTGAGCAATGCCACCGGATTGTTGAGACTATACTTGAGGCCTTCGAAAAGAAGAAGTACTGCTGCGCCGTTATGCTTGATGTCAAACAGGCGTTTGACAGAGTCTGGCACCCAGGACTACTTTTCAAAATTAAAACCCACCTCCCAAGTTCCCATTTCGCCTTCCTCAGGTCATACACAGAGGGAAGAGAATTCAGAGTGCGATGCGGATCATCAATCAGCACCCCTAGGCCCATAAGAGCAGGAGTACCACAAGGCAGTGTTCTTGGACCCATCTTATACACACTCTACACAGCGAACTTCCCCATCACCCCCTCCCGGAACCTCACAGTAGCCACTTATGCCGATGACACCGCCTTCCTAGCCTCCGCCACATATCCTGAGGAAGCTTCAGCCATCATCCAGAGGCAACTGAATGCCCTCGGTCCATGGATGAAACGATGGAACATCGTGGTCAACGCCGAGAAATCTACACAAACAACCTTCGCACTACGCAGGGGAGAATGCCCCCCCGTCACACTCAACGGAGAAACCATCCCAACTAATAACACTCCAAAATATCTAGGGCTGACACTGGACCGCAGGATCACATGGGGTTCGCACCTAATCAATAAGCGCAACCAGGCCAACCTACGGCTTAAGCAACTGCATTGGCTCCTGAGAAGGAGGTCCAAACTCAAAGTAAAATTCAAGCTGCTTATTTATAAGGTAATGCTTAAGCCAATCTGGACATATGGGAAACAGTTGTGGGGCACGGCAATCCAGCGGTTTCAGAATAAATGCGCCGAGAACAGTTTCGAACGCCCATCCGTACCACGAAAACTCAATAATCCATAAAGAGCTTGGAATTAGATGTGTAGCAGAGGAGATCACCCGTCTCATCGGAAGATACATAAAAAGACTGGATAACCACCCCAACCACCTGGCCATCAACCTCCTAGATAATAGGCAAAAAAAACGAATCACCCGGATGACAAGGCCCATGGAGGCACTGGCATACTAATACGATTGCGAATTAAGCACCACTTCCTTGGTAATTGGCAAGAAGACTGCTTACAATGTACCTCTATAAACCTCCAATGCCATAACGGTGCTCTCACTCTGGCTGCTGTCTATGGCCCACCTCGCTTCACAATCTCTGAGGAAAAATTCACAACACTTTTTGACTCGTTTGGTGAAAGGTTTGTTGCAGCTGGCGATTGGAATGCCAAGCACATGTACTGGGGATCTCGGATAGCGAACCCTAAAGGAAAACAGCTGTACAACGCAATCATCAAACCGCAACGCAAACTAAACTATGTTTCCCCGGGAGCGCCTACATACTGGCCAGAAGATCCCATGAAGCTTCCAGATTTGATCGACTTTGCCATCACAAAAAGGATATCCCAATCAATGATTACAGCTGAGGCACTTCCAGAACTCTCATCTGATCACTGTCCGGTGCTATTTCATCTTTTGTACCAGCTACAACACATCGAGCGACCGCATAGGCTCACAAGCAACAGAACCAACTGGGCGAGGTACAAAAAATATGTTTGTTCCCATACCGGCTTTTCTAGCCCCATGGAAACCGAGCAAGACATTGATCAGTTTGCTGATGATATAGAATCAATACTTGTTGCAGCAGCAAAAGCGTCAACTCCACAAGACAATCATGTATGCAGTATAAAGTTTAACAAGACAAGTAGAGATACTGAACTGCTTGTGCTTGAAAAACGACGACTTCGAAGGGAGTGGCAGGAGCACAGATCACCTGGCCCAAAGAGTAGATCAAAAGCAGCTTCTCGCAGACTTACCAACGCGCTTAAGAAAGAAGAAGCGGACGCACAACTAAGGTACATCGAGAATTTCACGAGCACAGGCACAAAGAACTCGTTGTGGAAAAACCACAGGCACCAACAGAAACGGTTGTACCTCTCCGTAACTCTACCGGAAACTGGTATCGCAGTGACACGGACAGAGCAAGAGTCTTCGCTGATCATCTTAAAAAAGTATTTCAACCAAATCCAGCCACTAACACATTTACTCTCCCGCCTTTAACTGCATCTGACTTAGCACCACAAGATCCTGTAGAATTTCGGCCAAGCGAGACAACGAAAGTCATTAAAGAGCAACTGATGACTGGAAAATCGCCTGGCTACGACTTAATAACCCCGAAAATGATCACCGACCTCCCAATGTGTGCAGTTCTACGAATCTGCTTGCTCTTCAACGCAATTACTAAAATTGGATACTTCCCTCAAAAGTGGCATCCCACAAGCCGATAACGTAACATACTTAGGTATTCATCTGGACAAGCGGCTCACCTGGCGGAAACACATAGAGGCCAAGACGACGCACCTCAGACTAAAAGCAAAGGATCTATACTGGCTTATAAACGTTCGCTCTCCCCTAAGCTTGGAGTACAAAGTCCTCTTATATAACTCCGTTTTAAAACCCATATGGACCTATGGCTCCGAGCTATGGGGCAACGCATCGAGAAGCAACATCGATATAGTACAGCGAGCACAGTCTAGGATTCTGAGAATCATTACTGGAGCTCCATGGTATCTTCGGAACTAGAAAATACACTGAGACTTACAAATAAAACTTGTCATTGAGACAATAGCAGAGAAAAAAGTTAAATACAATGAAAAACTAGCCTCACATCCAAATCCTCTTGCAAGAAAACTTATTCGAGTATGCAGCCAAAGCAGACTGCACCGAAACGACCAACCAGCCCAGCGTTAAATTTGTTAGGCCACACAGTACGAATCATTTCATAAAATGATATGTAGTCAGTTTAGAATAAGATTTGAAAACTTATTGTTAGTCTCTTAAGTAAAAGGGAAGATTCAATAAATAAGCAAAAAAAAAAAATCAAGGGTAAGTAAATACATGTTTACGCTGGGTGTTCACAAAAACTGCTTCGGATCCAGTGTAAATTAAATCCGGCAGCGGTAAATATAATTCTTATAGCATTCAGTGTTATGCACGGTCAGATAGTAGGTCAACTACTATCTGATCTACTAAGTATCTTAAAAAAGTTATATCGCAGCCAGTGTTTTGTGAATTTGTTGTTTTAATATTAAGAGATTAGTTTGTGGTAGTTAGTTAGTGGGTAAAGTAGCGAAAATGGGAGGGATACAAGAAGAGCACAAACTGATAGAAAAAAGGGGGAAATGCAGCAGAGATTACTGCAAAACGAAACAAAGTACATATAAGTAACATATTAAAATAAAGTTAATTTTTTACCCAAATATGGCACTGCTTAACGAAGTGATACTGGTCAGAACATTTAGGAGCATATAAATTTGATTTAACAATGTTCATAAGCACGACTTAATAACCCCGAAAATGATCATCGAGCTCCCAATGTGTGCAGTTCTACGAATCTGCTTGCTCTTCAACGCAATTACTAAAATTGGATACTTCCCTCAAAAGTGGAAGAAATCAGTTATAATTATGACTGACTGCCCGGGAAAGACAAAACACAGGCATCATTATACAGGCCAATAAGCTTAATTACTTGTCTCTCCAAGTTATTTGAGTTTAAAGTCTTACCTATATAAAAGAGTGTTCGCGGTTAGATGCAGTTCAAGCACTTCAAACGATTATACTATAGAAGCCGGAGTTCCTCAAGGAAGTGTTCTGGGCCCAATTCTATACACCCTATACACGGCGGACATCCCAACAAACTACCAGCTAACGATATCCACATTCGCTGATGACACTGCAATACTAACTCGATCCAGATGCCCAGTAAAAGCTACGATGCAACTAGCACGCCATCTAACTTGTGTAGAACATTGGCTTGCAGATTGGCGCATACACAAACAACCTTCGCACTACGCAGGGGAGAATGCCCCCCCGTCACACTCAACGGAGAAACCATCCCAACTAATAACACTCCCAAATATCTAGGGCTGACACTGGACCGCAGGCTCACATGGCGTCCGCACCTAATCAATAAGCGCAACCAGGCCAACCTACGGCTTAAGCAACTGCATTGGCTCCTGAGAAGGAGGTCCAAACTCAAAGTAAAATTCAAGCTGCTTATTTATAAGGTAATGCTTAAGCCAATCTGGACATATGGGATACAGTTGTGGGGCACGGCAAGCTGTTCGAACCGCATCAAAATACAGCGATTTCAGAATAAATGCCTGAGAATAGTTTCGAACGCCCATCCGTACCACGAAAACTCAATAATCCATAAAGAGCTTGGAATTAGATGTGTAGCAGAGGAGATCACCCGTCTCAGCGGAAGATACATAAAAAGACTGGATAACCACCCCAACCACCTGGCCATCAACCTCCTAGATAATAGGCAATCCCCAAGACGCCTGAAAAGGAAACACCCGCTTGATCTCCCCAACCAATAGACACCTAAGTCAACCTCATAAGATATACATTCCATGTACCTCCCTTAAGTCAAGGTCCCCCCCAAACCATTTAATGATTGTCCACTTGGACAGATTTTAAATACAAATTAAGAATGTTATAAAAAAAAAAAAAAAAAAAAAAGAAATAAGCAAAACATTGGAAAAAAAAAAAATTTATTGACACTTTTTTTGTGTAAATTAGACAACAAAAATTTATGTGACGATGAAGGAAGAATAACTTTGAAAAAATAACATCAAAATTAAGTTATTGAATTACCACTGTGCAACACAAGCTCATGATAGCGTTAAAAAAAAAGACAACTGATATTAATTTTATTTATATCTCGAATAAACTTTTATCAAAAACCGTTTCAAAATGCTGGCGACGAACGCGCAAGCAACGCCCAAAATATCTTATATTAAGTTTTAAATAAATAATAGAATAATATCATAATAATAATAATAATATAAATGTCCCTTTTAAATTTATATTTTTCTTGCAAGTGCATCAATAAAATTATAAAATTTTTGAATTATTTATACCTATATAAAATATTTTGCACCAAAGTGATTTCAGAACAAGTAAGGTACCAGCAGTCGAGTTTCCCGATTGCAAAATACCATGTACCCTTTGACATGCTTACAATTTATTTATTTAGTATCATTAAATAAATGAAACAATATTCTATTAGAAAAGAGGACCATAACAATATAAATTTGGTATGATTTTGGTTATGAAAATAAGTTTCGTGTGTCATAAAGCCATACACATTTCGCTGTCAACGTCGCAGTCGCGCAATGCGTGTTTTGCTGCGCTTCTGCTTCCCTTGCCATAGATTTAGCATGTGGCATAACTTCCGTGTTTCTTATCCGATTTGGTTCGAATTTAAAAATTAGATAGCTTTTATAAGCACCAACGCATATGCCGGACGGACGGACGGACAGACGGACATGGCTATATCGACTTGGCTGTTGATGCTGATCAAGAATATATATACTTTATGGGGTCGGAGATGCTTCCTTCTGCCTGTTACATACATTTGCACCATATTATGATACCCTTTTCACCCATTTTTAATGGGTACTGGGTATAAAAAGAACATTTCTTTACGTACAAATTAATTTAAGAACTAATGTTTTTATAGCAAATGCTACAGAGGCTTCAGTTTTGGTCATAATGCTTAGCACTGCAAGTAACCCAGGTTGTTCTATGCTGCAACCGAAGGAAGAAAATTGCTTTTAAGAACACTAACCTCTTTTGATTGCTGGGAAAAAAAAAATGTGCCATTCAAAAATGTATGACTGTCCAAAACCTCTATCGGAAACTAGATACGCAATATTATTTGAAAATCAAACGTCTAATTTTAAATATAATTATAAAATTTGCGGAATAGAATTTTAAAATCAAAACATGCTTCTAAATTTTCATCCTTGGTGATCGTTATCATCGTCAGTACCAGTCGGCACTCTCGGTGAGCGTTCAGTCGTCATCGTTTCATCCTTTTTAAATCGAATAGTCCCTTGCAATTTTCGAAAATCACTTTTGCACATTGACTTTTCAACATAAAATAATAGGTAAGGATCTTTGCTATTACGGGATTGATCGCACTTAGAAATTGTTGCATTGGATTTGTAAAATTCTTCGCGATAATTGCATTAAAGTCCATATAAGTTATAAAGTGAAATTCCAATATTCCTCTTGATAAAGTATAATATATTTTGTCTAATTTAAGAACAAATTAAGAAATCTGCGTCAATTTAAAATTGGTAAATTTTGTATTGGTTTCATTAATTACCCAAAGTGAAATTATTAATACTCTTCCAGAGTTTTGAATAATGGATTTATTTTACAATGCAACTTCTTAACGTGATACCTGCTATATAATTTTTCCATAATATATAATATTGTATTTTTCAATAGTCCTAAATAAAAGTTTTTTAAACCATTGATTGTACAATTTCTTGCGGGAAAATACATAATTGCGAAATCACGTTTTATGATATTTGCGTAGTAAATCGACAATAACATTTTGTGCATTTGAAGTCTCTTGATATACGGTTCGCTGTTCCTATTCACCTCTTTCCTGACTCAAGGGAAACCTAGTACATCGTGGATGTTGGTGTTATCGTGCAGAAGATAGCCCCTGGTGGCAGTGCGGAGTGCCTTGTTTTCAAATCTTTGCATGATTTCGCTGTTAGACTTACAGGCCGTTCCCCAGAGCTGAATGCCGTACGTCCAGATCGGCGTGACGATCGCCTTATATATAAGCAGCTTGGAGGATGTCGGCAATTTTTATTTTACTTCTATAAGCCAATAAAAGGCTTTAAAGCACTGGTTGCCTTGGTTTCTCGTCCCCAATAAGTACTTCCAGTTCAGTCTTCTGTCCAGGGTGATACCGAGGTATTTTGGAGTGGCTTCCTCTGGGATTGCGGCATCGCCAGTAGTAGTGTGACGGTAGTGGAGCTAAATTAATTAAAAAGTGTGTACTATGAGAGGTGCGTTTTTGAGATTTGCGTGTAAGTTGAGACTTTTGAAATCTTAATTTTATAAAATATTCAACAGTATTTTTAACTTTTGAAATAAATACATAACAACTAAATAAATAAAATTATGAGAAATAAAAATAAAAATGTAATAAATATTTCAAAATCGCGCTAAGTTCGGTGACTACAATGGCTAGACCAATAGCTGATAAAGCACACCGATTCCTTGAATATTGTAGGTAATACAATTAATCAGTCAATTTTCTGTGGTCTCAAATTTTTTCTAGGCCATTTATATGAAAAGATACTTCAACACTAAGCGCCGGAGTCTGTGAATTTTTAAGTATAGAATATTATTTGATATCTCTTCTAAGTGAGCAGTCGCGTTTTTTTTTTAAGCACTATGTTTTGCTTTTGTTGTTCGTCCTAAAAACTCGTTTGTTAGTTCATCCACTGTTAGCTAAAGGAAAATGTGTTTCACTAGCCTTAGCGTCGGAAGGTTCAACTTTTGGAGTTCTGGATGTGGTGTTCAGAATGAACATTAATGGGATGGACTAACTTCAAACCCATTCGGGTTTAAAAGGTTGATTGATTCTCGGATGTCATGTCTTGTTTAGAATGGGATGGGATCTTGCAAGCTTGCCCCAATTCAGTGAATGAGTCTCACAAGCGTAAAAAATTAGCTGCTAGGGATGTCTAAAATCAGAAAGCTAGCGTTTTAAAGTTTTTACCAGATTTATATATTTGTTGCGCGCAGATCAAGTTTAAATCGGTCGGATCGGACCACTATATCATGCCAAATAAACGATCTATCAGATTTCCAGTCTTTGTATGGAAAACTTTTTTGTTCTCCAAGCTATCGCAACCGAATTAAACATTTATTCATTTGACATAGCCATACATGATTTTTTAAAGTTTGGTCCGGATCGGACCACTATATCATATAGCTGCCCTACAAACGACCGGTATGAAAACAAGTCTTTGTATAGAAAACTTTTTTGTTTTCCAAGCTATTGCAACCGAATTCAACATTTATTCATTTGACGAAGCCATACACGATTTGTGAAAATTTGGTCCGGATCGGACCATATATTAATAGCTGCCATTGTAAAGATCTGCAAGGGTATACAATCTTCGGCAAGCCGAAGATAACTTTTCTCACTTGTTAAATACTGTTTTCGAACGTAATATAACATTTCTTTTTCTCTATTGTTTATTTGTTTTAAAATAGCCATCATGGATAACCGTTAAATAGTCAAGTGAACATGACGAGTAACGAGTAGTTTTTTCATTTATTTGGCAAATGCCACTGTTGATCATTGTGTTTCACTTTTTATGCCCGTCTGCCACGGTCAGGCCGTGTCGTCTGTGTGTGTCGCTGCCATTAAGAATGGTCTGTGCAACACAGGAAGTGCGGCCGTGAACGCGTGAATCCGAACTGGGGATCGGGGATCAGACCAGTTTCTTTCTTAACTGGCAATGCTCTGATTAAAAATATTCTTTCGAGTATCTTTAGGAGCATTGGCAGCCAGCTTATCGGACGATAGAAACTAGATTCGCTTCAGATTTTTCAGGTTTTGGTATCCAAGATGCCGAGAAGTATCCAACTTAGAGGTATTTGTTGAATATTAGAGTGATGAGCTTTGTGCTCCATGATGGCTGGTGCCTTATAGTTGCTCATCGCAGCAATAAAATTGGCATTCTCTTCTTCTGTAACCGGTGATATTGGCTCAGCGTTTTCGAGGGGCTTCCCCAGGAATCTAAATGTCTCGATTGTGTCAGCAGGAGAGCAGAGGCTAAAAGCTGTGAAGACGCTTTCCAGATGCTCGGCAAACGCATTGGATTTCTGCGACTCGGTTTTGCAGCTCGGTCGTTGAAGTGGGTGCGTGATGTGCTTGGTTACATGCCACAGGTTGTTATGAGTGTCGCGCGGCGCCACCTGTTCGATTATGTTGTCAAGGGCCTCCTTCCTGAAGCTCGCCAAAGTCTCCTATAGTGCTTTGGTAGCCCTGTTCAGAGCGGTCTTGTGTCTTGGGTTCTTGGTTAGGAACCAGACGCGCTGTAGGCGCTGTTTCTTGACTTTCAGCTAGCATTCAGAAATGGTTATCACGACTAGAGTCTCTCTGATGATTAGAGAGTCTAGGTTCTGCATATGCCACTGCGTTTCGGATTTGTGTGGTGAGTTCCTCGACGGCAGCATCGATGTCGTCAGTTGACTTTAGAGTTGCGTTGCGGTTGGTGTTGTTGTTCAGCCAGGATTGGTATTTGCTGATTTGGAGGTTTTGTGGGTCTGTTTGGACCGATATTGCGAAATCACTGTGGTCAAAGAGGAGATCCTCGACTTCTCTCACTTGTATCCGTGCAGGACCCAAGCCGCGGGACATGGCAATATCCAGGACGTCTGGGATCTTTAATGGATCAGTCCCTGTAGGACGCTGGGTATTGGCCTTCGCAATATACACAGAATGCCAGTTCGATAGGTATCTTGTTGCGCTCTGCAGTTGAGTGCCCTTTCCCGCATTTGACGCATCGATGTTCCAGGTGTTCGTAACCCTGACAGCACTAGCATTCATTAACTTCGAAGGTGGCTCGATCGCAACAACTGAGCTGCGCACTCGCTTAACTCGGTAAGCCTCCTTGTTATTCTTGTCACGTTTAAGATTGACAAAGAATATGTTAAGTGGCTTTTTGGTGCGTTTAATGGAGACCTTTGACCTGTGACTACAACCCGATAGACGCGTTCGTCTCGGGGCTGGAAGGTGTGGAACCTCTTGTTGTTTTCAACCAGAGCAGCTTGCCTTTTTCGTCGACATGATCCGAACTGTGTCGTTCTTCATCGCCTTGTAGGTGACCTCAACGCTTTTGCCGAACACGTTTTTTTTTTTTTTTTTTTTCCAATTTTATTTTATTTGCTGGATCTTCTCTTCTTAATAGAGACTAACAACAAGTTTTAAAATCTTAGACTAATATTATAACTAAAATCCATTTTTTTAGTGATGGGTTTAGTTTTAAAGACGGCTCTAATTATATCGGAACTGAGCGAGTGGATGATCGGCACGTTGAAGTCTACTCCAACTGGAAGTTCTGGTTAGCGAGCGTGCAAGAGGATTTGGATGAGATGTTAATTTAGTTTGGTGTTTGGCTTTTTGATTGAAGATTTCGTCAGAAACGGTGTTAATATTTAAGTCTCGATGAATATTTTCGTTCCTTATATACCAAGGAGCACCAGTGATGAGTCTAAGTGTCTTAGATTGAACTCTTTGAATTACTTCGATGTTACTACGACTGGCATTTCCCCAGAGTTCAGAGCCGTATTTCCATATTGGCTTGATCACGGTGTTATAGATGAGTATTTTGTATTCAAGGCAAAGAGGGGATTGAGAGTTGATTAGCCAGTGGAGCTTGTTGGTCTTCAACTTTAGTTGAGTTTTTTTGGCTGCTATGTGTGAGCGCCAGGTGAGTCTCCTGTCAAGATGGATACCCAAGTATGTGACGGTGTTTGACTGGGGGATTCGTGCTCCGTTTAGAGTAAGCTGGGGGCACGTTTGTCTGTTCAGTGTGAACGTTACGTGTTTACATTTACTTTCGTTTACTTTAATTCTCCAGTTAGCTAACCATTTTTCAAGAGATTCCAAATGATTTTGTAGAATAACAGTTGCTCTAAGGGGACATTTACTCCGGCTAAGAATGGCAGTGTCATCTGCAAATGTTGATGTGGTAAGTTGAATGTTTGTCGGAATGTCCGATGTGTATAGTGTATATAGAATGGGACCGAGAACGCTTCCTTGAGGCACTCCGGCTTCTATGGTATGGTATGATATGGTAGTTTGAAGTGCTTGAACTGCATCTAACCGCGAACACTCTTTTGTGTAGGTAGGACTTTAGAAGCCTATGTATATTTTGAGGCAGCAGTTTGATTATTTTGAACATAAGTCCATCCAGCCATACTCTATCGAATGCTTGAGCAACGTCTAAGAATAGAGCTGTGCAATATTCACGATGTTCAAAGGCAGTGCGAATTTCTGACGTGATGCGGTTAACCTGTTCGATGGCTCCGTGTTTTGCCCGAAAACCAAATTGGTGCGATGGGAGTGTGTTGTGTGTTTTGAGGTGGGGGCTGATGCGTAGTAGCAGAACTTTTTCAAATAACTTGGAGAGACAAGTAAGTAAGCTTATTGGCCTGTATGATGATGGCTGTGTTTTGTCTTTCCCGAACACGTTGAAGGTACAGTTGGATAAAATTTCAATTTTGGTTACATCAGGGATGAAGATCGGTGGCGGCTTGATGGGTTCGGTTCCCGAACGGGATTTTCGGCTGGACCTGCCTTTTCAGGCAAGTCGCCATTGGCTTCTCGAAGTCATCGTCCAAGGAGTGGGCTGCAAAACAATAGTTTGCCAAATGCGCTAAAGCAGCTTTACTGGTGGTGGGTCCATCCATGGGTGCAGTTTTCCTGGGCTCCTTGCGCACAAGCTTCCTCGTGATCTCACCTGGTCGCTGGAGTCAGAATCGCTTTTCTGCGTGCGGGGGTAATGGCAGGAGAAAATAAGCTGCCAATTGGCAAGCCTAAGCTGTGCGAGGTTGGTTGAGTTTTTGTGGTTTTTCGAACGATATATCACGCACAGGTGAGTACGCGAGTAAATGTGTGCGAATTGGCGCAGTAGGGCGTTCACGCTATCGCGGTGACCAATCAGAGTGCAAAATTGAACGGAGTTTTTTTAATTATGGTAGTTCAAATATATTTTTTAATATATTTATTATATTATATGTTTTTTTTAAATATGTGTATATATTTATTTTTTTTTGCGTTTAGGAACAAATGACAACAATCTCCTTATCAAGTGGAAATAATATAATGAGCATAATTTATCCGTTTTTCTTGTACGACATGGCTTCAAGTGACACTTGCAGGCGCATTAAAGTTAACCCCTCTAAAATACACTCAAGATGGACTCCCACATTCCGGACACCCGCGTATGTGGATGTTGCGGTATTATCAACATTAACACCAGAAGCCTAACAGGTGATTCCATCAGACAAACATTTTTTATTTCAAAGCTGATCACATAACGCCCAATTAGAGGCTGTGTAAAAGTGGATGACATTAGGAAGTTTAAATATTCCTCCTCGAAGCTCAGGTTATCCTTTAAGATTTATGTGCCTTTGCAGATGTTCGAGACGAATTGTTCGAACATATTTGTTCAAAAATATCAGAGGAGGAAGGTTAAGAGCCAAGCATGGGGTTAACGCCAAAATCTTTAATCACTGATTAGCTAGATTATTTGTGTTAAACAAAAAATTAATAATACCTTTTAATCGTACTTATTAGAATACAGTTTGCTATGTAGTAAGACAATTTTGAATTCCGCTGCTTTTAAATCACTTTGTCAGCTCAATCGCTGTTTATTACCTTAAATGAAGGCGGTATCATCCAAACTGCGTCCGTACTGGCTTCACTTGTCGTTTATTGAGTTGCCATTAGAACCATTAGAACCATTAGAACCATTATCAATCAAAGCTCTATAAGCTTGGAACTTTCCATCTTTACCTTTAATTTAAACATAAGCTGGGGTCATTAGCGATTGTTCAGAGCATTGCATGTATTTTATATTTTGATCTAATATGTATTTTGCTATGGTGTTTTCTATGACAAGAGGATCATAATAACTCACTAGTACATTTTTGCGGATAATGCCGCTTGAAACACATACGGCTTGTACGGCATCCCTAACCGTAGATTTTTTAAGCTTGGGAGACGCATTCAGCAGCCCTCAGCAGCGCAGAGATTTGATAGTTGATATTACGGAAACCACTGAGAACATTTTTAAACCCATGCTTAGTCTGTCAGAGGATGCTAGACTGGGACACGAAAATTGTATTTTTATACGGTTTTATAGCAAAGAAGCTGTTGAATTCCATTTAAAAGATTAATAATAAAAAAAAGTTTATACACAAAAATGAGAAATTGTTCGTCAAAAAGGAACTTTGTTTTCGGTGTTAAATTTAATTATTTTTCGGATTTTGTGTTTTGTTATTCCCGCACTTGGGACTTGGTGGATTGCGCATTTTACGGGCCGGGTCGGGCTGCCAAGAGCGGAGTCCCACTGTATCCGTTGCCCCTTCGCTGCCGTTGCTGCTGTGACTAAATAATTTCATAAACGTTAATTGAACGCCAACCTAGAGTATGGACTGGCAGGCCCCGCCGCGTGCCATTAAGCTCGGCAAAACAATGCCCTGCAAGAAGGCCCTCAAAGCAAGGAAGTGCAGCTCGAGCAGAGACTCAACCTGGAGCTCTTCTTTCTCGAGCCCAGCGAGATCAAGCGCCAGCCCGCACGTAATAGGCAAGGAGAGAAGCCAGACGTCACACCTAGCACCAGCGCAGCTCTGCGCAGCAAGCTGGCAAACAACCCCTTTGTCCTCCTTTCAAGCAAAGAAAATGACGACGAACATGACGAACGCGAAACTGCCTCAGAGGCAGTGGCTTCAGAGGCAACAGCAGAGAAACCAATCCCGATCCCGAAGACCATCAAGCCTCCCCCGATCTACATCGCAGACGTGACCGACATTACAGCGGTTGTCAAGATGATAACGACATTAGTCGGAACCAAAATGCATTTCTCGTATAAAACGGAGAGAAATAATAGCGTACGCGTAATGATGCCAGAGAAGGAGTCCTACAGAGCTCTACGCCAGCACCTCGTGGCACATAACAAAAGACACCGCACCTTCCAACCTGTACGAGAGAGCGTATAGGGCTGTCATCAAGAGACTTTACCACTCAACGGACCAGACTGAAATTAAAGAAGAACTCCACAAATACGGCCATACTGTGAGGGATCTGCACAATCCCATTGGCAGGAAATCCAAACAACCACTGGGGATATTTTTTGTTAAACTAGAACCAGCGAGCAACAACACAGGGGTTTTCAAAATAAAGAGGATTTCCAGATCAGTCGTAACCGTAGAGCCCCCACTGAAATTCAACAATGTTTCAGATGCCAAGGGTTCGGACACACCCAGCGCTACTGCTTCCTGGAATTCCTTTAATTCCTTGGTGGCACGATTAAGTGCTGTCTTGTCCCTGGAGTTGCGCGAGGAAAACCAGACTTTTCTTAGGCGCCTTTTTTCGGCCACGAGGGCCGCGATTTCCGGAGATCACAAGTGCACGTCTCTTTCAGGTGTTCTCGGGGTAATCGGAGGATGTGGATTCGCAAACTCAGCAGCATTGTGCATCTAGTTTTTCGATGGCCGCATCTATGTTGCTTGGTGTGGAAAGAGGGGATCTGGGTACAGGGAGGAAAGCATCCCGAACGTAAACTTGGGGGCATTTGTGTGTTTTCCGGTGAGTCTTCTAGGCGGGGTTTTTCTGAGGACCGGGATGTTTAGGAGCAAGTTTACTACTCTGTGGTCGGATAGCAGTCTATCATAGCTTAAGCATGTTACCTTAGAGTGTTCTATGCCCTTGGAGACGGCGAAGTCCAGCAGATCCGGCTGCTTTGAAGGGTCGGTAGGCCAGTGTGTGCGCTCTCCAGGTGAATGGCAGTCCAGACTCTTCCGCTGCAGGTACTTATAGAGCTTTATGCCTTTGGGGTTGTTTTGTGCGGGACCCCCACCACTTGTTTCTTATTGGCAAGTGAAAAAGGCTTTTCCTTTTCATGCAGAGTTCGTTTTTTCACCATGACATTTGATTTATTTCACCTACTTTATTGGCTATTAATATATATAATTAGCGTCTACGGAAATTAATAGGAGGTAAACAGCTGTTTATTTTAGTTCGGTAGGGTGCAGAAAATACGCCTGGTGTTGACGGTTCTGACAGTTGGAATACAGTTGTTAATAAAATTACTTCAGCTTTCTCTTTTCTGACTCATAGATAAACTTAAAGAAATTGACGACATTAACGAATTTTGCTTGAGAATTTTGTGACTGCGATTGAAACAAGCGAAGAGATGTCATCCATTTTTTATTGAAAGGTCAAGGTTTTCGAAGAGGGCAAAATGTGAAATCCAATTGATAGTGGGACAGACAGCTTCGCACGAGACGCTGACAGCGTTACAAGTAATCTCTCGCACAAGAAACAAAAACGAAAAGAGTGTATAACAAAAAAAACAATATTTTATTTAGTTAAGCTAATAAAACATACAGGCCTTTGATTAAAGATAGCGACGCGAAACACATTATATAAATAAAATAACCCAAATATTGTTCGGAATAATAAAACTTCGTTCGACAAAGAAAAACTATAAAAATAATGCATAAAGCACGTGTGTTTGTTAGTGTGTGCTGTTTCAACAAGCGATAAAAGCAACATCAACAGAATGGAGAAAGACAAAATGGCGGAGGCCTTAGTAAAGAAGTCTGGAAGGCAACCTTGATCTCCTTGTGAATTGGAGAGCTCTATCTTTTTATATATATTCCAAGAAGAGTGCATAGATTCGTGTTGCGACCTTGGCGCGGCTGAATGTTCTGTGGGACAGGACCATTTTTTTGACACAGGTAACAAGTTGAGATGAAGATTCATCCCAATAAAGAATTGGTCATATAGAACAGGGGAGTAGCAGATTGTACTCACCTGTAGCGTTTAGTTACATATGGATGCAAGGACCAGTCTGATGGTAGCTCGGGAGCTCAAGCGCACACTTGGAGCTTTAGAAATTGATCATTGATCAGATGAGCACGACGTGCAACGACGGTGCTTCATTTCGTAACTGCTTCATAAGTAGCATCATTCATTTCGGGTAGTTTAGTCTGCATTTTCCGGGTCGGTCAGCAACTTTGTAACTTGTATAAGGCAATGGGTCGGAGTCTACTGACTACTGCTTCGCGTTGTTTAGCAACCAGGTCTGTGTCTTGCTGGTGCCCCATATTTTACTTTTGTTCTTATTTTACTGATTAATATTTTAGGTGTGATATAATGGTCGATTCTAGTTGCTTGGCAATTTTATGTGCCAACAATGCGTGTGGAAGAAGAAAGACAAAAATATATAGGTCCTAAACAGCAGAACCCAACTCAAGCCCTATTATTCTCCCGGGAGTAGAGTTGACAAGATTTTTTTGGCTAGCATCAAGCTGTAAAAGCTGGAACATTTGTGTACAAAGCTACAGTCGGAGGCAATGTAAGACTGATGCACATTGATAAACCACTTATAGAAATGTATTACGGATATGGGTTGTAGCGTTCACTCAACTGGTGAGCCCACTTACAGTCCCACCGATCCAGCAAGGATCACCAACCTCTTAGAATTTGACTTTAGCAAGGGAACTGACTCAACATAAATGTATTATTTAATGTTATTAATGTAATATTTTTATTAATGGTTCACTCGAAATCTTTATACTATAAACTTATTTTAAACTTTAAAATGATTAATCTCGCTGAACTGCCGACGCTGCTTTTCGCTTTTCCCGATCGACTCTGCTTTTACAACTTTACTACACTACTGTCCACGATCAACTGCCTTTTCTTTTTCTCAGCGTTGCCATCCTTCTCGTTGAGTTTTCAACAACTTCTACTTTTAGGGGGATGGCAAGACATCAGTGTAATGTCACTTTACATAAATATCCACTGGAGCCCACCAAATACCTCGCAACGCCAGTGAACAACATATCATCAGTTTGAACTGCCGGTGTCGCACTAGTCAGGAATAAGGCAATGTCTTCGCTGAAATCTTAAATTGCAGCCTCCAGCCCTTTCACATGCATGGCGCTGTCACCTCACGCATGCGTTTACATTTTCGTTTGTTTTGATGGGATCGGTCATTAAATACATTGTTTATTATATTGGTTATTGGTCCGATCCCTTATACTTTTTTTTTGTATTTTAATATATACGAGGTGTGTTCAAAAATTATCGCGAATTTTGTGTTTTTCCAAAAATTATTTATTTATTCATGAATATCTATTTTGTCCCCTTCAAAGTAATACCCATGAGATATTATGCACTTTTTTTTTTTTTTATTTAAACAACCATTTAACAAAGATCTGCTAAATATGAATAAAAATTATAAATATAACTACACTATAACTATTCTAGGAGGTATTCTATGATTTTAAGTTTATTTACATTAAGAGAGAGTTCAGGGGATAGAGTATGTGATAAAAGGTTATAGTTCTTACAAAAAGTGCGGAAGGGGTCGTGTTCAGCGAAGTTAGATTTGCAGATAGGTAACCATAATGGTCGGAAGGACCTAGTTTTCCTATTAGGGATGGAAAAATATAGTTGGCTTAGCAGGTGTTTAGAGTCAACCATGCCATGGATCAGCATGTGTAGAAAAATGACCCCAGCACAGGTTCGGCGCTCCTTCAATGGAGGTAACTTTAACAATTTAAGCCTGCAACGGTACGGCGGGAGACGATTATCAGGATCCCAGTTTAGGTTTTTCAGTGCAAATAGCAGAAACTGCTTTTGCACCGACTCAATACTATTTTGGTGAGAGGAGTATTGAGGAGTCCAAACACACGAGCAATATTCGAGGATGGGACGAACTAGGTATACAGGGTATATACAGCGATTTGGTGGTGAAAGGATCGTTAAATTCTTTTGACCATCGCTTAATAAAGGCTAACATTCCTCTGGCTTTATTCACTGTCACAGAAATGTGATCATTAAACTTAAGTTTATGATCAAAAAGAACTCTAAGATCATTGATTGTGGAAACACGATCAAGGACGTGATTTCCGAGAGAGTAAGATATGATAAGAGGCACACTGCGATGGAATGTCATAAGTTTGCATTTAGAGCAGTTTAGGAACAGAAGATTAATTGAGCACCACAAAGAGAGTTCGTCAAGGTCTAGTTGCAGATGCCTATGCAGGAAATGTTCCGAGAAAGAATAGCATAACTTGACATCATCAGCATACATAAACGTAGAGGTATAACTAATCACATTAGGAAGATCGTTCACAAAGAGTATAACCAACAGTGGTCCTAGATGACTACCCTGAGGGACACCCGATGAGCCATGGATGACCTTCGACTTGGTAGATTTAAATAGGACACGCTGGGTTCGATCTGAAAGGTAGGAAGCAACCCACATCAGGATATTTGGTGGAAACCCAATAAGCGAGCTGATGATTAACTGAATCAAATGCTTTGCTGAAGTCAGTGTAAATTACATCAGTTTGCAAGCGATGTTGAAAACCTGGGTTGATTTTCGACGAAAATTCAAGTAGATTAGTTGTTGTCAAGCGAAGCTTGACAAAGCCATGCTGTGCAGGTGAGATTATGCTCTTGCATGCATGTTGAAGCTGCGATGTGATAAGTTTCTCAAGGAGTTTGGGAATCGCAGAAAGCTTAGCAATGCCGCGGTAGTTCTCAATGGAAGCCTTAGAGCCTTTTTTATGAATTGGTATTAGGTATGATTCATTCCATAATTTAGGTAGGGAAGTTTGCTCCAAGGATAGGTTAAATAGAATAGTAAGAGGTAGGGTGAGAAGATCGGAGCACCTTCTGAGGATTGTTGTCTGGGCCTGGTGAAAATGAGATTTTAATTGATGAAAGAGCCGTAAACACATCATGACAGTGGAATTTAGAAAGGGAAATGTTGTTTATGTAGGGTAAATTATATGGATAGTTAGAGGAGGGATCAAATGAGTTAGATGAGTAGGTTGACTGAAAAAATGACGCAAATAGATTAGCAATGCCGAGATGCGAAGAGTCGGAAGTATTATTATATGAGAGGGAAGGGGGGAAAAGATTGGATTTGCGTTTAGAGTTTACAAAAGAGTAAAAAGAGCTTGGATCGTTGCGAAAATTGAGTTTGCATTTAGAAATATAATTTTTATATAGTTGATTGTTAGGGTAAACAAACTGGTTGCGGATTAGAAGGTAATTAGAAAGATGTAACGAGGTTGGAGACTTTAATGACTTTTTGTAGGCTCTAGATTTCCTATTTTTTAGGAGAGAGAGGTGCTTATTAAACCATGGAGGTTTAGACGTTGATGGAGTTAACGTTTCAGGGACAGATTTATTTAAGGCGTTATGAATTACTTCATAAAAAGAGTCTGTAGCTTCCTCGATATTGCTGAAACTAGATAGATAACTCCAGTCAATATTAGTCAGGTGATTTCTTAGGTCACAGTAGTTGGTTTTTTTAAAGCAGGGACTTCAGGAGAGTCAATAATTAGCGAGACTAAGAGTGTTGGGTGGTGAGAGTCCTCAGGAGTAGATAAGGGAGGAAACCTTGCTATTGTGGCAGAGGAGGTAGTGTTAGAGAAAATTAGGTCAAGCGACCTGCCACGGGAGTTCCTTATAGGGTTAAGTTGGAAAACGGCAGAGTCGGCTAAGCCATCAAGGAAGTCATTTTGGTTAGTAATAAGGTAAAAAGGGTAAAAGCGAGTTATCCTCATCCGAGTTGATCCATGAAATGAGGGGCAGATTGAAATCCCCCATAACTAGAATAAGATCAGCATCATTTAGCAGGGACAAAACTGATTTTATGGCAGTTAAGTGGTGCATATAAATGATTGCATCACTCAGAGGAGGAATGTAGGAACAGGTGATGAAAAGGTTAAGGGACTCAGAATGAATTTTAACGGCTAAAAATTCAACTCCGAAAGGATTAGTAATAGTAATACGTTCAACTGTGTAGATGTTGTTTACGGCAATCAGAACGCCACCTCCAAAGGTTGGGCGATCTTCCCGAAAGACAGTGTACTTCGATACCAAAATTTCATTGTCTATGACAGTGGAGTTTAGCCAGGTTTCAGTTAGCACAATAGCATCGAAGTCAAAGGAAGAACTGTTAGTATAAAGTAAGTTCAGTTTTCCAAGAATACTGCGAACGTTTTGGTAGCAACAAGAAAAAATCTTGTTGCTTAGTTTTTTGAAGTATTAACTAGTATTAACTGGACTGGAACCTTGAGAATCTCTGATCAAGAACTCATGGACAATACTGTGCTCGGGCCAGGTAGTAGGATCTCAAGATTTAGCAAGGGAAGCTTCTGGTAAAGTTATTATGAAAGAGGATATGCTACGTTTATGCTTAAAATTAAATTTGGTTACAAACAGTTCTGAGGGAGCTATATTTAAATTGTTTGAAAGGTGAATCCTAACGTCGTCGGCAGAGGCATCAGGCATAAGCCGCGATACAAAGATGGATTTGCGGGGAGTCACAGCTCTCAGCGTAAGTCCAGAAGATCGCGTTTCCGTTGGAACACCCGTCAATGGCTTTGGTGATTTTACAACGGGTGGGCGGGTAGTTGCGGCGGCAGGCAGGCGTAGTGATTGAGCAGCAGGCTGGCTTGGTGATATGGTTATTGAAGGATTTTCAAGAATGGAACCAGGTGGGAGATTCCTACTGGCCGGTTCTGGCGTATCAACTTTTGCAGGGGGAAGACCGGGTTTCTGAATAGCTAGGATGGGTGGCTGTTCGACAGGAGCATCAACCATAACATTGCTTACTGGCAAATGTGAGGCTGGAGTGGTACACATATTCATATTCTGGTTAGTGTTAGCGATTTTCCGGCGTGGTGATTCGCTTAATAGTTTTAGGCCCAGAAATAGAGATTCAAGGTTTAGAAACTGCTCATTTAATGTGGCAAATTGTTTCCGAACCTCCCGGAAACCGTTTCGGGTTTGCCGCATAAACGTGCGCATCTCGCCTTCAATCTCTCGACAGGCCAAACATGACCATGTCAAACCGATGCCTTTGCCCAGGAGATCACCAAGTCGGCCATAATGACCAACGCCAGCGCATTTCATGTGCGAGCAATTATCACATAGCCAGCATGTTAGGTAGGAGTCGCCAGTAATAGCTCCTCCAAATTCGCATCTCTTTGAGGTACAAACCAAAGACATTTTGGGTAATGAAAAGGGAATGCGCTCAAAAACAGAAACAGAATGGTCCAGTGAATGTATAATGAAGAGAGTGATCCAGCGTCGAGAGTGATCCAGCGACGATAGCGTGGGAGCGATTTCGGCGAACAGCAGGAGCAGCGTCAATCCAGACGGAAATGAAGAAGCTCCACAAAAGGGGGAGTGCGATAGAGAGCGGTGAGCAGATTGTAATAACGAAACAAAGCAACGGTTAATGGTTACTTTGCTATTGTTGTATGCGAAACACAGTCTTATCGCGTTTAAAATAAAACGAAGATTAAACGTTTAAAATTAAACTTTCGATGTGTTTTTCAGTTTGCGGACCACTTCGCGATACAGCAGGTTAATTAAATCAGTTCGGAGCTGATAATAGGTCGGTAGTTCTTTCGGGAAACGTTTAAAATTTCGGAGCGAATAGGCCGACGTGCATAAGGTTCAACGAAAGTGGATTTATAGAGGTTATAGAGGTGCCAACGGTTTTTACAATCTTCAAAGAATTTCTAAAATCATTTTTTTTATCTTGTTCAGCTCCTGCTTCGATGCCGTCTTTATCTCGTCAATTGTAGCGAAACGTCGTCCTTTCATGGGCCTCTTCAGTTTAGGGACAATAAAAAGTCTCAGGAGCCAGATCTGGGGAATACGGTGGCTGCGGCATCATTAGTGTGTTGTTTTTGGTCAAAAAGTCGCGCACAAGCAACGATGTGTGATCAGGGGCGTTATCGTGGTGCAAAAGTCAATTTTTGTTCTTTCACAAATTCGGGCGTTTCTGTCGGATCGCAATTGCACATAACTGGCAGGTAATAATCCTTATTGACCGTTCTACCCTGTGGTAAGAACTCATGATGCACCACGCCCCTGCAATCGAAAAAAACTGTCAGGCAAACTTTTACTTTCGACCGAACTTGGCGCGCTTTTTTCGGTTTTGGTTCGTGCTGCAGCTTCCATTGAGATGATTGAGCTTTGGTTTCTACGTCATAACCATAAACCCATGATTCGTCACCAGTTAGACCCTATGAAGCAAATTTGGGTCGTCGCGGACAGAGTCAAACATCTCTTTAGCAATGTTCATGCTGTTTTTGGTCGCAATTGAGCAATTTTGGTATGAATTTCGCGGCGACGCGACTCATGCCAAAATCATTGATAAAAATCGAATGGCACGAGCTAATCGATATGTTTAGGTCCTCAGCAACTTCTCTAACGGTGATACGACAATTGGCCAATACCATTTTTACCACTTCATTAATTTTGTCGTCCGTTGTTGAAGTGCTCGGGCGTCCGGCACGCTCTTCGTCATTCACTCGTCATATTCGGCCTTCTGAGAACATTATGTACCACCGATAAACGTTGCTTCGGTCCCAGGTAGCTTCTCCGTATGCCACAGTCAACATTCGGAATGCATCCGCGCACTTATTTTCGTTTTTCGCACGTAAGCTTCTCTTACGTTTTATTTGATTTCTTTATTTAATTTTGGAAGCAGCGAAGGTGCCGCTTCCAGGGTTTAATTAAATCTGATTTTACATTATTCCTTAGGTTCTAAGTAAGCCTTAGTCTGATCGCTGCGCTGCCCACAGTTGGCCAGCAGCGAGAGACGGTTATGTATATCCTATATGTATATATGTGTTATATATGTATTTATGCTCTCTTAAGCTGGAGCGCGAGGGTATATGCATACACTTGAGTTCGGTCGAGTAGTCGGAGAGTGTAGCAGAATGCTGGCACTTGCACATTCTGTGAGCCGATCGAATCATATTTCGGCCACTTGGGTTAAAGACCGGAGCTTTGTTTATGTAAACATTGCAACAAAGTGTTACATTGTAGTTACTTTGTATTCTTGGTACAGTAGATATTCAATATGTATGCATACTACATCTCCCTCCTTTGAAAAATAACGTAATTTAATAAAGTTATTTTATAGGATTTTACTTAAAAGATTAATTTTTTAATTGACAAAATAAGAACAAATATTTTCGTTTATCGTTTTTTTTTTTTTTTTTTTGGTTATATTAAATTACAAATAATATTTAAATATATAGAAGTATTTTTTTTTTAGTATGGCCAATTCCAATTACAATTATGAAATAAACATTTTTAACCTATCCTTATGTACTGTTTGTTTTTTGTTTTTATTATTTGATATTATAATGTTATTTTTATCTCCTATTTCCGTTACTTTATACGGACCAGTATATTTATATTGTAACTTATGACCTGTTTCATTTCTTAATAAGACTTTATCACCTACTGATATTTATTTATTTTATTTAACAAAATTAAATATAGTATACAATACTAAACCTAATAATTTAATGAGTACTAGCTTCGGTGGCCTTCGACTCGAGACTTATGGGTTATTACTTTATATAATAAACTGAGCTTTTTGGACATAGTTGTAATTTTTTCAGATATTTTCACAAGATGGGTTACTTAAACAATTCGAAAGATCATGTGTACCAATTAATTGAGATCTAATTGAGTGCAGTCGACAGCAGGCGTCGAGAATATGGTCAACGGTGAGCTCGTCCCCGCATAGTTGGCATGTTGGTCGCGCCGTTCTCTTCAGTAAGTGTTGATGTGTGGATTGTGTGTGCCCGATGCGTAGGTGGATGAAGGTCGCGCATTCCCATTTATGTACGTTCGCTGATAAACTGGTACCTGTGTATGAAGAGTGCCCATTCGGAGAGTTTCTTTTCTTTGAGGTATAGATTCGACTTTGTCCTTGCAGTTAAACTGAGTGAAAAGGATTGATGGTGTAAGTCTTATCTCTTGGGCGGCTTTGTCAGCGATTTCATTTCCATGGATACCTTGATGACTGGGAACCCAAATTAAGGTGATTTTCTGGTGGTTAAGGTGATTCTTTTTAGATCTTTGATCTTCAACCCCGACGGACGTGTTTTTAACAAAGCTCCAGTTAATATTGAAGTCTAAGTGCAAAATTCAAGCCCAAGTGAAACCATTAAATAAAAGCGAAAAGACGCTAATACATATTTATATGTGTTTCAAAAAAACCCTATATACTCCTGTGAATAAAATAAACAAAAACAAGTGAAAACAATAAACTAAACAAAAAATGAGCGCACCCGGCGCTCAAAATCAGAAGCGAGAGCTTCAAGCAAAACAAAACAAAAACAACTCCTACATCTCACTCACCCACATATCAAATCACACAAACAATTATCAAAACTTGCACCCGCAGAGTGATGAAAGAGCGCGATCTTGCTCTCCAGCATTGGAGAGACCCAACAATTACTCTCAGCAACGAAGACCTGAATGCGCGCCAAATTTACCCGCGCGTATACCAACAACAACTTCCGCGATACAAATGAACACACACTCAACTCCGCCGCTCACAGCAGGTACGCTCTCAACTCTCCCACTCTCAACTCTTCCGCTCTCAACAACCTCAGACACAAATACCACAACTACAGCAACTATAGCAACAACAACCACAGTCTGCTATGCTTCAATGCCGATACGCTCTTCCTCAGCGAATACTAAAACACCCACAACCTCAATACCCGCTCCAACAACAATAAACAAAACTCAATCCTCTCTCCCAAACAAACAAAACTTAAAACGTCACCGAGAAAACCAGTCTCCAAACGGTTCCAAAGATCTTTTAAATGGAAACAAGAAACAGAAGAATAAAACTCAAACCGCTACTCAAAAAACTCTCAAAGAGTACTGGCTAGCCGAGCCAAACTCAAGCAACCGCTTTGAGTTACTAGCACAAGATGATGAAGACGAAAACCAAGCTGACAATGGGACAAATGCAACGATAAATACGCAAATGCAAATTGAGCACAAAAAAGCAAAACCCCCCCCATATATGTTCAAAATGTTGAAAACATTTACGCTCTAACTACTGCTTTAAATTCATTAAAAGAAACACGATATGAACTTAAAGCACTGTCAACTAATGAAATAAAAATACAGCCACTAGAAACTACTCACTACCACAACATATTAGGACTATTAAAAGATAAATCGACCAAATACTACACCTTCAGACCAAAAGACCAGAGAGGATTTAAGGTAATCCTTCGTAATGTCCATCACGCTACAGACAAAGACGATATTATAAATGAACTAGCTCAGCAAGGGCATGAAGTTATAAATTTACACAATATCCAGCGCTACGACTCCAAACAACCATTGCCTCTATTCTCTATCGAACTTAAAATGAAAGAAAATAATAAAGACATCTATAAAATTGAACACCTTCTTCACTGCAAAGTAATTTTCGAGCCACCGCGACCAAAGCGAACACTTCCCCAATGTACAAACTGCCAAAAATATGGACATACCAAAAACTACTGCACCAAAGACCCAACTTGTGTAAAGTGCGCTGGAAAACACAGCTCCTCATCGTGTACTATAAATACAAGATCGGACCGAACAAGTATTAAATGTGCATTATGCAGTGAAAACCACACTGCAAACTACAAAGGTTGTATGGTGTACAAAGCACTGCAAATCCAAAAATACCCACCCCTCCGGAAGAAAGAAATACCGGTAACAGAAACAAATCAAACGACACAATACAGTACAACAAATAACGCAGCAATCTTAAAGACGCCAGCTATATCCTATGCCGAAGTCTTAAACAGAAACCAAGTAACTAGCCATCAAACCAACTCAGCAATCCAAACTGCTAGTGTACCTGATATACAGCCTGCTCCAACTCAATTAAGCCAAACCGCACAAAATGATTTTGACGAACTAAAACAATTGATGAAACAATTAATAGCCCAAATGACAACTATGATGAACATTGTCACGCTCCTAGTATCTAAACTTGACAAATAAACACCTAACAATCGCCATCTGGAATGCTAACGGACTTTCACGCCATTTACTTGAACTGAAAACATTCTTAAATGAAAAGCTAATTGACGTCATGCTTATTTCTGAAACTCACTCAACTGAGAAAACCTATATAAACATACCTGACTATAATATATTCTCTACTAATCACCCGGACGGTAAGGCCCATGGTGGTACTGCAGTAATAATTAAAAAAAGCATAAAGTGCATAGAGCTCGATGGATTCAAAAAGGACTACATACAGGCTACTACTATATCGACCTCAGACACAACGGGTCCAATAAATATATCTGCAGTATATTGCCCACCCAAATTTAACAATACAAAAGACCAATACCTCGATTTTCTAAACTCACTGGGAAATCGGTATTTGGCAGGAGGTGACTATAATGCCAAACACATAACATGGGGGTCCAGACTTACCACTGCAAAGGGAAGACAATTGTATGAAGCAATAAGAAGCAATAATAGCCGTGCCTTAAGCACAGGCGAGCCGACTTACTGGCCAACTGACATAAACAAACTACCGGACTTAATTGACTTCTGCATTACAAAAAATATAACTTGCGATAACCTAACAATAAAATCATGCCTAGACCTCTCCTCCGACCATTCCCCAATATTAATTACGTTACATGGTGGGGTAGAAGAAAACAACAATGACCCCCCTTTATTTAACCACAAAACAAACTGGAATATGTTTCGCGAGATTTTGGAACAGAACATGGAAATAAATATCTCTCTAAAGACTAACAACGAACTGGACTCCGCAATAGCATATTTAAATGACAACATCATATATGCAGCAACGCAAGCGACACCATCTATAAAAATGACTGCATTAAAGAAAACTCCCGCCTTTATTAAAGACAAAATCAGAAAAAAGCGTAACCTTAGGAAGATATGGCAAACGACTAGGCATCCAGAAGATAAAAACAAACTTAATAGAGCAACAGACGAGCTCAAGACAATTCTCAGGGCAGACAAAGATAACCGGCTACAATACTACCTTAGCAACCTCGGAACCTCCTTATCTACTAATTATTCTCTGTGGAAAGCGACCAAAAAATTGACAAACTCAACTATACACAAGCCGCCTATAAAAAGAAACAACAACACATGGGCGAGATCAAACAAAGAAAAAGCAGACACTCTTGCGGAACACTTTAAAACATCATTTACCAATGACATGGACAACGGCAACGCTGAGCTTCCAACACAAATCACCAACCCAAATTGTGCAATTAAAACTATAACAAAGGCAGAAATTAAATCTCACATAAAACAAATTAAAAACAAGAAAGCCCCCGGATATGACTTAATCGGAGGAAAAATTCTGAAAGAACTACCAGACGCCATAATCACCTATATTAGAAACCTGTTTAACGGAATCATTCGACTACAATACTTCCCCATAACTTGGAAGGTAGGCCAAATTAAAGCAATTCCAAAACCAAATAAAAACGCCAATACTGTAAGTTCGTACAGACCAATCACCTTATTACCTGTCCTCTCAAAAGTATTTGAAAAAGTCCTATTAAATAGAATCGAGCCAACCCTGACACAAAAAAATATAATACCTCCGCACCAATTCGGCTTTCGGAAGCAGCACTCGACCGTCCAACAGGTCCATCGAGTGATTAATAAAATAACAGAGGATTTTGACAAAAAGAAGTTTTGCTATGCTGTGTACCTGGACATTGCTAAAGCATTTGACAAGGTATGGCATAAAGGACTGCTGCATAAGCTAAGAAATATACTACCAGACAACTTATATACCATCCTACAAAGCTACATAACGGACAGATATTTCTATATCAAATATGACAATGAATGCTCAGACGTTATGCCAGTGACAGCGGGTGTACCCCAAGGTAGTGTGCTTGGACCCATCTTATACCTGATTTACACCTCCGATATTCCAGCGCCAACTATCCCTGGATCAATGATTGCTACGTTCGCAGATGATACTGTATTAATGTCGTCAAGCGAGTGTGAAAAAACAGCTGCAAGTACCTTACAACAAATCATGACACAAACAGTATCCTGGTTCGAGAGATGGGGCATCGAGATAAATAAAGACAAAACTCAACAAGTAATATACACAAAACGACAACCCAAAAACCTCGCTATTAAAATCAACGACAATCAAATATTGCTACGCCCATATGCCAAGTACCTTGGACTAACCATTGACGCAAAACTGACATGGAAGCAGCACATCCTAAACAAACGAAATGAAATAAAATACAAATTTCGACAACTAAACTGGCTAATAGGAAAACACTCAAAACTAAAATTACATTACAAAATAGCAATATACAAGGCGATAATAAAACCAATATGGACGTATGGAATAGAAATCTGGGGAACTGCAAGTAAATCTCACTTACAGCAAATTCAACGAACACAATCGAAAATGCTCAGAACAATGACAAATGCCGAATGGTATATTAGAAATGAAGATATCCATAAAGACCTAAACATAGAGACAGTCAACGAAACTATTAAAAAAAGCAGCAAAAAACACACAAATCAACTACTAAACCACCAAAACCCAAACCTGAGACAAATACCGATGAGAGAGCTGGAACCGAGAAGATTAAAACGAAAAACTCCAACAGAATTAAATTATTAGTAATTATTAGTTAACTATTAAAGTATTAGCGTATCCTTGCAATGGGAAGGGCCGCTACCTTTCTTTTCCATTTCTTCAACCATTACTCATTGTTATTCTTTAAGAAACAGAATGTAATTTAAAGGAAATTAATAAAAAAAAAAAAAAAAAAAAAATGGCGAAAGCTTTGGCTGTGAATATGGAGTTGTATGACGGGATCCTACCTCCTGCAATTATTTTACGGTTGCAGTCAATAACCGCAACGTCCTAGAGTGGATATGCACTTAAAATTCCGCTTTTGTTTAAAAATGGCTCCGAAGTCTTTGGTTAGCAGGCAGTTGGACGTGGTGTACAGCTTCAGGATAAGCATCAATGTAGTTTATTCTACGCGTGATTGGATACTCGGAAGACTCTGCCATGGTGCACGCTACTGGAGATGTGGGAAATGCGTGAACGCTCCGGATATGGGGCTTGTAGCTTTTTTAAGTGCGATTTAGCACATTTAGATAGCATTAATGCTCGCGATATATCTATGAGAGTCTTAATATGTATGCAAGAATATTTAGATGATAGAAATTTAATAATGTTAAATTTAGTTTCCAGTTTTTTTCTTAGAGTCTGACAGTGATGTTGGAAAAGTACTTTGGAGTCGAAGGTTATCTCCAAGATTTTTAACAAGTTTACATCTTTTATTGTGCGGCTATTAAAGTCAATGTCGGAAAGGTTGCAACGTTGTTACCGACAAATATGTAATAGTTGGCATTTTTCAATGGAAAGAGTGGCCCCAGAGTTTGCTCCCCACAAGTTAATTTCTTGCAATATTTCTAAAAATTTTGCTCTGACTGTGTTAATATTTTTTATTTTTGTAAAGATGATTGCGTCGTCTGCGTATAGTGAGATGTAAATATCTTTATGCCGAGTTACAATGTCATTTATATCTTCAATTGCTATCATAAATAAAACCACAGAAAGTGGCAAACCCTGCGGAATTCCATTGTGTAAAATGTGGGAATTCGATGTGACATTGCTTATTCGAACCCTGAAGGACCGATTGGTAAAGAAGGCTTTAATAAGGTTAAAAAGCCTTGGACCAATGCCCCAGCACTCGAGTCTGCAAAGTACGGCATGAATCCCCACGCAATCGTAGGCTCGTTCAAAATCCGTCGCCAAGATAGAGACGTGATTTTTGGTCGAAAGAGCGTTCGACGCGAAGTGTTGGATACGCAATAACGCGTCCATCGTGCTATGATTTCTTTTGAAAGCAACTTGATTATGGGAAATTAGGTTGTGGCGTTTAATGAACCAGATAAGTATTTGTGCTATTGTATTATTATTTTTTCTAGGGTTTTCCTATACAGGATAACAGGAATATTTGACTGTTAGCTGTAGCTATTAATATCGGAAGGAGGTTTGTTCGGCTTTGTGATAGGGACAATGGTAGCCGAACTTCATGTATGTATTTGATCAGTAAAGATATCCAAAAATTTTGTTTTTAGGTGGGGAGATAGGTTTTTGAGCATAGGGTATGATACTCTGTCTACTCTGTCTCTGTGCTACTGAATTTTCTATTTCAAGCAATGTGAATTTGGAATCTAAGCATGTAGCCGATTGGGAAAGTTAGTCGATGAGATAGGGCACTGAAAGATACCGATTTTTTTTCTCGTATAGTTTCTGTTGAAAAATTTTGGTCAGAAGAGTATTTTTTGGTCAGACCAAGATAAGGCAAACTCTTCGGCGATATTAAACGATCCAGTTAGCGTATCTGAGTTGGATTTGATATATTTGAACGGTGTGGGAGGGATGCCGGCTAGGCGTTTCATATCGGACCAGACTTTTTTTGTGGAGGATACTGGGGAGATTTTGGAAGTACATTTTTCAAGGGAGTTACGCTCGGCCGAAAGTACGGCTTTTTTGAAAAGGAAGTTTACTTTTTTGTATCTGATGAGGTTTGTATCATTCATATTGGCTTTGTAGGGCGAGAAAAAGCATTGCTTTTGGTCCCTAAGCTGTTGAAGGTTAGCGTTCCACCATGGCACTTTGGGTCTGTGGATCACTCTTTTCGTTTGGGGAATGCTGCAGTTTGCAGCTGCTCGTATGACTTTCGTCATTTGTGCGACTTGCTGATTAAGGCAACCGTCAGTCCAATATGCTGCTGATTTTTCGCAATTTTCATCAAAGCGTTTCCAGTTTGCTAGGTCTGTCTTGTATTTAGGCAGGGGTAAAGTATTATCGAGGCGAGTAGGTGTGTTTATGTGGATGGTTATGGGAAAGTGATCACTTCCATGGAGATTAACTGATATAGACCAGCTGCACATATGGTCTATCTGTGGAGATATCAGTGAGATATCGATGTGAGTGAAAGTGTTGCGAGTTGAAAGGTGAGTTGGGGAACCGTCGTTAAGAACAAGGCTGTTTTCAAGAATTACGCTTTCAATTTTTTTGCCCCTTGTGTTTGTGTGCGGCGAGCCCCATTAGGGACTCCATAAGTTTAGGTCCCGTAATATTGTGGATCCATTAAGATGTTGTAGAATTTCTGATATGTCAGAGGATGAAAAGGTTTGACTTGGTGGGATGTACGCATTAACAATATTAATAACCTGTTCAAAATTAAGCTGCAATGCGGAGCAGAGTGTTTTTTTTCGCGCGGCTCCCACTGCATAACGTACAGCCCACCTCCCGCCCAACCGACCGAGGGGCGCTGCCGTTTATCGTACGGCTCGGATCGCGGGGATAGACCCGAGAGAATAAAGTTTAGAAAAGATTACGAGGAAAAAGTAGAGTTCGTTTGTTGCTATGAAAGGTAGGTGAGAATTGAGGATTTGATAGAAGTGGACGTGCAGAGTGAAGTAATAGAGTATAAGTCATTGTAGTCAGAACATAAAACCCTAAAAGGCTCATGCTGGGCATATGTAGATCTACAACAACTTAGGAATAGGGGACTAAAATTTCTAGTACGTCTATTTGGAATGTTAAATGTTAGTCGTGTTAGTAGATGCTGGCTGTCTACATTACCATTAAAGGAAAACATTATAAAGGAAAACGACCCCCAGCATCTTTCTACGATTGGTTAGGGAAGGTAAATTAATTAGAAGGAGTCTGTTAGAGTAAGATGGGAGGTGAAGATTTGCATCCCAGTTGAGACCCCTAAGTGCAAACATCAAGAAATTCTTTTGGACGGATTCAATGCGATCTTGATGAACCCCATACTGAGGGCTCCAGACGCATGACCCGTACTCCAGAATTGGACGTACTAAAGATACGTATAAAGTTTTAGTAATATAAGGGTCATTGAATTCCTTGGACCATCTTTTAATGAAGCCAAGCACGCCCTTGGCTTTATTAACCATCGTAGAAATGTGGTCGGAAAATTTAAGTTTAGTATCTAATAGGACACCAAGATCGTTAACCTGGGTTAATCCATCTAAGGGGATCCCATAGAGAAAGTATGTCTCCTGGTTAGGGCACGAGCGATAGAAAGACATAAGTTTACATTTTGACCCATTAAGTTTTAAGAGATTGGTGGAACACCACTTTTGAAAATTGTCCAAATCTGACTGAAGTTTATATTGGGCAGAAGGGGATTTGTATTGAAGACAAAGCTTAACGTCGTCTGCATACATAAGAACCAGAGAGTTCGTTATGGCAGGGGGTAGGTCGTTAATAAAGATAGTGAAAAGTAGTGGCCCAAGATGGCTTCCTTGGGGGACTCCCGATGTAGCACTAACAAGACGAGAGTGTACATCCTTAAAAAGAACACGTTGCGTTCTCCCAGCTAAGTAGCTGGAAATCCACGTGAGAAGGTCTGAGGGAAATCCTAGGATACTAAGTTTACTCAGAAGGAGTGAGTGGTTGACAGAGTCAAATGCTTTACTAAAGTCAGTGTAGATGACATCTGTTTGAAGGCCTTTACGGAAGCCATCTATAATAAAGGAAGTCAGCTCCAAGAGGTTTGTGGTGGTGGAGCGACGCTTTATAAAACCATGCTGACATGGAGAAATAATTGAACTGCTGAGATGTTGAAGATGTGGTGTTACCAATTTTTCAAAAAGCTTTGGAATTGCTGACAATTTAGAAACTCCTCTATAGTTTGTAGCATCCGATTTTTTTCCTTTTTTGTGTAAGGGAATTGTGAACGATTCCTTCCACATTTGGGGAAAAATCGAAGTTTCCAGAGACAAAGAGAAAAGTTTAAGAAGGGGTCTGCACAATGGCTTAGCGCAGTTTCTCAGTACACAGCCAGGAACACCATCAGGAGCTGGCGATACAGCTCTTTTATATGCTACTTCTAATCTTTATTTACTTTCCTTAGCATAGTCATCTATATTATATAAAGTCTCTATATGATCTATACTATTAAATTGTTTTGGTAAATTATTTTTTTTACCAAATACTAACTCATATGGACAGTAATTGAATTCTTATATTCTGTTCCCATGTCCGTAATGAACGTCTTCATTGGACCGTACTACAGAATAAAAGATTCAAAAATTTCTTTAGCGACAGTGTTCGCGTTCTTGTTTGGAACTGGTATGGCAACTAAATATTTAGTTAGGTCACATATTAGAGTGACTGCATATTCATTACCATTCTCCGATTTTCGTAGTGGACCAATAGTGTCTACTATCACCCTGTCGAAAGCATTTATTGGCGTATTGGTTATTATCAATGGGGACTTATTGTGCTTTGTTATTTTAGCTTTTTGGCATTTTTGACATTTTCGTATGTACTCAGTAATATACCTTTCCAGTCATACCTTTCCAAAAATAATGTCTTTTGACCTTGGCCAAGGTTATTGTAATGCCCATACAAGCACAAGCCTCCTTGTATTAAATCGTCATGTAATTTAGACAGTATTGCTTCTTTTTCTTTTTGTTTTTCTATATTGGTCACCGGGTTGAGTAGCGCTACTATTAATATATTCAATATCTTATTGCCCATTTGTTCGAAATTATCTATTGAAACATGTTTAAAGGTATTTTCCCACGGTGCCACTTTAAGTTGGCTGATTTTGTTTATACCGGGTTGCATTTCAAGCCTTTGGAAAAATTGGCCTAAGTCTAGGATTCCATTGGTATATAAATCGCTAACATCATATCTTGCAGTAATTTTTCTACCATGTTTGAATAAACATAGCGTATGTTTTACATGCAAGGTCACTCTTTACATACTTCGTCATTGTTTATGACTTCATATACGTTGGGCTTAGAAGCTTTCTCTATAGATTGCGTAGGCAATTCTATTTCTTTGTTATCCGCGCGGATTTTCTGTCTATTTTGGTATCTAGTAGTGACGTTCATAATATTTCCTGTAATATTTTGTAGATCTTTAATGGTTATTCTTGATAACGCATCAGCTACATAATTGTCTTTTCCCTTTAGATATTCAACTGTGAAATCATACTCTTCTAATTCTAGCCTCATACGTGTCAGTTTAGAACTCGGATTGATCATTGAGAATAGATATATTAATGGTTTCAGATCTGTTTTGATTGTAAAGTGTTTTCCATAAATATATGGTCGAAAATGTAATATTGCCCACTGTATTGCAGCTAATTCCTGCTCAGTTGTACATTTATTACTTTCTCCCTTAGTGAAAGCTTTTGATGCGTATGCAATGGGAAGTTGGAGTCCGTTATGGTTTTGAGTCCATTCGAAAGGAACATTCTTTTTAAATAATCTTGTAATGTGCCTTGAATATTCGGCAAAATTTTTTATGAAACATCTATAATAATTGCAAAATGCTATGAAACGTCTAGCGCTGTCCGCATTGTGCGGCGTAGGGTATTTCATAATGACATCATATATCTTGTCATCCGGAAGTATTCCTTTATCTGTGCATTTATGACCGAGAAAAGTTACCTCATGCATAAAAAATGAATATTTTTCTGGATGTAACTTATTCTGAACCTGGAGATGGTTTTTTAGGGACAAGTAATAATGGGCTATTATATTCAGATACAGATGGTTCGACAATCCCGTCGGTGATCAATTTTCCAACTTGTTTCTGTATTTCGTTCACGTGACTGTGTGGGCTTCTATAATTTTTTATGTACACTGGTTCATCATCTTTTAATCTCAGTTTTTGTTTATAAAAATTATTTGTGCTTATTGGTTCAGATTCCAATCCGAATATATCATTATATTGGGTGCATAAGCTTGAAAGCTGTGATTTGAATTGTGGAGTAAAGTTTTTTGTTAGTTGAGATAATACAGATTTTTTTCGATTTTCTTGATTAGTTTGGACTAGTTCGAAAGTGATTCATACGCTAAATTATTTGTACTGACTACTTGATCTTTATTTGTTGTATTGACTAGTCTTATAAAAGCGTTTTTAGATGTTGTTATGGTACTTGCTATGTAAATACCATGCTTAATTTCTTGATTTGGAATCAATACACTTTCTTCTTTTGAATTTATATCTATTTTTCTAATAATTTGGGATTTTGCTGGCAGAAGTATTGAGTCGCTGCCGGAACTGTATGTTATTGGAAATTTTAAGTTATTAGGTCTAATTATAAGCCAATCTTCAGATCGCTTGAAGTCTAATTGACAGTTGTACTTTTTAATAAAATCTATTCCTAAAATGCCATCACAAGGAATAGCGAATTGTTAATCCACGATATGAAAATCGTGTTGGATTATGTACTTAGTGGTCTGTATCTCAATAGAAGTTAAGCCTTTGGATTTGGTTACCTCTTGACTTATTCCTTTTATATCTATAATATAATTATCTTGTATGTCATGAAAGACATCAGAATTTTCTTTAACTATTGAAATGTCGGCACCTGTGTCTACTAAAAAGATAACTTTTTCTGTAGGCACATGGTTGAATGATACAAATATATTCTGACTGAGATTAATGGTGTGAACTGTTGCTTTTTCTACTGTTGAGTATTTAAAGGGATTGAGGAGTTTTCCGATGTATTGTTGGTTACTCGGACATTACTTGGATTATTATTGTTGTGGCCTCGATTCGAGTTGCCACGGCATCTTGAGTTTCCTCTATATTGGCCTCGTCCATTATTATATTAGTTATTGTAATTGTTATTGTTATTATAGTGATTGCGAAAGTTGCCTCTACAATTTCCACGTCCGCGGTTTCCGATGTATTGATGGTTCTGATATATCTAAATTAAACTTTTGTTTAATTGATATCAAGTTAGATCGTAGTCTGATCAAAAATTTTGATACTTGTGACCAACGATACGTGCTTCATTAAAGCAATTTACTAATATCTCTACATGTTTTTTAACAGTAGTTCTTTGAATTGGCCTGTTTTGTGTAAGTGACTTGTACGATTTATCAAAGTCACTTTTTATGCTATTTAAATATTTATATAATTCACTCCATTCCATTATTTTATGGGTATGAATTCTTTCTGAACTATATCATGTGTTTCCCTAATTGCTTTTAGTTTAGCCATACTGTAGTTAAATTTATAATTTTTTTTTATTATTTTTTTTCTTAATTTATTTTATTTAATTGTCATTAACATATTTCAATATTTTATCTTCCTTAAGTTAAAGTCTAATTGGACTCCACAAACTTAAATATGTTGTTTTTGTGTGTTTTTTTTTTTCTTACATTTTGTCCAGATCATTTGCCTGGCTCATATATTTCTTTTTTAGACATTTATTGTGTAACTTATATAAGTTATAAAGACAATTTGCGCACATTATAACGACAATTATTATTAACAATGTTGCGGTATTAAATTTAAGTAATTAACATTTGATTCTACTTTATTAATTATATTGGCTGTGGAGTCCACGGATTTAACGTCTACAAGTCCCATTTTGGGCTTTATATCAAAGATTAATTTGTTATTTATTGTTAATTATTGTTAGTATCTTTACTTAATTTTTCAATTGCATTATTCTGCATTTACTTTAACAATTTTTCCTGCCTATTGTTTCGAATAGCTTTACAAGCTATACTTCTAATCGAGCGGAAATGGTTCCGCACAATTTTACAAATTTTTCTCATTTTAAAAATTTTTTTTTATAATTTTATTGATTTTTATTTATTAATAATTTTATTGATAATAAAACCGATGAGGGTAATGTTTTCCGCGTCAGCTGGCCGTCGCCGGTTTGGCTACGCTGACGCTCCTTCGTAGGCGAAAGTGGCGGAGGGCCCCTCTCGCTGTTGTCTTCACTGCTGCTGGTGTCCGGGGCCTATTGGCTCAGGCGGGGCCGGTGCTGGTCTTCGCACTGGTCTTTAATTTCCCGCATGTGAATTTACATGCTGCGGCGTACAGTGGTCCAGAGCAGTCGTTCGGGCAGACGTCGGGTCTCTTTTGGCAGCGGCTTGGGAGATGGTGGATTTTTAATTATTCCTTCATTGATTATTTTTATTTTTTCTGAGTGAGTTGTGGTATTCGGCTTTCTTTTATGGAGTTTTTCTTTCAGAAAGTCTAATTCGGCAGTTAATTTCTGTGCCGTTGCCCATGGGGGCGGTGTTTTATTTGTATATAATAGCCACTTAATGTGTGCTATTCTTTTATTTATTTTGTTTTTCTGACCGCGTTTGCCCATTACCACTCTACTCACTCAGTATTTTTGGTTTTTTATTTCCATCAGTCTCCCGTCTCCAGGTTTCCCGCGTTTGTGTAAGGGGCGATCTGCGTTTCACACTTGTTGTTGTTGTTGTTGTTGACGTTGCAGCCCTATTCCATCGTTGGTACAAGTGACGATTTGCCACTCGTAATTGTTGTCAAATTTTTTTTAAATCAAATCGTCAATATTAGCAGCATATCCTCAATAGTCCTCACGGTCGCCATGTAATGTAGAAGCTTCTCTTACGTTTTATTTGATTTCTTCATTTAATTTTGAAAGCAGCAAAGGTGCCGTTTCAAGGGTTTAATTGAATCTGATTTGCCCAAGTCTAATCGCTGCGCTGCCCACAGTTGGCCAGCAGCGAGAGACGGTTATGTATATCCTACATATATATATGTGTTTTATATGTATTTAAGCTCTCTTAAGCTGAAGCGCGAGGGTATATGCATACACTTGAGTTCGGTCAAGTGGTCGGAGAGTGTAGCAGAATGCTGGCACTTGCACTTTCGGTGAACGTGCCGATCGAATCATATTTCGGCCACTTGGGTTAAAGACCGGGGCTCTGTTTATATAAACACTGCAATAAAGTGTTACATTGTATTTACTTTGTATTCTTGGTACAGTAGATTTTCAATATGTATGCATACTACATAACATCGTAACGAAAATAATATGTGACCGATCTTTTCAAAACACATCCATTTTAAGATCTTTTAATATACTTTTAGTCGCCAGCGCATATTTGAACGTGTTATATGTATATATATATATATATATATACATATATACATACACATACACATATACATACATATATATATATATATATATATATATATATGTAAATTATGATATATATAATCTATATAATATACTTTGAAGAAATAAAACACGTTCGCGCAACGGGTTCTCTGCGCACTCTACGTACTGGTCTTAAAAAGGCTGTAGACAAAGGCTAAATAGTTAACTTAAAAAAAGACAGTGCCATCATAAAAAATGAGAACGATTATACAATCTTATGGGACGAGAGCTGCGGGGGTTTTTTGTGATAAGGCAGATGTGAAAAATAGCTAATATGAAAATCCTGGTGCGGATCTATTTTGGACACAAGACAACACAAAAATTGAGCAAAACTTGTCCGATTGATGGATGACAATCCATGGCTTTACTTCAAGTGATTACTCTGGCCCAAGTAGAATTTCCTTCCTAAAACTCACTCAACACCGTCCGGACCGTCCGGAGGTAAGCAGATACTAATGTCGCGATCTTACCAACCGTAGCACCACAAACAAAAATTGATATTCCAGCTTACAGGCAAGCTAAATCGAAAACCATGGACGATAATTAGAAATATTAAATATTCGTACTTGAGGCTCACGTCATCCTTCAAGATACGTATACATTTGCCGATGTTCGAAACGATTTTTTCGCCCAGCTTCTAGACGGACAACATATGTATTCGAACATGAACATCATCCGAGTTCAGTCAAAAAAACACCCCAAGCCTGTGGCAGTTAAACTAAAAAACCCCATCGAAGTCCGAATTACCTAATGATACTTCAATCTACCAGAACTAACTTAGACAAATAAGGAGAATTCACCATCTTGTCCTTTTCAACCACCAAGATTTTACTAAGGGTGTGTCCAACATGTCCCTCGGTCAAAGTAACCATGTCAGCAATTCTTTACGACGGCTTTTAGACCTATGCTTTCTTCTGATCCTGACGGGATCATCCTTTCCAAAGACATGTTATTTTAGACTCCAGAAGATCCATGTCTCCCATCGAAACCCTTACTTGTATTAACCTTAAGTCTCTTTATGTAGTTTATAAAACTCGTTGCTTTTGTAAGCCTGACTTTCAGAGATGAGGTAACTTATTTCTTACATTTGATTAATCCGATCTCTATTTTAATCTACCATATACACATGTTAAATGCTTAATCTTTCTGCCAAGGACTACAAGTGTGGATTGCTATACATTTTAAATAAATTTTCTTTTCGATAGTTTTTTTAATTTTGTTTAATTGTTTTTAGTTATTTAATTTTATACTTGTTTAATTTAACATTTAAACATTCTCCCAAGGTCCAAAAAAGATTTTCTTTTTAAAATGGCAGATGCCTTTATAGTTGGTAGCAACGGATTTTTTGAATTTTTTATTTAGGGGTATTATTAAAGATTCCTTTCACATGTGAGGAAAGATCGAAGTTTCCAGAGACAGGGAGAAAAGTTTTAGGAGAGGTTTCCGCAACGGCTTAGCACAGTTTTTCAATACACAGCCTGGAACACATTCGTGACCTGACGAAAAGGCTGTTTTTACATTCAGAAGATCCCGTAGCACACTGCATTCAGTCTGAAAATAAGATTGGCTGGTTGAATATTGTGTTAATAAGGCTGATCCATAAATGTAGCAAGTAAATTCGTTGTTTGAAAGAATGTTTCGACAATACCCAGATACCCTGATTAGTAGTAGCCGATTAATTTTCAAACGAAATAAGGGGTGGGGGGGAGAAGATACATGTTTACGCTTTTGTAAACCAAATTATAAAACTGCTTCGGATCCTGTGACTAGATCCGGCAGCGGTAAATATAGTTCTTATAACACTCAGCATTATGCGCGATGAAGTTTGACCGAGCCACTAAATATCTTGAAAAAGTTACAACGCAGCCATTTTTTTTTATATTTATCTCTTAATGAGTCTGTTTTTAATATATTTTAATTTTGTAAGATTCCTTGTAAGCCAAGGCGGATCAGTCGAGGCGGATGGATACTTCCATGGCACGCGAGAGTCGAAAAAAGCGTTAAGAGTTTTGCAGAATGTTTCTAAAGCGATATTACGTAATATCGGTGCATTCCCAGAGATCGGACAAATCGAATGTATAAATTAAGTTGCTTATTCCCTAAAAGTAAGCATTACAAAAGCAGTGAGCTTTAGGAACTCCATGGCGAGACTGAAGATTGCCAGCAGTAAGGGTTTCAATGGACACCTCAAGCGTTGGGTGGTAAGGATCTTCTGGGGTCCAAATTTTTATGGCTCTGGAAAAGGTTATTCCATCTGGATCAAAACGAAACATAGATCTAGAAGGCGGCCTAAAGAATTCCTTACGTGGTTTCTTTGACCGATTGATATGTCGAACATACCCTCAGTAAAATCGTGGTGTGTTGAAAGTGATAAAGATGTTGAATTATTGATGTTTTGCCAGATAAGTTAAGCTAAATTGAAGTCTCATACGGTCATTAGCAGGTCACTGTCAGACATGCGATTAGAAATCATAAAATGGCAGATAAGTAGTTTTTTTTTTTTTTTATAACATTCTTAATTTGTATTTAAAATCTGTCCAAGTGGACAATCATTAAATGGTTTGGGGGGGACCTTGACTTAAGGGAGGTACATGGAATGTATATCTTATGAGGTTGACTTAGGTGTCTATTGGTTGGGGAGATCAAGCGGGTGTTTCCTTTTCAGGCGTCTTGGGGATTGCCTATTATCTAGGAGGTTGATGGCCAGGTGGTTGGGGTGGTTATCCAGTCTTTTTATGTATCTTCCGCTGAGACGGGTGATCTCCTCTGCTACACATCTAATTCCAAGCTCTTTATGGATTATTGAGTTTTCGTGGTACGGATGGGCGTTCGAAACTATTATCAGGCATTCATTCTGAAATCGCTGTATTTTGATGCGGTTCGAACAGCTTGCCGTGCCCCACAACTGTATCCCATATGTCCAGATTGGCTTAAGCACTACCTTATAAATAAGCAACTTGAATTTCACTTTGAGTTTGGACCTCCTTCTCAGGAGCCAATGCAGTTGCTTAAGCCGTAGGTTGGCCTGGTTGCGCTTATTGATTAGGTGCGGACGCCATGTGAGCCTGCGGTCCAGTGTCAGCCCTAGATATTTGGGAGTGTTATTAGTTGGGATGGTTTCCCCGTTGAGTGTGGCGGGGGGGCATTCTCCCCTGCGTAGTGCGAAGGTTGTTTGTGTAGATTTCTCGGCGTTGACCACGATGTTCCATCGTTTCATCCATGGACCGAGGGCATTCAGTTGCCTCTGGATGATGGCTGAAGCTTCCTTAGGATCTGTGGCGGAGGCTAGGAAGGCGGTGTCATCGGCATAAGTGGCTACTGTGAGGTTCCGGGAGGGGGTGATGGGGAGGTCCGCTGTGTAGAGTGTGTATAAGATGGGTCCAAGAACACTGCCTTGTGGTACTCCTGCTCTTATGGGCCTAGGGTTGCTGATTGATGATCCGCATCTCACTCTGAATTCTCTTCCCTTTGTGTATGACTTGAGGAAGGCGAAATGGGAACTTGGGAGGTGGGTTTTAATTTTGAAAAGTAGTCCTGGGTGCCAGACTCTGTCAAACGCCTGTTTGACATCAAGCATAACGGCGCAGCAGTACTTCTTCTTTTCGAAGGCCTCAAGTATAGTCTCTTTGGAAAGGATTGCTAGCAAGCTAATCGGTCGATACGATGCTAGGTTGTCTTCAGGTTTTCCAGGTTTGAGGAGGACAATTACTTCCGCTCGCTTCCACTCTTTCGGGAAGTACCCTAGACGGAGGCAGCTGTTGAATATGTTGGCCAGCCTTTGGGAACAGATTAGGGGCAACATTTTCAGTGCTGTTGCATAGATACGGTCAGGACCCGGTGACTTGCCATTATTTAGGGAGGCGATCTCCTGCGCAATCTCCTCTGGTTCGACGGGCTGTATTGCGGGCCAGGAGCACTTGGGCTGTCTATGAACCTTATGGTTGCAGCTCTCTCTTCGCCAGTGCATCTGTCCAACGGTGAGAATGCACTATGTAGATGATCAGCAAAGGCTTCTGCTCTTTCGACCTCAGTCCGACACCAGGAACCGTCCACTTTTCGCACGGGTGATATCTTCTTCACAGGTCTTTTTATGTGCCTCGTGACATTCCACAGATTGTGTTGCGGGTCTCCAGGTTCCAGCTCCATAAGGAATCTATGAAACGAGTCCTGCCGTAGGATGGATAGCTTGTCCTTCAAATCTTTGGTGGCACGATTAAGTGCTGTCTTGTCCCTGGGGTTGCGCGAGGAAATCCAGACTCTTCTGAGGCGCCTTTTTTCGGCCACGAGGGCCGCGATTTCCGGAGACCACAAGTGCACGTCTCTTTTAGGTATTCTCGGGGTAGTCGGTGGAGGTGGATTCGCAAACTCAGCGGCATTGTGCATCTCTTTGGTTAGTTTTTCTATGGCCGCATCTATGTTGCTTGGTGTGGAAAGAGGGGTATCTGGGTACAGGGAGGAAAGCATCCAAAACGTAAACTTGGGGGCATTTGTGTGTTTTCCGGTGAGTCTTCTAAGCGGGACTTTTCTGAGGACGGGGATGTTTAGAAGCAATTTACTGCGCTGTGGTCAGATAGCAGCTTATCATGCTTGAGCATGTTATTTTAGAGTGTCCTATGCCCTTGAAGACGGTTCTCCAGTGGAATGGCAGTCCAGACTCTTCCGCTGCAGGTACTTATAGAGCTTTATGCCTTTGGGGTTGTTTGTTAAAGTTAAAGTCTCCGGCGTTAAAGGCGTTAAAGTCTCCGGCTGCTATAAACCGAGGACCGAGGGACTCGAAGAAGTCCTGAAGGTGGGTCTCGGTTATCGAGTGTCTGGGTGGGAAGTAAACCGCACCAATGGTGATATCTCCCTGTGGGCTAGAAATCCTGGTCACGGCGCACTAAGCCCATTCCTCCAGAAACGCGGGAAGTTCCGTGTACTGAATGTAAACAACATGCTTTCTCGTCTTTTTTTTTTGGTGCATGACCTAGAGTCATGAGAATCACCACATTTCACGCAGCGATGTTCCAGGAAGCAGTAGCGCTGGGTGTGTCCAAACCCTTGGCATCTGAAACATTGTGGAACGTCGTTGAATTTCAGTGGGGGCTCTACGGTGACGACTGATCTGCAAATCCTCTTTATTTTAAAAACCTCTGTGTTGTTGCTTGCTGGTTCTAGATTGACAAAGAAGTGGTCGGTCCCGTCTGTAAGTGGAAAAACTTTGGAGCAGAAAATCTCCGGCTTTAACCTGGTTTCTGTAAAGACTCCTATCTGGGATGCAAATAAAGAACAATCAGAATAATTTTAAGGGAGCTTACTGCGAAACCCCCTAGGTTTCTGATAGGCAAGAGTAATGGATATTGTTAGTTGTTTGAAGAAGAAGATTTTGTTGAAGAAGAAGCATATAAGGGTTCAGGGTTTTTAGACTTTGGGAGTTTAACTTCCACCGGCCAAAAGCTGGGCGAACAAATTGTGTCGAACATCGGCAAAGTTACACGTATCTTAAAAGGTAAGATAAGCCTCGAGGTAGTGTGGTTAAACGCCGTTTGATTTGACTTGGATATAAGCTGAAATATATATTTCTGAGGTGTCAGGGCCCCACCGTGATATAAAAATGTGCTAAGAGGTGAGAATCACCAGTAGGTTTCGGTGGTACGGTTGATAAGACCACGACATAAGTCCGTACCGGGGATTGTAGAGTTAATTGAATTGTAGAGTTAAATTCAACCTTGTTTTAACTACTCTAACGATCGTATTTACCTTTATAGACTTTTTCCACCTCTATCACCTAGTTGCATAACAGTTCTCTTCCTTCAATAATACTATTCGATCTTTCTTGATATGACAATTCTTTTCCCACCTAAATCTTTGTTGTGAGAAATTTGAATAATTCTTTTTTGATTTTTTCCTCCTTTGCAAGTTTATAAAGGTGATTGAACTAATACAATTTTTCATTTTGGATTTTGTTCGTCCGGACACGATCCATTTAAAGATCGTTTTACTTCCAGAGAAGTTTTTAACTACTCCCGGCACTTCAATTGGAGAGTATAAATCAGCACCTATTCCTAATTAATATCACATGGTCCATCTAAATCGGGATCGACTAACGACAATTCTGTACAATCCTGTTTATTTATATTCATATTTATAGGACTATGTCCTTTTTATGTCAAAAATATCTGTTCAGCTCCGATACATTTGTAATTTTTTAGTCCGTAATGAAGTTTTTTTTATTTCATTTTTAACTTTATTTTCCTGAAGTTTCTGGTATCTAGCTCTGTTTATTATTAATATAATGTGTTAATATTATAACTATCCTTTCTTTTGCTGCTTTAAATTAAAAATATATATCGTCTCTCGTCCCTAGTTTTACTACTTTTTTCAACGTGTGTTCCACCCGGACTCTGCTACAAGCTTGTTTTTATTACCCACGGTAACAGGGGACGAACAAGCACCACATGAGCCAATCGAATTTCATGCGAATGAAATATCTAAAATCATCAAGGATAAACTAAATCCAAAAGAGTCCCCAGGATTTGATCTCCAAAGATGATTATCGAGCTTCCACTATTTCCTTGCTTTTTAACGCTATCACAAAAATTTTGGTACTATCCAGAGAGATGGAAAAAATCGGTCGTAGTAATGATACCAAAGGCAGGCAAGCACCACTCAGTACTGGCCTATACGCCTATTTTCTTGTCTCTCTCAACTACTTGAAAAATGTCTGAAGACCCGAATAACCCCCTAGCTGAGGAATCGCAATCTTATTCCAGCGCATCAGTTCGGTTTTCGAGAGAAACATGGAACCACTAAACAAGTCAATCGAACAACATCAGAAATAGGATCTGCTTTCGAAAAACGGGAATATTTCATTGCATACTGGCGAATCAAAATAAACGGTCAAAAATATAAGGATGTAACATTTACACCCAATCGGCACTACCTCGACCGAAGGCTGACCTGGCGCAGGTACATCGAAGCTGAAAAAACACACCTTAAGCTTAAGGCTAGTACTCTCCACTGGCTTATTAACTCTAGGTCACCCCTCTGTCTGGACTACATGGTCCTACTCTTCAACTCCGTACTTAAACCAATTTGGACGTCGACTCGCAACTATGGGAAAATGCCAGTAGTAGTAATATTGATATCATGCAAAGGGCTCAATCAAAGATTCTAAGGCTGAAGTCAGGGAACTGAGGAAAATTTCAGAAGGAAGTACCCGGAAAACTAACCACACAAAACTCAGAAAAGATTAAAGAATATTGCAGGGTAGAAAAGAACACGTTAGAACAAGTTTAAACACATGGCATTGTGCGTAGAAGTATAGTCTTAAAAGTCTTAAAAAAAAGTGCCAAAATAGACCAAAACGGTTCGCAACAGGAGGTGATACAGTGTGTAATGAAAATTTTCCATGAAGATAACCGGGTCATCAGGATTCACCTCGCCACTAGAATCTTAAAATTTGCTAGCCTTATGTCATTGGAACCCTCCAGCAACTCTTCACGGTTTGACGAATCCTTTATGACAACTACCAACGGAGTATCCTCACATCTTGAGGAAACATGTCCGATTCTTATTACCACCTCACGGAGATCCAGGACCAGGTACTTAAAACTCGTTACTCGCTACTTTATTCCCATTAAAATTTGCGCTAATTTTAGGATTTTGCCGTTGTAAAACAGCAAAAATAGTTGGTAAATTAGTCATTTAAGGTGTGCAGAACCGACTTCGACAAGTTTTGTTTATCACTGTGAACGGTAGTCCACGAAAATTAGTAACCGCAAGCTACAGTATCCACACGACTGTGTGCGTTAGGAAGTTTTTTTATATAGCCAAAGAGCCGATCAAAATAATGATACTCCAATTACAAAATTAAATTACATAATTATAATTCCAACATTTTCGTGGGAGGAAGCGTTGCTTGTTCCAGATAATAAGATTCCAAAGGCTAGATAAGCAAATGATCCGGATAAAAACAATATTGTGCTGGCAGATGATCCCGTTATATCGACGTTGTGATGTCGAAACATCACATGGTGGCAATAAATTTCAATATAAGACAAGGTTGGTGGTGCAGCTTCAATCTTCTTTATTACAATAGAATGATGATTGGCAAATTTTTTGATAATACAAGTCATCCACCGCTAGGGGCGATGCAGGAAAAATGCCGACTACTCTCCTGCGATTGGAATATCTGCATTTCTGAATATATAATACTTTTCTTTGGTTTTCGGACCTGTCCCAAATCTTGGTCCTTCGAGCCCCATCGTCAACCCGAATTTTAATATTTAACCGGCTAGATAAGTCCAAAGTCCGCTTTCTATGTATTTGATACCTTGATTGCCGGTTCCATTTCTTCATTTCATTTCTACATAAAGGGTCCTATTTCGTGTTTTCGGCACTTAACTCATACATACTCATACATACAACCAGTCTATTCGCCAGGTCCTGATGGTGTTCCTGGCTGTGTACTGAGAAACTGCGCTAAGCCATTGTGCAGACCCCTTCTTAAACTTTTCTCTTTGTCTCTGGAAACTTCGATTTTTCCCCAAATGTGGAAGGAATCGTTCACAATTCCCTTACACAAAAAAGGAAAAAAATCGGATGCTACAAACTATAGAGGAGTTTCTAAATTGTCAGCAATTCCCAAGCTTTTCGAAAAATTGGTAACACCACATCTTCAACATCTCTGCAGTTCAATTATTTCTCCATGTCAGCATGGTTTTATAAAGCGTCGCTCCACCACCACAAACCTCTTGGAGCTGACCTCCTTTACTATAGATGGCTTCCGTAAAGGCCTTCAAACAGATGTCATCTACACTGACTTTAGTAAAGCATTTGACTCTGTCAACCACTCACTCCTTCTGAGTAAACTTAGTATCCTAGGATTTCCCTCAGACCTTCTCACGTGGATTTCCAGCTACTTAGCTGGGAGAACCCAACGTGTTCTTTTTAAGGATGTACACTCTCGTCTTGTTAGTGCTACATCGGGAGTCCCCCAATGAAGCCATCTTGGGCCACTACTTTTCACTATCTTTATTAACGACCTACCCCCTGCCATAACGAACTCTCTGGTTCTTATGTATGCAGACGACGTTAAGCTTTGTCTTCAATACAAATCCCCTTCTGCCCAATATAAACTTCAGTCAGATTTGGTAAATTTTCAAAAGTGGTGTTCCACCAATCTCTTAAAACTTAATGGGTCAAAATGTAAACTTATGTCTTTCTATCGCTCGTGCCCTAACCAGGAGACATACTTTCTCTATGGGATCCCCTTAGATAGATTAACCCAGGTTAACGATCTTGGTGTCCTATTAGATACTAAACTTAAATTTTCCGACCACATTTCTACGATGGTTAATAAAGCCAAGGGCGTGCTTGGCTTCATTAAAAGATGGTCCAAGGAATTCAATGACCCTTATATTACTAAAACTTTATACGTATCTTTAGTACGTCCAATTCTGGAGTACGGGTCATGCGTCTGGAGCCCTCAGTATGGGGTTCATCAAGATCGCATTGAATCCGTCCAAAAGAATTTCTTGATGTTTGCACTTAGGGGTCTCAACTGGGATGCAAATCTTCACCTCCCATCTTACTCTAACAGACTCCTTCTAATTAATTTACCTTCCCTAACCAATCGTAGAAAGATGCTGGGGGTCGTTTTCCTTTATAACCTTATTAATGGTAATGTAGACAGCCAGCATCTACTAACACGACTAACATTTAACATTCCAAATAGACGTACTAGAAATTTTAGTCCCCTATTCCTAAGTTGTTGTAGATCTACATATGCCCAGCATGAGCCTTTTAGGGTTTTATGTTCTGACTACAATGACTTATACTCTATTACTTCACTCTGCACGTCCACTTCTATCAAATCCTCAATTCTCACCTACCTTTCATAGCAACAAACGAACTCTACTTTTTCCTCGTAATCTTTTCTAAACTTTATTCTCTCGGGTCTATCCCCGCGATCCGAGCCGTACGATAAACAGCAGCGCCCCTCGGTCGGTTGGGCGGGAGGTGGGCTGTACGTTATGCAGTGGGAGCCGCGCGAAAAAAAAAAAAAATTTATATATATACAGTCAATTCGCTATTAAAATCCATTTATGTTTAACTTAATACATATATATACATAAGGGTGTCACGTCAAATTTGACTTGACCAAGCCATGACTGTTTCATTGCGTTATCGAGAGCATTACTTTTTATATCGTTATCGAAAGCAGCCCTAATTAAATTTATCTTATTTGCCATGAACGACTTAATATTGAAATATAACGGAAAGGATCCATCTAATAGAGAGGTATTTTCAATTGTTTCTAAAGAAATAAACACAATTTGGACTAAAGCTTCAATTCCCATCGTGACGAACGAACGAATAACTCAATTATTGAAATCTTGTTTCAAAAAATAATTTCATTTTAAAAGATATTTCAAAAGCAAACAAAATGATAGTTTTAAAGAAAAACTTAAGTGTTTTTTAAAACTGTCGGAGAAGCTGTTACAATGGTGTGGTTGCTTGCTTCATGCCAATGAGTTGCCGCTTAGACATTTATTTTTGACCTTGCTTGTACTTTAGGTCCTAGCCAATATTCGGGGTCAATCGGAAAATAACTGAAAATTGCGAAAATAAAAGCATTGTGTCTTTTGGTGCAGTAACTGGTAATTTGCCTGACTTACCTAACGTAGTGGTTGATAAATTAAGTACAGATCAAAAATATCTATTTGAGATGTGTCAAGCAATATCAGTTTGTATATGTTCTTTTGAGCTAGCAAAGAGGCAACCTGGAAAATTGTCGTACTCTAGATGGGTTACCTGTGCCAATCGCTTACTCAGACTTCAGACATAATCCTTCAGACGATTTGAAGATGCTTGCAAACTACGTGGTTAAAGTAGTCCAGTATGGTGGTCCAGTATGATTCTCAATTAAGCAAAAAGCGTCTTTTAAAGAAGGTGCCGAACATATTTTTCAAATCGTTACATATTCTCGGTTTTTGCCAGAAAATCTGTTAGCTGTCGTAGATCCTGTGATTGAAAAATATGATTAGTTTGCGCGTCCTGAAAATCTTTTTGTAATCATGCTATTTGATGACAGGGACCACATTCGTGAGCTCGCAATGCGAAGAATCATACAAATAAGACAAGTTGAAACTAAGGATAAACGTAGGGTATTTAAACCACCAAAAATTAACTTCTCTGCTAATGAATACACTGATATTATCGTGTGGCACGAATGTCAAGTAACAGTACCACCGGTTATTCGACAAATTTCAAATGAGAATCTTAAAACAATGGTAAAAAGTGAAACCTTGGAAATTGAGGACTTTCCTTGTCACATACAAGCTGCGGAAAGATGTGTCAAATTTGTGACAGAAGCCTCACAGGGTGTAACTGACTCTGCATCGAGAGATGGCCTTATAAGGACCAAATTGGTATCACGAGCTAAAATGCCAAATTTTGGCTCAAAAAATAAGTTAAAAGCGTGAACAATAATTTTTTTTAAATATTTTTAATCAAGTTCTTGTACTATTTGCTCTTATTTCTACAATTAAAGAGTATTTTAAATTGTTGTTTGCTTATTATTTTATTTACAAGCAAGATTTGCAAAATCTTAAATTTTCAAAACTTCTAAGACCGGTAGAGCCCTCAAGATGATTCATAAATAAATTTTTTTTAACAGTTGTGTAATCTGCAATATAATAGGACCAAAAAAAATTTTTCATGTACCTTGACGGGACACCCTAATATACATAAAGGGTGCGGCAGCATAACTTCCTTTTAAAAAAAAAAAAAATGGGCACCATTCAGTTAGTTGATATCATAGCGGAGCGCTAGTGGTCCCGTTCAAGAGTGGCTACTGCAAAAGTTTTGTCCCGACACGGTTCAGTCGCCATCATGCATTGGAATAGGGAGGAGCGTGACTTTGTCGTTGAGGCCTACTTTTCAAGCGGATGTTCGGTTATTACAACACAGCGTGCATTTCGGAGTCGCTTTAATTTAGCCCCGTTGGCTCCCGTCCGAGACCGCAAATCTATTATTACATGGGTCACTACATTCAGGCAAACTGCAAGTGCTACAAAACGAAGAACTGGAGTCCCTCGACCCGTTAGATCACCTGAGAACATTGAAGCAGTGAGAGCGTCAATATTGCGATCTCCACGGCGCCCTGCGCGCAAACACGCATCTGCACTTGGACTATCCGATCGTGCTGTGAGAAGAATTCTTCATGGTGATCTTCAATTTCATCCGTATAAGATGGCGATAGTGCAGGAACTTGCAGAACGTGACTTCAATTCTCGGATGAACGCGTGTGAGCTTCTTCTTGATGTCATTCCAGAGGGGCAATTGTTTTTTTAGTGATGAAGCCAATTTTCATTTATGTGGGTTGGTTAACAAACAAAACATGCGCTACTGGGCTGACACCAACCCTCGAGAATTGCATGAAAGGCCTTTGCATTCACCAAAGGTCACAGTGTGGTGTGCAATTTCCTTAGATGGAATTATTGGTCCCTGGTTTTGAGGAAAATGAGGTTACAGTGACAGTGAATTCGGACCGGTATGTAAACATGCTACAGAACTTTTTTTCCCACGGCTAGAAGAGTTGGATTTGGGGGGCATTTGGTTCCAACAAGACGGTGCAACAGCATACACTTCAAGAGCATCGATGGTTGTTTTGAGGGAACACTTTCCAGAGCGCCTTATCTCAATTAGAGGCGATTTGAAATGCCCGGCATGCTCTACGGATTTGTCCCCTTGTGATTTTTTTCTATGGGGCTTTTTGAAATCCCGTGTTTATGTGAACCGTCCAAGAACCCTACAAGATTTGAAAACAATCATCCAAGAAGAAATTGCCAACATAACACCTGCTATGCTAACAAGAGTCACCACAAACGCCAGAAATCGGGTTACACAATGTATGGAGAATGGGGGACGTCACCTATCAAATTTCATCTTCAAAAAAATATAAATAAAAAGATTAGACATGTACCTACATTATAAAAATAAATAAATATTTTCCGATGCCTACAATAGTTTTCATTGAGTTCTGAAAAAAGGAATTATGCTGAAGCATACTGTTCAATTAATAGTGGGGCAGACAGCATCGCACGAGACGCTGACTGCGTTACAAGTAATCTCTCGCACAAGAAACAAAAACGAAAAGAGTGTATAACAAAAAAAGAAACAATATATTATTTAGTTAAGATAATAAAGCATACAGGCCTTTGAATAAAGTTACCGACGCAAAACACATAATATAAATAAAATAAACCAAATATTATTCGGAATAATTAAAACTTCGTTCGACAAAGAAAAACTATAAAAATAATGCATAAAGCACGTGTGTTTGTTAGTGTGTGCTGTTTCAACAAGCGATAAAAGCAACATCAACAGCATGAAGAAAGACTAAATGGCGGAGGCCTTAGTAAAGAAGTCTGGAAGGCAACCTTGATCTCCTTGTGAATTGGAGAGCTCTATCTTTTTATATATTCCAAGAAGAGTGCAAAGATTCGGGTTGCGACCTTGGCGCGGCTGAATGTTCTGTGGGACAGGACCATTTTCTTGACACAGCAAACAAGTTCAGATGAAGATTCATCCCAATGAAGAATTGGTCATGTAGAACAGGGGAGTAGCAGATTGTACTCACCTGTAGCGTTTAGTTACATATGGATGCAAGGACCAGTCTGATGGTAGCTCGAGAGCTCAAGCGCACACTTGGAGCTTTAGAAATTGATCATTGATCAGATGAGCACGACGTGCAACGACGGTGCTTCATTTCGTAACTGCTTCATAAGTAGCATCATTCATTTCGGGTAGTTTAGTCTGCATTTTCCGGGTCGGTCAGCAACTTTGTAACTTGTATAAGGCAATGGGTCGGAGTCTACTGACTACTGCTTCGCGTTGTTTAGCAACCAGGTCTGTGTCTTGCTGGTGCCCCATATTTTACTTTTGTTCTTATTTTACTGATTAATATTTTGGGTGTGATATAATGGTCGATTCTAGTTGCTTGGCAATTTTATGTGCCAACAATGCGTGTGGAAGAAGAAAGACAAAAATATATAGGTCCTAAACAGCAGAACCCAACTCAAGCCCTATTATTCTTCCGGGAGTAGAGTTGACAAGATGCTCCATGGCTAGCATCAAGCTGTAAAAGCTGGAAAATTTGTGTACAAAGCTACAGGCGGAGGCAATGTAAGACTGATGAACATTGATAAACCACCTATAGAAATGTAGTATGGATATGGGTTGTAGCGTTCACTCAACTGGTGAGCTCTATCCACTTAGAATTTGACTTTAGCAAGGGAACTGAGTCGAAATAAATGTATAATGTTTATTAATGTAATATGTTTATTAATGGTTAAATCGAACTGCTTATACTAGTAACTAATTTTAAATTCGCAATGATAAATCTTGCTCAACTACCGACGCTGCCTTATTCGCTCTTCCCGATCGACTCTGCTACTTCCCTTCAATACTCTGCAACTTTCCTTCACTACTGTATACGATCAACTGCCTTTTCTTCTTCTCAGCGTTGCCATCCTTCTCGTAGAGTTTTCAATAACTTCTACTTTTAGGGGGATGGCAAGACATCAGTGTGATGCCACTTTACATTCGGCCGTCCTGATCTTCAGCCGTCCCGGATGACATCTCTTCGTTCTCTATTAAAATTTCCATAGCTTCATGTTGTCGCAGCTAGTTGCTGTAATACTAGGTTCTTCGGCGTCCTTATTAGCTTTCGAAGCGTCCATGGCGGTCTGTCTGTCGGGCGAGGAGTCTTAATGGTTTAGTATTTGTGATGTCTGAATCAGTGTGCAGGTGTGTTTGGGAAATCAATCATCAATCGTATATTTTATCGTTCAGTCCAGCTTTTTTCATGAATTTCTGGACCCGCTCAAGCAGCCGCTTTTCTAGGTCTTTGTTAATGACTCCCCCCGTACCGCCTGGTAGAATTAATGAAAGTTTGCCGTTTCCGTTTCTTTTGGCAGCCGATCCCAAGTGCTCCTCCTCATCGCTGCTGCCACCGGAGTTGCTGTCCGCTCGAGATTTTCCGGCGCTAGTCTTCCGTTTGTGTTTCTCGTTTTCTGGTGTACTTCTTATGAATCTTGCACTTGGAGGATGCATCGGAGTCGTTTCGCTTGAATCGGCCGGTTTCTTTGTTTTCTTACGCTTCTTCTTGGACACGGGCTTGTCCTCTGAAGCGCTGTTCTCTTCTGCCCCAATGCCACCTTCTTCGCCATCGTCTCGCCTTGATTTCTTATGGTTTGGCTTGGGGCTAAATTCGATTGTCTTTCTCTTTTTTCTTTTCCTTTTGTAGTTGCTGTTGTTTCGTTTTCCTTAGACGATCATCTGCGCTGGAGTTATCGTCAACGTCACTTTGATCGCTACTGTTGGAGCTTTCGGAACTGCGGCGGGCGTCGCGAAATGGTATCACTGCTCCATCTGGTATAATTTCCATTTTTATAGGACATTGCATCTTTATTGCTGGCGACTTGTAACTGCTGAAGCTGAATTTAACACCTCCACCACGCTATAAACCAGTTGATCTTCTTTTTCTGAAGTTTCTTTTTACTCCGTGCCATAAAATTTAAAGCCATTTTCATCAGCTGTATAATTCAATTTTTGCATAAAATCAAATCCCAATATTACTTCGCAGTTCAACTTGCTACTTTTTACAACCAAAAATTTATGTTCCATTTTTACTTGGTTAACATCAACGTTTGCGATAAAAGATCGAATTGTCTTCGTTCTGGTATTAGTCCTTTCAATACCGATACGCTTCTGGACAACTTGACTCCTTTTAGATTCCCTAGCGCACTTTCATTATTCAGTGACACATCTGTTCCTTTGTCCACTAGGCGTTCAACTTCGCCTCCATTTATGGTTATTGTTTTCCTACGACTTTGCTTGGCAATTATGTTTACATTCGGAACTTTTTGTGGGCAATCGTGCGAAATATGACCGTTCTCGTTGCATTTGAAGCATTTAGTTTCAGGTGTGCATTCTTTCCTCTAATGTTCCGCCGATCCTCCTTTAAAACAGTACTCTTGTTTTTTCGTTAACTTTCTGTGTACTCGGAACCTTTTTCTTTCCAATGCCACTATGCTCATAGCGATTCTTGTTCCGCTCTTGTACGAGCTCATATAAATCATACTCCTTTTTTTAGGTTTTTTTTAGGTCTTGTATCTGCAACCCTTTTACTGTATAGCGCAAAACTGCTGGCTCTTCAATGTCACCGATACTGGCAATGTTTTTCATATTTAGTAAATATTTATAAAACGATACTGACTTAAAATTTTTCCGTTCACGTAGCAAGTCATGAATCTCTGCACTGTTTAAATGTAGCTCGATTTTTTTTATAATGGCATTCTTAAGTGTTTCATAATTTGATACACACTCCGCCATGATTATTCTTTCATGCGCACGCCTAAACACAACTGCAACTTCGACCGAATTCCACCACGGTTCTAGGAATTTCCAACTGATGCCGACCGAACTTTAGGCAAATTTTTACTAGTATTTTGCACTCAAACAGGTTGAGCCCACAAATTTTAGATGTTATTACTGGAATGTTTATTAATGATTGAATCCAAATGCTTATACTAGTAACTTATTTTAAACTCTAAATGATAAATCTCGCTCAACTGCCGACGCTGCGCTATTCGCTTTTCCCGATCGACTACTGCCTACTACTCTCCACGATCAACTGACTCTTCTTTTAAGGGCTGCCGTCTTTCTCGTTGAGCTTTTAACAACTTCTAGGGGTATGGCAAGACATCAGTGTGATGCCATTTTTATACCCTGTACCCATTAAAAATGGGTGAAAAGGGTATCCTAATATGGTGCAAATGTATGTAACAGACAGAAGGAAGCATCTCCGACCCCATAAAGTATATATATTCTTGATCAGCATCAACAGCCGAGTCGATATAGCCATGTCCGTCTGTCCGTCCGTCCGTCCGTCCGTCTGTCCGTATCAACGCCTAGATCTCTGAAACTACAAGAGCTACAGACATGTGCCATATATCGTTGGATAGGTAATTACCATACGCAGTACAAGTTTGTTTTTTTATTTTGATATCACGCCCCGTTCCCCCGCAAACTCAAATCGGATAAGAAACACGGAAGTTATGCCACATGCAAAATATATGGCAAGGGAAGCAGAAGCGCAGCAAAACACGCATTGCGCGACGCCGACTGCGACGTTGACAGCGAAATGTGTATGGCTTTATGACACACGAAACCTATTTTCATAACCAAAATCATACCAAATTTATATTGTTATGGTCCTCTTTTCTAATAGAATATTATTTCATTTATTTATTGATACTAAATAAATAAATTGTAAGCATGTCTAAGGGTACAGGGTATTTTGCAATCGGGAAACTCGACTGCTGCTACCTTACTTGTACATAAATAAAATGTTGAAAAATCATATGCTTGACATCCGAACAAAGTATTGACATGCTAAATTAAGTGTGTGAAACTTGTGCAAAGTGAAAAATAAAGTAAAAGAAATTTCGTAAGCAGTCTCATAATCGAGCAAAGGACGTATTAGATCTCATCCATACATACATTTGTGGACCAATAAATCAGAGTTCGGCTGGCGGTGCTCGTTACTTTGCAACTTTTATTGAAGAGTACTGTTTACGTTTGTTTTTTTAAAGAGGCGAAAAAAATTTTTGATTCAAAGTTCAAAGACTTTAAAGCAATTGCGGAAACAGCAACTGGTAGCAAAATTAAGTGTCTGAGAAGTAATGGCTATGGTATAAGGAGGCAGCAAAATGGTGTGGCAGAACGAGCGAACCGTAGGTCGGTGGAGATGGCACACAGCGTGCTGGTTCATTTTGATCTCAGCGAGAGTTTTTGGGCAGAGGCAATAGATACAGCTTCATATCTGCGCAAGCCCTCTAAGATGTCGACGTTGACCGATATGACACCTTACGAGTCATGGAACGGCAAGAAGGGAGCAGACGTCATCTGCGAGCATTTGGTAGTAGAGCTGTCGTTGCTGTGTTGGAAGTCGACACAGCTGATGATTATTGGAAGAGAGGACCTAGACGACCAAAGCTAATTCACACTGGGCAACCCGGATGCCCACACGAACAATATATCATACTCAATGTTATAACAAATAATGATGTGTGATGTGTAATGATGTGACTGGGACTGTGGATGCAGCATGTCATTCTCATCATGCCAAATTTGGAAGGCATCAAAACAGAAGGAGATAGCAAATCTACAAGCCAACAAAGCGTGGACGTTGATTGACCTACCAAAAGGAGAGAAGTCTATTGGTAGCAGATGCATGTTCGCCGTCAAGCGTGACAAAAATGGTGAGGTGAATAAATTTAAGTCCCGTTTAGTGGCTAAAGGCCGTGCGCAGCGCTTTGGCAATAACTGAAGCCAAACTGTTTTACCTGTGGCGAGGTATTTTACGGTCAAGCTGGTGATTGCTCTGGCAGTCGAGTATGGTATGTATGCCCATCAAATTTATGTTTCTTCTGCTCATCTCAACAGTAAAATGCGAGATTTTCTGTACATGCGCCAACCAGAGGAATTTGTTAACCAAAATTTCCCTCAGCTTGTGTTAAAGCTGAATAAATTTTTGTACGGTCTGATGCACAGTGAGTGTCAGTGCAATGAGAAGCTGAATTCTGTCTTGGAGAAGATTCGCCAGTAAGCCGTGTCTATAGATACGGCGGCAAGGTCAAACATTGGGCATCATACATTTGCATCATAGTGGTATATATAGATGACTAATTGGGGCCTGTTCCAGCTAAGATGACCTTAATAGAATAAATATGTCGATTGCTGACAAAACCGACGTTACTGATGGCGGTCAGTTAAACCATTTTCTTGGAATGGAAATAGATCGTAAAGGCGAGACAGGCAACATAAATGTTGGCCATAATAAATGGTGGTGGATTGACGCTTTATAAAACCATGTTGGCATGGATAAATAATTAAACTGCAGAGGTTTTGTTGATGTAGCGTGACCAAATTTTGAAAAAGCTTTGGATTTGCTGACAATTTAGAGACTCTATAATTCGAAGCATCGGATTTTTATACCCTGTACCCATTAAAAATGGGTGAAAAGGGTATCATAATATGTTGCAAATGTATGTAACAGGCAGAAGGAAGCATCTCCGACCCCATAAAGTATATATTCTTGATCAGCATCAACAGCCGAGTCGATATAGCCATGTCCGTCTGTCCGTCCGTCCGTCCGTCCGTCTGTCCGTCTGGCCGTCCGTCTGTCCGTATCAACGCCTAGATCTCAGAAACTACAAGAGCTACAGACATGTGCCATCGTTGGATAGGTAATTTCCATACGCAGTACAAGCTTGTTGTTTTATTTTGATATCACCCCCCGCTCCATCGCAAACCGCAAAAAACTGCCACGCCCACAATTATTGTCCTAATGCTATGCAATTCCGCATATGCGTTGGTGCTTATAAAAGCTATCTAATTTTTAAATCGGATAAGAAACACGGAAGTTATGCCACATGCAAAATCTATGGCAAGGGAAGCAGAAGCGCAGCAAAACACGCATTGCGCGACGCCGACTGCGACGTTGACAGCGAAATGTGTATGGCTTTATGACACATGAAACTTAGTTTCATACCGTAGCGCAACGGCAGAAGGCGATGCTCATTGAAATATGTCAAATTTGTATATATGCGTTTCTGTGCCTTATATATACATATCTACTAAGTACCTGTGATCTACAATTTAAAGAATGTGTTTACTTTGTAAAATTTTGATTGATGCAGGAGCAACTGCAAAAAATTAATGCCTATTCAGAAAAGGAGGTGAATTTGCATACATGTGATTGGTATATTAAGCATGTCTAAGGGTACAGGGTATTTTGCGGATGTATACTTTCCGTGGATACATGGCACGCATAAACAAAAAAATGCGTTAAGCGTTTTGTAGAATATAGGGGGATAGTTATATCGGTGCATTCTTACAGATCGGACCAATCAAATAAGTGAATTGAATTAATTATTTTTTTTTAACACAACGAATTTTATAAACTACGAGGGTTATGTAAAAAGTAACTTTCTAATTATTTTTCGAGTGTACAACATTGGTTATTAATGTAATCCCGCGGCTTCCACTGCATAACGTACAGCCCACCTCCCACCCAACTGACCAAGAAGTGCTGCCGTTTATCGTACGGCTCGGATCGCGGGGATAGACCCGAGAGAATAAAGTTTAGAAAAGATTACGAGGAAAAAGTGGAGTTCGTTTGTTGCTCTGATAGGTAGGTGAGAATTGAGGATTTGATAGAAGTGAACGTGCAGAGTAAAGTAATAGAGTATAAGTCATTGTAGTCAGAACATAAAACCCTTAAAGGCTCATGCTGGGCATATAGATCTACAAAAACTTAGGAACAGGGGACTAAAATTTTTAAAACGTCTATTTGAAATGTTAAGAAATGTCAGTAGATGCTGGCTGTCTACATTACCATTAATAAGGTTATAAAGGAAAACGACCCCCAGCATCTTTCTAAGATTGGTTAGGGAAGGTAGATTAATTAGAAGGAGTCTGTTAGAATAAGATGGGAGGTGAAGATTTGCATCCCAGTTGAGTCCCCTAAGAGCAAACATCAAGAAATTCTTTTAAACGGATTCAATGCGATCTTGATGAACCCCATACTAAAGGCTCCAGACGCATGACCCGTACTTCAGAATTGGACGTACTAAAGATACGTATAATTTTTTAGTAATATAAGGGTCATTGAATTCCTTAGACCATCTTTTAATGAAGCCAAGCACGCCCTTGGCTTTATGAACCATAGTAGAAATATGGTCGGAAAATTTAAGCTTAGCATCTAATAGACCACCAAGATCATTAACCTGGGTTAATAGAGGGTCCCATAGAGAAAGTATGTGGCCTGGTTAGGGCACGATCGAAAGAAAGACATAAGCTTACATTTCGACCCATTAAGTTTTAAGAGATTGGTGGAACACCAATTTTGAAAATTGTCCAAATCCGACTGAAGTTTATATTGAGCAGAAGGGGATTTGTATTGAAGACAAAGCTTAACGTCGTCTGCATACATAAGAACCAAAGAGTTCGTTACAGCAGGGGGTAGGTCGTAGGTAGGTTCCATCATTGGAATTTCCTTATATAGAAGGAATATTTTATGGCCCTTATGGTAATGCAGCATGTCCGCATTTGTTGGCCGTGCCTTAGATTTATGGGCTGTAACCGATCATCTGATCAAGTTAACTCTAATAGTTTAGATGCAATTCGTTTCAGTTTGATCAAAATTAAAGGTTAATTAACTCCGATATAATTCCTGATTGGCGGGTAATTTTTTTTTATAAGTTTGCTGTATTTATTGGATCTTCTCAGGAATTATGAGACTAACAATTAGTTTTCAAATCTTAATTTTAAACGATATTCAACAGTCTTTTTAGCTGTCGTCTGGAAAAAAGGATCAGCGCTGGGTCGGAAGGTCGTTGCGGCGAAGTCGCTTTGCGCTTATGTGGTTCTTCTACTGTAATTCTACGATGCAGAAGAAACTGTAGCTTTTAAATAGGATGCACTTCATTTTTCTTGATAGCTTTAATGTCAGGTTCCAGCTCGACTGGTCGAGTGGTTGCGGTTTCCTGTCTTTGTTCAGGATGTTAAAGACAGTTTTCGCCTTGAAACCCCTATCGTTTAATGGCAGTTTGATCTCTGAGCGTGTTACGTCAGGCTCTTTACCCTTGAGAACCTCTTGGAGACCCTTACTACTTTTTAGTTGGTACGTGTAGTAGTTATTGTAATTTTTGTGTAAGTAATGTGTAAAAGTCCTAAGGTTCTCTTCAATTTTTACCTGGACCTTTGTTTCGTGGATTCTGCCCTGTTTTTGGGATATTACGTGGAAATTATATTGTTACCCAGAATATTCGAGCTTTTTTCTCGGATGTATATAGGTGGGGGCTTTGGCTTCTTTTTGTAGATCCATATTAATATCTGCCAGTATTCAAAATCTGTTGGACTCTTGGGTCTCAGTTCGCTGACTAACAGTGTGCCGATTGATTTTTATTTTAATTCCTGCCGCAGAATTATTTTGTGCGCTCAACTTTTAATTTGGATATAGCGATCCAACCCAGCTTGCATTGTTTTTGGCATTGTTGCTGATTCAGCAGAAACGAGCGTTGCAGTATCCACCGTGCGTACGGTTGATACCGTTGCTGTATTTGTTGTTGTTGCGAGTGCAGTGGTTAATGAGGTCAAAGTTTTGGTTGTCGTGGGACTCTTTAGCACATCGTTGGGATTGCCGGTGAGCAAAAACCCGCTCTCTAGTTCGATGTTGGCTTAAGTTCATGTGTCGGGTTGGGGGTGATTGACCGTGGCCGATCGACGTTTGCATTTATTTCGTTAACTTCCGCGTGTTGCAAAGACACATGTGAGAAATACGCGTTGTTTCATATCGATGAGAGACGACGTTTGTCGTGCTCTTGTTGACGTTGAGCGCGAATGTCATTTTGACTCATTGTGAGAGTTCGGGGCTTGGTTTTCGTTTGTTAATTTTCTTTGACATATAATAGTTGTTCAAAAGCCGGGAGTTTGCACAACTATTTTAATGAGCGATTATACATCGCAATAAGCGTCTTTTTCTGAATTTTTGTGGTAAATTGTTGGTAGTTATTCACTTTTCGCTTGGAGTATTTTGTATATTTTCTGAACAGAGAAATAAAAACGTCCGAACTGTTCGAGTTTCGATGTGATATAAGTTAGTTGATAGTATAAATATTTTATTTGATTTAACAAACGCCAGTTTATTTAAAGATAAGCTTCAACCAAAGAAGCAGAGCTAAAAAAAAAGGTGTAACAAAATTTTTTTTGTATTTCGTTAGAAGACGTTTTTTACCACCATACTAGAGTAAAGGTCATAAAATACTAAGCCGCCAGCGCACATACCTACACATGGATGTCGCTTAATAAGCCACGGGGCTCCTGACTTAAGTGGTATCAAATATTATGAAAGCCTCTGATTTGTTTACTACGCTTCGCTGCTTTTCGGAACGCCACGAAATTGGAGCACCAGCCAACAAGTATATGTAGCCAGGGTAAGACTTCCTGTCAAACCTATCGCCTGTCCAATCAGCATCAACGTATCCACAGAAGGATTGACCACATTGCTTATAATGTAATTTCATGTCAACCGTGGATGAGAAATACCTGAGGATGTGCTTTATGCCAGCCATGTGCTCAGCATGCGGAGTTTGATTCCGTTGGGACAGTTTGGACACCGAATGCAATATGTCTGCCCTTGTAAGAGCTAGCCAAATAAGCTCTTCCACTACGGATTGATAAACCGTGGGATCCGCCTTTTTGCCCTTGTCGCTGGTGCAATCTATTTGAAAACCTGCATCCAGGGGAGTTTTGAGTTTCCCAAAGTAATGGCTCCAAGGTCCCCTTCTCGCTCGATTTCCATGCCCATGAAATGGTTTAATGGACCCTTGTCAACGCACTAATCGATTATGAGATGCTGTCTTTAATTTCCCGCAAATTCGCGCGCGATTGTCAAGCTATAAGTATATCGTCAACATATACTAGAATTAAGGAAAGGTTACCTTCTCCGCTCTTTTTGTGTTCGTTGTTCTGGCAATAAATCCCATATTCACCAAAACGCCATTTAGCTTCCTTTTTCCAGTCCCTTCCTAACTGTCTTAAGCTGTATATTGCTTTCCTTACCATCAAGCCTTGTCAGGATTCTTTTCGTCTATGTATCCTTCCGGCTGCTTCATGTAAACCGTCTCACTTAGATCGCTGTTGAGATACGCAGTGCATACATCCATCTGATGAAGATGTAGCTTAAGCTCCACCGCCAGTGCTATCATCAGACGCATACCCTCCATACCGGCAAAAATGTTTCCAAGTAATTTACGTTAAACTGCTGGGATTTTTCCATCCTTATCTTGTTTTACGTTCAAAACCCAGTTGCATCCAATTGCTTGCTGATTCTTAGGTAAATCAGTACTCTGCCAATTCTGATTGGCAACCAGGGAATCATATTCCCTAGCCATAGTTTACCGCCATTCCATGGCATGCGAACTTTCCACCGCTTCCTTGCAAGTCAAGGGGATGGGAACGTTTTCCGAAACAAGAGCGCCCAAAATGTTATATTGTTTCTTCGAACGTCCAGGTTTTCCAGTCTGGATGATCTTGGGGCGACCAAGACCTTTGCGTGCCTCTTCTACAACCTGTTTCTTCTTATCTTCAGCACTCTCGTACTGATCTGTGCTCTTTCAGCCAAATTGACGGTATCGACGGATATGTCACATGCGTTTTCTTCTTCTTCGGCCTCATCTCGCAGGCAGGGCTCTTCGAGTTCCTCCAGTTCGATCAACACAAAATCATCTTTGGCTGCCACAACTTGGTGTTCATTAAACCAAACATCCCTCTTCTCGACCAGTTGTCGAGCTGGAGGGGTCATCCGATAACCTTTGGCTGCCACAGAGTACCCAGCCATGGTGTACTCATTGCGCTTTGGATGGAACTTGCTGACCTTCCTCGGACCCTTGTCTAGAGCAACTGCAAGAGGTCCAAATACTTTCAGATGTTTCACGAAACTCTTCTTACCCGTCCACGCTTCCATAAAAGTCATACTCTTCACTGCGCTGATAGGCGAGCGGTTTCGCAAATAAACCGAAGTATTGACAGCTTCTGCCCAAAAACGGAAATACAGGGTCTTTAATTTCTACAAATATAAATATATGTAAGAATGCTAATCGTTGGCAGAGGCGCACACGTCAGCAGTACAGCAGTATAACAGTAATATAAAAGTCGTGGATCGGCAGTAACAAGAAGTAGGAAAGAAAGAGTCAAGTAGTTGTTTTCAGTCGACGGACAATACAGTCGCTGAGCAGTCGTCGGGGATTAAGTTGAAGTAAAGACGTAAAGCAGAAGCAGTGTCGCAGCATCTCGTCGATCATCTCAGTCGTATTAAACTTACATTTCATACACCTTAACCTTTTTTTGTATTCTATTCTTGGACCGAACATATGATAAACATAATCACTAATATAATTCTATATATATATATCATACAATATAAATCCATCCGTTAATCCATCTCAATATGCATTAAATATACATCAAATAAACATACAAATAAATCGAAAAGGGAGATTACGCGAATATTTACTTTGTTCATTTTTTTTCTACCTATCTGACCCTCATTTAGCCTATTATGCCTATAGGAGGTAACGACAAATTAAAATCGTCCACAGAGCCGTCGGAGTAACATCATACATATAGTTCTTCTAATCGATGTAAAAAGCCAGATGGTGAAATTCCATCCGAATTTCGAGCAGATGAGCTGTCAGAGGCGCAAGGCCGCCTCATCCAGCTTATGCAAAGATTAGATTTTAAGGCGGAATGTAATTGTCTGTTAATGTCGCGTCTGCGCAATCTATAAAAAAATAAAAATAAAAATAAAATAATAAAAACATATAAAAAAGACTCAAATCTCAGCTCATGGGCGCCCTTAATTCTGAACAATTCTGAAAATACACCATCAGAGCGTGTCTTATTACAAGAAGGGACGTTTGTGTATTTGTATGTTTAAACACTAGACCTATTCATCTAAAAGCTGCCTCCTATTTAACCACCCAGAAAATTCTCCAAGCTTTTGTTCAAATCATGTCGAGACGTTGCTGCCCGCTAAAGGTTGTTCATATAAAACGTTTTTGGGGGCCTCCAATGTGCTAACCCAAGACTTCTTGGAGGCCACAAGCTCCACTGTGGTCACCTATTATAGCCACCAGAAGATTACTTGGCATTTCAAACCCCTTGGGACTCAACATATGGTTGGTCTATGGGAATAAGGGGTTAAGAGTTTCAACACTTTTTTCTACAAGGCCACTTCTACTTCTTCCTACAAATATACTTTCGAAGAGCTCTCAACTCTCCTTTCCAAGATCGACGCCTGTCTGAATTGAAGATCTCTTTCTATCCTTATCGGAGGACCCTACTAACGTGTTGGCCAGGTCATTTCCTCATTGGAAGTCCTCTACTCGCTGTTGCTGAGAAACACTCCGATGCGGCCTCAATCATTAACAGATGGAAGCACAAATACCTAAAGGTTTAGTAAAGTTTACGAGAAATTGAGGTGTAAGGGGAAAAATTTGATTTACTTAATCGAAGCTAGTGGGTTCATTCAAGACATCAGACAAAAAACCATTTCTATAGCCGCTTCTAAAATACGCGTCGATTGATTATCCTCAATTTATTATCCCTGTTGGACATTCAACTGCAAAGTTATTCAAAAACAATGATATCTTCAACGATTCAATTAAATAAAAAAAACGTACATTTTAAACATCTGTTAGTGATTGTGGAACTGTATCTCGATCCAGTAAAAATCGAGGGATGTTTGTTATTTAACATTTTTCTAACCTTTCTTACAATATATTTAAATTACGTTGGTCTTAAATTTAGAAATAAAAAACACTTTGTAAAATCAAAAATGTATAAATCCATAATCAAAAATACCAAATCGCACAGATAAAATTAAGTGTTAATCTTCAAACAATATTAAAATTGTTTTGGGAAATTTTAAGCAATTTTAATACAACGTAATACAAAATTTTATGTTTATTGATTTATATTGTTTTTTATTGTTAAATTATACAAAGTTATATTAATTTATAATCTAAGCGATGGGTAACTTGACAAGTCTATAGTTTCGAGTGTTAGCAAAAACTACTCCACCACTAACACTTTTCTATGTTATATATGTATTTCAATCCCATATTTGTAAATTTTCATATAAGATTAATGCAGTTTAGTTCAAAAACTTAAAAAAAAAGGAATTTTCTTATATAATGACAAAAATATTATTTATTGCATGCCAACTGTAACTTTAATTCTTTTCTATTGTTTTAAACATTGTAATATAAAAATCAATATGTATCAATCAGTAAGCTGAATGACAATATATATAGAACCGTTATGCGATGGAGTCTTAAAATGCCTAACTGATAAGACTTTCTACATTGTAAGCGACATGAACAAGAGACTAGCTTGCTTAAGCTATAAAATTATAAAATAAATAGTTAGGTTCAAGGAATAATGATTAATAAATAACTAATAATTCTGACTACTATAGGACACAGTAAAGAATAAATCGTTTCGTACAGTATTTTTTTGTATTATAGGTAGTGAAATACGTGTATTCGAAAACGTAGAAAAAATTACCTATCTATTCGATGTTATCGGTAGTAGTATATACATATATATTGAACTCAATAAATAATGGGTATTATATCGAATTTTTTACTCTGTGTTGGTAAAACATGTGAAAATCTGATAAAATAGGATCATTAAGGAGCCAATATCCCCTATAAGGAAAAAATCTAGATACGTAAAAGTATACTTTTGTTCATTTAAAACCTTTCAAACAGACCTGCTACAGTTTTTTGACTTTTAGAATCTCAAGATTATAAAATTTTTGTTTATATATAGATATAGTAAATTTGTTTCTATCGACGGAGCTAAGTAAATTTGTTTCTATCGAAAGAGCTAAACATATTGGCTATTACGCGTGCGTTAGATTGGGTTGGCATCGATTTTTCACATGTTTAATGCTAACGTTATGGTAGGACGTTACTTGTGACGGAATATTTTTATGAACAAAATAAATACTAGTAAACAGAATGGGCGCTTACCTGTCGCATCCCAAAACCGAGAAGGCATCAACAGATGAATTTAATGATTTTCTTGCCGTTGGAACAAGTTCAATGCAAGGGTGGCGGAACAGTCAAGAGGTAAAAATAATTTTTATTACAGTTTTAGTATACCTTAATATTTCGTATTGTAGGACGCACACAACTCCATTTTAAACTTTGACAAAAATACATCTCTTTTTGCTGTTTACGATGGTCACGGTGGAGCGGAAGTGGCGCAGTATTGCGCTGATAAATTTCCCGATTTCTTGAAAAATGAAGATTCGTATAAACGTGGGCTATTAGAAGAAGCGCTTAAGGACGCCTTTTTGGGATTTGACCAAACATTGCTTGATCCACCAGTGGTTTCTCTGCTTAAAATATTAGCTGGTGAACGTAACTTTGCTGATGCGGAGGCGGAGGCGGAGGATGATGATGATGAAGAAGACTTAATTGAGCTGCAAGAGGAAAGCCATTTGCCTCTAAATGAAGTTTTACAGAAATATGAAGGACTTCCACAAACTCATGATTTGGTTAAGATAGAAGCAGATTCCAATGTAGGTTCCAAACACCAATCCTCATATCTACGTGGTCGCAGAGCTGCGGCTGTGGCCGCAGAAGCTGTAAATAAGGCTGTAATGGACCCCCTAGCAAGACCAGAAGGTTCTTCTACATCAGCTGCTGCTGCAGCGGCACTTGCCGATATTGGCAGTCAAAATTCAAACAATTGCTCTAGGAATGGCGCACTCATGGGTGCTTATAACACTAGTGTCATTATCAATAGCAATAATGATATATTAGAAGACACTATTGCTAGTGTTCCAAAGCCTTGCGAATGTGACCAAAATGGGTGTGTAATTACCTTAGAGGTAAAGTGTGAGGATGAGTCTAACAAAACAAATTTTGAAGGTTCTCTTGAATCTGATTTTGACTACATTCAAAAAATTAAATCAAATGGCACAAAAAAAACCAATAAAACAGAAAATATATCTTCAAATAGTAATGAGTCAGAAACACTTCGGAAGATAAAATCTTCATCAGAGGAGGAGTCAACAGACGATGATGATGATTACGAAGAAAACATATTTAAATGCACTAAAATCCCAGCCGGAGAAAGTTCCGACGACGATATTGAGTCGCCTAACAACGATGATGATGATGAGGAGGTAAGTTTAAAGCCATTTCGATTTAATTTGTAAGATTGCCAGTAAAATATTTCGTAGGACGATGATGATGTCAGCGATGAAGAAGAAATTGATGAGGATCAAATGGCGAATGATAACTTTTGTGCTAATATGATAGAAGAGCCTGGTAAAGATAGTGGATGCACCGCTGTTGTTTGTTTACTGCATGGTCGCGAACTGTTTGTGGCAAATGCAGGCGACTCCCGTTGCGTTGTGTCCCGTAACGGAAAAGCTATTGAAATGAGTCTTGATCACAAACCAGAAGATGAAGCAGAAGCTGCGCGTATTGTTAACGCCGGTGGTAGAGTCACACTTGATGGACGTGTTAACGGTGGTTTAAATTTATCTAGAGCACTTGGGGATCATGCCTATAAAACAAATTTGGCTTTGCCTCCTGAGGCACAAATGATATCTGCATTACCAGACGTTAAAAAGATAGTTATTTTGCCAGAAGACGAGTTTATGATATTAGCTTGTGATGGTATTTGGAATTATATGTCCAGTGAGGAGGTTGTCGATTTTGTCCGGCTTAAATTAAAAGACGAAAACCGGAAATTGTCCCAGATTTGTGAAGAGGTAAGCATGATAGTAATTTATTAAAGTGTTTCATTAAAACCAATTATTTTCTTAGCTATTCGACCACTGTTTAGCGCCAAATACGATGGGCGATGGCACTGGTTGCGACAACATGACTGCCGTAATTGTGAAATTTCAAGAAAAGCTCCAAAATATTAACGCCTCCATTAATCAGACGAATACCGAAGACGATTCAGTGAACCTATGCAAAGGAAACACAAAAACCCTTAGCAAACCAAGTTCTCTTAAACGCTGCGCGTCCCCAGAGGCAGTGGCCGGAGTCAGTACTTTAAATAATTCCAATAAACGATTAAAGACTGAAGACAATGTTTTGGGCCCTGTTGTCACTGCCTCAGAAGATGCCACATCAGATACCCAGAATGAAAACACTGGTGTCATTAATGCAAGTGAGATCACTGTAATTGTGTCGTCATCTTAATATACTTAAGTGTCAATTAATCATAACTTTGAGCGAACAGAATGTCACCATTTATTTAAAGCAGGTTTACATAAATAAATAACTGTATACGTATGTCAAAAAATTATAAACTGTATTGAAACTTTTAGCAACTTCTATCTAGGAGAAAACTTTCTTTTTAATATTTTAGTTTTCGTTTTGGGTGTTTTGATGGATGAACTCAAATCTTTACATAAAGTGTTAAGGTCCATTAGATTAAACAGTCACATATTTAAACCGGTTTAATCAACCGAAAAAATTTTAAATCAAACCAAAAAAGAGCCATTTTAAGTTATCTACAGAATGGACTATCAGATCGGAATGGTTGTGGTACCAATCAACGCATGTTACAAAAAAAGAAACAAAAGAAAGTCTACTGGGTGTAACGTCACCATCTTTACCAGCCTACGAGATACATTGAATAATACCTGTTTCGGAAATAGTATTTTCACAAGAATCATATTGAGAAAAGAAAATAGATAGTTAAAAAAAAAACAAGTAAGGTAGCAGCAGTCGAGTTTCCCGATTGCAAAATACCCTGTACCCTTAGACATGCTTACAATTTATTTATTTAATAACAATAAATAAATGAAACAATATTCTACCATATTTAAAAAAGAGTACCATAACAACAGTTTTTTGCGGTTTGCGGGGGAGCGTGGTCGTGACAGTTTTTTGCTGTTTGCGGGGGAACGGGGGGTGATATCAAAATAAAAACTTGTACTGCGTATGGTAATTACCTATCCAACGATATATGGCACATGTCTGTAGCTCTTGTAGTTTCTGAGATCTAGGCGTTGATACGGATCCTTTAAGGTAGTACAGGACGGGCTGTCCTCCCAAACAAAAAGAGTCACAGCAGGTGTACCCCAGGGAAGTGTGTTAGGTCCAACACTATATAGCCTGTATACGCACGACATGCCCTCAGCTGACAACATGTCGCTTACAGATCCCAATGACCTGCTACCCTGAGAAAAGGCACATCACCAGGTGTGTTTCTGCATGGAGAGCTACTCACACAATCGAACGCCCACAAATACCTCGTTGTCACTCTGGATAAGCGACTCACAGTTCAACGCCATGTAACGAATGTAACTCGTCGGCTCAAAACAAAGGCGAACATCATGGCTTTGCTCCTTAGGCCTGGAAACAAACTTTCAGTTTCCAACAAGGCCAAAATTTATAAGGTTGTCTTGGCTCCTATTTGGAAATATGGCATCCAAGTGTATGGCATCGCCGCAATGTCGCACCTCAACAAAATTCGTGTTGCGCAGTCGCAAATCTTGCGTAAACTATCTGGAGCGGCTTGGTACATCCGCAACAAAGACATTGAAAAAGAACTGAAGGTACCAAGGATTGGCGATGTCATAAATAAACATGCAACCGCGTACGTTAATAAATTGGGAATCCACCCAAACCAGTTGGCTCGAAAACTCTTGATGAGGAGGCGTGTATTGGGACTGAGGGCGAGAAGGAGGCTCCTGCGCATTCACCCAACAGATCTGCCGAGAAGATACATAAGTTAATTGATAAAATAAAATGCCTCTAGACTCCCTAATTAGGTTGAAGTATGTAAATATGTAAATACTCTATTGAAATTATGATACTCTGCAGTATAAGTTACTACAAACAGTAACAGTAAACTGCTATGTAAATAAATACAATTTTTATTATAAAAAAAAAAAAAAAAAAACAAGTGAGGTAGCAGCAGTCGAGTTTCCCGATTGCAAAATACCCTGTACCCTTAGACATGCTTACAATTTATTGATTTAGTATCAATAAATAAATGAAACAATATTCTATTAGAAAACAGGACCATAACAATATAAATTTGGTATGATTTTGGTTATGAAAATAAGTTTCGTGTGTCATAAAGCCATACACATTTCGCTGTCAACGTCGCAGTTGGCGTCGCGCAATGCGTGTTTTGCTGCGCTTCTGCTTCCCTTGCCATATATTTTGCATGTGGCATAACTTCCGTGTTTCTTATCCGATTTGGTTCAAATTTAAAAATTAGATAGCTTTTATAAGCACCAACGCATATGCCGAATTGCATAGAATTAGATTAATAATTGTGGGCGTGGCAGTTTTTTGCGGTTTGCGGGGGAGCGGGGGGTGATATCAAAATAAAAAAAACAAACTTGTACTGGTTATGGTAATTACCTATCCAACGATATATGGCACATGTCTGTAGCTCTTGTAGTTTCTGAGATCTATGCGTTGATACGGACAGACGGACGGACGGACAGACGGACATGGCTATATCGACTCGGCTGTGGATGCTGATCAAGAATATATACTTTATGGGGTCGGAGATGCTTCCTTCTGCCTGTTACATACATTTGCAACATATTATGATACCCTTTTCACCCATTTTCAATGGGTACAGGGTATAAAATAATAACGTACCGCTGGAGCGTAACGTACTATATATAATATGTCCCATCTTTGTGTCAGCAAGTTCCAGCTTAATGACACCCTTATTTCAGCGGTAAGGTCCGTACGCGCCTCAGTGCAGTTTGTATGGAATGTTCATACAAAAGCGAATTTTTTTTCACAAGTGAACGTTTAATAAATAGACAAAATTACTTGTTTATTATATTATTAAATATGTTTTTTTATTTAAAATGTAAAAATTTTAGTTAATTATATAATTTTTAAATTTAAATTTTGTGCTGTACAAGTTTCGTAGCGTTGCATTTGTTCAGAATGTTCCATACAAACCGCTTTGTTACAATCGTAGCAGTAGAATCGCGTTTTTCTCTGGCGATTGTTCAGTTCCCTGCACAAATTGCATGATGGACGATGTTCCCGTGATGCAACCATTTTATTAATTTTTAATAATATATTATTATTTATTTTATATAATAATCATATTTTTACAAAAAAAAATTCGCTTGTATGTAGGTTCCTACTGGACTTACCGCTGATATAAGAGGAAAAACGAGAGTAAAGAGCTATTAACATACTTCTAAATTAATTAACCGATTGCCTTGAAATGAGTCTTAAAAGACGCATAAGACTTTCATTTTGGAATAGGAGTTCGGTCATGGGTAGTTTTCTTTGGTGGACCTAAGAGTAAACTTAACTTGAAAATCAAGTCTCCAGGGACCTTACCGCTAATCCGAGGGTTAAATATTTTGCGGCACCTGAATGCATTTCACAAATTTTTCAGTTGCACCATGTGATAAATTGCAGTCAGTTCGGTTTTATACTTATTTTAGGTTTAACGCACTCCTGCTCTGCTCTTTCATAAGACTGACATATTCTGGTTAGGATAACTCATGAACTGCACCTCCGGAATGCATCTAAATGCTGAAAGTTCAAGATTATTGAGATGGATGAGTAGCGGTCTTCGTTGTCTGCTTTTGCATTATAAAGTGTTAATATAGCTGGAGGAGAAGAAAACGGAAAATTGTTGTATGATTTCGTATTTGTATCGTGATATTCAAAATTATTACAAACCAAAGGATAAGAGATACAAAAACGAAAACGTTCCATCTCCATGGATGGTGATGCTGTGGCGTCTGCGGCCTTTTTGTATTAATGTTGATGCGAAATTTGCCACAAATGTAAAAAGTTACAGGTAAAAAACTAAAAGCACTAGTGGCTAAGTAGAATTAAATGCCCGAAGGCCAAAACCGCGTTTGGCTCTAGTTGTGTTGTATTAATTTTTCTTTTCTATTTTTGCCAAAGTTATAAACTGTGTTACGGTTGACAAGGATCAGCGTATAATGAGTTGAACATTTTCTAGAGGGTCTACTAGAAGAACCAGAGGGCTATTCCAATTATCAGAGTCTGAAAAACTGACGTGGTAGCCATTTGCCCGAAGTTATATTCCATCATTAATGCCATCAATTTATCTTTCAAATAAAAATAATCAGTTCTACCGCATCGTGTGAATTTTTTTTTTAAATTTAAAAACATAAACCAAAAAAAAAAACCCTTTTTTGCTAATAAAAAGTTAATTGAGGTGTGATTAAAAAATTTTGTAAGTCACCCGACTTCAACCGAAGATACTTGCTATTACATCAATATGTAAATATTGTTTTATTGATTAATGGGATATAAAGAAATGCTTAGACGCTTAAATGTATATTGTGGTATACTATTTTTACAAAGTTTTTAGTCTAAATACGTCAAATTTGTTAAAATTTGATGTGTTTCTTATCTTGGCAGTGTAACCCAAATGTAACCAAATTTTTATAATGCCAATGTCATTGGCACCTTCCTGGTTAAATTCCACTGATGCAGCTCTCTTCGTTCGAGGCAATTTTAGCTCACTTGAGGCCTTTTCCATTGGCATTTGTGGGAATGTTCGGCTCAGGCGAGCTCGTGAGCTTGACAACTTTGCCGCTGTTGCTGCTGCTGCCGCTGCGGTTACGGTTTAATGAACATTCAGGCCTCCTAATGCCAAAAAAAAGGAAAAACCGTTAACAAAAGCCAGTTGAACTCTTGCAATTGCAATAAAAACTATATAAAATAAATTAAAAACATTGAGGTGATAACCGGCATAAGGAGACTTGCAACACGTTTCTCTTGATTGGCCTTTCGGTGGTGTCGGCGATCCTTTATTAAATCTTCTGCTAACCATTGTATTTGTATTTTAAATTTCTCAATATTTATTTTTTGATTTTTTTCTTGCCGCTTCTGACATCAATGCTAAATAGTGCAATGCTAACGTAGCAGTAGCTAAAGATTAGTTGGAGCCATTAGAGCTGTTTTGACTGTTTTTGCCCGGCTGGCCATAAATTGAAGATGATTTTTCCATCTTCGCATTTATATTCTGCTATATTTACGTAGTTATCCGCTTCGAAAAATCTATTGTTTAAACAATTGAAATAGCTAAATAGTAGCTATGAGGAGGTGTGCATTAAAAAATTACATGCCATGAAAATCATTTTCAACTTTGAAAAATAAAAAAAAAGCTTTCCTTTATTAATTCCTTTATTAAAAAATTGTTTAAGCATTTTTGATTACGATTTTCAGATTTTGATTTGGTACTCACTTCCTAACGAAAAGGAAATTAATTGCTCTTAAAATTGATTTGAATTGAAAACTTTTCATTCAAATAAAAATCTGCATTTAAATATATCTTTCATGTTCAAGTTCATTAAAATCGCTTTTTTGCACAAATATATTTATTGTGATTCCCCCCTTTTCCTTTATGAGTAAAACCCCTACTCATTTCCATTTGAGGCACTTCGGCAAATGGCGGCAATTAAAACATAGATGGCCGACTGTTAGTGTCGCTTAGTGGCCATTAGAGCAAAAACGTTGTGGCTAATTGCCATCGGACCCAGTCAACCAGCACTGAGGAATAAATTTATTTCTAAGCAACAAACACTGCAATGACAATAAAAATTTTGGGATAAGCAGCAACAAAAAATCAACACGATTACAACAGCAGCAGCAACATACGGCATACATGTTTTGTGGGCCTACGAAATAAACTTTTTATGCAGCTAATCCAATTCGAAACCAATTTGGAGTGGGCCTTGGATGTAGTTATGGTTGTTGAGAACCCATTTACATGGCCTAAATCCATGTCTGGGATCTTCTGGCCAGCTGCAAATGCACATTTCACCTAAGACTGCGGTTACTTCGATTAAGTGGCTGTCAGTGTTTGTATCTGGTACATATACTGGTACATAAACACGAGTATCTCTTTTCCAACTTTAGTTGTGTAAAAGCGTTCACATTTTTATTGGCGTTGTCGACCTACTTCCATTTCTAGTTCGCGACTTCTCGAGTCTCCCTATAAAGTGTCAAACTGTTGGCCAAACAAACTAATTGACCCAAACTGAAATGGTAATCAAATAGTACAGTAGCAGACGCAGCAGTTGGCGCATCACCCACCTCAAGAATAAAAAACTCACAAAAGATTTTTATCTCTGGCGGAACAACTTAATGCGATGGATCATCTTTTGGCTGTTCCTTTTGTACGAAGTTGAACAAAAGATGGGGGATAGCTGCTAGTCACGGCGGTGACCTTTCAGCCGCCCTATTCCGGACCATCAATCAATCAAAAATCTCAAACAAAAAGAACATTCCGATACACGCAAAAACATTTGTATCTTTCACGGTTCACGGTCGCGGTATCCTGCCTCCCACTTACGCAACCGCCCCGTTCCTGCTCTTAATGACTTTGTAACTCAACTGTCAACTGTCAGCCCACGCAGCAGCAGAATGGCAAACAGCAAATCAATAGTCCGCCCACAATTTATAGTATCCATGGACATAAATTGCCCAGCAGCGCGCTCGCTTGCTGCCTGGCCCGCCACACATGTCACAATGACTTTGGGGCGACGCAAGGAATTCTGGCCAAAATAGGCCCCCAGCCAAATAGATTGTCCGCCAGGGACGGGAGGGGATGGTGGGAAAACGGATGCCAAGCGATCAGATGCGCAGAAGCTCTCATTATCATATAAAAAAATTCGAGTTGCCCGGCCATAGACATGCTTAAATGTAAACAGTCGGCGAAATGTGTAAGAAATTTATGAAGAAAGCCTTCCCATGGGGGTCCAACATAATGCTTAAATATTGTATGCATTTGGGTTATATGGTTGTATGGTCGTATGGCCGTGGATCCCTCAATGGCGCTGTATTTATTGGAACGTTTTGTCTTGCCTTAATTTGTCAGAATGAAAACAACGTTATGAATAGGGTATTTATTGTTGGTTGTTTTTAAATTAAGTGTCCATTCAATTTCTAGACACTTTTTGTATTATGAGGTTATCGTCTATATCCCTTATTACTTCTTCGGCTAGCATTGGGTGTTTATAATCTTTTTGGTTGGTTGGATCATCCTCTGAAGCTACGAGTATATGGTTGACTCTCTGATGTTTCGGTCCTTTGTACCTTGCCCTATTTGGTCTTCCATCCGCCTGTTCCTGATTTTTGTAAGCGTCACATTGTGTGTTTCGCGGTTGGATTTGACATTGATTGCTTTGAATTTGTCTATGAAACTGACCGTTTTACTACTACTATACTATACACAATACTAGTGGTATTGTGTAGGTTGTCTAAAACGCGATAAGTTATCGATTTCCATGGGCTCGACTTGGTCCTTGTTTAGGTGGTTGCCGTATTCTTTTAAATTCTCTTAAATTAAATGCGGATTTTTTCCTCCCTGATTAAATTTAGTGTCTCGAAATATGTTCCTTTCCCTGCTCTGCTGTCTTTGTTCCATATTTTAAAATTTTTCTTCGGTGCTTCGGGCAAAGTTATTTTCGAACATATATAGCTCGGAGTCACCGTCGACTTCCTCAGCTAGTGCTAAAGCCGAAGGAAGATCGAAGGGTTTTGCGGAAAAGAGGACATCGGAAAGGAGGTCCCCGAAATGAATACACGTAGTGCATCTGATCTGTATTTTTCGTTCAGAGAAGCAGCTACGGCGTTGTCGTAAGTTTGCATCTTCGCTACTTTATGAGTGTTGCAGAAAATTCATATTGCTTTGACCGAGAGTTGACATCTCTTACTCTATCAGGTGGACTGGTCGTTATTCCGCATATGTGTAATCTATCCGGTTAATTATGGCCTTAAAAATAAGGATGGATGAAAGTATCATATCTTCTGGACCTTTAATTTTATTTCAGCGGTTGTTGCAATTCGGCGATCCTTTACAGGCCAAATACTGGGACACGCTGAGGGCGGTGTGTCACGGCGCGTTGGCCGAGGGGCTATTCACACTAAAAAAATTGTCGTCTTTGATGACAATGATGCATTTTGATCCTGATAGACTGCCATAAATTCCGTTAGTGCAGCTGCTTAAGGTATTCGCGCTTCCAGCCCAAGCAGAACTGCTGATTATAATCCTTAAGACGCTGACATCTGTTAATGATTATTCGGAGTTTGTTTTGGCTTTTAGCATGTATTTTAACTTCGGCACCCAGAATTTGGATCGAATGGGTCCCTTCATGCAACGAGATTTCATGAGTGAAGAGAGCAAGGTGTCGTGTGACGTTAGCACCGTATGGCATTATCGGATGCCGCTTGTCATGACCTAAGGATTCCGACGCCTTCACGCGTCCACATGCTATGAGAATTACCTTTGAGTCGATGCACGGAGTCAGGGTACCTAAAGCATTAGACCTTGGAATCGGTCTTTTGAAGACCAAAAAAATTATATTCAGAGTAACCTGGATGAGGCGATTTTGCATCTATGACTTTTTGAATCGACAAAAATATGACTGCTGTTACTCGGGCGGTTCTGTGGATACTGGAAACACTTACTTGAGTAGAGACAGCCAGAAGGCATTGTTTACCTGGCCGCTTCTCCAAATCAGTATCGACCCTACTCTCGTGCCGTTCTTAGCTGAGCTTTTGCAACCAAATGTGTTGCAAGAAAATTTTGGCATGGAGAACGTATGAAGCGAGACATCCTGCTGAATCGAATAATTTCGCGATTTGTGTGTGAGGGGAAAGAGCTTTCCTTCAATGTTGTATTTTATATTAACAGGGGCGGATTTTATTAAGCCAAGCTACTTTCTAATATATAGATTAGCATGAATTTGTACACTTTTAGTAGATGTTTTTGGATTTATTTGCGAACAAACATGTTTTCAGAACATGTTTGGGTGAACGCCAAAACTCTAGCCACTTAAAATATTTAATATATAATATAATATGTTTTACATGTCGAATGGATGAATTATTTGTGTTAATAGTTGTGACTAAATAAAATTTGGGTTACTTCCTAAATTATCTACTATATTATCTGATGTTAAGATATTGTCTACTGTTAAAATGCATTAATAATGATTTTTAATGGTTTAAGGTTAATGGTTATTTACGCACAGTAATAATTAATCCCTAAAATAGAAACTAAACAAGGAGACGATGAAAACCTTAAGATCTTAAGGTTATTCAAAATTTGTCATCAGGAAAATTATGCATTCTCTGCAGCAGCATATCATTGAATTCATGGCGCACCGAGTGCATGGACTACGAAGAAGTTTACCAACATTCAAAACAGCCTGATGTATATTGTGGCAGGTGACTGGAACGCGTCCCACTAGCTCTGGGGTGCAGGAAGGTGTAACCAACGAGGTCGTGCGCTAGCGAATCTTGCCCTGACCACTGAGGTGAACTGTCTTGCCACAGGTGGCCCCACACGATACCCGTCTGCCAGCCGAGACTCTCCTGGCTTCATCGATTTTTTCCCTGACAAGGGGCATCCTTGGTATCCACGTTGATATACGGTCTGTCGTTGATCTTAGCTCCGACCACCTACCGCAAATAATCACGCTGGATGCAGCCGCTATGGCATACCCGACGGCGGAGAGACTGATAACCAAGCGAAGCAACCTTGAACTCTTCAAAGGACAACTTAAGAGATATCTGCATTTCGATGTTGAGATCAACTCTGGGGATGACTTGGAAGTTGCCGTTGAATTTTTCACCAGCAAAGTCAAGACGGCAGCAAAAATGGCAGCACACACTTCGCCCTGGAAGCCCGCAACATCATGTATCCCGATCACCAACGCAATACGGCTTCTAATCTGTGATAAGAGATGCCTACGCACAAGGTGGATGAGGTCTCGACACCCCCTGGACTAAGCAGTGTGGAATAGAGCACAGAGCGAACTTCAACGGGCACTGGCAGAGCACAAAGCTCGATGGTTCATTGCGAGACTGGCTAACACTAGTACTGATAATGTCGCCACGCGCTCACTTCGGAATGCCACACGCGCCATCAAAAGGAGGAGCACCATGAAAGCGCCGCTTCTAGACAGCAACGGGACATGTCGAACGGACTTGCAGCAAGCCGAGGTTTTTGCTGGGCACCTTGCTAAACGTTTTCAGCCATTTGAGCTAGTGATGCCAGGCTGGCTCAAGCGCTCCAAATGGACCTGCCTATCAGGCCTTTTGCCCCTAGAGAGATATCCGAAGCTATTAGTCGTTTAAATATCAGCAGAGCACCTGGCTATCTGCAATACCGATACTATCTGCAACGTCACACTCTAGGCATTACCAAGTCACGCAATTCTCTACATAGCATTGTTGTTCAACGCCATAGTGAGATTGTAATGCTTCCCTGCACAGTCGGCAATGGACCCCGCTCCCTATCGGCCGATCAGGCTCCTCCCTTCGAATTCGAAGGTGTTTGAGAGACTGATTGCTGCACGGATTGTTAGGATTATGGACACTCAGGGGATTACTCCTGAGCACCAGTTCGGGTTTCGAGCTGTTCATTGTAGGGTGGAGCAATCGGCTAGTTGAGCAATCGGCATTTGACCGGAAACAATTCTGCAATGCCCTCTTCTTGGACATCAAGGAAGCGTTCGGCCTAGTTTGGCACACAGGTTTACTGGTTCAAACCTTGAGGGAAGGCAGTTCTCGGTTCGCTTCCATTCGGTCGTCTCTGCCAAAAATGTTCGCGGAATGGGCGAAGCGCTTGAACATCGGCATATACAACGATAAATCCGCCAATGTTTGTTTTTCCTTATTAAGGAAAACCCCGCCTGCTGTCGACATAGAAGGAAGGCCTGTCATACAGACCAATTTAACAAAATACCTTGGTCGATACATTGGATCGCAGTGAGCAAACATTTTTGGCTGTTGAGTTGAAGGAGCAAACTGTCACTGGCTAACAAGGTGACCATTTAGAAGCAAATTATCGCGCCGATTTGGAGGTATGGGTGCCAAATATGGGGACCAGCTTGTGATAGCCAAATCAAAAGAGTACAGACGGCCCAAAACAAAACACTCAGATTGATCACCGGATGCGAGTGGTACATTCATAACTCGTCACTGCTCAAAGATCTCAAGCTGAACACAGTCTTTGACGAGACTAATAACCACTCCAGCCGCTACAATAACAGAATACAGGGCAACAGGAATAGACTGGCACAACGATAGTGGGACGTCGCTAAGGAGGCTGAAAAAGCGTCAGCCGAGGAACCTGATAGCACGATCCCCAAGGGGTCGATCCCGTAGACGACTTTAAATTGTTATTTATTCCATTTGTTATATGTATTGTTACTATATAACTATTTAGCTAGGAAAGTGGATAGCCGGCGCGCCCATTTTGCTGAAATAATGCTAGCAAGGCTATAAAGAGGGGTTTAGTGACCCCGGTTGCCTTAATAATAATACTACATAAATAAACCACACCGGAAGAATCTATATCACCATTACGAAATATCACTGGCGGATGGACCCTCAGCGATAAAGGCAGAGCTACCACATTTGCGACGCATCTTCAACGTGTGTTCCAGCCCAACCCTGCTACAAGTTCGTTTGTATTTTCCACGGTTACAGACGACGACCAAGCACCACATGAGCCAATTGAATTTCAAGCGAATGAAATATCCAAAAGCATAAATGATAAACTAAATCCAAAAAAAGTCCCCTGAATGTGATCTAATAATAATACGCTGGAGTTCCCCAAGATAGCGTATTTGGACCAACGATGTACGTCCTTTATACAGCAGACATACCCACAAGCAGACTACTACCAACTTCTTCGTTTGCCGACGACACTGCGATATTAAGTCGCTCCAAATGACCTGTACAAGCATCAACTCAACTCACGTCCCACCTAGTGGCCATAAAGAAGTGGCAATCTGACTGGCGAATTAAAATAAATGAACAAAAATGTAAGCATGTAACATTTACACTCAATCCACAAGACTGTCCTTCGATCACTTTAAATAAATGAAGTGGCGTACAAATGAAGTTACGTATCTTGAAGTGCACCTTGACCGAAGGCTCACCTGGCGCAGGCACATCGAAGCCAAAACAACACACCGTAATCTTAAGGCTAGTAGTCTCCAATGGCTTATTAACTCTCTGTCAGCCCTCTGTCTGGACTATAGGGAGTAGTACTACAACTCCGTACTAAAACCAATTTGGACGTACGGCTCCCAACTACGGGAAAGTGCCAGCAGTAGTAACATTGAGATCATGCAAAGGGACCAATCGAAGATACTGAGAACAATCACTGAAGCACCCTGGTTTATCCGAAATGAAAATATACAAAGAGACCTTAATATCAGATCCGTCAGAGAAGAAATACCCCAACAAAAGCAAAAGTACATGATCAAATTAACGTCACACCCTAACAATTTTTCGAGAAATTTAACTCGGTTTTGCGACCGACCAGCACTGATCATTAGGTCTTTTTTTTCCAGACTTCAGTTAAAGACTGTTAAATATTGTATATAATTAAGATTTTAAAACTTATTGTTAGGCCCATAATTCCTGAGAAGATCCAATATCAAAGTTATATAAAAACAAGTGAGAAAAGTTATCTTCGGCTTGCCGAAGATGGTATACCCTTGAAAACAAAAAAGTTTGATTGTCTGATTGATCGTTTGTTTGGCATGATATAGTGGTCCGATCCGTCCGATTTAAACTTGATCTGCGCGCAACAAATATAATGATCTGGTAAAAATTTAATGATTTTTGATTTTAAACATCCCTAGTAGCTAATTTTTTACGCTTGTGAGACTCATTCACTGAATTGGGGCAAGCTTGCAAGATCGCATCCCATTCTAAACAAGACATGACATCCGAGAATCAATCAACCCTTTAAACCCGAATGGGTTTGAAGTTAGTCCATCCCATTAATGTTCATTCTGAACACCACATCCAGAACTCCAAAAGTTGAACCTTTCGACGCAAAGGCTAGTGAAACACATTTTCCTTTAGCTAACAGTGGATGAACTAACAACCGAGTTTTTAGGACGAACAAAAAAAAGCAAAACATAGTGCTTCCAAAAAAAACGCGACTGCTCACTTAGAAGAGATATCAAATAATATTCTATACTTAAAAATTCACAGACTCTGGCGCTTAGTGTTGAAGTATCTTTTCATATAAATGGCCTAGAAAAAGATTTGAGAAAACAGAAAATTGACTGATTAATTGTATTACAATATTAAAGGAATCGGTGTGCTTTATCAGCTATTGTTTGATCCATTGTAGTCACCGAACTTAGCGTGATTTTGAAATATTTATTTAATTTTTTATTTGTATATTTCATCATTTTCGCAATTGACACTCGAACAGTGAAGACGTGTTTATTTTCTGTGCTCCGAAAATATACAAAATACTCCAAGTGAAAAGTGAATAACTACAAACAACTTACCACAAAAATTTAGCGAAAAGAAGCTCATTGCGATGTGTAATCGCTCATTAAAATACTCCAGACTTTTATTAACAACTATTATATTTCAAAGAAAATTAACAAACAAAAACTAAGCCACGAACTCTCACAGTGAGTCAAAACGACATTCGCGCTCAACGTCAACAAGAGCAAGACAAACGTCGTCTCTCATCGATACGAATCAACGCGTATTTCTCATATGTGTCTTTGCAACACGCGGAAGTCCACGAAATAAATGCAAACGTCGATCGGCCACGGTCAATCACCCCCAACCCGATACATGAACTTAAGCCAACAACGAACGAGTACCGTATTTGGTGAGATTAAATTATTTTATTAATTATCCACATAAGGTATTGTGCCCTACTTCTATTCGCTTTTCTTAGATATACTGCAATTTCTACAATTGCAAAAACTCACTTTCTCCTAGTTTGCGCTATTTTTTTTCCATTTCTTCTCCCTTGTATCCCGCTCTTACTAGTAAGTACAGTGGTTTAAGGCTACTAGTTTTTGTGAAAATAAATCTTTTGTATCAATATATTTTTATATAATTTAAATTTTTTCTTTATTTTTTTAAAAAAATGTCTTAAATGGAATTTTATAGCATCTGCGCTATAAAATCGTTCAATATGTTGATTTTCGCGTCCCAGCCTAGCATCCCCTGTTGGCTGTGTGGAAACGTAGTACACACTAAATGTGCCGGTTTCACCGCCTCAGTATCGGATGCAATCTCAAGAAATAAGTAAAAAAAATCGCTATTAGGGACTCCGTATGCACTGATATCGCTATTCAGCCTGATCAGCCGACGACCATAACTCTTACCATCCCAAGAGCAGGAGTTGGAAACTCACAGGTGGTTTCTGAATTTGACTCCATAATCGAGCATAGCTCGTCTGAGTTACCATCCAGGGTATCACTTCAGGTGATTCCTCCGGCAGTCGACCCCCCTAAAATCCACTGCTAAGGGTAAACCACCATCCGGACCCCCGGTACGGACTGATGTCGCGGTCTTACCAACCGTAACACCAAAACTCTTACAGGTGATTCTTCCCTCTAAACACATATTTAGTTCACGGCTGGCCCCTGACACCTCAGACATTGATATCTCGGCTTATATCCAAGCCAAATCCAAGGTCGTTGTTAGAGTGGAGGACATTAGGAAATTTAAATATACTTACTCGAGGCTTACGTCATCTTTTAAGATACGTGTACCTTTGCCGATGTTCGATGCGATCTGTTCGCCCAGCTTTTGGCCGGAGAACATATTCGTACAAGAACATCAGCCGAGTACAGTTAAAAAAAAAGTTAATAAGCTTGTGGGAGTTAAACTCCCAAAGCCTAAAAAGCCTGTACCGTCTTAGTCTTCCGTACCCAAACCTTCATTCTCAAAAAACTAACAACATCTATGACTCTTACCTATCAAAATACTAGGGGGCTTCGGAGTAAGCTCCCTAAACTGTATTCTGATACTTTATCTTTTGCCATCCAGATTGTAGTCTTCACAGAGACCTGGTTAAAGCCGGAGATTTTTAGCTCCGATTTTCCTAGACACTACGAAGGGGAGGAGGAGTCCTAATCTCTGTGGACTCCGACTTCGCTTCTGAAGAGGTTAAGTTACCGAATCTTGGTGATCTTGAATTCTTATGTGTGAAAATCACTATGTAGGTTCAATCTCTGTTCATCACATGGTCATATTTACCACCTTCTTCGGAACCACCTACATACTGGCACTACTTATCTGCCATTCAGCTGGTTTCTAATCGCATGTCCGAAAGTGACCTTCTAGTGACTCTAGGAGATTTCAATTTACCTGAACTTATCTGGTCAAACATAGAGAATTCACCATCTTTATTACTCTCAACACATGATGATTTTACTGAGGGTATGTTCGACATATCCCTTGGTCAGATAAACCACGTAAGGAATTCTGTAGGTCGGCTTCTAGATCTATGTTTCGTTTCTGATCCAGATGGAATAAGCGTTTCCAGAGCCATGCCACTTTCGCTCCTAGAAGATCCTTATCACCCAACGCTTGAGGCGTCGATTGAAACCCCTACTGCTAGCAACCTTCAGTATCGCCATGAAGTTCATAAATCTCGCTGCTTTCGCAAGGCTGATTTTCAGAGACAAAGTAATTTAATTTCTCTGGGAATGCACCGATATTAATATCGCTTTAGAAACATTCTACAAAACGGCTAACGCCTTTTTCAACTCTTGAGTGCCATGGAATTATCCATCCGCCTTGACTGACCCTCCTTGGTTTACAAGAAGCCTTAAAAACTTAAAATACATTAAAAAAAGATTCCCTGAGAGACATAAGAAAAATGGCTGTAATGTAACTTTCCCAAGATACTTAGTAGCTCGGTCAAACTTCACCGTGCATAACGCTTAGTGTTATAAGAATTATATATACCGCTGTCGGATCCAGTTTACACAGGATCCGAAGCAGTTTTATAATTATATAAGTTATATAAGCACTGTGTTATCGGATCTTCTGAGGCTGAAACTAGTGTATTTGCCAGGTCCTGATCGTGTTCCAGATGGTGTGCAGACCTCTTCTAAAACTCTTCTCTTTGTCTCTGGAACCTTCGATTTTTCCCGAAATGTGGAAGGAATCCATCATAATTCCCCTACACAAAAAAGGAAAAAAATCGCATTTAACTCTGTCAACCGCTCACTCTTTTTGAGTAAACTTAGTGGTCCCTCAGACCTTCTCACGTGGATTTCTAGCTACTTAGCTGGGAGAACCCAACGTGTTCTTTTTAAAGATGTACACTCTCGTCTTCTTAGTCCTACATCGGGAGTCCCCCAAGGAAGCCATCTTGGGCCACTACTTTTCACTATCTTTATTAACGACCTACACCCTGCTATAACGAACTCTCTGATTCTTATGTATGCAGACGACGTTAAGTTTTGCCTTCAATACAAATCCCCCTTCTGCCCAATATAAACTTTAGTCGGATCGGACAATTTTCAAAAATGGTGTTCTACCAATCTCTTAAAACTTAATGGGTCAAAATGTAAGCTTATGTCTTGTTATCTTTAGTGCACTAACCAGGCCACATACTTTCTCTATAGGATTACCTTAGATAGACTAACCCAGGCTAACGATCGTGGTGTCCTATTAGATTAGAAAGAATTTCTTCAAGTTTGCTCTTAGGGGACTCAACTGGGATGCAAATCTTCACCTCCCATCTTATTCTAACAGACTCCTTCTTATTAAATTACCTTCCCTAACCAATCGTAGAAAGATGCTGGGGGTCGTTTTCCTTTATAACCTTATTAATGGTAATGTAGACAGCCAGCATCTACTAACACGACTAACATTTAACATTCCAAATAGACGTACTAAAAATTTGAGTCCCCTGTTCCTAAGTTGTTGTAGATCTACATATGCCCAGCATGAGCCTTTGAGGGTTTTACGTTCTGACTACAATGACTTATACTCTATTACTTTACTCTGCACGTAAACTTCTCTCAAACCCTCAATTCTCACCTACCTTTCAGAGCAACAAACGAACTCTACTTTTTCCTCGTAATCTTTTCTAAACTTTATTCTCTCGGGTCTATCCCCGCGATCCGAGACGTACGATAAACGGCAGCGCCCCTCGGTCGGTTGGGCGGGAGGTGGGCTGTACGTTATGCAGTGCCGCGCGAATAAAAAATGGGTCAAATACAGAAAATACATAAGTTCACACATTGAGTTGAACCCAAGGGTAAACTTTGATGCCGAGATAGAATCACCAGCAAATACCCTGGACAGTATCTTAGTTACAGCCGCCAGAATCTCAACACCTGAAATAGAGAGCGCACCTAGCAAACCCAGGATGCCAAACGCAGACATCGCTCGGCTCGTTCTTGAAAAACGATGTATGCGACGAGAGTGGCAAGCTCATAGATCGCCAATGGCTAAGCAAAGATGCAAAAATGCCTCACAAAAACTCTCCAATGCGCTGAAGGAAGAAGATAAACGACCAACGACGCTATAGAGCAACTTTCAATTTGAGGCAGCAAAAACTTACTATGGAATCACCATTAAGGAACATTATTGGTGGATGGTACCACATTTGCAACGCATCTTCAATGTGTGTTCCAGCCGAAGCATGCTACAAGTTTTTTTGTATTAACGGTAACAGACGACGACCGAGCATCACACGAGCAAATCGAATTTCGAGCAAATGAAATATCTATAATCATTAAGGATAAACTAAATCCAAAAAAGTCCCCGGGATGTGATTTAATAACGCCTAAGATGACTATCGAGCTTCCATACTATGCTGTATGCACTATATCCTTGGATACGCACAAACAGTAAAACTACTAAGAACTTCTACTTTTGCGGACGAGACAGTTATTTAAAGTCAATCCATATGCCCTGTACAAGCAAAAACTCAACTCGCTTGTCACTTAGTTGCTGTCGAGAAATGGCTATCTGACTGGTGAATCAAAATTATCCAACAAAAATGTAAGCATATAACATTTACTTTCAATTGCCAAAAACTATCCTTAACTACATTACCTTAAATAACACCGTCATCCCAAAAGCAAATAAAGTTTTTTATCAACTCTCGGTCACCCCTCTGTCTGGACTACAGGGTCCTACTCTACAACTGCATACTAAAACCAAATTGGACGTACGGCTCCCAACTATGAGGAAGGGCCAGGAGTAGACCCATTGATACCATGTGAAAAGGCTCAATCGAAGATACTGAGAACAATCACTGGAGCACCCTAGTATATCCGAAATGAAAATATACAAAGAGAGCTTAACATCAGATCCGTCATAGAAGAAATAACCGAACAAAAGCAAATTTACATGAGCACATTAATTTGATACCCTAACCAGTTTGCGAGGAGTTTCACGCGTGTTTGCGACCGATCACGACGTCGCCGCAACGACCTTCCCACTCAATGCTGATCATTAGGTCCTTTTCCCAGAATAGAGTTCAAAAGATTGTTACATCCTGAGGAGATACATAAACTACATCAAAGTTATATAAAAAAAAAAACGTTTTACAAAACGCAATTTTTGACTCTTGCTTTCCTTGGAATTATCTATCTTAGCAAGGAGTTTAAAAAATTTTAAATATATTATTTGATTTCGTTTTAAAATTTATCTGCGACTACTGATTAGGGTATTGCTGATCTATTCGAAACATTCTTTCAAACAACGTATTCACTTCCTTCAATTATGGATCAGCTTTATTCATATAATATTTAATCAGCCAATCTTATTTTCAGACCATTTTTCTCCGAAAACTGTTTGTTATCGGATCCTCTGAAGGTAAAACCAGTCTATATAGCATTGAATCTGTGCAAAAGCCGTTCCTGTTATTTTCACTGAACATTTTGAACTGGGATCTTGACGCTCGTCTTTCGCCGTACCGTTGCAGGCTTTCATTAAAAAAATTGAGTAAGTGAGAGCTGTCATTCATATTTATGAATGAACGTTACATTTCCATTTTATCCTCATTACGTTATTGAACATACATCACACCGCTCCTCTATTTAATCGTTTCCGCGGAGGTGTTCACATACTGAACAACATTCTGAAAGTTTTTATTTCAGCGAATTATTTTTAGTTTATTTTTAACTTGCGATTAATTTTTGACTCGCAATAAACAACAATTTTAACAAAGCCATTCGTTGTTTTGCTTTGTAACCATAATCTGCTCACTGCTCTTTTGGCTGTCGCATATGAAATGAGCTGGTACGGTTATTATGGCCGTCTTTAAGATCTATTGGGTCAAGCTATCGGTCTGACCTGGTTCTGTTGGGCCTGTCGAGAGAAAAAAAGAGAATCTTACGTTCATGCGGCAAACACGTAATGGTTTCCGGCATGTTCGTAAACAATTCGGCTCATTAAATGACAATTTCTAAATCTCAAATTTTTTTTTTGGCTTAAACTGTTAAGTGAATCTCTTCGTCGTATAATTCTATACGTCAAACAACAAATGAATTTATGCACAAATCCAGCTTCACATTTGTCAGTATATAATGTGATGTATATTACACCTGGCGAACAGCCAACCAGTGTGGTTCTTCTAAAGCACTGTCACGCCGGAATCTGCCGGTAGGATTTTCCTGCATGGACCCATGCTGGACAAATCTTCAACAGTTCAGTCAACCAACCAGCCTACTGCTCCGTCAATTGGGACGCCGGTAGTGTCCGTCCCTCGGTCCAGCGCCCTATACCGATTGCCTGGTATCAGTGGGTAAACATACATGCGCTAACATCAACCACAGCAGAAAAAAGTCCAAATGCTTAAGTCCAGCGCCGACCACGCCAACCGTTACAAGCTGGCCAATGGAACCGTAAGTGCGACAAAGGCATAGAAGCCGGCTACATTACCAATAGTGCAGAAAGCAGGAAAAACAACTTAACACCATGAAAAAGATAACCTGGTATAGAAGGTATATATATAAAATATATATATACATATATACATAAATATATATATAGTGACGTATTTGAGTGGTCCAAACCGGCCACTTCAATTATTTCATAGAACTATAAACAGTTATGCACTTAAGCGATTTCCATAATGTATCGCAGCTGCGCAGCATCCGTTTCCAATAAAGAATTCTTTCGCAGCCGCACTTAGCCATTCATGTAAACATCCTAAATCCTGACCTAAGCAGATTTGACTGCTCTCTTTGAATCTTTTCCTAATCTTAAGAATCCAAGAGCAAGGCTCTCCAGAAATACAAATATTGTTAAAATACCGAGGCTTCTCCTCAACCCAATGTACATTTGATTTTTAGTCTTAAGCCGACATTCAATCAATAAAAACACAAAGCGGATTCAATCGGAGTTTTTATTTATTTCGGCGTTGATCTTAGTTTAAATACGGATCATTTATTCGACTCGAAAACACAAACAATTTTACTGGCGCAGTCGGTAGGATACAACAAGTATCCGAATAAAGAACCTTCGAGTGGAAAATAAGTTATATTTTATAATCCAGTGCTCGAAACATTTCCCAAAATAAATTCGTGAAAACTCTTCAACTTGGATTATAATTCCAATTCGGTTATCCAAATAAAAGTGGAAGTGAAATACGAAACAAAAACATTAAGTCCAAAGGCAACTAAGTTTTAAAACCAACTTATAAAATTATAAGAAAGTGAAGTTAAAAACAACAAAAAAAAAAAAAAACTTTTATACTTAAATAAAAATAAAAAACAATAAATTAAAGCAACATAATAAAACAACACCAAAATTAAAAATTTACAATAAAAAAGTGTAAGTGAAACTAGAAAACGAAACAAACAAAAAAAATATAACATTAAATCCAAAACAAAACAAAAAAATTAAATCAAAAACAAAAAAATTAAACACAAAATTTTAAAAAAATGTCACAACCAATTATTGCCGCACCCCAAATCGTTGCGCTGAGCGACAACAACCTTGCCGAAGCCCGTCGGCAACTTAAAGATATTATGCCATTCAAGGGTGATCCAGAAACCCTTCACACCTTCGTCAGTAGAGTAGATTACGTAATTTCGCTCTACCAAACGAATGATGTTCGACAACAGAGGATTCTACTGGGAGCGATCGAAAGGAACTTGGACGGACAGGTTACACGATCTTTGGGACTTCCAAACATCGAAGATTGGCCTACCCTAAAGGCAAGACTCATCGCGGAATTTAAAACTCAAACACCAAACTACAAACTTCTGGAGAACTTCAGGGAAACACCATACAGAGGAAACCTAAGAGCATTCTGCGAAGAAGCGGAAAGACGACGTCAATTATTAATTTCGAAACTACACCTAGAAGGTAACCAACCGGATTTCCTTATTTATATTCAGGCTATTAAGGACTCTATTAAGTTACTGATAAGGAAATTACCAACACAATTATTTACTATTTTAGCTCACCACGATATTACAGACTTAAGATCCTTAATTACCATTGCACAAAATGAGGGAATTTATGAAGAACACATTAACTTTGAATTTAATAAAATCCCAGAATACCGTAAAAACTCCAATTCTAATCAGAATTCGAAAACACATAAATTCAATGCAAATGTTCAAACTCAATATCGCCCAAGTTACCCACAATATTCCCAACCCTTCCAACCTAATTTTAATCAATACGTGCAACCATTTAGACCTAGCTATACACAGCAGATGACTAACAACCCACCTATGTGGCACGCACCTAATTATTTCAGACCCAACCAGTACATAAACACACAACCCATTATTCAAAAAAATCCTTTCCAACAACATCCCAACAAAATCCAAAATCCCCAAACAACACATTTTAGAGGAAATACATACCCTCAACTACAACAACCCTCTACATCTAAAAATTCTAACTTCCCGATTACTAAACGACTAAGACCATCGGACAGTGAACAAACTAAAATGTCTATTGACGAAATGAGATTCCAAGACGCGCATGAATTCGAACCAGTACAACCAAATTATTACGAGCAACAGTATTATGACCAAAATCAATACAATCCATATCATAATCATGGGTACATTAATGAAGGGCAAGAACAGGTCCAACTCGTACAAATTAATAACGAAAAAGATCTAAATAATTCTGAATTAAACGAAAATTTTCGGTCAACAGCCCCGGACAACTCGAATACATAAAAATAGTACACAAAGGTTCCACATCCAAATGCCTTCTAGACACAGGATCCACAATTAATATGATTAATGAGAATATATTTTGTCTTCCCATTCAAAATAGTAGATGTGAAGTTTTAACATCAAATGGCCCTATCACCTTGAACGACTTGATTATGTTACCCAGAAATAGTATTTTCAAAAAAACCGAACCATTCTATGTGCACAGATTTTCTAATAATTACGATATGCTAATTGGCAGAAAATTGTTAAAAAATGCACAATCAGTTATTAATTACAAAAATAATACAGTTACCCTTTTTGATCAAACATACAAATTAATTACTTCAGAATTAATTACTTCGTAAGGAAACCAAAATTTTTATATCCAAAGGACACCAGAACCAATTGCAAACTCAGATCAGGAATCAATAAAAAAATTAGATTTGTCACAGTTTCGATTAGATCACCTAAATCAGGAGGAAACCTTAGAGTTAAAAGTCTTATTAAATAAATTTAGAAATCTTGAATATAAGGAAGGAGACAAATTAACATTTACAAATACCATTAAACACGTACTAAACACAACACATAACTCTCCAATTTATTCAAAACAATACCCACTTGCGCAAACACATGAAATTGAAGTAGAAAACCAAGTACAGGAATTGCTAAATCAGGGATTAATTAGGGAAAGTAATTCACCATACAATAGTCCTACTTGGGTTGTACCAAAAAAACCGGATGCTTCTGGCATAATGTACAGGGTAGTAATTGATTATAGAAAGCTAAATGAAATAACCATACCTGATAGATATCCAATTCCAAATATGGACGAAATACTTGGGAAACTGGGTAAATGCCAATATTTTACAACAATCGATCTGGCAAAAGGATTTCACCAAATAGAAATGGACGAGGAATCAATTCCTAAAACTGCATTCTCCACCAAAAGCGGTCATTACGAATATCTTCGAATGCCATTTGGCCTTAGGAATGCACCCGCTACTTTTCAAAGGTGCATGAATAATATCCTTCGACCATTGCTTAACAAACACTGTTTGGTGTATCTGGATGATATTATAATTTTTTCAACATCCCTTACAGAACATTTGAATTCAATACAATTAGTTTTTTCAAAGCTTGCAGAAGCAAATTTAAAATTACAACTAGACAAATGTGAGTTCTTAAAAAAGGAAGCTAACTTTCTTGGACACATAGTAACTCCTGATGGTATTAAACCAAATCCTATTAAAGTTAAAGCCATAGTTTCATACCCAATTCCGACAAAAGTAAAAGAGATTCGAGCTTTCCTCGGATTAACAGGTTATTATCGCAAATTTATTCCAAATTACGCAGACATAGCAAAACCCATGACTAGCTGCTTAAAAAAAGGAGCAAAGATAGATACGCAAAAACTTGAGTACATAGAGGCATTCGAAAAACTTAAGGCTTTGATAATTCGAGACCCAATTTTACAATTACCTGATTTTGAAAAGAAATTTGTTTTAACCACAGACGCAAGTAACTTGGCCCTCGGGGCTGTCCTTTCTCAAATCGGTCATCCTATATCTTTTATTAGTATAACACTTAACGATCACGAATTAAATTACAATGCTATCGAAAAAGAATTACTCGCCATAGTTTGGGCCACTAAAACTTTTCGACATTATTTACTAAGGCGACAATTTCTCATTGCTAGTGACCATCAACCTCTTAGATGGCTTCATAACTTAAAGGAACCGAATGCTAAGTTAGAAAGATGGAGAGTCAGATTAAGCGAATACCAATTTAAAATCGATTATATTAAAGGGAAGGAAAATTCAGTCGCCGATGCATTATCAAGAATTAAAATTGAAGAAAATCACCATAGTGAAGTTACTCAACATAGTGCAGAAGAAGACAATAGCAACCTTATTCATTTGACGGAAAAACCAATAAATTATTTCAAAAAACAAATTATCTTTATTAAATCCGATAAAAATAAAATAGAGCATTCAATAATATTTGGTAACTCCATTACCACAATTCAATATGATGTAATGACATTCGAAAAGGCCAAACAAATTTTACTCGATCACTTTATCCATAGAAACATTACCATTTATATTAAGAGCGATGTAGATTTTGAAATTATTCAAAGGGCACACATAGAAATTATTAATACCACCTACACAAAAGTAATTCGCAGTCTTTTCCTATTAAAGAACGTTGGTTCATATGCCGAATTCAAAGAAATCATACTTCAATCACATGAAAAACTTTTACACCCTGGTATACAGAAAATGACAAAATTATTTAAAGAAAATCACTTCTTTCCAAATAGCCAACTACTAATTCAGAATATAATAAACGAATGCAACATATGCAATTTGGCCAAAACAGAACATAGAAACACCAAAATGCCTTTAAAAATCACGCCTAAACCGGATCATTGCCGAGAAAAATTTGTGGTAGATATTTATTCATCTGAGGGAAAACATTACATCAGTTGCATTGATATTTATTCTAAATTTGCTACACTTGAGCAAATTAAAACTAAGGACTGGATAGAATGCAGAAACGCATTAATGCGTATTTTCAATCAATTAGGTAAACCCAAATTACTTAAGGCAGACAGAGACGGAGCTTTCTCCAGTTTAGCTTTGAAGCGATGGCTTGAAGAAGAAGAAATCGAATTACAGCTCAATACAGCAAAAAACGGGGTGGCAGACGTCGAAAGATTGCACAAAACAATAAATGAAAAAATTCGTATAATCAATTCATCTGATGATGAAGAAGTAAAATTAAGCAAGATAGAAACAATCCTTTACACATACAACCATAAAATTAAACATGACACTACTGGACAGACACCTGCTCAAATCTTCTTATACGCTGGGCATCCAATATTAGACACTCAAAAAATTAAAGAAAAGAAAATAGATAAAATAAATGAAGACCGACAGGAATTTAATATTGACACTAATTACAGAAAAGGTCCACTACAGAAAGGCAAATTAGAAAATCCATTTAAATCAACCAAAAATGTAGAACAGACAGACCCTGACCATTACAAAATCACTAATAGAAATAGAGTTACGCACTACTACAAAACACAATTCCAAAAACAAAAGAAAAATAATCAACTCTCAATTTCACAGGCACCTGGTACCTGATAACATTATTGCTTCTACTGATCACAGCGGTTCATGGACAGCAAATTCAAATTAATAATATTGACACCAACCACGGATATCTCCTTTTTTCTGATAAGCCAGTCCAGATACCATCCTCCTTTGAACATCATTGCTTGAAAATCAATTTAACTGAAATAGACATCGTGGTTGACTATTTTGAGCAAAGATTACAATCCGATTACCATGCACCCCCCATCAAATTTTTACACAATAAATTGAAAAGAGAATTAGCCGGAATAACCCTGAAACATAGAAAAAAACGGGGACTTATTAACATTGTGGGCTCAGTTTTTAAATACTTATTTGGAACACTAGATGAAAATGATAGAGTCAAAATACAGGAAAAACTTGACAACAACGCCCATAACTCAGTAAAATTACATGAACTCAACGACGCTATACAATTGATAAATGACGGAATGCAAAAGATACAAAACTATGAAAAAAACCACACCATCATTAACAGTCTTTTGTTCGAACTAATGCAGTTTACGGAATACATAGAAGATTTGGAAATGGCTATGCAGCTTTCCAGACTTGGACTTTTTAACCCCAAATTACTAAACTATGACAAACTTGAGAATGTCAACAGCCAAAATATTTTAAACATTAAAACATCCACTTGGATTAACTACAATGATAACCAATTATTAATTATATCCCACATACCCATTTACTTTTCACTAATAAACACAATTAAAATAATCCCTTACCCAGATTCCAACGGTTATCAGCTAGATTACACAGACTCACAATCATATTTTGAAAAAGAAAATAAAGTTTATAATGCCGAAAATAAAGAAATAAAAAATGAATGTGTCACCAATATTATTAAACACTTGAAACCAATTTGTAATTTTAAGCCAGTGGACACGAACGAAATAATAAAATACATAGAACCAAACACAATTGTAACCTGGAACTTAACCCAAACCATTCTTAACCAAAATTGTCAAAATTCAATTAATAATATAAAAATAGAAGGAAACAAGATGATAAGAGTAACGCAATGTAAAATAGAAATCAATAAGTGAAAATCTGTTAAAACCAGAAATAGATTTGACACCACTATACGCACCACTTAATATAACAAAAATAAAAATTGTGAAACACAACGACATTGTTGAGATGATTTCAAAGAACAATATTACACTTTACATATTAATGACCATTGGAATAATTGCACTTATTTTGTTGTACTTATATTTAAGATATGTTTTTATTTATTTCGGCGTTGATCTTAGTTTAAATACGGATCATTTATTCGACTCGAAAACACAAACAATTTTACAATATATATATATATAATAAGTGTGTGTGCTGCTCTAACGATGCGGTAGTGTCCAGCGCCCTTTACAGGTTGAATATGAAGATTATGATATGGCACCCTTTAGTGAATTCTGGCCTTGTGACTGAGGAATGTAATAAAGATAAGACAATAAGACAATGTCTTTATTCTCAATATATTATTCAGTCGGCAAGCAGAAGAGTCAAATATCGGTTTATCACAGCTGACTACTAAACTCATGCGGCAACTAAATTTTTTTTTCTTGTAAACATTAATTTTATAAATTGATTAATGTTCAACGAGTTGCGAAAAATATACTTACACGAGGCTTACGTCATCTTTCAAGTTACGTGTACCTTTGCAGATGTTCGACACGATTTGATCGCCCAGCTTTTGGCCGGAGAACATATTCGTACAAGAACATCACCCGAGTACAGTCAAAAAAAAAGTTAAAAAGCCTGTGTAAAAAGCCTTTTTGAATCATTCGTATGCTGATGCGTGAAGACGTGTTGTCATCGAGCTCCGCTAAAATCAATTGATTCTAGTGAAGTGAATGGTTATTAATAAAAAACAAATAAATATATCGAAAGCGAAAAAGACGCTCCGGGCGATGCACCATCGCTCGAATACATATTCTGCGTTTGAAATAGTATAAATAATAGTTTCAAACAATTAAATTAAAAAAAAAAAAAAATTAGCCAGAACACACTCGACACTCGCGCTCAGCGACAACGAGAGCAAGACGATCGCCGGCTCTCATTACAACGAAACAACGCGTACTTTTCTTATGTCTCCGCGACACCTGCAAACGAAGACAACGAGCGGCCAATAACCCATAACCCAACGAACCTTCTTGTACCAACAAATCAAGAAAGAGCCCGCTCTTGCTCTCCCGCACTTCTAGTTCCGACACAAGCTCCGCTATCTGCAACAACAACAACTGGAGCAATATCGACAGCCCGCTCTACTTCGAAATTGGCTGCACCCGCTCACGCTTTTACTGAGTCAGCGAATACAAAAACAAAAGCCCAAGAGCCAAACGGCACTGCTGCACAACTAGCAAAACAAAACGCAAACAAAAAAGTTGGGTCGGCCTCACAGACTGGACTGGACCGCTACATTACAATAAAGCGGAAGCTTAGCCCTAAAACTTCCGATACAGAAAACAAGCTGAAAAATATTCGCGACAATACTACCTCGATCAACAATGAAGCGCCCGCAAATAACAACAGATTCGCTTTGCTGGAAGATGCCAACGAGGACGTGCCACTGAAATCCATCGATAACGAACCAAAGAAAATAAAGCCGCCCCCAATTTACATCCGCGAGAAGAGCACAAACGGTTTGGTAAATTCTTTAATTGGCCTTATTGGAAAAGATAGCTTTTATATAATTCCCTTCATAAGAGGTACTATTAATGAAATCAAACTTCAAAAGAAAACGGAGGAAAACTACAGAAAAGTCACAAACCATCTTACTGCGAACAAAACATGCTTTTACACCTACCAGCTTAAAAGTAGCAAGATTCTACAAGTAGTACTGAAGGGCATTGAACCTGATGTAAAGCCCGAAGAGATAGCTGAGGCCCTAAAGGATACGGGATTTTGCGTCAAAAGCGTACACAATATCAAAAACAGAAACAGGCAGCCGCAACCACTCTTTAAGATTGAGCTTGAACCAGAAAACAAGCATCTAAAAAAAAACGAGGTTCATTCAATTTATAAACTCCAGCTCCTTCTGCACCGTAGGATTACAGTAGAAGAGCCGCATAAACGTAACGCTCCTGTACAATTTATGAACTGGCAAGAATACGGCCATTCGAGATGGTATTGCACACTTCGCCCAGTGTGTGTAGTCTGTGGAGATCTCCACGTCTCCACACACTGCCAAGCTAATAAAGAAAATGCAAGTGCGGTAACTGTGGAGGTAATCACACAGCAAACTACAGAGGCTGTCCAATCTACAAAGAGCTGAAAACCCGTCTCCAAAAAAGAATGAACACGGCACGGGTACACCAAGGAACAGCTACGCTGATACCATCGGAAACAAATCCAGAAGTATATTTTCGAAACCAACAAGTATTGCTCCCTGGACTATACCAAGCACTAACAAGATACGTTTTGCAAACGATTTAAAATCAGGTATGACGCCTCCAACCCAAAACTCCCAAACCTCACATGAAGAACAAACAAAATTGGACACACAACAAAACCATAAGCCATCTGAGCAGCAAGAAACGAAAACTGAGCTATGATGCAAGCCTTACTGTTGTAAGCATGATGGAATGCATGACATTTATGCGAACCACCATTCAAGACATGATGCGTAATCAAAACCTATTGATACAAATGCTTGTCTCCCAACAATCAAAATAAATAATGGCTACATTACGCATAGCTACGTGGAAAGCCAATGGCGTCTCACAGCGCAAACTTGAGCTAGCTCAATTCCTACATGAGAAGCATATCGACGTAATGCTTCTTTCGAAAACTCATCTTACAAGCAAATACAATTTTCAAATAAGAGATTACAACTTCTATGGTACAAATCACCCCGATGGTAGAGCACACGGTGGGACCGGCATTCTAATTAGGAACCGTATGAAGCACCACTTTTACAAAGAGTTTGCTGAAATTCATCTACAGGCCACATCTATCAATATACAGCCCTCCCCGTTTCACAATATTGGAAGACCAATTCCTGGATTTCTTCCATGCACTAGGACCACACTTCATTGCAGCAGGCGACTACAATGCAATGAAAACAGCTTTATAAGGCTTTAATTAAAGCCACTAATAAACTTGATCATGTTTCCCCTGGGAGTCCCACATACTGGCCATCAGACCTCAATAAGCTGCCTGACTTGATTGACTTCGCAGTCACGAAAAATATTTCTCGCAGTTTGGTTAGAGCTGAATGTCTACCAGATCTGTCATCTGATCACTCGCCTGTACTAATTCATCTCAGCCGGTACGCAGAAAACGTAAAACCACCTTACAGACTGACTTCACACAAAACGAACTGGCTAAGGTATAAAAAATATATAAGTTCACACATTGAGCTAAACCCAAAACTCAATACTGAACCTGATATAGAGAGCTGCACAGGAACACTGGAATCCATTCTTACGGAAGCAGCTCGAAATGCAACACCTAAAATCACAAACGTTACAATTAATCCGAATAAGACTAACGCACAAATCGAGCAACTCGTCCACGCAAAACGACGCTTACGTAGAGAATGGCAATCTTTCAGATCAACATCTGCAAAACAAAAGCTAAAAATAGCCACACGGAAGCTGACCAACGCTCTGAAACAAGTGGAAGAATACGCTCAGAGCCGATATATAGAGCAACTTTCACCAACAGGTACTAAACATAAGTCACTGTGGGGAGCCCACCCAACTCTTCGCCCACCGGCTGAAACCGTTTTGCCCATAAGGAATTCCTCAGGCGGCTGGGCACGTAGTGATGCAGACAGAGCCACCACCATTGCCGCTCACCTACAAAATGTATTTACGCCAAACGAGGCTACTAGCACATTTGCGCTACCGACTTCAAACGCAAACTGCAACCAGCAACACACCTCAATTGTGTTTCGTCCAAAAGAAATATCTAACATAATTAAAGAAAATCTCAGCCCGAAAAAATCCCCCGGCTACGACCTTATTACCCCGGAAATGATCATCGAGCTGCCACATTCTGCAGTTCGCTACCTAACGCAGCTCTTTAATGCCATCACAAAACTTGGCTACTTTCCACAACGATGGAAGAGATCGATTATTATAATGATTCCGAAGCCTGGTAAGGATCACACAGTTCCCTCATCCTACAGACCAATAAGTCTACTCTCATGTATATCGAAACTATTCGAAAAATGCCTGCTAATCCGAATGAATCCACACCTGAGAACCCACAATACAATCCCAGCCCATCAATTTGGAATTCGCGAAAGCCACGGAACCTTTGAAAAGGTGAATCGAGTAACAGCGGAGATAAGAACTGCATTCAAAAATCGAGAATACTGTACAGCCGTATTTCAAGACGTATCCCAAGCATTCGACAGAGTCTGGCTAGACGGCCTAATGTTTAAAGTTAAAACAGCTCTACCCGAAAGCACACACAAACTTCTAAAGTCATACCTATATGACAGAAAGTTTGCAGTGCGGTGCAAGCAGCGTTCTTGGGCCAACTTTATACCTCATCTATACTGCTGACATTCCTACAAATAGTCGCCTAACAGTGTCTACGTTTGCCGACGATACAGCTATCCTTAGCCGTTCAAGGTCCCCAATCCAAGCTACAGCACAGCTGGCATTGCACCTCATAGACACTGAGAAGTGGCTCTCTGACTGGCGAATAAAAGTCAACGAGGAAAAATGCAAGCACGTGACATTTACGCTGAACAGACAAGATTGTCCACCACTTTTGTTGAACAACTCCCACTCCCGAAAGCAGATGAGGTAACGTACCTAGGAGTACACCTCGACAGAAGACTCACATGGCGCATCTTAAGCTCAAAGCCAACAACTTACACTGGCTCATCAACGCTGGCTCTCCACTCAGCCTGGCCACAAGGTCTTACTCTACAATGCAGTATTGAAACCCATCTGGACCTATGGCGCATAGCTATGGGGCAACGCCAGCAACAGCAATATTGACATCATACAGCGAGCACAATCAAAGATTCTGAGATCACTGGGGCACCGTGGTACGTTCGGAACGAAAACATCCAAAGAGACTTAAATATTCCACCAGTCACCAATGAAATCACAGAGCTTATGAAAATATATCAAAGCAAGCTTTCCTCGCACCCCAACCACCTAGCGAGAAATCTAACCCAGCACAGCAGTCGTTCCCGTCTCCGACGAAGAGACCTACCAACCCAGCGAAGAAATCTTTAGGGACGTTTAATCTCAGAACAGTTGGAAAAATAAAACAACTGTTTAGAAAAAATTTGTAATAGTTAAGATTTTTAAACTTATTGTTAGATCTTATTTAAGAGGATTCAATAAATAAAAGCAGAGACGGAGACTTTTAGCTCCGACGTATTTAGAGACAGGTACACCACTTACAGGCGGGACCGACCACTACAAAGAGGAGGAGGAATCATAATCTCTGTGGATTCCGACTTCGCTTCTGAAGAGGTTAAGTTACCGAATCTTGGTGATCGAGAATTCCTATGTGTGAAAATCCCTATGTAGGTTCAATCACTATTTATCACATGCTTATACTTACCAACTTCTTCAGAACCGCCTACATACTGGCACCATTTATCTGCCATTCAGTTGATTTCTAATCGCATGTCCGACAGTGACCTTCTAGTGACTCCAGGAGACTTCAATTTACCTGAACTTATCTGGTCAAACATCGAGAGAAAGATGGTGATCTTTATCAATTTCAACACACCACGATTTTACTGAGGGTATGTTCGACATATCCCTTGGTCAAATAAACCACGTAAGGAATTCTTTAGGTCGGCTTCTAGATCTATGTTTCGTTTCTGATCCAGATGGAATAACCTTTTCCCAAACCTTACCACCCAACACTTGTGTCCATTGAAACCCTTACTGCTAGCAATCTCCAGTCTCGCCATGGAGCTCATAAAACTCGCTGCTGTAAGGCTTACTTTTAAAGAATAAGCAACTTAATTTATACATTTGATTGGTCCGATCTCTGGAAATGCACCGATATTAATATCGCTTTAGACACATTCTACAAAACGCCTAACGCTTTCGTCGACTCTTGCATGCCATGGAAGTATCCATCCGCCTCGACTGATCCGCCTTGGCTTACAAGGAATCTTAAAATCTTAAAATATATTAAAAACAGACTCATTAAGAGGATACATATAAAAACAAGTGAGAAAAGTTATCTTCGGCTTGCCGAAGATGGTATACCCTTGAAAACAAAAAAGTTTTCCATACAAAGCCTTGTTTTCATATCGGTCGTTTGTATGGCAGCTATATGATATAGTAATCTGATCCGGATCAAACTTTCAATAATTATGTATGGCTATGTCAAATGACTAAATGTTGAATTCGGTTGCAATAGCTTGGAAAACAAAAAAGTTTTCCATACAAAGACTTGTTTTCATATCGGTCGTTTGTATGGCAGCTATATGATATAGTGATCCGATCCGGACCAAACTTTTACAAATCATATATGGCTATGTCAAATGAATAAATGTTGAATTCAGTTGCAATAGCTTGGAAAACAAAAAATTTTCCCATACATATCGGTCGTTTGTATGGCAGCTATATGATATAGTAGACCGATCCGACCGATTCTTAAACTTGATCTGCGTGCAACAAAAATAATGATCTGGTAAAAATTTCAAAACGGTAGCTTTAAAACTACTGTTTATTTTTTGCATAGAAACAGACGGACAGACGGACATGGTTATATCGACTCGGCTGTTGATGCTGATCAAGAATATATATACTTTGTGGGGTCGGAGATACTTCCTTTAATGCGTTACACATTTCTGGACAAAATTATAATACCCCCTGCAAGGGTATAAAAACAGACTCATTAAGAGATATAAAAAAACTGGCAGCGATGTAACTTTTTCAAAATACTTAGTGGGTCGGTTAAACTTCACCGCGCATAATTCTGAGTTTTATAAGAACTACATATGCGCTGCCGGATTTAGTTCGTTTGAGAATTTATCGGCGACTACTGATCAGGGTATCAGGGTATTGCCGATCTGTTCGAAACATTCTTTCAAACAACGTATTTACTTCCTACATTTATGGATCAGCCTTATTCACACAATATTCAACCAGCCAATCTTATTTTCAGCCCATTTTGTCCGAAAGCAGTGTTTTATCTTCTGAAGGTGAAACTAGTGTTCGCCAGGTCCTTATGGTATTTCAGTCTGTCTTCTAAAAATAGTCTCCCTATCTCTGGAAACTACATATGTGGAAGGAATCTTAAAAAAAAGAAGGAATAATAAAAAACGAAAAAAATCCAATTGTAATTCGAAATTCCAAAACGTTTTTGAAAAATTGGTCACACCACATCTGCAACACCTCCGCAGTTCTATTTTTTCGTTATGCCAACATGGTTTTACAAAGCGTCCCTCCATCACCACAAACCTCTTGGAGCTGACATACTTTTTTTATGGGATTTTCTTAGAAAGATTAACTCGGGATAATGATCTTGGTATCGTATTTGATATTATTCTTAAATTTTCCGATCATATTTCCACGATGATTAATAAAGCCAAGGGTGTGCTTGCATACAACGGCCTCTATACCGTTACTTTATTTTGCATTTCCTCTACTATTAAAACTTTTATTCTCACCTACCTTTCAGAGCAACAAACGCACTCCACTTCTTCCTCGTAATCATTTCTATACTTTATTTTCTGGTATCTATCCATGCTATTCGAACCGTACCATAAACGACAGCGCCCGTCGATCGGTTGGGCAGGAGGTGGGCTGTACGTTATGCAGATATAATATAAATAAAAAGTTGTAGGAAATTAAAAAAAAAATTTTCGATAAGTTTGTGGTTGTGTCCGTGGCCATACAATGAAAAGAAATTTAAATTACTTAATTATATTTACTTTATAAGTAGAAACAGTTAAGAAAAAATGATAAAAGTATTATATAATATAAAGCAGCTAAAGAAAAGGCAGTTAGGGATATTGCTAGAAAACACCTCAATACTTTAGAAATTTGAAACCTTTCCATTACGGATTAAACAATATTTAAATAAACGAGGACAAAAATTCCTACATAGAGCTGATGGCAAGTAAAAACCAAGAGAGTGTAGCTCTAAAGGTAGAAGAAAAAAGTAAAAAAGTAGACGACTTACCACCCTATTAAATATAAAGGTACCGATCTGGAGGTTCCAAAAATTGGGACCATCTTTTTTTATATCTTTAAGCAGCTAGTGCGTTTAAGGGTAGATTTAAGCTCATCTTTGAAGCTAAGCTAACTTAAAAGTGCTTTGAAAGGGGAAGCTAGAAATTTTTTTCCCATTTATTACTATTCCGATATAACTATGAGGCAGGTACGCGTAGGTACGAGAATAATATGGGGATTCCAAAACTCAGAGTTAGATTTCAACTGCTTGACAATAATATGAGAGCAATGTTAAAATATCAATGAAACCCAGACTCTGAGAGACGTCTGGGAATTTTTAAATCAATGTTTTAGTTCGTTGTCCTCAGTAGTGGAAGCAATTTCTGTGGAAAAGGAGTTTATGGGGTTAGGGGTAGTCCAAATTTTAGGGCGCTAGGGAACTTTAAGACGCTCAGGAGAAGGTTTCTAGCGGCAGCTGCAAGAAAAATCTAAATCTAATCTCAAACTTTAAACGCGTTTTTCAAATTCAAAATTATAAAATGTTAATGCAATTATTTTACCGAAATTAACACAAAATCTTTCTGAAAATAAGACAAATATAAACAAACAGGAACGGAAAGAATTTACGTTAGCGTATTTAGATAGAGCACGTGGTATTGATATATAATAGGGTCTGATTTATACGCATAAATTATTAAATACATGTACATATTAAACTTAATAAGTCAATTACAAGTCCCAATAGATCCGCATATCTCGCATAATCATAAATTATGTAAGAAAATTAAAAACAAAGAATAAACCAATAGCAATTACATATATACAGAACTTATGAAAAAACGCTGACAAATGTTATATGTTATTTCCTTTTTTTTTTCTATAACTATTTATTGAGGCATACAGGGTATCTTAAAACCCCTTGGTGACCTTGGCATTAATATGCACAAAAACTATACACACCTTCCTGGCCCTTGCAGGATATTCAAATATCAACTTGAACATGAAATATTATTGTTTTCAAAATATACAAAATATGAATAAGTTACTATCCACTTTATATGAAGAAGTAAGAAATAAGAATTAAAAAAAAATTTTGTGGCCTTTGTTTAAAGCAATCCACACCTTTATGACCCTTGGCAGAATGTTCAATCATTGAACATGTGTATAAGTTAACACGATTAATAAGTATCATGTAAGTCGGAATAAATCTTGGGTGATTATTGTATCACTTTAGTGGTTTTATATGCAGATTCAGCATAAAAGCCGTTATACTGAACTGGGCCGTGCCTGGTTCCCGTTGCTTTCACCGGTGGTGAGATATGCTAGTCGTCCTTTCTGTCTGAACTTAGCTTAGGTAGAGATAAAAAAAGTTCTGTTCGATTTTGTAGTAAAGAGCGATAACTCATAAAATTGAATCCAGATAAAGCTGATCTTACTGAATTGGTTATCTAGCCTTAAAGTCAGATAATCATATCCTGCAATCATATCGGCCAGCGCACCCCCTGGAGAAGAAGATCTCCGCCACACCGCCCTGGCAGAGCAGCCGGCAACGAGCCGTTTACGTCGTCACCCCCTACGTACTGCGGCGTGGGACAACCTAGGGAATTTTATAAAAACTTAATTGGCACCTAACCTCGATACAGAATCCACGACACAAGAATTGTAAGTGGGCTGACCAAATTTACAGCTTCACTTATAGGGAAAAAAAATATTAACCCAAAATTTTAACATACCATACCCAATTTAAATAAAGCGCGATTTTAAATGTGACATACAAATAAAAGTAAATTAATATCAGCCGTCTCTGAATAAATTTTTTAGGACGCTAAGGTCCCGTTTATTAATATAGGTAAATATACAAGAGCCAAATTACCTTCCGCTGAATTTAAATATTCGGCCTCCCAAAAACTTTTATTTATCGTTAACCAGTAAGTGGCCTTATGAGTTTCCCAGTCCCATATAAGGAAACTAAACGCGAATTTGGAAGCGGTGAAGAAGAGTTGGTCCGAGAGCCCCAAAGTTGTCCACCAGCACAGGCAGAAGAAAACATATACAGAACAGGACACATGACGATGACAGAGCCTCATTGCTTAATACAGAGTTAAGGGCTGACTTATTTTTTTCGGGTTTAATCGGTTAAAATCCCTAATGTCTGTTGTGTTTTCAGCACAGCCCAAAGACCTGCCAGCAGCACTGGCATTAGGTAGAGAAACTGAGGCCAGTATTGAACGAAGTACGAGGGCGGGTCAATAAGTCCGTGACTATTTGAATGAAACACAGGTTTTTAGATAAAAAGTTATTTTATTTTTCAACGTAGTCTCCTTTGAGCTCTATACACTTAGCCCAACGTTTCTCCAATTTTTTTATCCCTTCCAAAAAATATGATTTGTCGAGGTCTTCAAAATAGGCATTTGTTTGTGAAATGACTTCGTTATGGAGGCAAATCTCTTTCGGCCGAGCCATTTCTTCAAGTTTGGGAACAAGGAATAGTCACACGGGGCTAGATCGGGTGAATAGGCCGAATGAGGGAGCAATTCGTAGCACATTTCATGGAATTTTGCCATGGAAACTGCACATGTGTGCACCCATGCATTGTCCTGGTGGAAAAGAACTTTTTTCTTGGCCAAGTGCGGTCGCTTTTTTTTCAATGCCTCATCCAATCGACCCAATAAGTTGCTGTAATATTCACCATTGATTGTTTTTCCTTTTTGTAGGTAGTCAATGTGGATAATTCCGCGTGCATCCCAAAAAACAGTCGCCATGACTTTATTGGCTGACAAACCCACCTTTGCCTTCTTTGGCGCCGATTCACCCCGAGAAACCCACTGTTTTGACTGCTGTTTGGTCTCGGGTGTGTTGTGGTGGATCCACGTTTCGTCCACGGTTACGAAACGGCGCAAAAACTCGTTCGTATTGCGATTGAACAACGCTAAACATTCCTGCGAAATTGTCACACGGTTGCATTTGTGGTCGATTGTGAGCAAACGCGGCACCCATCTTGCGGAAAGCTTTCTCATACCCAAATGGTCATTAAAAATTGAAACCACTGAGCCATGTGAAATGCCCACGGCTTCCACAATCTCTCTCACTTTTAATCGCCGATCGGCTAAAACCATATCGTGGATTTTTTCAATTGTTTCGGATGTGGAAACCTCAACTGGGCGTCCAGAACGTTCGGCATCTTCCGTGCTTGTACGGCCACATCGGAATTCAGTAAACCACTTTTTTACCATGGAAATGGATGGTGCAGAGTCTCCATAATATTTATCAAGCTTGGCCTTGGTTTGCGTAATGGATTTTTTCCTCCAAAAATAATGCTTAATTATTTTTGCCATTATTTTAATGCCATTTTCTTCTCAGTCAACGCGGTAGTCTGATATTAACGGCTGTCAAAAACAAACTAAATGTCGCAGCTTGTTCAATTTTTGACAAGAGTCAACTGACAGATGACTGTTGACGGGAGCAGTGTTACCATTTCAATTAAGAGGCGGGAAATTCAAACGTCACGGACTTATTGACCCGCCCTCGTATGTTCGCGGCCAAATGTGCCAAGGTGGTCGAGCAAAGAAATCAAAATACTGATTTCCACAAGGATTCACAGCATATGAAAGCTTCAAAATGTCGCGAAGGAAGTTTGTATAACGGCAAATATCCCCGTCATTTTCTATCGCTTCATCACAAATATTTACTTATGGTATTTGTGTTGGAGCTTAGACTGTTTTTAAACAGTTTGATGAAGATCGGATGCAAATTGACGAATTTATCAGCTGCTAATTGACGCAATTCGCAGCTTTGCAAGCTTCAAGATTTCGTAAAACAAGTTTGTATAACGGCAAATATCGGCGCCATTTTCTATAGCTCCATCACAAATAATGATTTATTTTGTTTGTGTGGATATGTAGATTGTTTTAAAACATGTTTGATAAAGATCGGATGCAAATTAACGGAATTGACAGCTGCCGTTTGACGCAATTTGCAGCATAAGCTTCAAGATGTCGCAAAGGAAGTTTTTATAACGGCAAATATCCCAAATATCCATATTTGGTGAAGATAAAATGCAAATTGACGGATTTATCAGCTGCAGTTTGACGCAATTCGCAGTATATGCAAACTTAAAGATGTCGCAAAGGAAGCTAGTATACGGCAAATATCTCTGCCATTTTCTATAGCTTCGTCACAAATAATGCCTGTTTTTTGTGTTGATACGTAGATTGTTTTTAAAACATGTTTCATGAAGATCGGATGCAAATTGACGTATTTAATAATTGTCGTTTGACTCAATTTACAGCATTGCATATGCTGTAAATTGAGTCAAACGACAATTATTAAATACGTATTTAAATACTTATTAAATACGTATTTAAATACTTATTAAATACTTCAATATGTTGCAAAGAAATTTTGTGAAACTGCAAATATCTCCTCCGTTTTCTATAGCTCAGTCAGAAAATCATTGAGAAAGGAACCAGTTTGATTTAATTTTCCCTTAAATATTTTCCGAAAAAAAAATCGTAAATTTTGGCAAAAATAACCAAATTTTATTATTTCATCGAGAAAAATAAAAAATTGCTTTTCGAGAGAAAGTATGGTCGATCGAATCCGAGATGTCGGAAGTCGCTAAGTTACGAGCCAAGATTACTTTTAGACAGTTGGAGTCTATATCAGTTTCAGGTGCTGTTAGCTCACAAGAGCTACCCAAACAGCGTGCTCCTTTCAGAGCATGCCCCCGCCTAGACGTAGGAAGCGGGTCCGTACCGACTCCGATAAAGAATATACAAACAAGAAAAAGAGCAAGGGAACCTCTTGCACTGTGTCTCCGACAAAAACTCCCTCGTCCTCAACTGGCCGTCGCAACAATCGATATGCAACTTTAGCTGAGGAGATTAGCCCTGTTGACGAGATGGAGACTTTCGAGGAAGCTATTGAAAGCAACGCAGAAATATGTTCGAATAATGTCCAGCCGCGTCAAACTCCAACTCCAAAACCACCTCCTTTATGTATTTCCCACGTTAATAAGATCGGAACTCTAGAAAGCTTCCTTAACCAAGCAATCCCAGCGGGAAATTAAGGCTACTCGAAGCAAAAACATAGCTCAATGTTACAACTGCCAAAATTTTGGCCACATCCGAAATTGTTGTTTCTTAAAGAAAACTAGTGGAAATTGTGCGGGATAGCATCCTACCAACTCAAAAAAATGCTAGGCCCAGCTTAACAAACAGTACACATGCGCAAACTGCATGGAGCATAACTGCATATCATCCTACCAGTATCAAAGGCTGCAAAATCAGAATGCAATTAACCAAAAAATTAAACCCAGGAATTAGATCTCCCAACATCAACCATAATGAAGAGTTTGAAAGCCAACGCGCAGAAGTAACGATCACCCCGACTGTCAGAAACAGATGTTCGTATGCAGACATAGTAAGGACCAGTACTCGAAACAACTCCAGCGTTGCAGCTAAACAAAATTGGACTGTAAGTGGCGAGAATTGTAGCTCGAACAAGAAATATTCTTCTGTTGAGAAGGCTATCCAGGATATTAAAGATAGATTAGATCATTTATTTGGACTAATCACTGAAACGATCGAAGCAAACAAGGCTTTTCGAGAAAAAGTCCAAGTTCTGATAGGTAAAAAATGATGGCCTCTACCTTAAAGCTCGGATTATGGAACGCCAAAGGAATTGTACAGAAAAATGAAAGAACCTAGACTTTTTCTTATTGCTCACTCCATAGATATCATGCTAATTACAGAAACTCATATGCGTCCGGGACTAAAAGTATACCTCCCAGGCTATCAACAATACTACGCAAACCACCCAAGTAACAACGTTAGGCGAGGCTCAGCAATATTTATTAAAACTCTAATCAGCCACAGACAAAATAAGCCAATAATGCGAACTGACTCACAGATAACCAGCCTCGTTGTACTAACGAGTGGTGATATCTTCAAAATAGCTTCTTTGTATCTTCCTCCCAACGAGCCCCGGACCAAAAACGACTTCGATCAACTACCAATCGCATTGGACCCTAAATGTATAGCAGGAGGCGATTACAATGCAAAGCACCAAGGGTGGTGCAACCTTAGGGCATGCAGTCGAGTAACATGAGGCCATCGCTCTAGCCTAGTTTTAGCTACAGGTGATACTACCTCTTATCCATCTAACATTAGACTGACCACGACAGCCTTGGACTTCTTTATAATAAAGGGGTGGTAATAAACAAGTTTTCAATCGCAACAAACTACGATTTGTCTTCGGACCACTTGCCAGTACTAGCAACACTTAGCCACACTCCCCAATACAAAACCATAAGGAGAACTATTCTATTACCCGGCTATTAAGTAGAAAAATTAAAAGATAAGAAAGTAGAAAAAGGGCAGAAGCATTAATGTAATCATCGACATTAACCATCCAGAAGACATCGAAGATGCGGTAGAGATCTTCATGGACAAAATACAGTTAGCCGCGACACTTACTGCCCCAAGAAGTAGAAATTTACCCATCCTGAATAGACACAATATGCTCTGACAAAATGCGTTAGACCTCATACGACTAAAACGAAGAGCAAGACGAGAATTTTCAAGAACAGGAGACATCCGTGGTCTTACTATTTAATATCATTCTGAGGCTGGGACACTTTCCAAGGAAGTGGAAATCCGCAATCATAACTATGATGCCAAAGCCTGGCAAGGAACCTACTGAAGAGAGTCATATAGGCCCATTAGTCTTTTACCTGCTCTGGGAAAAATGATGGAAACGGTATTACTGGATCGCATCTTCAGATTGAGTAGCGTGAGCAAAGCTATTCCTCAATGGCAATTCAGTTTCCGAAAAAGTCATGGCACACCCGAACAGCTTCACCGGGTGACCAACTTTGCCTTAGAGGCAATGGAGAAAACAAGATGTACACAGTAACAGTATTTACGGACATACAACGAGTTTGGCATGACGGCCTTCTATCGAAGCTAAAAACGCTCTTGACGCCGCAATTATTTATACTAATTGAAAGTTTTCCTCCAGAAAGAATATTTAGTGTGGTTGTTGATGGCGAAAAATTATCACAGCGATTCATCTTGGCAGGTGTACCCCAAGGTAGTGTGCTAGGCCCGACCTTGTATTCGCTGTACACTTCCGACATTCCGGAGTCCTTACGTAACATGCTTACGTTACATTCGCCAAAAGGCCTTTGAAGTGACCAGGAATTACAATGCTCGGCTCCACACTTCAACACAAGACCCACTACAAATAACTTGGTGTGATTACGGACAGAGGATTAACTTTCCAAAGGCACACAACTATAATTAAACAGGCTGTGCTTTCAAAGGATACAAAAATGTCATGGCTCCTTTCGCCGACAAACAAACTTTCGTTGACAAATAAAGTCCGCATCTATATAGTAAATCCATTTTGAGCCCAATTTGGAAGTATGGTATCGAAGTATACCGAATTACAAGTAAACCAAACCTGAACAAAATAGGAGTTGCGTAAAGCAAGATAATCAGATCTATTTGTAACGCGCCCTGGTACATGAGAACAAAAGACATAGGGAGGGACCTTAACATAGCCAAGATAGGCGATGTATGCAGGACACACGCGGAAAGATTTCAGCATTTACAAGCTTCAATGTGTCGCGAATGAAGTTTGTATAACGGCAAATATCTCCACCATTTCCTATCGCTGTATTACATATAATGCCTTATTAAATTTGTGTTGATAAGTAGATTGTTTTAAAAAATATTTGGTGAAGATCTGATGCAAATTGACGATTTTATGTCAAACGGCAGCTGGTTTGACGCAATTCGCAGCATATGCAAGCTTCAAGATTTCGCAAAGGAAGTTTGTACCTATCACAAATGACAAATAATGCCTTCATCACAAATAATATCTTATTGTATTTTTGTTGCGTAGACTGCTTTTTTGAAACCTGTTTGATGAAGATCGGATTCAAATTGACGTTTTTTATTAGCTGCCATTTTCTTTCGCTTCATCACAAATAATAACTTATTCATTTGTGTTGCGTAGACTGTTTTAAAAAATATTTTGTAAAGATCAGATGCAAATTGACGGATTTTTCAGCTGCCGTTTGACGCCATTCGCAGTATATGCAAGCTTCAAGATTTCGCAAAGAAAGTTTGTACAATAGACAAATACCTTCATTTCAAATAAGGCCTTATTTTATTTGTGTTAATACGTAGATTGTTTGAAAAAATATTTGGTGAAGATCTGATGCAAATTGACGAATTTATGTCAAACGGCAGCTGGTTTGACGCAATTCGCAGCATATGCAAACTTCAAGATGTCGCAAAGGAAGTTTGTAAAACGGCAAATATCTTTGCCATTTTCTATTGCTTCGTCACAAATAATGTCTCATTATCAGTCGTCGACTAAACTTTCAGCCGATCGGTTGTGTGATCCCACTAACGTGAAAGCAAATTATAATGTAGCTCAAAGCTTTCTCATCTTCTAAACGCACATTCATAAAAATAGCAAAAAAACAAGTTAAAAATTAAGTTACCTCAAACCAAAATTGGCCAATTAATACTCGTTTAAGGTGCAAAAACTTCTGAAAAATTCGTAGCAAACAAAGAACTCCATGGCATATGCCAAATAAAAACAATACCACACAAATCTCAATCACTGCCAAGGCACAGTTTACGCTTCTTATTTAATTAACGTACCCAAGGAAGAAATCATAAAATAATTAAAAATACAGAGAGTAGTCTATGTGTACAAATACACACGACAAATTGACGGCAAAACGTCTTCAACTGAAGTTGTCCAGCTCACTTTTGACAGATACAACCTACCTACCAAAATGCAAATCTTTTGTCATCTCGCAAAAGTCAAAGAACACATCCCAATCCCGATGAGGTGCAAAAACTGCCAACTTCTACGGCATACAGCCAAGCTCTGCCAAGGCAATATCATTTGCGACCCTTGTGGTCTTTCCGCACACCAACCAACTAAATGCACACGTACATACTGCGACAATTGCTCCAGCGAGCATTCCTCCAGTAGTAGAGATTGCCCTAAATTCAAAGAAACAAAAGAAATACTTAAAATTAAAACCAAAGAAAAATGCAAAATGTGCGAAGCCAAAACAAAATACCACAAAAATCAACCACAGCCACTTGCCGACAACAAAAAAACTTACGCAGAAATTACCGCTACACAAAAATTACCAACAAATACAAACCTCTCCAACAAAAAGTCATCACCCAAAAACCAAAAACCACTCAACAAGAGACAACAAGAACAAAATTAGCTCCCAACTAAAACACCGCCCATCCGCAAAGTAATAGCAGAAACAACAAAAAAAAACTACACAAATAAAATAAAAAAAAATACACCATCAAAAATAACAAAACACTTAACAATTGAACAGAACACACACACAAACAACTCAGACATGGACACAGACAGTGACATTGCAGAAATTATTACAACAACAAACAGCTTTTATGGAGACATTGACTTTGACAAAAACCATTTAATCTAAAAACTTAACACATCCCCAACATTATGACAATAAATATACTTCAATGGAACATTAACGGTTACAAAAATAAGTACCAAGATCTCTCCCTCCTTCTAAAAAAAGCAAAAAAAAAAACATAAAATAGCATTAAAGGAAACCTTACCAACAACAACACAATCTTTCACACACCCAAACAATTTTATTTATACAATAAAAATTATTTAAGTCCATCAGATCCCAAGGCCAGCCGTGTGATAGCTCTACTCAACAACACAAGGTAACAAGGTAAAACAAATTTGCAATCTAACATACTATCCATTGCTGCAGAAATACAAAGTAAAACTCCATTTATAGTAATAAGTATATATATCCTAAAAATATATTTGCGATGCACAAGATTTTCATGATCTGGTCAACAATTTCAATAAGGCCTACTCATTCTAGGAGATGTAAACGCATGGCGCCAACTTTGGGGCTCTTCCACAAACAATCAAAGGGAAAGTGCAATTGCAAATTTTTTACAAAATAGCAACTTAATAGTACTAAATAACGGAAGCCACACCCACTACTCTACACACAACACATTTACAAATGTAGATATCTCCATGCTCCCCACACCTAAACCTAAACGCATCCTGGTCAACATCAAACGATCTACACGGAAGCGATCACTTTCCAATATTCATACAGCTATTTCAAAAAACATACACACCTTCAACTCATAACCCTAACACCACAACAAAAACACTCTGGGAAAAAGTTCACACCATTACAAGAGTAAGAAAAAACAACCACATTCACACAATAGAAACAGAGATAGGAAACACACGCGCGTCTTTTCTAAAAGCCAACGCACTCCCCAAACAGTGGTCAGACTATTCAAAAGACTCCAATTTCCCAACCCATTTTTAACAAAACAAAGCACTCTATCATACACCAATACAGACTACATAACCCATAAATAACCGACCTAAACTCATTGAAACATCCATCACACCAATAAAACTCCAATCTTGTCTCGAATACCCTTGAAAAAGGGTATTATAATTTTGTCCAGAAATGTATAACGCATTAAAGGAAGCATCTCCGACCCCACAAAGTATATATATTCTTGATCAGCATCAACAGTCGAGTCGATATAGCCATGTCCGTCTGTTTCTATGCAAAAAATAGACAGTAGTTTTAAAGCTAGCGTTTTGAAATTTTTACCAGTAACTTTTTGTATGTCCATATTTTTGGCAGTTTGTACATTGGGGAAGTGTTCGCTTTGGTCGCGGTGGCTCAAAAATTACTTTGCAATGAAGAAGCTGCTCAATTTTATAAATTTCTTTCATTTTGAGTTCAATAGAGAATAGAGGCAATGTTTGTTTGGAGTCGTAGCGCTAGATGTTGTGTAAATTTATAACTTCATGCCCTTGCTGAGCTAGTTCATTGATAATATCGACTTTGTCTGTAGCATGATGGACGTTACGAAGGATTACCTTAAACCCTCTCTGGTCTTTTGGTCTGAAGGTGTAGTATTTGGTCGATTTATCTTTTAATAGTCTTAATATGTTGGGATAGTGAGTAGTTTCTAGTGGTTGTATTTTTATTTCATTAGTTGACAGTGCTTTTAGTTCATATCGTGTTTCTTCAATGAATTTAAAGCAGTAGTTAGTGCGTATATGTTTTCAACATTTTGAACATACATAGCATCAACAGTCGAGTCGATATAGCCATGTCCGTCTGTTTCTATGCAAAAAATAGACAGTAGTTTTAAAGCTAGCGTTTTGAAATTTTTACCAGATCATTATTTTTGTTGCACGCAGATCAAGTTTAAAAATCGGTCGGATCGGTCTACTATATCATATAGCTGCCATACAAACGACCGATATGGGAAACTTTTTTGTTTTCAAAGCTATTGCAACTGCATTCAACATTTATTCATTTTACATGGCCATGCACGATTTGTGAAAGTTTGGTTCGGATCGGATCACTATATCATATAGCTGCCATACAAACGACCGATATGAAAACAAGGCTTTGTATGGAAAACTTTTTTGTTTTCAAGGGTATACCATATTCGGCAAGCCGAAGATAACTTTTCTCACTTGTTATACCCTTGAAAAAGGGTATTATAATTTTGTCCAGAAATGTGTAACGCATTAAAGGAAGCATCTCCGACCCCACAAAGTATATATATTCTTGGTCAGCATCAACAGCCGAGTCGATATAGCCATGTCCGTCTGTCCCTCTGTCCGTCTGTCCGTCTGTTTCTATGCAAAAAATAGACAGTATTTTTAAAGCTAGCGTTTTGAAATTTTTACCAGATCATTATTTTTGTTACACGCAGATCAAGTTTAAGAATCGGTCGGATCGGATCACTATATCATATAGCTGCCATACAAACGACCGATACGAAAACAAGTCTTTGTATGGAAAATGTTTTTGTTTTCCAACCTATTGCAACCGAGTTCAACATTTATTCATTCGACAAAGCCATACACGATTTGTGAAAGTTTAGTTCGGATCGGACCACTATATCATATAGCTGCCATACAAACGACCGATATGAAAACAAGTCTTTGTATGGAAAACTTTTTGTTTTCAAGGGTATACCATCTTCGGCAAGCCGAAGATAACTTTTCTCACTTGTTTTTTTTAAATTTTCTTTAAATTACAATCTGTTTTTTTAAATAACAATATGTAATTGGTTGACTAGTTGTAAAGAAAGAAAAAAAGTAACGGCCCTTCCCATTGCAAGGATACGCTAATGCATTAATAATTTAATAATTTATTTCTGTTGGAGTTTTGCGTTTTAATCTTCTCGGATCCAACTCTGTCATCGGTATTTGTCTCAAGTTTGAGTTTTGATGGCTAAGTAGTTGATTTGTGTGTTTATTGCTGCTTTTTTTAATAGTTTCATTGACTGTCTCTATGTTTAAATCATTAAATCCAAGTTTGGTAAGGTAGTATTGAAGCCGGTTATCTTTGTCTGCCAAGTGATTTTAGAAAATCGAGGTATTGGTCTTTTGTATTATTAAATTTAGGTGGGCCATAAACTGCAGATATATTTATTGGACCCGTTGTGTCTAAGGTCGAAATAGTTCTTTGTACACCATACAACCTTTATAGTTTGCAGTGTGGTTTTCACCGCATAGTTCACATTTAATGCTTGTTCTGTCCGATCTTGTATTAATAGTGCAGCTGTGTTTTCCAGCGCACTTTACACAAGCTGGGTCTCTGGTGCAGTAACTTTTTGTATGTCCATATTTTTGGCAGTTTGTACATTGGGGAAGTGTTCGCTTTGGTCGCGGTGGCTCAAAAATTACTTTGCAATGAAGAAGCTGCTCAATTTTATAAATTTCTTTCATTTTGAGTTCAATAGAGAATAGAGGCAATGTTTGTTTGGAGTCGTAGCGCTAGATGTTGTGTAAATTTATAACTTCATGCCCTTGCTGAGCTAGTTCATTGATAATATCGACTTTGTCTGTAGCATGATGGACGTTACGAAGGATTACCTTAAACCCTCTCTGGTCTTTTGGTCTGAAGGTGTAGTATTTGGTCGATTTATCTTTTAATAGTCTTAATATGTTGTGATAGTGAGTAGTTTCTAGTGGCTGTATTTTTATTTCATTAGTTTACAGTGCTTTTAGTTCATATCGTGTTTCTTCCAATGAATTTAAAGCAGTAGTTAGTGCGTATATGTTTTCCACATTTTGAACATATATGGTGGGGGGGGGGGGGTTGCTTTTTTGTGCTCAATTTGCATTTGCGTATTTATAGTTACATTTGTCCCATTGTCACTTTGGTTTTCGTCTTCATCATCTTGTGCTTGAGTTTGGCTCGGCTAGCCAGTACTCTTTGAGTGTTTTTTGAGTAGCGGTTTGAGCAATATTCCTCTGTTTCTTGTTGCTATTTAAAAGATCTTTGGAACCGTTTGAAGACTGATTGTCTCGGTGACGTTTTAAGTTTTGTTGGTTTGGGAGAGAGGATTGCTTTTTTGTGCTCAATTTGCATTTGCGTATTTATAGTTACATTTGTCCCATTGTAAGTTTGGTTTTCGTCTTCATCATCTTGTGCTAATAACTCAAAACGGTTGCTTGAGTTTGGCTCGGCTAGCCAGTACTCTTTGAGTGTTTTTTGAGTAGCGGTTTCAGCTTTATTCCTCTGTTTCTTGTTGCTATTTAAAAGATCTTTGGAACCGTTTGAATACTGATTGTCTCGGTGACGTTTTAAGTTTTGTTGGTTTGGGAGAGAGGATTGAGTTTTGTTTATTGTTGTTGGAGCGGGTATTGAGGTTGTGGGTGTTTTAATATTCGCTGAGGAAGAGCGTATCGGCATTGAAGCATAGCAAACTGTAGTTGTTGTTGCTATAGTTGCTGTAGTTGTGGTATTTGTGTCTGAGGTTGTTGAGAGCGGAAGAGTTGAGAGTGGGAGAGCTGAGAGCGTAACTGCTGTGAGCGGGAGAGTTGAGTGTGTGTTTATTGGCATAGCGGAAGTTGTTGTTTGTGTACGCAGGTAAATTTGGCGCGCATTCTGCGTTCCGTTGCTGAGAGTAACTGTTGGGCAAGATCGAGCTCTTTCATCACTTTGAGGGTGCAAGTTTTGATAATTTTTTGTGTAATATGATATGTGGGTGAGTGAGAGGTAGGAGTTGTTTTTGTTTTGTTTAACTTGAAGCTCTCGCTTCTGATTTTGAGCGCCGGATCCGCTCATATTTTGTTTCGTTTATTGTTTTCACTTGTTTTTTGTTTATTTTATTCACAGGAATATATAGGGTTTTTAAAACACATATAAATATGTATTAGCGTCTTTTCGCTTTTATATAATGATTTCACATGGGCTTGAATTTTGCACTTAAACTTCAATATTAACTGGAGCTCTGTTAAAAACACGTCCGCCGGGGTTGAAATTCGTCGGCAATATCTCACATGAAAATATAAGTTATCAAATACTTAAAAAAACTCCTAAATACCATAACATATAAACTTATAGACCTTTACAATTGAATACAAGACGCTAGCATCATTGTTCATCAATGGAAAACTGCAACAATAATTCCAATAAACTAAACAAACAAATCAAAAAACATACTAAACAGCTACCGCCCAATATCACTTCCTGACTTTAGAAAAAATAATATCAAAAAGAATTCAATCATTTGGACCCTCAACCAAGAACACCTCTCTCCAAATCAATTTGCATACAAAACAATCGATACACAATAGACCCACTATTATTATTAGATAACTACATCTGCAACAACCCCGCAACAAAAAGCACATATCCTTTTTGTCAATACATATGGAAAAAGCCTTCGACAAAGTAGGAGCCCACTGCATCCTGCAGCAACTGTTCGAATGGAAATTCCCAAAATAAACTAATACTAATACTAACTAATAAATTTATACACAGCTACCTCAGAAACCGTAGATTCCGTGTAAAAGTTAACAATACACTGTCAAACGAAATGCAACTCAACAAGGGCATCCCACAAAGATTACCTTGTTACACTATTCCTAATAACTTTCAACAAATTAAGCTACATAATAAACGAAAAAAAAATTATTCACACACTGTGTATGCAGGCGACCTCTGTCTCTTTTTCATCCCAACTCCATTCAAACACTCAAATTAACAACACATTTAACAATATTACCCAATGGTGAAAATTCACTGGAACAAAAATATCAACAAAGAAATCATCTCACCTACATATATGCAAAAAACAAAACTGTACAAACATAGAAATAACAAGTAAGGAAGCAGCAGTCGAGTTTCCCGTATGCAAAATACCCTGTACCCTTAGACATGCTTACAATTTATTTATTTAGTATCAATAAATAAATGAAACAATATTCTATTATAAAAGAGTACCACAACAATTTACATTTTGTATTATTTGTTAAAAACAAATGAGTAAAATTATTTTATTTAATTTAAAATTCAATATTTATAATTATTTATAATATATAATAATCTAATATTGCTGAGAATTTATTTATTTAATATCAATAAATAAATGAAACAATATTCTATTAGAAAAGAGTACCATAACAATATAAATTTGGTATGATTTTGGTTATGAAAATAAGTTTCGTGTGTCATAAAGCCATTCACATTTCGCTGTCAACGTCGCAGTCGGCGTCGCGCAATGCGTGTTTTGCTGCGCGTTTGCTTCCCTTGCCATAGATTTTGGATGTGGCATAACTTATGTGTTTCTTATCCGATTTGGTTCAAATTAATAAATAAAATAAATAATTAAAATTAGGTAGCTTCTATAAGCACCAACGCATATGCCGAATTGCATAGCATTAGGTTAATAATTGTGGGCGTGGCAGTTTTTTGCGGTTTGCGGGGGAGCGGGTGATATCAAAATAAAACAACAAACTTGTTCTGCGTATGGTAATTACCTATCCAACGATATGGCACATGTCTGTAGCTCTTGTAGTTTCTGAGATCTAGGCGTTGATACGGACAGACAGCCGGCCAGACGGACAGACGGACGGACGGACAGACGGAAATGGCTATATCGACTCGGCTGTTGATGCTGATCAAGAATATATATACTTTATGGGGTCGAAAATGCTTCCTTCTGCCTGTTACATACATTTGCACCATGATACCATTTGGTACCATTTTCACCCATTTTTAATGGGTATAAAAATTAACAATATCAATATTCCTAACACAAGTTGACTCAAAATCTTAGGATTAATCTTTGACACTAAAAACTCCTGGAACGAACAGATTAAAACATTGATAAAATCACCTAACACTAGATTAAACATCCTCAAATTTCTAAATAGTAGAAACTATAACTGTAACACCACCTCACTGATAAACATTACAAAATCAATTGTATTATCCAAAATAGACTATGGTCTCTGTATTTACGGCAAAACAAACAAAACCAACATAAAAGACTATCCTCCCCCTACCACGCCACCATCCGACTTTTCTTAGATGCTTTCCGAACAACTCCCATTAACAACATATTGGCAGCCAAAGCGCGGGCCTATAAGGAACTGCTAGAGACCGTGGATAGAGAGCCCTGGGGACTCGCCTACAAACTCGTAGCTAACAAGCTAAGGAAGAGAGAGGCAACTCCAACTGACCCGGATGTTCTGGCTAGCATAGTAGCAGAATTATTCCCAAGGCAGACCACTCTATGGCGGCCAACAGCAGGAGCTCCCCCCCCCTATGACTTCCCGAGCATTACAGACCTCGAAGTTGTGGAGGCAGCCAAGCGAATCAAGCCCACCAAAGCTCCTGGCCTGGATGGAATTCCTGGAGCAGTCGTCAAGGCAGCGGCGGTAACTAGACCCGATATATTCAGGGAAACCTTCCAGCAGTGTCTCTTGGACGGGGTCTTTCCGACGAGGTGGAAAAGCCAAAAACTAGTTCTGCTGCCGAAAGGCAAGGGATCAGCACACGCCGCAACTAGCTACCGCCCGCTGTGCCTACTGGACATCGTGGGCAAGCTATTCGAGCGCATCCTATATGCTCGAATAGAGGCAATCACCGAGAGCAGCAACGGCCTAGGTACGCAGCAGCACGGATTTCGGAAGGGCAGGAGCACTCTGGACGCACTTATGGCGGTGAGAAACATCGCCGAGAACGCTCTCGATGGCGATAGATGGCTGGGTGGAAGGAAGGAGTACTGCGCAATCGTCACGTTGGACGTGAAGAACGCCTTCAACACCGCCAGATGGCCAGTAATCCTTAGCGCCATGCATAGGATGGGTATCCCGGAGTACCTCAGGATCGTCGTTGGAAGCTACTTCACGGATCGTGTCCTCTGGTACGACACGGACGCCGGCCCGAGATGCTACAGTGTTTCTGCAGGAGTCCCTCAAGGATCTGTGCTTGGACCAATCCTGTGGAACATCATGTATGATGGAATCCTGGGCATCAACAAGCCCTTAGGAGCTGAGCTACATTGCTTCGCGGACGATGTGGCAATAACTGCAGTGGCCAAGACGATAGCAGCCCTCGAAGATAAGTGCAACGCGACAATTACTATGGCCACCGACTGGCTAGAGAAAGCCGGCCTAACAATTGCGGCACACAAGACCGAGGCTGTCCTATTAAGCAGCAGGAAGAAGGTGGAAAGAATGCTGATCACGGTCAACGGGACACAGGTGGCATCACAAGACTCCTTAAAATACCTGGGAGTAATGATTGACCACAGGCTAGCTTTTAAGGACCATGCTAGCTACGCAAGCAGGAAAGCAGCAATAACAACTGCGTCCTTGTCCAGGCTCATGCCCAATGTAGGAGGTCCAAACTACCCGGCAAGGAAACTACTGGTGGCGGTAGCAAAGGCAACGCTGCTCTATGCTGCACCAATATGGAGTAACGCCATCAAGAAAGGCACTTACTTGAAAGGAGCTCGAGCGGCGGTACGGTCTATGGCCCTTAGGCTCATTAGAGGCTTCAGGACCATATCTGGAGACGCAGCACTAGCACTGGCAGGCTTGCCGCCAATCGACCTGGAGATAAAGGCTATTTGTCAGGTCCGAGAAGGTACTACCCGGCTGGAGGCCCACGAGCGACTGATGGGAGAGTGGCAGACCAGATGGATAACATCGCAACGGGGGAGGTGGACCTACCAACTCATCCCCGATTTAACGGCGTGGGCCAACTGCCGCCACAAAAAACTGGACTACCACCTCACCCAGTTCCTTACGGACCATGGTTGCTTCCGGGCGTACCTACTCCGGTTCCACCACGTAGAGGCAGCTCAATGCCTCCACTGCCCCGATGCTGAGGAAACAGCAGAGCATGTACTCATGCACTGCTCCAGGTTCACGGATGAGAGGGTGCAGCTAAGGGCGCTGATCGGTGCCCCGCTCAGCCCTGGCGGCTTGGTCGCGGCCATGATGGAGAACAGCGACTCGTGGGAGCGGGGACATAACATCATCAGGGATATGATGAAGCGGGTCCGAGCCGACGAGATGACCAACAGAACTGAAGACTAATACAGGCGACGTATAGATCATTATCCGTATAGATCCGCACAGATGTATACGGAGGCAGGAGGAAAACTACCCAGCGAAACCAGGGATGAAGGACGTGCGCCTCTAGGCCATATAAAAAGGAAGGGAGTACAACCAGGCTCCACATCCTGCTCACCGACGAAATAACTTGACTGGCAGTCCCGGTGAGCTTGTAAAGGACAGTAGAGCATACGGAGGTTTTTGTTTTTAGTACGTAGGCATAATCTATACTAGGAGGGTTATGAATCGTGCATACCACCTATGGACGGTAGGTGGTATCTTTGGAAGATTTTAATTTTCCTACCGTAAGGCATAATAAAAAAAAAAAAAAAAAAAAATTAACCCAATACCCATTAAACCACTAACAATACAAATACCCATAACAATAAACAAAAATCATGCCATCTTCTAAACCAGATTCAGATTAAACACCAAAAAAACACCAGCATCAGTCTGCCCCTATTGTAGCACAAATTCCCTCACAGTCGAACAACTACTGCCACTACATAAAAAACATAACCCCATCACTAGGAATCCTTTCCCGAAACCAACTCCTCACAAATGTCAATGTAAAAAAAATTATCAATTTTGTAGCATTATTAAATAAGCTACGCATAAACAATTATTACACTAAACTGCCTGAAGGCCTCAGATGCTCTGGCCATAAACATTGTACCTCGTGAATTTAGTTTCTAAGATTCAATTAAATTTAAAAAAAAAATAATAATATATACATACACCATTTTAAAATTTACATTTTATTCGTATATTCTAAGCTATATCCTTATCCCATGGGAGAAGCGGTTTTTGGTAACACAAAAATCAAGGAAAACGACTGGTGATCGATTTCATGAAATCAGACGGCGAAAAAATTGCTTTCTTCATAAACGGACGAAAGTATGAATTTTTCCGTGTATCCTTCGGACTACAAAATGCAGGAAGCATCTTCCAAAAGGGCAATTGAAGTCGTAACGCGAACAAATTGAGAAAATCTGTTACATCTATGTAGACTACGCGAAAATTACCGAAAATGCTGCTGACCGCGTAATACACATCGACACAGTTCTTAAATACCTGTGCGAAGCCAACGTGGGACTGGCACCAGACAAAAACAGAAAAAGTTCTTTAAAGAACCAAAAGAGACCCGGAAAAGGTAAAAACCATTCAAGACTACACTGAACCAAAAAATTTGTTCAGCCTCAGGTCTTTTCTAGGATTGCCAGTTATTCCAGAAGTTTCGTCAAAAACTTCCCTACCATAGCTAGACCACTTACGTCCATACTGAAGTGATAGAATGGCACTGTCAACAAACACATGTCAAAAAAGGTCGCTATAAAATTTGATGAGACCCAACGCGGAACGATCGAGCGCTTGCGATACATTTTATCGTTAAAAGATGTCATACTAGCGTATCCGACTTTAAACTGCCTTTTGATTTGACAAGGTAAAAACCATTCAAGACTACACTGAACCAAAAAATTTGTTCAGCCTCAGGTTTTTTCTAGGATTGCCAGTTATTCCAGAAGTTTCGTCAAAAACTTCCCTACCATAGCTAGACCACTTACGTCCATACTGAAGTGATAGAATAGCACTGTCAACAAACACATGTCAAAAAAGGTCGCTATAAAATTTGATGAGACCCACCGCGGAACGATCGAGCGCTTGCGATACATTTTATCGTTAAAAGATGTCATACTAGCGTATCCGACTTTAAACTGCCTTTTGATTTGACCACCGATGCCACGGCAAGCGGTATCAATGCGGAACTGTCCCAAAGGACAGGCCAATTACCATGATATCTCGCACATTAAAAGACGGCGAGCTTAATTATGCGACAAAAAAGAGAGGTCGTTTGGCGATTGTTTAGGGTATAGGGAAATTACAAAATTACCTATACGGCACCAAGGAGAACCGGATTTATACGGACCATCAACCTTTTGGTTTCGCTGTATCTGAGCGAAAAACAAACGCAAAAATTGAACGATGGAAAGCATTCATCAAGGAACATATCGCCAAGGTGTTTTACAAGCCTGAAAAGGAAAATTTTGTTGCCGACGCTTTGTCCAGACAAAATATAAACAGTGTACAAAATGAACCCCAATCTGACGTAGCCGCCATGCATATAGTGAACTTTCATTGACCTACTCGGTCGAAGCCACCGACAAACCCCTGAACTGCTACAGGAATCCAATAATCTTGGAAGAAGCAAGCCAGCCTTTACCGCGATATTTTATGATTTTTGGGACCAAACACCGACACATAATCCACTTCGATAACAAAGACTCGCTGTTCGGATTGGTTAAAGAAGTTGTACGCGTAGATTTTGTGAACGCTGTTTACTGCAACCTTTTCACTCTAGCATGCATTCAGCATGCCTTTGTGACGCAATTCCCAGCAACAAAATTTAAGCACTGCAAGAGATTCGTGAATGATGTCACAGATGGAAATAAGTAGAAAGCAATACAAGCGAACACAACCGCGCTCACAAGGCTACCCCGGAAAATGTCAAACAAAAAAGGTTGATGACACCGTCGAGTTCATGATGAGAGCCACGGTAGAGTATAATAAAACATTACACTCAGTGACATATTTGCAACCACTTGGGTTTGCCTTGCACTCAGCCAACGACGGGTAAAAATTGGCAACAAGAAAAATTATCGAAAAGGCGCAATAGGCTCGTCTAGATGGGTGCAACCCTACTAGACGAAACCGAATTTTTGATGTAGGAGAAAAGGTATACGTTAAAAGTAACAAAAGGTTATGGAATAAACTAAAAACACTGTAGACAGAAGAGCGTGTAGAAGCAGACATGGGAACGTCTGTGCTTATTAGAGGAAGGGTGGTCCATAAGGGCAACCTTAGATAAAGTCGCTCTCAATTTTTTCTACTTTATTTCTACACACCCTACATTTAAGCATATTTACCCTATATTTTAATTACAGTAGATTTAATATTTCTCACAGGATCGCGGGAATTATATTGATAAGGTTAGCTTTACTTAACGCAAGAGTGGCGGGCTACTCTCACGCCCAATATATCTCTATTACGGACGGAGTGGCACTGGTGTGGAAACAAAAAGTTGCTTCCGGAGTCGCATATGCGAAGATTGTTATACATCGATACTGACCGTATTAGAAGTTATTGTGCGTATTAAAAGTACACAATGGGATTGCCAGGAGCCTAGACCTTCTAGGCACCGCACTTAAAACAATATACAGGCAAGTGATCATTAATGCGTAAGCACAAAACAAAATTAACAAAATCATCAAGCCAAAACAAAATAACATGGTTGACACTCCACACTTGTACGGTGTCCTTTTAGCCAGAAATAAAATGTAAATAACCGAGATTCAAAATTTAAAATTCAATACAGTCACACTTGCTGAAACCAACATTATAAAACCAGCTATTTTTAACCACAATGATTGAAGCCTGTATTAGTTGATCACCCCACAGAAGTCCCCATCATAAGCCTAATAGAGGCGTCTAACATTAGTCTTTTAGTCCGATAGCATTACCCATGATCTAATTGCATATCCTAATATTAAAGCTACTTGTAAAAAGGTCACCATTTTTCCCGTATCACCTGAACACATCATTCTGCAACTAAAGGAAAACATAGTAGCCGAATGTAACAACGATGTCTTAGCAGTTACCGATTGCGTACTAGTAAATTACGAATGGTTCTGCAAACTGGCAGCCAACGATACTTGTGCTAGAGGCCTACACGCGGGGAGTACTGCACTATGCGAAACGCAGGCCAGCCATCTAAGCCCATCACACTTGTAGACGACGGAGTAATAATAATCAACGAGTGCTCAGCTCAGTCAACACTGATAACGGCCCCGAAATAGCTACCAACGGCTCACATCTTATTGTGTTCGAGCGAGGGCTTTCATCAAGGGCACCAAATACTCAAACCAACGTGGAGCTATAAGCAAAACAGCGGGCATGGCGGCATTCCCATTACTAAACATCATCGGCAACGACCCAAGGCTAAGCATGCCACTTCTCCAAAGAATTAATAACCCAAACTTGAAGGTTATGCAAGGGCCTAAGGACGAAGTGAAATCGACTGTAGCTACTGACATCTGGTTCGCGTTCGGCGTGGGTGCCAGAAACTTTATAAGCGGCTCTATCCTACTTCTTCTGATTATGAACAGGACTCGAGGTGCGCGGGGGATCCCAGATGATCGAAATCGTAGTTATAAAAAAGGAAGTATTTTTTTTTTTAATTAAAATTGTATTTATTTACATTGCAGTCCACTGTTACTATTTGTAATAACTTATACTGCAGAGATTCCTAATTTCTAGCGAGTATTTACATATGTACATACTTAAACCTAATTAGGGAGTCTAGAGTCATGAATTAATTTAATTAATTAATTTATATATCTTCTTGGCAGATCTGTTGGGTGAATACGCAGGAGCCTCCTTCTCGCCCTCAGTCCCATTACACGTCTCCTCGTCAAGAGTGTTCGAGCCAACTGGTTTGGGTGGTTTTCCAATTTAATTACGTACGCGGTTGCTTGTTTGTTTATGATATCGCCAATCCTTGGTACCTTCAGCTCTTATTCAATGTCTTTGTTGCGGATGTACCAAGCCGCTCCAGATAGTTTACGCAAGATTTGTGACTGCGCAACACGAATTTTGTTGAAGTGCGACTTTACGGCAATGCCATAAACTTGGATGCCATATTTCCAAATAGGAGCCAAGACAACCTTATAAATTTTGAACTTGTTGGAAATTGAAAGCTTGTTTCCAGGCCTAAGGAGCAAAGCCATGATGTTCGCCTTTGTTTTGAGCCGACGAGTTACATTCGTTACATGGCGTTGAAATCTGAGTCGCTTATCCAGAGTGACACCGAGGTATTTGTGGGCGTTCGATTGTGTGAGTAGCTCTCCATGCAGAAATACACCTGGTGATGTGCCTTTTCTCAGGGTAGCAGGTCATTGGGGTCTGTAAGCGACATGTTGTCAGCTGAGGGCATGTCGTGCGTATACAGGCTATATAGTGTTGGACCTAACACACTTCCCTGGGGTACACCTGCTCTGACTCTTTTTGTTTGGGAGGACAGCCCGTCCTGTACTACCTTAAAGGATCGCTTATTATTATCAAAAAGAGCTGAGGATTTAGTAGGCTTTTAAGCTTGTGCAGAAGTCCTTCATGCCACACTCTGTCGAAAGCCTGCTGGATGTCCATGGAAACCTTCCAGTACAAAGTTCACTACGCGGTGTAGCTGTTCAGGTGTGCCATGCCTGAGTCTAAAACCAAACTGAATCTTTGGAATAGCTTTCTGGACCTTTCGGGACTCGAGCAATCTTCTCAGTATGCACCTCTCAAGTAATTTGCCAAATGCTGGAAGCAGGCTTATTGGGCGATGGGAGTCTAATTCCTCTGCTGGCTTCCCACTTTTATGGAGCATAATGAAATTCGCTTTCTTCCAGGCGTTTGGGAAGTGTCCCAGACGAAGAGCACAGTTGAAATTCAGTACAAGGAATAACAAAGCTCTTTGGGACATCAGCTTAATGGAGCCAAGACAATGTGTCGATGTGATCCTCACCAGGAGCCTTGTTTTTGCGAAGGGATTTGATATCATCTTCCAATTCCGTGAGTTTAATACGCTTTACAGGAAGAGCCATCTGCAATGGGGCCTCAAGCGATGACGCTTCAGTTCTGTCCTAAGGTGATTTTGCCCAAGTGTCATCTGGGTTACGAACTGGAAACTTTGAGCTCGAATTTTGAGTTTTCATCTGCAGTAGCTTTCCCGAGGAACGCGTCAGTTGCTTCCCTTTTCAGGTTGGCAAGTACTTTTCTCACCCGATTTGATATCTTTCTGTACAGTCTGTCAATTATTGGATCATTGGTCCTGACGAACTCACGCCAGAGACGTTTCTTTAGAGTTAAGAGTCCTACTGCTTCCGGAGAGAGAGCGATGGTGCTACGCACGTTGCGTAGGTGAACTGCGCCGCCAGGAGCTGCAATTTGAGCTGCATCTTTGATCTTCTTCATAAAAGTTTCAACCGCTTTCTTGATATCGTCTGCTGTATTTATCTCTGTATTGTGGTTAAAGGCATTGTTAAGTTCGTACTGAAACAGCCTTATATTCGCACCAGGTGGAACGAGCATCCTAATAGGGGCGGTACTATGAGGTGACGTTGTTAGTAAAGCGATTAGCGGCAAGCGATCGGAAGATAGGTCATACTCTTCGCGTACTGATAGTAGACTGTTAGCTATACCTTTGTACAAGAAGAACTCGATACATGTAGGTACATTCCTCGTGTTATATGGGTAGTGAGTGGGTCTGCCTGTAGCCAGAACTTGAGTTGAGCTGCCGGAAATAACATCGTGAAGTGCTGAGCCTCGAGCATTCGCTCTTATACTACCCCAGAGGCGAAGCTTAGCGTTAAACTCACCTCCAATGATAAACTTTTGACCATGTTGACCAAGGAGATTATCAAACTCAGAGGAATTCTTTTTTTTTTTTTTTTTTTTTTTTTTATTAGCGTCGGAATCAGTTCAGAGCCTTCTGAATGCAACCAGACGGGGGAAATGGAGGTTTATAATTTTGCTACATTAACACTTAACTAACTTACACTTAACATACATTTAAGAGTTTGGCGGGATTTATAGTCTTATGATATTATACGGGTAGGGAGATCAGAGGGGTGGATCCTTTTCAGACGACGGATGCTGAGAGCATTGGCGAGATCACTTGCCAGAGAGTTTGGGTGTGATGCCAATTTCTCCGCGTATCGGCTGCTGAGAAAGTTGATCTGATCACCAATCAGAGTAATCCGGAGATCCTTTAGGATAGCGTGGTTGGAGACGTACCAAGGGAGCCCGGATGCAAACCGAGCAGCACGTGTCTGGACAATTTTCAGCCTGTCAAGCGGGTGCTTGGAGGCCGTTCCCCATACTTGAATGGCATAGGTCCAAGTAGGGTTTAGTAGTACCTTGATGAGTACTTTAGTTTGGAGTTGTAGTTTGCTAGACCGTATTTTTTTCATCTTTAAAAGGCACTTGGTCTTGACCGCTGTGATATGGGCCCGCCAGATGAGTTTCCGATCCAGGTGGACTCCTAGGTAACAGTGGGAATTGACGTTGCCTATCAACCCACCGTTAAATAGAGGAATTCCTAGGCAGGCCTGGAGGAAGGTACACAGCTGACACCGTAATTTCGCCCAAATTAGTGGACATTTTTACCGTCGCCATTTGTAAGTGATACGTTGTGATCGAATGCAGGTGATAGTGCACTAATCCCTGCCGTATAAGGAAACAAGCTCCTCCTCTAGGGCGACCTCCTGCGTGATCTGCTCGATAGCAGCTGTAACCTATCATGTTGAGGTAGGATCCGTCGTGTAGGAGTGTCTCTGAAATAAGCATAACATCAATTTCGTGCTTGCTGAAAAACACCTTAAGCTCATTAGCATTTGGGATAATGCTACGAGCGTTCCAGGCTCCGAGGCGCAATTCACAAGCCATTAATTGCGCTGCGTCAACGACTTAGAACCTCTGAGTTCTTTGATCTCTTCAAATAGCTCAGCGATGGTTTTTTGAAGACCAGCAATGGTCTGCTGCATTGATATGATGACTTGTGCGAGGGAGCCATCAATTACCGTTTGGCTAGGATGTTGAGGTTCACCTGCGTTTGTTGCAGGAGCAATCGCAGCATTCGGAAAAGTCTGGAGCCTTGCGTTTGAGAAAGCATTTCGCTGTTGGGAGTACTTTCCGTCAGGTCGTGTGCTCTGTTGTCCATCTGCATACGATAGGCCCTGCCGCACGATTGAGGTTGGAATAGCTTGTTGCTTGATGTTGCGCATAGGCTGTGAGTGTTCTACGCGGGTCATGGGAGTAATGTTGATCCCAGTTTTTCGCTTTTGAGCCTCTGGACGTAAATTCTGCAGCCCTTGTAAGTTGCCTCATGTTTTCCTTGGCAATTAACGCACTGCAGGTCGTCAAAGGTCTTTGCCTGGAACCAGTCCAATGAGGCAAACTGCATCTACCACATCTGGGCTCTTTGGTGCAATAGTTTTTGGTGTGATCAAAGCCAAAACATCGGTAACACTGACGCATATTTACATTTTTTCTCGGCAGTTCCACTCTGACTCTTTGACGGCCAACTTTATTTATTTTTTGAGCTTCTCGGTTATTAATAGCCTTTTTAATGTCTATAAACCAAACGTTTTGGCCAGAAGCTTTGCCTGGATCCGGTTCAGAGGAGTCAACATTCTGTGACCACCTTTGGATTATAGGTATTAACCACAGCGTGACCTTGGGAGGTGATCGCATTTAAAATTTTCTCAACTCGGGTAGAAGCAGCCAAGTTGCACACCACAACCCTGTAGGCTCTGTCTTCCGGGAGGCAGAAGTGAGTGCCATGCTATTTTCGCCTTCTTGACAGTCATCTTGGTTTGCAAGAGCAGCAAATCTATTTAAAGCGAGATGGTTTCTATGTTCGATTATATGGGCTCTTTTTTTCGAACTTTTCGGTGAGATTGGAAGGCTTCTCTTCTTGGATGAAACTTTTTGCCAAGAGACTGAAGCCGGCTGGAATGTGAGCGTATTACTATTTTTTTGCAATTTGCGGTAATAGGCGACTATTTCCAACTATTTTCTGGTTAGGCTTGTTTAATTGGCTTGGGCTGGTAACCATAAGAAGCTCACTGCCAGTTGTGCTAGGCGGGGGCATGCTCTGAAAGAAGCATCCTGATCGTGGTACTTCTTGGAAGCTATCAGCACCTAAAACGACTTCCGACATCTCGGATTCGATCGACCATACTTCTCTTGAAGTGCCCTTTTTTTATTTCCTCGATGAAATAATAAAATTTGATTATTTAGCAAAACAATTTTTTTTTTCTTTTTTTGTCGCAAAATATTTAATGAAAATAAAATCAAACTGATCCCTTTCTCAATATTGATTCGATGTAACTTTATACGAAAAAAGAGTAGTAATATTAATTAATAACTAACATGTAATTCGGAATAAATCTTGGGTGAGTATTGGATCACCCTAATGGTTTTATATGCAAATTCAGCATAAACGTTAGGGCCGTGCCTGGTTCCCGTTGCTTTCACCGGTTAGGTGAGATATGCTGGTCGGCCTTGCTGTCCGAACTCAGATTAGGTAGAGATAATAAAAGTTCAGTTCGATTTTTATTGTAATTAAGAGCGATAGCTAATAAAATTTTATTGAACTGGTTATCAAGCCTAAAGGGCAGATAATAACGGATAGAAGTACTCCGATCAAATCCTGCACATAATCAGGAACAGCGCTGAGCTCACAGCGAGTCGGTCAGCGCAACCCCCGAAGAAGAAGATCCCCGCCACACCGCCCTGGAAGAGTAGCCGGCAACGAGCCGATTACGTCATCACCCCCTTTCCCAACGGACTGCGGCGTGGGACAACCTAGGGAATCGGAGTAAAACTTAATTTATATATTAAAATATAAAAAGAATATGAAAGGGTCTTACAACTATATAATAAATTATGCATTCTATGACTGATCCCTTGAAGGCACAAGTAAACGCACGAATGTGAAGCGCACATACCAACGCATTAAAGTCGCTAGGGGCATAAGTATATAAATAGTTGATAAGAACTCTTGTTAGTAAATAAGAACATAATTGTAAGATTTTTGTTTGTGCGACTAACTAAAAAAGACGTTGCCATAAATTCACTCAGATTTGTCAACTTACCTGGGAGTTCCGGAGGAACACCTCGCCACTTGACTTTTGGATCATGTCGGTAATTATTATTATTTTCCTTATCTGTGCTGGACTTAGTGTGCACTCCTAGGACTATCTTGAAAACTATGCATTTGCGACTAGTAGGTGAGGTACAATACCACTGGCAAATCGCCCAATTCCCAATGCTAGTCGCAAATGCAATATTAATTCAGGTACTATAGACGTATAAGTATCCGGAATAATGTGAATAAAATGCAATATTTTTAATTTTCATCAATATTTATTTTTTTATTTTATAGCTTTCAAAATGTACTCCTTCTTAAAGAGTTGTACTTACACGTAAAACTATATAATAATACATGAATTAGTCATTTTGTTTCCGTCATAAATGGCGGCCGGCTGAGGATTGAAGAGAATGACCCTTCCCTACTGTCGTAAACGGCATGCTAACATTTGGCATCCGTTGTCTGCTGGCCTAGAGATTCAGTCAAGGTGTAAATGATAATTCAATTTAACGGTAATAGCCAGATTTAAGCTTGAATGGAGCTTGTGCTCTTTATTGTTTGAAAATCTTAAATGAACAAATCAGTGACAAAACGTCAGTGACTCGCAGCTGCCACCCAAGTATGCTTTTTTGATATCTCTTTTACTGAGCAACTAATCTTGTGGGTTGGACCGTCTTAAATTATACATAATAATATCGTTGTTGTTCTCCCATTTTAATAAAAGCATATCACCATATTGGCTTTATTTTTCGATTTATTGGAGAATAAAATGTTTCAATATGAGAACAATAAACGAGACAGTATTTTAAGATAACTACGCTCTATATATAACAACTTTGTCAAAACAGTTGTTTAAAAGTTGTTATGAATTACTTATGGTTGCTACAGAAAAATCCATATACTAGAATCTGTCCAAATGGCTTTCCTATCGGAGCTCCTTTGGAATTGGTTGCCTCAGACCATACTTAAACCCAGTAAAAGTATCGTATTTCTTAGTACGCATTTTTTCCAATGGATACTTTATTAGATCAGAGTTTCCTTTCCAGGCTAAAAAAAACTTTAAAAATTTTGAAAATATGACTCAAAAATATTATTATTATAAAAGAGGGAAGCGGTTGTTTAAGTTTAGAGTTTAAAAAAGAATAGAAAGAGCGTTATTGTCGTTGATGGAGCCAATATTTAGGGGACAGATCTGTTTAGGGCGGCATGAACTAGTTCATAAAAAGTATCCGTAGCAGCATCGATATTGCTGAAATTTGAAAGATAACTCCAGTCAATATTGGCCAAGTGAATTCTTAGGTCACAATAGTCGGTTCTTTTAAAAAACTTCTGACGAGACTGTGCGCTATTACTGGGGGAATTCTGACGAGTAGATAATCAGCGAAATCAAGAGTGTTGATGGTGTAAGTCTGCAGGAATAAATAAGGGAGAAGACCTTACTATTGTGGCAGAGGAGGTTACATTTGAGAAAATGAGGTCAAGCGACCTACCACGGGAGTTTTTTAAAGGGTTAAGCGAGAAAACGGCAGAATCGGCTAAGCCATCAAAGAAGCCATTGTGGGTAACAGCGAGTTTTTATCGTCAGTGTGGATCATTGAAATAAGGAGAAAATTTAAGTCACCCATAACACAGATAAGATTAAAATCACTGAGCAGACGCAAAACTGATTTAATGTCAGTTAGGTGGTGCATATAAAAGATTACATCACTCAGAGGAGGAACGTAGAAATGTAGGAACAAGTATCTAATTGGTTCATCGACTCGGAATGAATTTTAACGGCTAAAAATTCAATTCCGAAAGGATTAGTGATAGTAATACGTTCCACTGATTAATTGTTCTTTACGGCAATGACCACGCCAACTCCACCTTTCCGTAAGTCAGTGTACTTCGATACAAAAATTTTAATTATCTATGAGAGAGGAGTTTAGCCATGTTTCTGTTAGAACAATAGCATCAAAGTCAAAGGAGGCACTGTTAGTAAAGAATTGGTAAAGTTTACCAAGAATACTGCGAACATTTAGCAACAAGAAAAAATATTGTTGCTTAGTTTTTTGATATAGCTACAGGACTGGAACTTTGAGAATTTCTGGGTAAGAATTCATGAACGATACTGTGCTCGGGCCAGACTGCAGTATCTAGAACTTTGCAAGGCAAGGAGATGTGACACATAACGTCATCTGCAGTGGCATCTGGCATAAGACGGGATACGAAAACGGATTTCCGGGGAGCAACAGCTCTCAGCTGATCTACGGCTGAGTGCTGCTGCCAAAGAGTTCTTTATGAGAAAGAGTTCTTTTGGAAATCAATTAAGTGCATTATTGTTTATAGTTCTTTAAAATAATTAAATTGGCCGGTTTGGGTGGCGCAAATACGTCACTATATTTTCTTCTTAAATGTATGAGTAAATTAGTAATCGTGTAATTGTGTTTGTAAATTTTTAATTGTGAGTCTTAAAAAAATTAATTTGTCTCTATTTTTATCAACACGGATATGTCTATGTATTTTTTTCGTCGGACACGTGTACATTATTAAATCCTTATGTTCAACCGTAACATGAATCTTCGATGTCCCGTCTCGGGCGCCAGTAAAAATTTCCTTTTAATGAAATACGAAAATAATATTTCTTTGTATCGACTGAGAATAATAAAGCGGTTGTTTGGTATGGTTTTTGAAACTGACACTAAGCTCAAAACGTCACCTTATCTACCCTGGCAATCATGTTGAGACATTCGCAACGGCGCGTCGATGTTGGTATTTGTTATTTGCAAGCCGCTGGTATTTTCTATTTTTCCGGCATTAAGATCATTCATTTACTTCTTGTCAGAATTTCAACAGCAAACTTCATCGTTAAATTCCTTGTTCTCAAATTATATATGTAATTAAGTTCATTAATTCCTATCACGTTGATATATAAACTAAATAAACTTTTTGCCTGTAGGACCGTAATTCGAAAAACTAAACAAAAAGCCGTGCACACTGAAGTGATAAAATACTTTTGTTCGTTAAAAATAATTATCGATTTAAGAACTACGCTTAAGTTAAAAAATGACTTTCGTGTCAAATGTTGAAAATAAATATAACTCTTACCTTTAAGTTTTAGTATATATACACATTAAGGAATAACGTTTAATTTGTTTTGTGTATTATATTAAAAGTTATAATAAAGATACCTCATATTTGGTTATATGTACATTAATTTCGTGGAAACAGGAGCATTGGTTTACGTGAATTCAAGAATTCTAGAACATTGCTAATCAAGAGCTCGACGTGAACTTGACTCTGAGTGCATCCCTGGTAATATTGTGAACCCGTCTGCAAGTCAGTTTTGTTTATACCGGTAAATAAGTTATAACTAATCGCAATGTCTGCCAATGAAGGAATTCCCGTAAATACTTTTCGAAATTATTTAAATATTATAAATGATTTGTCTGCCAAAGAGGAAATCAAGCTCAAAGCTACACAAGAGCTTAGTGAACACTTTGAAACAATAATGCAAAGTCCCGCCTACCCATCATTCCTAGAATCTTCACTGAAAATATTTTTGCGTATACTGCAAGAAGGCGATCCTCAATTTATTCAAGAAAATACGATGCAACATGTAAGTAAATGTTTACGTCTGAGCCTTTCAAGTTATACTTCGAATACATACATATGTATGTATATGGGTCTGTCTGTAGGATGACGTTTTCTGCTTTTTGAAAAAATCCTAAATAAATTGTAAAATAGATAAAACAAATATTTTTATTAGTTCTCAAGCCATTTTTTTTAACTTTACATAAACGTATTATTAATTCTTAAAATTTGACTTCTAAAAGTAGCAAAATAAGTGAAAATAAGTTCAGTCGAATGGTTTACATTTTTTATGGTGTGTGGTAGCAAAACTTGAAATTTTTTGTATTACATTAATCATTTTTATATTTCTTTCAAATAAACGGGAAGTCCAAACCTTTCAAGAAAATAGTTTAACTATCGCAAAGTTAAAAACAAAATTTCTTTAAAGTTTAAAATAAAATAATAATCGAAGCATACACAAAAATAAGCATTGTAATATTGTAAAATAGCTTTCCCAAATCGCCAGCCAGTTTACGGTTGGTGTATTTTTAGAATTTTAGAATTCTTTCGTCCTCTTTCAGGATCTGTTAAAATGGTTTGTTCATAAAAACGATCCATTAAGTTTGAGAACTTTACAAGTTATTTATTCTTTTATTTAACAAAATTAAATCTAGCATACAATACTAAACCTAATAATTTAATGAGTACTAGCTGCGGGGTCCTTCGACTCGAGACTTATGGGTTATTACTTTATATAATAAACTGAGCTTTTTGGACAAATTTGTTAATTTTTCAGATATTTTCACAAGAGGGGTTACTTAAACAATTCGAAAGACTATGTGTACCAAATAATTGAAATCTAATTGAGTGCAATCGACTGCAGGCGTCGAGAATATGATCTACGGTGAGCTTGTCTCCGCATAGTTGGCATGTTGGTCGCGCCGTTCTCTTCAGTAAGTGTTGATGTGTGGATTGTGTGTGCCCGATGCGTAGACGGATGAAGGTCGCGCATTTCCGTTTATGTACGTTCGTTGGTGGCTTGAACATGATGCAATTTGGGTTAATAATCTGGTACCTGTGCATGAAGAGTGCCCATTCGGAGAGTTTCTTTTCTTTGAGGTATAACTGAATTCGACTTTGAAATTCCTTACAGTTAAACGGAGTGAAAAGGATTGATGGTGTAAGTCTCATCTCTTGGGCGGCTTTGTCAACGAGTTCATTTTCATGGATTCCTTGATTCCTTGACTGGGAACCCAGAGTAGGATGTTTTTTGTTGGATGAGAACTTAGAATGTGCCTAACTTATTGTGTTGTGGGGTCATTATGATTCCAGTTGTGTATAGCGGAAAGAAAGGAGAGGCTGTCTGTGCAGATAACAGATTTAACAGCGTTTTTGGAGGCGAATTGTCATGCTTTGATAATGGCGAAAGCTTTGGCTGTGAATATGGAGTTGTATGACGGGATCCTACCTCCTGCAATTATTTTACGGTTGCAGTCAATAACCGCAACGTCTTAGAGTGGATATGCACTTAAAATTCCGCTTTTGTTTAAAAATGGCTCCGAAGTCTTTGGTTAGCAGGCAGTTGGACGTGGTGTACAGCTTCAGGATAAGCATCAATGTAGTTTATTCTACGCGTGATTGGATACTCGGAAGACTCTGCCATGGTGCACGCTACTGGAGATGTGGGAAATGCGTCAACGGCGCGACGGACCGCTCCGTGATATGGGGCTTGTAGCTTTTTTAAGTGCGATTTAGCACACCAACCGAAGATTGGCAGACCGTAATCCCTTTTAGATAGCATTAATGCGCGCGATATATCTATGAGAGTCTTAATATGTATGCAAGAATATTTAGATGATAGAAATTTAATAATGTTAAATTTAGTTTCCAGTTGTTTTCTTAGAGTCTGACAGTGCTGTTGGAAAAGTAGTTTGGAGTCGAAGGTTATCTCCAAGATTTTTAAAAAGTTTACATCTTTTATTGTGCGGCTATTAAAGTGAATGTCGGAAAGGTTGCAACGTTGTTACCGACAAATATGTAATAATTGGCATTTTTCAATGGCAAGAGAGGCCCCAGAGGTTGCTCCCCACAAGTAAATTTCTTGCAATATTTCTAAAAAATTTGCTCTGACTGTATTAATATTTTTTATACCCTTGATAAGGGTATTATAATTTTGTCCAGAAATGTGTAACGCATTAAAGGAAGCATCTCCGACCCCACAAAGTATATATATTCTTGATCAGCATCAACAGCCGAGTCGATATAGCCATGTCCGTCTGTTTCTATGCAAAAAATAGACAGTAGTTTTAAAGCTAGCGTTTTGAAATTTTTACCAGATCATTATTTTTGTTGCACGCAGATCAAGTTTGAAAATCGGATCGGACCACTTATCATATAGCTGCCATACAAACGATCAATCAGATTTCAAGTCTTTGTATGGAAAACTTTTTTGTTCTCCAAGCTATCGCAACCGAATTCAACATTTATTTATTTGACATAGCCATACATGATTTGTGAAAGTTTGGTCTGGATCGGACCACTATATCATATAGCTGCTATACAAACGACCGATATGAAAATAAGTCTTTGTATGGAAAACTTTTTTGTTTTCCAAGTTATTGCAACCGAATTCAACATTTATTTATTTGGACAGTCACCGACTATCTCTCTTCGAGTGCGAACGTCTGTGACTTTCTAATTGTGAGTGCTTTTTTCTTCTTCTTTTTTTCTGATTTTTTTCTTTTTTTCAACGCAACGTGCAAATCATTCTATATCCATAAATTTGTTAACCATGGCCCCCAGGCCACCCAATTTAGGGGATAATCGCTTTGCCAGCCTCAGCGTTAGCCCCAAAGCTAAGAAAAAAAGAACCTTTCAGAAATTACCAGTTGATTTCCCAGACCTCCCTGAAACACAGTGCAAGAATCCGAGATTTTTAGTTGTCTCATCAAAAAACTCTCCGAAAACCATATCCGACTATAACTGCTTTGCCGTCCATAGAGCCCTTAAGTATATCAGCAAAGACATCATATCCATCTCTAATCTTCGCGATGGTAACCTTCTCATGCTGGTCAACTCCAAGGAAGTAAGTGACAAATTTATCAAAGTAACCTCTTTACCCGGCCTATGCGAAATCGAGTGCAAGCTCCACAACACTCTTAACTTTGTCAAAGGCACCATTTACGCACCTTGTCTTATTAACATTCCAGAAAACGAAATTGTTGAGGAACTAAAATCTCAAAATGTACACAGCGTCTTTAAATTCACCAAAATGATCGACGGCACCCCCATACCATTTGGAAAAATTCTCGTAACGTTTGACCGTTTCACTCTTCCCAGTAAACTAACGGTTTCCTGGCACACAGTCAAGGTTACAGAATATATACCCAACCCGATGAGATGTAAGTCTTGTCAATTATTGGGCCACACATCAAAACACTGCAAGAACTCACCCGCCTGTGTATCATGCAATCTCACCCCCCACCTTCCCGTGCCGTGCACTCGCATTTTCTGTGCAAACTGTACCGGCGAACACCCAGCCTCCTCACCCGAATGCCCACAATATCAAATACAAAAACAACTTCTTCAAATCAAAACAAGCAAAAATGCAGTTTCCGTGAAGCTCGCACGATCCTAAAACAACAACAAAACACAACAACTAACTCCACGCTTACCTACTCGACCGTCGTAAAACAAAACCCAGCATCCGCTGTTATTATCAAAAAACCCCGAAACCCAGACACGATTACAAACACCGACCTGCCCACCAGCTCGACAAAAGCACCAACTCCCCTTTCACCAACATATCCCACTTCTCGTGCCAACTCTTTGAATCTCGAAAAGAATCTTACTTCCTCACCAAGCACCTCTGCCAAAACTGATTTCTCTCACTTAAGCCCAACAAGTGAACTGAATACATTTATGGAACAATCTCGCTCCCTTAGGTCGGAAGCAAATGCTCTAATCAGACAAAACTACAACGACGACAATACAACAATGACTTCAAGATCCAACTCAAACGAATCCATTAATTCACACACCTCAAACCTACAAACAATAATCAACACAACAGACTCAGATAACACTATGGATGATTCCGACTCTTAGTCCTGATCCTCTCACCCTTACTTTCTTATGCACAAACTCATACACACACACCACAAATTAATAATAATCCAATAAAATTCAATCATGACAATTACTATATTACAATGGAACATCCACGGTATTTTTAATAATTACAACGAACTGACACTACTTATAAAAGACCACGCACCCGACATTGTATTTTTGCAGGAAACCAACCTTCCATGTAATTCCACAAATTTTATTTGCCCCAAAGAATATACTGGTTATTTCTACAATTTTTCTTATAACACCTCAGCCAAACAAGGCATTGGTGTACTTATTAAAAGGAATGTCCCACATACATACAGTAACATTAACTCCAGCATACTCTGCTCCGCATTGCAGCTTAATTTTGAACAAGTTATTAATATTGTTAATGCGTACATCCCACCAAGTCAAACCTTTTCATCCTCTGACATATCAGAAATCCTACACAATCTTAGTGGATCCACAATACTCCTGGGTGACCTAAACTCATGGAGTCCTTTATGGGGTTCGCCGCGCACAAACACAAGGGGTAAAAAAATTGAAAGCGTAATTCTTGAAAACAGCCTAATTGTTCTAAACGACGGTTCCCCGACTCACCTTTCAACTCACAACACTTTCACTCACATCGATATCTCACTGATATCTCCACAGATAGCCCATATGTGCAGCTGGTCTATATCAGATAATCTCCATGGAAGTGACCACTTCCCCATAATCATCCACATAAACACACCTACCCGTCCCGATAATACTTTACCCCTGCCTAAATACAAGACAGACCTAGCAAACTGGAAACGCTTTAATGAATCTTGCGAAAAATCAGCAGCATATTGGACTGACGGTTGCCTAAATCAGCAAGTCGCACAAATGACGAAAGTCATACGAGCAGCTGCAAACTGCAGCATTCCCCAAACGAAAAGAGTGATCCACAAAGCCAAAGTGCCATGGTGGAACGCTAACCTTCAACAGCTTAGGGACCAAAAGCAAAGCTTGTTCTCGTCCTACAAAGCCAATATGAATGATACAAACCTCATCAGCTATAAAAAAGCAAACGCCATTTTCAAAAAAGCCGTACTTTCGGCCAAGCGTAACTCCCTTGAAAAATTTACTTCCAAAATCTCCCCAGTATCCTCCACAAAAAAAGTATGGTCCGATATAAAACGCCTAGCCGGCATCCCTCCCACACCGTTCAAATATATCAAATCCAACTCAGGCACTCTAACTGGATCATTTAATATCGCCGAAGAGTTTGCCTTATCTTGGTCTGAATACTCTTCTGACCAAAATTTTCCAACAGAATATATACGGAAAAAAAATCGGTATCTTTCAGAGCCCTATCTCATCGACTCAATTTCCCCATCGGCTACATGCTTAGATTCCAAATTCACATTGCTTGAAATAGAAAATGCAGTAACAAAAGCAAAAGGAAAAAGCCCTGGGGCCGACAGAGTATCATACCCCATGCTCAAAAACCTATCCCCCACCTAAAAACAAAACTTTTGGACATCTTTAATCAAATACTGAACACTGGAAAATACCCACATACATGGAGATCGGCTACCATTATCCCTATCCCAAAACCTAACAAACCGCCTTCCGATATTAACAGCTACCGTCCAATTTCCCTGTTATCCTGTCTAGGAAAATCAATAGAAAAAATAATAGCACAAAGACTTATCTGGTTCATTAAACGCCACAACCTAATTTCCCATAATCAAGTTGCTTTCAAAAGAAACCATAGCACGATGGACGCGTTATTGCGTATCCAACACTTCGCGTCGAACGCTCTTTCGACCAAAAATCATGTCTCTATCTTGGCGACGGATTTTGAAAAAGCCTACGATCGCGTGGGGATTCATGCCGTACTTTGCAGACTCGAGCGTTGGGGCATTGGTCCAAGGCTTTATAACTTAATTAAAGCCTTCATGACCAATCGGTCCTTCAGGGTTCGAATAAACAATGTCACATCGAACTCCCACATTTTACACAACGGAATTCCGCAGGGTTCGCCACTTTCTGTAGTTTTATTTATAATAGCAATTGAAGATATAAATGACATTGTAACCCGGCATAAAGAAATCTACATCTCACTATACGCAGACGACGCCATCATCTTTACAAAAATAAAAAATATTAACACAGTCCGAGCAAAATTTTTAGAAATATTGCAAGAAATTAACTTGTGGGGAGCAACCTCTGGGGCCTCTCTTGCCATTGAAAAATGCCAACTATTACATATTTGTCGGAAACAACGTTGCAACCTTTCCGACATTGACTTTAACAGCCGCACAATAAAATATGTAAACTTTTTAAAAATCTTGGGAATAACCTTCGACTCCAAACTACTTTTCCAACAGCACTGTCAGACTCTAAGAAAACAACTAGAAACTAGATTTAACATTATTAAATTCCTATCATCAAAATACTCCTACATACATATTAAGACTCTCATAGATATTACGCGCACATTAATCCTATCTAAAATCGGTTGGTGCGCTAAAACTCACTTAAAAAAGCTACAAGCCCCATACCACGGAGCGGTCCGTCGCGCCATTCACGCATTTCCCACATCTCCAGTAGCGTGCACATTGGCAGAATCCGGTCTTCCGAGTATTCAATCACGAGTAGAAGAAACCACATTAATGCTTATCCCGAAGCTGTACACCACGTCCAATTGCATGCTAACCAAAGACGGTCTGCCAATCTTCGGTTGGTGCGCTAAAACTCACTTAAAAAAGCTACAAGCCCCATACCACGGAGCGGTCCGTCGCGCCATTCACGCATTTCCCACATCTCCAGTAGCGTGCACATTGGCAGAATCCGGTCTTCCGAGTATTCAATCACGAGTAGAAGAAACCACATTAATGCTTATCCCGAAGCTGTACACCACGTCCAATTGCATGCTAACCAAAGACTTCGGAGCCATTTTTAAACAAAAGCGGAATTTTAAGTGCATATCCACTCTAAGACGTTGCGCCAAGTACATCAAGCTACTTGACCTTCCCCTCCCTAAGCCCAGGAGATCCTTCAAATCGCCAGCACATTGGAGTTCCAAACAGCCTAACATAAACCTACAAATCTACAATGCTGCCAAAAACGATACATGCTGCTTAGAATACCAAAAACGTTTTTTGAGCGCACAAGAAGACCTTGGTGAGAAAAACTGGATTTACACTGATGGTTCCAAAGTCACCGACGCAACCACGTTTGCGGTTGTTGACTGCAACCGTAAAATAATTGCCGGAGGTAGGCTCCCGTCATACAACTCCATATTCACAGCCGAAGCTTTCGCCATTCTCAAAGGATGCCAATTCGCCTGCAAAAACGCTGGTAAATCTGTTATCTGCACAGACAGTCTCTCCTCACTTTCCGCTATACGCAACTGGAATCATAATGACCCCACAATACAAGAAGTTAGGCACATCCTAAGTTGTCATCCCACAAAAATCACCTTACTCTGGGTTCCCAGTCATAAAGGAATCTATGGAAATGAACTCGCTGACAAAGCCGCCCAAGAGATGAGACGTACACCATCAATCCTTTTCACTCCGTTTAACTGCAAGGATATCCAAAGTCGAATTCAGTTATATCTCAAAGAAAAGAGACTATCCGAATGGGCACTCTTCATGCACAGGTATCACATTATTAACCCAAATTGCATCAGTTTCAAGCCACCAACGAACGTACATAAACGGGAATGCGCGACCTTCATCCGCCTACGCATCGCGCACACCCAATCCACACACCAACACTTACTGAAGAGAACGGCGCGACCAACATGCCATCTATGCGGGGACGAGCTCACCGTGGACCATATTCTCGACGCCTGCAGTCGATTGCACTCAATCAGATCTCAATTATTTGGTACACATAGTCTTTCGAATTATTTAAGTAACCCATCTTGTGTAAATATCTCAAAAATCTACAAATTTGTCCAAAAAGCTCAGTTTATTATATAAGGAAATAACACTTAAGTCTCGAGTCGAAGGCCCCCGTCGCTAGTACTCATTAAGTTTATTAGGTTTAGTATTGTATACTAGATTTAATTTTGTTAAATAAATAAATAAATAAATAATTTATTTGGAATTTTTTTTTTTTCAGTATATACCATCTTCGGCAAGCCGAAGATAACTTTTCTCACTTGTTATTTTTGTAAATATGATGGCGTCGTCTGCGTATAGTGAGATGTAAATATCCTTATGCCGAGTTACAATGTCATTTATATCTTCAATTGCTATCATAAATAAAACCACAGAAAGTGGCAAACCCTGCGGAATTCCATTGTGTAAAATTTGGGAGTTCGATGTGACATTGTTTATTCGAACCCTGAAGGACCGATTGGTCATGAAGGCTTTAATAAGGTTAAAAAGCCTTGGACCAATGACCCAGCGCTCGAGTCTGCAAAGTACCGCATGAATCCCCACGCAATCGTAGGCTCGTTCAAAATCCGTCGCCAAGATAGAGACGTGATTTTTGGTCGAAAGAGCGTTCGACGCGAAGTGTTGGATACGCAATAACGCGTCCATCGTGCTATGATTTCTTTTGAAAGCAACTTGATTATGGGAAATTAGGTTGTGGCGTTTAATGAACCAGATAAGTCTTTGTGCTATTATTATTTTTTCTGGAGATATACAGGATAACAGGGAAATTTGACGGTAGCTGTTAATATCATATATGACTTATTTTCATAACCAAAATCATACCAAATTGATATTGTTATGGTCCTGTTTTCTAATAGAATATTGTTTCATTTATTTATTGATACTAAATCAATAAATTGTAAGCATGTCTAAGGGTACAGGGTATTTTGCAATCGGGAAACTCGACTGCTGCTACCTCACTTGTTTTTTTTTTTTTTGTTTAATAAAAATTGTATTTATTTACATAGCAGTTTATTGTTACTGTTTGTAGCAACTTATACTGCAGAGTATCATAATTTCAATAGAGTGTTTACATATTTACATACTTCAAGCTAATTAGGGAGTCTAGAGGCGTGAATGAATTTTATCAATTAACTTATGTATCTTCTCGGCAGATCTGTTGGGAGAATGCGCAAGAGCCTCCTTCTCGCCCTCAGTCCCAATATACGTCTCCTCATCAAGAGTTTTCGAGCCAACTGGTTTGGGTGGATTCCCAATTTATTAACGTACGCGGTTGCATGTTTATTTATGACATCGCCAATTCTTAGTACCTTCAGCTCTTTTTCAATGTCTTTGTTGCGGATGTACCAAGCCGCTCCAGATAGTTTACGCAAGATTTGCGACTGAGCCACACGAATTTTGTTGAGGTGCGACTTTGCGGCGATGCCATACACTTGGATGCCATATTTCCAAATAGGAGCCAAGACAACCTTATAAATTTTGGCCTTGTTGGAAACTGAAAGTTTGTTTCCAGGCCTAAGGAGCCAAGTCAGCATCGCCTTTGTTTTGAGCCGCCGAGTTACATCCGTTACATGGCGTTGAAATGTAAGTCGCTTATCCAGAGTGACACCGAGGTATTTGTGGGCGTTCGATTGTGTGAGGAGCTCTCCATGCAGAAACACACCAGGTGATGTGTCTTTTCTCAGGCTGTACGTCACGGAAACACACTTCCGGATTGACTGCGATGTTCCAGCGTAGGGCCCAGTTCTCAAATTTTTTTAGATAAAGCTGAAGCGTATCAGTGGCTGTATAGACGCAAGTATCTCTGGCCAGGACTGCAGTGTCATCAGCAAAAGTGGCAACTAGCAGGTCATTGGGATCTGTAAGCGACATGTTGTCAGCTGAGGGCATGTCGTGCGTATACAGGCTATATAGTGTTGGACCTAACACACTTCCCTGGGGTACACCTGCTCTGACTCTTTTTGTTTGGGAGGACAGTCCGTCCTGTACTACTTTAAAGGATCGCTCGTGGAGGAAGCTTTTTATTATCAAAAAGAGCTGAGGATTTAGTAGCATTTTAAGCTTGTGCAGAAGTCCTTCATGCCACACTCTGTCGAAAGCCGGCTGGATGTCCAGAAAAGCTCCAACGACGTACTCTTTTCCATGGAAACCTTCCAGTATAAAGTTTACTACGCGGTGTAGCTGTTCAGGTGTGCCATGCCTGAGTCTAAAACCAAACTGAAACTTCGGAATAGCTTTCTGGACCTTTCGGGACTCGAGAAATCTTCTCAGGATGCACCTCTCAAGTAATTTGCCAAATGCTGGAAGCAGGCTTATTGGGCGATAGGAGTCTACTTCCTCTGCTGGCTTCCCACTTTTATGGAGCATAATGATATTCGCCTTCTTCCAGGCGCTTGGGTAGTGCCCCAGTCGAAGAGCAGAGTTGAAAATTAGTACAAGGAATAACAAAGCTCTGTGGGGCATCAGCTTAATGGAGCGGTTGTCGATGTGATCCGCACCAGGAGCCTTGTTGTTGCGAAGGGATTTTATATCATCTTCCAATTCCGTGAGTTTAATAGGCTTTACAAGAAGAGCCATCTGCAATGGGGCTTCTGGGGATTCAGCAACCAGTTGTACTCGTCTTGGCGATGCTGTCTCGAACGGCTGGAATCTTTCCTCCAGGTTTCTGGCAAACGCTTCAGCTCTGTCCTGAGGTGATTTTGCCCAAGTGCCATCTGGGTTACGAACTGGAAACTTTGGAGCAACTTGTCTCTTGAATCACTTCGTGAGCTTCCAGAGCGCGAATTTTGAGTTTTCATCGGCAGTATCTTTCCCCAGGAACGCGACAGTTGCTTCTCTTTTCAGTATGGCTAGTACTTTTCTCACCCGATTTGATATCCTTCGATACAGTCTGTCAATTATAGGATCGTTGGTCCTGATGAACTCACGCCGGAGACGTTTCTTGAGAGTTAAAAGTCCTACTGCTTCCGGAGAGAGAGCGATGGTGCTACGCACGTTGCGTAGGTGAACTGCGCCGCCAGGAGCTGCAATTTGAGCTGCATCTTTGATCTTCTTCATAAAAGTTTCAACCGCTTTCTCGATATCGTCAGCTGTATTTATCTCTGTATTGAGGTTAAAGGCATTGTTAAGTTCGTACTGAAACAGCCTTATATTCGCACCAGGTGGAACGAGCATCCTAATAGGGGCGGTACTATGAGGTGACGTTGTTAGTGAAGCGATCAGCGGCAAGTGATCAGAAGATAGGTCATACTCTTCGCGTACTGAGAGTAGACTGTTAGGTATACCTTTGTACAAGAAGAAGTCGATACATGAAGGTACATTCCTCGTGTTATACGGGTAGTGAGTGGGTCTGCCTGTAGCCAGAACTTGAGTTGAGCTGCCGGAAATAACATCGTGAAGTGCTGAGCCTCGAGCATTCGCTCTTATACTACCCCAGAGGCGATGCTTAGCGTTAAAATCACCTCCAATGATAAACTTTTGACCATGTTGACCAAGGAGATTATCAAACTTAGAGGAATTCCAAGGCAGGCCTGGAGGAAGGTACCGTCGCCATTTGTAGGTGATTCGTTGTGATCGAATGCAGGTGATAGATCCATGGAGATTAACTGATATAGACTAGCTGCACATATGGGCTATCTATGGAGATATCTGAGATATCGATGTGAGTGAAAGTGTTGTGAGTTGACAAGTCGTTAAGGACAATTAGGCTGTTTTCGATTGTTTTACACCTTGTGTTTGTGCGCTGGGGCTCGCCGCGCAAATTCGAAAGGACTCCATGAGTTTAGGTCACCAAGGAGTATTGTGGATCCATAAAGATTTTATAGAATTTCTGATATGTCAGAGGATGAAAAGGTTTGACTTGGTGGGATGTACGCATTAACAGTATTAATAACCTGTTCAAAAGTAAGCTGCAATGCGGAGCAGAGTATGCTGGAGTTAATGTTACGGTATGTATGTGGGACATTCCTCTTAATAAGAACACCAATGCCTTGTTTGGCTGAGGTGTTATAAGAAAAATTGTGGAAATAACTAGTATATTCTTTGGCGCAAATAAAATTAGTAGAATTACATGGAAGGTTGGTTTCCTGCAAAAATACAATGTCGGGTGCGTGGTCTTTTATAAGTAGTGTCAGTTCGTTGTAATTATTAAAAATACCGTGGATGTTCCATTGTAATATAGTAATTGTCATGATTAAATTTTATTGGATTATTATTAATTTGTGGTGTGTATGAGCTTGTGCATATGAAAGTAAAAGTAAGAGGATCAGGACTAGGAGTCGGGATCATCCATAGTGTCATCTGAGTCTGTTGTGTTGATTATTGTTTGTCGGTTTGAGGTGTGTGAAGCAATTGATTGGTTTGAGTTGGATCTTGGGGTCATTAATGTATTGTTGTCGTCGTTGTAGGTTTGTCCGATTAGAGCATTTGCTTCCGACCTAAGGGAGCGAGATTGTTCCATACATGTATTCAGTTCACTTGTTGGGCTTAAGTAAGAGAAATCAGTTTTGGCAGAGGTGCTTGGGAGGAAGTAAGATTCTCTTCGGGATTCAAAGAGTTGGCACGAGAAGTGGGATACGTTGGTGAGAGAGGAGTTGGTACTTTTGTCGAGCTGGTGGGCTAGTCGGTGTTTGTAATCGTGTCTGGGTTTCGGGTTTTTTTGATAAGAACAGCGGATGCTGGGTTTTGGTTTGCGACGGTCGAGTAGGTAAGCATGGAGTTAGTTGTTGTGTTTTGTTGTTGCTTTAGGATCGTGCTAGCTTCACGGAAACTGCATTTTTTGCTTGTTTTGATGTGAAGAAGTTTTTTTTTGTGTTGTGGGCATTCGGGTGAGGAAGCTGGGTGTTCGCCGGTGCAGTTTGCACAGAAAATGCGAGTGCAGGGCACAGGAAGGTGGGGGGTGAGATTGCATGATACACAGGCGGCTGGGTACTTGTAGTGCTTTGATGTGTGGCGCAATAATTGACAAGACTTACATCTCATCGGATTGGCTATATATTCTGAAACCTTAACTGTGTGCCAGGAAACGATTAGTTTACTGGGAAAAGTGAAACGGTCAAACGTTACGAGAATTTTTATACCCTTGAAAAAGGGTATTATAATTTTGTCCAGAAATGTGTAACGCATTAAAGGAAGCAATTCCGACCCCACAAAGTATATATATTCTTGATCAGCATCAACAGCCGAGTCGATATAGCCATGTTGGTCTGTCCGTCTGTTTCTATGCAAAAAATAGACAGTAGTTTTAAAGCTAGCGTTTTGAAATTTTTACCAGATCATTATTTTTGTTACACGCAGATCCAGTTTCAGAATCGGTCGGATCGGACCACTATATCATATAGCTGCCATACAAACGACCGATATGAAAACAAGTCTTTGTATGGGAAACTTTTTTGTTTTCCAAGCTATTGCAACTGAATTCAAGATTTATTCATTTGACATAGCCACACATGATTTGTGAAAGGTTGGTCTGGATCGGAATACTATATCATATAGCTGCCATACAAACGACCGATATGAAAACAAGTCTTTGTATGGAAAACTTTTTTGTTTTCCAACCTATTGCAACCGAATTCAACATTTATTCATTTGACATAGTCATACATAATTCGTGAAAGTTTGGCCGGGATCGGATCACTATATCATATAGCTGCCATACAAACGACCGATATGAAAACAAATCTTTGTATGGAAAACTTTTTTGTTTTCAAGGGTATACCATCTTCGGCAAGCCGAAGATAACTTTTCTCACTTGTTCCAAATGGTTTGGGAGTGCCGTCGATTTTTTTGGTGATCTTGAAGACGCTGTTAAGACGGGTTAACAAATTTATTGACGTGCGCGTTGAAAAGAAGAAGCAGCAAAGCACTCACAATTAGATCGTCACAGACGTCCGCACTCGAAGAGAGATAGTCGGTGACTGCTCTACAAGTTAGAAGTAAGTAAGCTTGAAATATGGCCTCAATGAAATACCAGCCTGCCCACATCAATTCGCACGGCCAATATTTTTACGCATATGCAATGTTTAGCACACAATATATGTGAAGATAATGCAGACAACACATACAAACATATATTTTTCTGAAAGATAATTTTATTCTCTATATGATAGAAAAAAAAAATTTGTTGTTATTTAACGTATAACAACAACAGCATTCATTTACATACACTATTCTTATTATTGTTTACAAACATTTGACCAATATTATTTGATCAAAACAAAAACAAATGGTGTAATACTCGTATTATAACTAGCTAATCATCATATGTGCACAATAAAACAAAACAAACGAGTATTACACCATTTGTTTTTGTTTTTATCAAAATTCAGGATTTTTTTTATTTTTATTTATTCATTAATATATTTTTTTATCAATATGTAAAAAAATAATTTTAAAACTATAAACAGTTATCGAGAAAACAACTAAATTAAAGATTTCATAATTTTTGTCAAGAAATTGTTTTCACAAATCACTTAAGCTCTCTTTAAGTTAAATTTAATCAGAAAAGATAATAAAAAACTAATAATTTTAATTCATTGTATACCCTCCATTACCATTTGTAACATATTGGAGGCGTTTTTTCATCGATCCAATCAGTTTTGGTAGGTCATATTCCGTGTAATCTCTTGCCACTCTTCTAGTTAGTTCTGCTTGGTTTTTTGGTGCCCTTTTTCCCCACTTATTTTTTAAGGTGGACCCAAAAATTTTCTATGAGGTTCAGATCAGGGCTTTACGGTGGTGTGTCGCAGTTCTAAAGGAGCTAGTTCCGCTCAGTAAGCGTATTATGCTTATGTTCACTGTCTTAATAAAATTTGAAATTAGGCTCTTTATTGGTATAACATTCGCATTTTTGGGCGCTGGATGTCAAATTGGATTTTAAAATTTCTAGAAATTGAGCTGCATTTATTGTGATCTCAATAAAAGCCAAATCTCCGACACCTCGGCTGGATATGCACCCCAACTTCATAACCGACAGTTTGCCAATAGGAAATTTTTTTGAGAACTATATAATTTATTTAATAAACAAAAAAAAATATATGTATATATTGAATTGAATATACATTAAAGGATGAAGTCTTCAATGTTTTTGTAGTAAAACATAAATAAGACAAGAAAAGAAAGCTAACTTGCGATGACGATATTGCCCCTGCAGCTAAATGACGCTATCTAAGACATATTGGATATAGTGAATATGGTTGGCCTCTCTATGTAAGAACTCCAGAATCAGACCATAAAACGGATTTTGAAAAAGGTTCTTAGCTGCTTGTTCCAAAAACATGAAAAATTAAGAATCGTTCATTTTTTTTGGCAGCTTTACCAATCCCGGCACTTCCGACTTAGTTTCTGAGTGGGAAGTGGGCGTGTGTACAAAGTTTTGATTCGAAAGGTTTAAAATTTCATTCCATAGATCACAGAGGAACGACCGCCCAGAAATAAGCTTATTAGACCTGTGGTACTTAAGTACAGTTAATAGAAGAATTATATTAAAAAAAACTTAGAATAAGGTTTGAACAATTATTGTAAGTCCCTTTCAATAATAGAAAATTTTAAATATAAAGAGGGATGTATGGTATATGTCGGAGATAAGTTATGTTATTATTATAAAAGTTTGGCTGCGTTAATGGGTGAACTTAACAGACAGTTATAATACTTAATAAGCTTGAGTTAAATTGGAATACGGCTTGAGTAAAAGCGTAGTAGGCGTAAAGAGAAACCCTATTGAGTGTGGAGCGTTGGTGAAAGACATTAAGAATAGAAGTCATAAATGATGATAGGAAGACTTGATGAAAGGACGCAGCCCACTGGGTCAGTATGTAACGAGAAGTAAAAGAATAATGACGAATATCCTTTAGTGTCTGCAACTATAGTAAACCAGTGCGACTGCACTGGTTGCACAATTATTCAGAAGAATGGCTAATGGACGACACAACACTAGTCTCCCAATTTTATATCTCCTACATATTATATATATTAATCCAAATAAAAAAAAGGGGAATCTAAAAGACTACAGAGTCTTGTAGGTAACGTACCTACAACATCGAGCAGCCAATTAATAGGACTGCCCATTACAATTCACGCCGTTCAGGTGTACAAGGCTTACTACGGCCCATTTTTTTGATTTATATTGTTTTATTTGTTTAAATAATAATTATAAATAGTACTACAGAAAAAATAAAAACTTTGCAAATAAACAGGGGAAGTGAATATGCAAAAGCACTTCTATTATTTTGAACATTAAAATGAGACTTAATTATTGTTTGTCTATTTTAGAACGATAAAGAGAAGAATAAATAAATGATAAATTAAATACAAGAAAAAGATTAGGTTAAGGCCTTCTTTCAATAAAGATCCATCGCCCAAAAATTCGAATGTATACCAAGCCCAAGTTCGAATTTTATCAAGACAGTGTCCCTAAGCATTATGTGCTTACTGTGTGGAACTGGCTCCTTTAGAACTGCGGCAAGTCATGGACACACCACCCCAAAGCCCAGATCTGAACCTTATAGAACATTTTTGGGTCCACCTTAAGAAAGATGTGGGAAAAGGTCACCAAAAAACCGAGCAGCACTAACTAGAAGAGTGGCAAGAGATTACACGGAATATGACCTACCAAAACTGATTGGATCGATGAAAAAACGCCTCCAATATGGTCCTAATGCTAATGGAGAGTAAACAATGTATTAAAATTATTAGTTTTTTATTATCTTTTCTGATTAAATTTAACTTTAAGAGAGCTAAAGTGATTTGTGAAAACAATTTCTTGACATAAATGATGAAATCTTTAATTTAGTGGTTTTCTCAATATCTGTTTATAGTTTTTAAATTATTTTTTTTACAAAAAAACAGATTAGTAAATACATATAAATACAAAAAAAATCATAAATTTTACTAAAAGGCCTTTAATTTTGCATTCAAAGTCAGAAAATACCATTTATTTTTAGTGTAAAAACAATTTCTTGACAAACTGTACGTTCGATACTGGAGTACGGCTCATGTGTCTAGAGCCCTCAGTCGGGGTTCATCAAGAGCGCATTAAATCTGAACAAAAGAATTTTTTGATATTCGCTCTTCGGGGTCTCAACTGGGATGCAAGGTTTCACCTTCACTTATCTTAGCAGACTCTAATTAATTAAATTACCCTCTAACAAACCATACAAAGATTCTTGGTGTTGTTTTTCTACATAACTTTTTAACGGTAATGTAGACAGCAAGTATTTACAAACACACTTGAAATTTAACATTCCTAATGAAATCTTTAGACCTCTATTCCTAAGCCGGTGTAGTCCAACATATGACCAGCATGATCGTTTTATGGTTCTGTGTTCTGAATACAACGGCCTCTATTGCATTACTTCTGTTGGTACTTTCTCTTCTATCAAATCCTCAATTCTTACCTACCTTCCAGAGCAACAGACTTCTTTTTCCTCGTAATCATTTGTATACTTTATTCTCTATCCGCGCCATTCGAGCCTTCCGATAAACGGCAGCGCCCCTCGGTGGGTTGGGCGGGAGGTGGGCTGTACGATATGCAGCGCGAAAATGTCTCACGTGAACAAAAACGTGAGTCGGTCCCAACTGGACTCTGACAAATTCTATTCTTCTTGAAGAATATCTAGTTCAACAATACCTTCTGGGATACTCCGCCTTATCATGACAATACTAATATGTTCGATTACGATGTTTTTTTATGTATGCCACTCTATGGCATACTCCGCATCATTATAACAATATTAATATGATTGATTACCATGAGAAGATTTTAAAGTAATGCGATCGCCAAGAACCCTTTATATAGTAAAGGGATTAATGTCTTAATTAATAAAGGGATTGTTTAGTAAGACATAGCCACTCACTTTTGTCCTAACAACAGCTGACTTAGGCTTGCCAAACCTGAACTTCTCTACATGTTTCTCAATGCTTGCTCTTCCAGCACCTGTGAGTTTTTCTTCTGTATCACAAGGTGAAAAAAACATAGGACGGGCATCAATCACTGCTGTTAATAGGTTCTTCAAAGTGCACAACCTGACCATTAGCACGACTTGTCCCAGTTGCAGGTGTTTTGTGATGAGCAGAACTCTGAATACTTTGCGCTGGTAAACCACAGACCCTGATCAGCAATGATGCGTGTCGGCACCCCACACAATGAAAAGGATGATTTCAAAGCGTACTTGACGAACGTATCCATCTGTAAAACAACAAATTCCGTAAGCTCATAAGGGCCTAAGGAATTTTACCACTTAATTTTCCCGTTATTTCTAAGGTTATACCATATTAAAGTTTATTAACTTTCGCAATGGGAAGGGGCTCAGCCTGAACTTTTTCTAATAATATTGATAGAATTTATCCATTTATCCTTCCCCGTTTTATCCCCGTTTGTTTCTGAAAAAATATTCATAAATATTCTCTGGCAGCTCTGCATAATTGAATAAAACTTCTGAATTTGATCCTTATAAGGGATGACCTCAGTTTCTTTGTTTTTTTTCGAAATAACACACCTTGTCTTAACTCGTACGTTCTAGAAAAATGGTCATCAGGATTGTCCCATATCATTAGTCCCATTATTAGTTGTGAATCAAGTGATTACTTAACTATAAGCCAATCGTTGGAATTTTGGAATGTATAGTTGGAATGTATAGCACCATAGCCATTAGAACTCGCATCAGTATGCAGTTCATTTGTAAAAATGGTGATAACTTCGTATTTATTCTAAATTTGCATTCAAAGAAAAGCTTGCCTTTCCTGGTGTTAGAATATAAAGTTGTGTTATCATTTGTGGAAATCTGGGCACACATTTTTCGGAAATATTGCGTTGAACCGATGAATTTTGATAGACTACTCACTGTTTAAGAGGGATCTTAAGAGTTTAATGCAACAATTTTTCCGACTTCGATCTTATCTCATAATCACAAAAAGGTCAAACCCAAGAATTAAGTAATTACAAACGAATAAAAGGATAAATAGGTTTGCCAAATTGCAAGAAAAGCTTATTTTCAAATAACTAAAAAATATTTAAAAAAAACTACATTTATCAACTAAGATAACATGAAAAATAAAACCCCGGAAAAGGTCATTTGTGAACCATTGTTTTTAGGATGACTTGAAAGGCTGAGAATAAAAACAAAACGTCCCACTCGGGATGTTATTCTACCGAATCAGGTTGCGTTGGTACTTGACGGTCAATTTGGCCAAGTTTCAAGAGATTGAGAGGACACCATTTTTGGAAATTTGATTGAAGCTTACATTGAGCAGAAGTGGATTTATATTGAAGACTAAACTTAACATTGTCTGCATGCACAACCACCAGAGAGTATAAATAGTATAAAGTAACGGACCAAGATGGCTTCCTTGGGGGACTGCCGGAAACGTTACCACGCCGTATTTCGCCAGCAGCTGCAGCGGCTTTTTGTTCTTCGGTCAAGATTTTTGGGACCAGCTTCGCGCACAGTGTCCTCATCGCAAGATCTCAGTTACAATAGTGTAGACAGTTCCGAATGAAATGCCGTTCTCCTCACTGATAAGGGCAATGGTTAAACGCCTGTCAGAGTTTAAAACTCTTCTCGCTTTGGGCACCTGAAAATTTGTTCGAGCTGTCGTTGGACGCGGTGCTCGTCTTCAACGAGCTCCCGGCCTTCCTTGAACATTTTTTGCCACTCAAAAACTCTTGTACGGCTTATGGCATTTCGTCATAAGCCTGTTTAATAGCTCTCCGACGCTGATTTTCCGTGTTTAAAGCAAAACTTCACAGCGTAACGTTGTTCAATGGTACTGTCCATTTTAGCGCTCAGAACGCCACCAAAAATCTAGCGCCACAAAAATTCACCTCCTGTCTTAGCGAATGTAGGTAGTCGACTAAAAAAGTGGGCGCATTGTTGGCAGGAGATCCTTCTACCCAGCCGACCAGTCGGACCCCCCACCCTCCGCTTCGTTGAAGCTACAGCGAAGCAGTCCCGTTACTTATTGAATAGACCCTGTATATTTTTAATATTATTTTAAGTTCGTTAGACGCTTTGTAAATCAATTGCAACATATATATGTCGCAGAACGGTTTTAATAGTGTTTTGAGACACTGTGCTTATTTTGTACCGGCGACTAAGAGTCGTTGTATTTGAAGAAAAACAAGAAATGTGTGTGTTCTAGGAATTTGTGCACAGACAGGCGACAAAGAATATTAATAGAGATTCTGCCGCAATGACCGATGGTTCACAGAATTGCGAGATAAAGGTATGCGTTTGTAAAGTCCAATCAGTCTTGTGCGTGGCACAGTCACGAGCAGCACTGAAACCTGAAACCACTCTTTGACATATACAGTGGGCAAAAAAAGTTTAAGTACACTTTTAACATCAATGTTTTTTGATCAAAATATATAATAAAGAAAAGGCTGAAATTCGCACAAAAATATTTGAACGAGTCGGAATCGTCCGGAATGAGTCCAAGTTCAACATTTTTGGCTTGGATGGCTCACAGAAAGTATGGAGAAAACCTAACACCGCATTGGACCTTAAAAATGTAACACAAACTGTAAAGCACGGCGGCGGTAACATGATGGTTTGGGGCTGCATTGGGACTGCTGGAGTTGGGAAACTTGTCTTTATTAAGAGTACTATGGACAAGCATTTATATTTAAAAATTTTGAAGGAAAATCTTAGACAGCCCGACCCAGCTCCAGTTGAATGAGACGACACTCCTATATTAGCACGATAACGGCCCAAAACATACGTCATATCTGGTCAAGGAGTGGCTGCTTTACAACTGCAAGCAATTGCATACACCTCCACAATCTCCCGACTTCAATCCTATTGAGCACATTTGGAATTTGTTGGGCAGAAGGATAGGGAAGCACAAAATAACCAGTATGAGAGGGACAAGATCTCAGAAAAGGACACAAAGGTGTTGGTGTATCCTATGCAGCATCGCCATCAAGCAGTTATTGCCGCAAAAGGAGGAGGTCCAACCAAATATTAACACTATAGAATTTATGATTTTCCAAACTTTTATGGCCTTAAATTATGGATTATTTTTATGAAATTGGTTTTTTATTACCTGTTAATTCATTTAAAATAGTAAAATGAAATATTTTTAAGTTCTGAGATATATTACATAAAAAACTGAATAACATTTTTAATTTTATTTTGATTGGTTTCAGTTGAAAATTTTTTTGCCCTCTGTATATAATTTTAAATAAATTTTCCTCCGCTATTAACATTTTTTTAGTAGATTGTATTTCATTAACATGTGAAGTGTTTTTTAGTTGTTCAACTTAATGTTTGAAAATTCTGCCAAGGGCCACAAAAATTGATTTCTAATTAACATTATTTATTGATGATTTATTGATGACATGATTTCTAATTAACATCATTATTTTTTCTTCTTCGTATAAAATATATAAGTGTTCGTATAAGAGTCTGCTAAGATAAGAAGGCAGGGGAAGATTTGCCAATTTGAGTCATCTAAGAGAGTCCTCTAAAATCAAGAAGTTCTTTTGTATAAATATAACCGTGGATAGAACCGTACTGAGGGTTCTAGACGACTGACTCTTACTCCAGTATCAAACGGCCCAAAGCGTTGGTGTGTGCGCTGGCGGTCTAAGTTTTTTGTGACCCTTTCAAATGCATGGTGGTGGCATTAAATTCATTATTTATTATATAGTTGTGTGGTCCCTTAAGTGCATTTGTTTTGAAGGGATCGGTCATGGATTAGTTTATTTTTATTATACCGGTTGTTGGTCCGATCCATTTTTCATTATTTTTAAATTTTAATATAGGTATACACATGTACAATGCTTAAACATGGCGTGACCAATTTATCAAAAACCTTTGAAATTTTTGACAATTTAGCGGCATCGGGTTTATCCCTTTATTATTATTTATAAAAGATTCTTTCCACATATTGGGAAAGATCGAAGTTTTAGAATAGGTTTGCACACAGCCTGGTACTCCATCGGGACCTGCAAATAGACTGGATTTACCTTCAGAAGATCCAATTAAAAAAAGATTTCGGAGTGCAAAGAAGATTGGATGATTGAACTTCACCATGCATAGTGCTGAATGTTATAAGAATTATATTATAATATATAATTATATTATATTTTCCGCTGCCGGATTTAATTTACAAGACCCGAAGCAATGTTATATAATTTTTTTAACACTAAGCGTAGAACTCATTGTAGACTTCTGATTATTGCAGATCTATTTGCAAAATTCTTAGTTTCATGGTCAAGCAAACTGGCGTACGATTTGAAATTGCTTTCAAATCCTTGTCGATTTCGCTTTTTATACCCTGTACCCATTAAAAATGGGTGAAAAGGGTATCATAATATGGTGCAAATGTATGTAACAGGCAGAAGGAAGCATCTCCGACCCCATAAAGTATATATATTCTTGATCAGCATCAACAGCCGAGTCGATATAGCCATGTCCGTCTGTCCGTCCGTCCGTCCGTCCGTCCGTCCGTCCGTCCGTCCGTCTGTCCGTATCAACGCCTAGATCTCAGAAACTACAAGAGCTACAGACATGTGCCATATATCGTTGCATAGGTAATTACTATACGCAGTACAAGTTTGTTTTTTTATTTTGATATCACCCCCCGTTCCCCCGCAAACAGCAAAAAACTGTCACGACCACATTCCCCCGCAAACCTCAAAAAACTGCCACGCCCACAATTATTGTCCTAATGCTATGCAATTCGGCATATACGTTGGTGCTTATAAAAGCTATCCAATTTTTAAATTTGAACCAAATCGGATAAGAAACACGGAAGTTATGCCACATGCAAAATCTATGGCAAGGGAAGCAGAAAAACACGCATTGCGCGACGCCGACTGCGACGTTGACAGCGAAATGTGTATGGCTTAATGACACACGAAAATTATTTTCATAACCAAAATCATACCAAATTTATATTGTTATGGTCCTCTTTTTTTTTAATTGAATATTGTTTCATTTATTTATTGATACTAAATAAATAAATTGTAAGCATGTCTAAGGGTACAGGGTATTTTGCAATCGGGAAACTCGACTGCTGCTACCTTACTTGTTTTATATCAGATTCTATCTTGGTATCGACCCTTGGCCCCCATTATCTTCACGGGAAACTGGTCAAGGATGCTATCCATAGAGGTGCTTTGCGTACTACGCAGACCGTCTGTTAAGCATATTTCCGCCAGATGATCTGATTTTCAACCAATTCCCTACACATGATTCATCGATGGCGGATCACCATACCACAGTACAATACAGTAGAATCGTAGCCTAAGTAGCCGGAGCATACACGCTCTTGGAGACCTTCAATGGCTACTGCCACGTTGTTTGCATTGATAAAATTGGCAAGCCGAAAAATAAGTATTTGAGTAATTAATAGGTAAGAAAAGGTATTTGCTTGTAAGGGAAAAGATATACCTATATTGCTATCGGGCTGTGCCTAACCTTCCCTCTCCGTCTTTGCCAACGTTCCTCAAAGCCCTGGTGAGACTTGTGTCGGAGACGTAATCTTTCTTCTTGAGCTCCTCGGCCTCTGGATGTGATTTCAGCTTTACCTCCAATGACCTGTTATTCGAGTCTCACCCTACCGTCTCCTTGAGCTATGTTCTTCACTCTCTCCTTTTGACCTAAGTTCAATGGTTCAGCTAGCGACGTGACCATACGCTTATATAGGTTCGCTCATATAGCGTCCTGGCATGCAAACACCTTGATTCTGCGCAGTCTCCAGCCCGTGACTTTGCAACCGTGTGGATGTTTGCTTCAACATATCTATCATGAACTGCCGTGCACCACCTACCCCCGTTACTCCTTGGAGATCAAGCCGTCTTCGGAGCCTCCATCGCGGACTCGTTACCTCGTCAAAATTTAAAACATACCATTACAGTACATGAATATTACTATCAATAAATTTATATTTTTTTTATTATTGCAGATTCGCAAGCTTATTTTGGAGATGATTCATAGATTTCCAATAACAGAAAGCTTAAGGCAATATGTAAAGTCTATTATTACCATGATGATTAAATTATTAAAAACTGATAATGAAGAAAATGTTTTAGTGAGTCTTCGCATCATTATAGAACTGCATAAACACTTTCGCCCATCATTTAATCCAGAGGTATGTAAATTAATGTTTTAAATACAGCTCGACAGAGTTTTTCACGACTACTTTGCCTTTAGAATCTATTGTCTCCTACGAACCGAACTCAGAAACCTAAAAATATTAAATTTTTTCAATTTGATTTTTAATATATTGAATTATGTTGCCCTTTTAAATGCGACCACCATAGTACAAGGTGCGTTCTAAAGTAAACAGGACTTTTTGAATCTAGCGCCCCCTAGCGGCGTCATCTATATGTCGACTAGTGTGATGGAATCTGCTATCCTTTATCGATTTATGACATTTCATCTATTGGAAGTGAAGTTATTCTGCTTTAAGTGTCAGTATGTTTTTTTCATCGGTGCAAAAATGAGCTTCAAACAAAGAGCCAACATAAAATTTTGTGTTAAAATAGGTAAAAGTTTTACCGAAACGTTTTAATTGATAAAACAAGTTTATGGCGATGATTGCCAGTGGTTTTCAAAGTGGTCGTGAGGACATAAATGACGATGAACATGTGGGCCAACCACAATCCGTAATCACCGAAAATTCCATCGAAACTGTGCGTGAATTCATAAAAAATCAGCCGAAATCATCATTGAAATTCATGGAAATAGAATTGAACATCTCCAAAACTTCAACTTATCGCATTTTTGTGTGCACGGTTTGTTCCGCACAAATTGACTGACGACCAAAAATTACTCAGAATTCAACATACGAAGGAAATCATTAAAGAGGCAAAAAAAAAAAGACCCGATCTTCTTTTACAAGATTGTGACTGGTGACGAAACGCGGTGTTTTCAATATGATCCCGAAACAAAACGCCAGAGTGCTGCATGGAAGGCACCGAACGACCCGTAAGCCAAAAAATCGCGGCTGGAGAAGTCAAAAGTGAAGACAATGCTGATTTGTTTTTATGATTCCAAGGGTATTGTCCACAAAGAATTAGTTTCACCGGGCCAAAACGTAATGATGTATTCTAGCTTGGAGTTTTAAAATGTTTGGTGCGCCATATTCGACGTGTTCAGCCCGAATATCGCGAAGATGGAAGTTGGCGTTTGTTGCAAAATAAGGCGCCGTCTCATCGATCGATGCTTGTGGCCGATTATTTGACCAAAAATCACACTTAAACGATCAATGACAATCAGACTAAGTACGTTGTGAGCGCTCGGTAAAGATGGACACCAGCAAAAAGGAAATTCGCTATATTTTACAATTTTCCTTCGGGAGAAAATTCGCTATAGTTTTAAATTTTTTTTTCGATCAAGGAAAAAAAGCAGTCAAAGCGGCTGAAAAAATTAATTTTGTTTATGGGCCCAATACTGTAAACGAACGTGTAGCACAAAAGTGGTTTTCTAGGTTCCTTTACAGTAATTTCGATGTCACAAATGCACCACGCGTCGGGAGGGCTGTCGTCGAAAATTGTGATAAAATCACAATACTAATACTATAGCGAATCACCACGCCGGAAAATTCCTAACAATAACCAGCAAATGAATATATGTACCACTCCAGCCACACATTTGCCAGTAAGCAATGTTATGGATGATGCTCCTGGCGAACAGCCACTCATCCTAGCTATTCAGAAACCCGGTTTTCCCACTGCAAAAGTTGATACACCGGAACCTGCCAGTAGGAATCTCCCACCTGGTCCCATGCTTGACAAATCTTCAAACGTCATATCACCAAGCCAGCCTGCTGCTCCATCACAATCCTTACGCTGAGAGCTGTGGCTCCCCGCAAATCTATCTTTGTTTCGCGGTTTATTCCTGACGCCTCTGCAGACGTTAGGGTTCACCTTGCAAATAATCTTAGTAAAGTTCCCTCAGAACTTTTTGTGACCAAATTTAATTTTGAACATAACGTAGCATATCCTCTTTTAAAATAACTTTACCAGAAGCTTCCCTATTGTCCATGAATTCTTGACCAGCCTAGTTTCAAAAAACTAGGCAACAAGATTTTTTCTTGTTGCTACCAAAACTTTGCAGTATCCTTGGAAAACGGAACTTATTTTTTACTAACAGGGCTTCCTTTGACTTCGATGCTATTGTGCTAACAGAAACCTGGCTAATCTCCTCTGTCATAGACAATGAAATTTTGGTATCGAAGTACACTGTCTTTCGGGAAGATCGCCCAACCTTTGGAGGTGGCGTTCTGATTGCCGTAAACAACATCTACTCAGTTGAACGTATTACTATTACTAATCCTTTCGGAATTACATTTTTAGCCGTTAAAATTCATTCCAAGTCCTTTAACCTTTTCATCACCTGTTCCAACATTCCTCCTCTAAGTGATGCAATCATTTATATGCACCACTTAACTGCCATAAAATCAGTTTTGTCTCTGCTAAATGGTGCTGATCTTATTCTAGTTATGGGGGATTTCAATCTGCCCCTCATTTCATGGATCAAGTCGGACGAGGATAACTCGCTTTTACCCACTAACCAAAATGACTTTCTTGGTGGCTTAGCCGACTCTGCCGTTTTCCAACTTAACCTTATAAGGAACTCCCGTGGCAGGTCGCTTGACCTAATTTTCTCTAATACTACCTCCTCTGCCACTATAGCAAGGTCTCCTCCCTTTTCTACTCCTGAGGACTCTCACCACACAACACTCTTAGTCTCGCTAATTATTGACACTCCTGAAGTCCCCTCCAGTAATAGCGAGCAGCCTCGTCAAAAATGCTTTAAAAAAACCAACTACTGAGACCTAGGAAATCACCTGACAAATATTTACTGGAGTTATCTTTCTAGTTTTCTAGCCAAAAATCGTTCATCAAAAGGGAACTTTGTTTTTGATTTTAAATTGAATTATTTTTCGGAATTTTGTGTTTTGTTATTCCCGCACGTGATACTTGGTGGATTGCACATTTTACGGGCCGGGTCGGGCTGCCAAGACTGGAGTCCCACTTTGTCCCACGTTGCTGCTGTGACTTATTATCTGCATAAACGTTATAGAACGCCAACCTAGAGTATGGACTGGCAGGCCCCGCCGCGTGCCATTAAGCTCGGCAAAACAATGCCCAGTAAGAAGGCCCTCAAAGCAAGGAAGTGAAGCTCGAGCAGAGACTCAAGCTGGAGCTCTTCCTTCTCGGAGCCCAGCGAGATCAAGCGCAAGTCCGCGCGTAATAGGCAAGGAGAGAAGCCAAACGTCACACCTAGCACCAGCGCAGTTCTGCGCAGCAAGCTGGCAAATAACGCCCTTGCCCTCCTCTCAAGCAAAGAAGATGACGACGATCATGACGAACCCAAATCTGCCTCAGAGGCAGTCGCATCTAAAACAGAAGAGAAACCAATCCCGATCCCGAAGACCCTCAAGCCTCCCCCGATCTTCATCCCAGACGTGACCGACATTACAGCGGTTGTCAAGATGATATCGGATTTAGTCGGATCCGAAAAGGATTTCTCGTACAAAACGGAGAGAAATAATAAAGTACGTGTAATGATGCCAGACAAGGAGTCCTACACAGCCCTACGCCAGCACCTCGCGGCACATAACAAAAGCCACCGCACCTTCCAACCAAAGGACGAGAGAGCGTACAGTGCGGTCATCAAGAGACTTCACCACTCAACGGATCAGACTGAAATTAAAGAAGAACTCCACAAATATGGCCATACTGTGAGCGATGTGCACAATACCATTGGCTGGAAATCCAAACAACCACTAGGGATATTTTTTGTTAATCTAGAACAAGCGAGCAACAACACAGGGGTTTTCAAAATAAAGAGGATTTGCAGGTCAGTCGTTACCGTAGAGCCCCCACTGAAGTTCAACAACAATGTTTCAGATGCCAAGAGTTCGGACACACCCAGCGCTACTGCTCCCTGGAACATCGATGCGAGAAATGTGGTGGTTCTCACGACTCTAGGTCATGCACCAAAAAAGATGACAAGAAAGCATGCTGTTTACATTACCAAGCTGATCACCCCGCGTCGTTCAGAGGATGCCCTGCCTACAAAAAGGCAAAGGTGCAGCAATCTCCTAAAGCCAGACCCGTTGAGAGTAGCAATAAACCACCTCTCATCCAGATACCAACTATCATCAATGGTGCGGGTTACAGGGACGTACTTCAAGGAAACCAAGCGCCACAGCCAACGAATCCCCAACAAACCCCTCAAACCACTCCCGAAGCCCCACAACCCAACCAGCTTGCTACGATGCTTGCCCGCATGGAAGGATCGATTGAGAGGATGATGGAAAAGTTGATATCGCAGATGTTATCGCAGATGTTCATAGTTTTTGGAACGCAAACGTCCTGCAGAGGAGCAAAGCCGAAGTAGAGCATCTCATCAAAACAGACAATATCGATGTTCTTCTAGTTTCGGAATCCCACTTTTGTCCCAGATCCTACTTTAAAATTAGCGGGTACGAACTGTTACATGCCAACCATCCAACTGGCAGAGCACGCGGAGGAGCAGCTATGCTCATCAGGAGTGGCATTCAGTACACGAAACTTCCCGCGTTTCAGGAGGAATGGGCTCAGTGCGCCGTGACCAGGATTTCTAGCCCACAGGGAGATATCACCATTGGTGCTGTTTACTTCCCACCCAGACACTCGAGAACCGAGACCCACCTTCAGGACTTCTTCGAGTCCCTCGGTCCTCGGTTTATAGCAGCCGGAGACTTTAACGCCAAACACTCCTGGTGGGGGTCCCGCACAAACAACCCCAAAGGCATAAAGCTCTATAAGTACCTGCAGCGGAAGAGTCTTGACTGCCATTCCACTGGAGAACCCACACACTGGCCTACCGACCCTTCAAAACAGCCGGATCTGCTGGACTTCGCCGTCTCCAAGGGCATAGGACACTCAAAGATAACAAGCTCAAGCTATGATAAACTGCTATCTGACCACAGCGCAGTAAACTTGCTCCTAAACATCCCCGTCCTCAGAAAAATTCCGCTTAGAAGACTCACCGGAAAACACACAAATGCCCCCAAGTTTACGTTTTGGATGCTTTCCTCCCAGTACCCAGATACCCCTCTTTCCACACCAAGCAACATAGATGTGGCCATAGAAAAACTAACCAAAGAGATGCACAATGCCGCTGAGTTTGCGAATCCACCTCCACCGACTACCCCGAGAATACCTAAAAGAGAAGTGCACTTGTGGTCTCCGGAAATCGCGGCCCTCGTGGCCGAAAAAAGGCGCCTCAGAAGAGTCTGGTTTTCCTCGCGCAACCACAGGGACAAGACAGCACTTTATCGTGCCACCAAAGATTTGAAGGACAAGCTATCCATCCTACGGCAGGACTCCTTCCATAGATTCCTTATGGAACTGGAACCTGGAGACCCGCAACACAATCTCTGGAATGTCACGAGGCACATAAAAAGACCTGTGAAGAAGATATCACCCGTGCGAAAAGTGGACGGTTCGTGGTGTCGGACTAAGGTCGAAAGAGCAGAAGCCTTTGCTGATCATCTACATAGTGCATTCTCACCGTTGGACAGATGCACTGGCGAAGAGAGAGCTGCAACCATAAGGTTCATAGACAGCCCAAGTGCTCCTGGCCTGCCAATACAGCCCGTCGAACCAGAGGAGATTGCGCAGGAGATCGCCTCCCTAAAAAATGGCAAGTCACCGGGTCCTGCCCGTATCGATGCAACAGCACTGAAAATGTTGCCCCTAATCTGTTCCCAAAGGCTGGCCAACATATTCAACAGCTGCCTCCGTCTAGGGTACTTCCCTAAAGAGTGGAAGCGAGCGGAAGTAATTGTCCTCCTCAAACCTGGGAAACCTGAAGACAACCTAGCATCGTATCGACCGATTAGCTTGCTAGCAATCCTTTCCAAAATACTTCAAAGAGTATTTTTACGTAGAGTACTGCCAGTATTGGAGGAGGCCGGTCTGATCCCTGACCACCAGTTTGGCTTCAGACGCCTTCACGGAACCCCTGAGCAATGCCACCGGATTGTTGAGTATATACTTGAGGCCTTCGAAAAGAAGAAGTACTGCTGCGCCGTTATGCTTGATGTCAAACAGGCGTTTGACAGAGTCTGGCACCCAGGACTACTTTTCAAAATTAAAACCCACCTTCCAAGTTCCCGTTTCGCCTTCCTCAAGTCATACACAGAGGGAAGAGAATTCAGAGTGAGATGCGGATCATCAATCAGCACCCCTAGGCCCATAAAAGCAGGAGTACCACAAGGCAGTGTTCTTGGACCCATCTTATACACACTCTACACAGCGGACCTCCCCATCACCCCCTCCCGGAACCTCACAGTAGCCACTTATGCCGATGACACCACCTTCCTAGCCTCCGCCACAGATCCTCAGGAAGCTTCAGCCATCATCCAGAGGCAACTGAATGCACTCGGTCCATGGATGAATCGATGGAACATCGTGGTCAACGCCGAGAAATCTACACAAACAACCTTCGCACTACGCAGGGGAGAATGCCCCCCCGTCACACTCAACGGGGAAACCATCCCAACTAATAACACTCCCAAATATCTAGGGCTGACACTGGAGCGCAGGCTCACATGGCGTCCGCACCTAATCAATAAGCGCAACCAGGCCAACCTACGACTTCAGCAACTGCACTGGCTCCTGGGGAGAAGGTACAAATTGTTGTTAAATAAAGTAATTCCCCTGGGATAATTATGCCAACGTTTTTTTCAATCCGCAAAGTACTTAAAAAAATTATTTTTGGTGATTTTGTCCAGCTCCTCTTTCGATGGCGTCCTCTCATAATCTTTTCAGTTTTGAAAAAAGCAAAAGTCACAGAGCACAAGTCTGGGGAATACGGTGGCTGCGGCGTCATAACTGTGTTGTTTTTGGCCAAAAATTTGAGCACAAGCAACCCTGTGGGAATAGAAGAGCATTATCATGGTGCAAAAGCAAGTTGACTAAGTTTTTAGTCAGTTCACTAAAAACAACGCTGAGAAGAATACTTTAACGAAGGTTTTTATTTAAATTCTTTATTCGAATATTAGATTCTTGTGCACAAAATCTGAATTGAACTGGGTGTTGTTTACATAATTTGGGAGCGGGATCGCTCGCTTGGGATATTGTTTGTTTACATTATTTTAGGGCGAGATCACCCTCTCTGAATATGGATTGTTTAGAATTAATGTGAGCGAGATCATCCACAATGCGCATGCGTAGTTCTTAATACATATAAGAATTTTTGAAATGAGCAACTTATGTCTAGTATATAAGTGAATAAGTCACTACATATAAATATTCTTCATCAGCATCACCTTTTGAGTGTATACAAACGTGTCGGTCTGTCTGTTATTGCGTAATAGAGTGCGGCGTTTAAATCCGGACAAATTTCAATTTGAATTTCCCGCCACATAAGAATTCCACCAGAGTTCGCTACTGTTGTTTTTAAATGCAATAGGCATTTAGTAAAGAGTCATAACCTAAAAATGGCCGGGATGTTACGTGTAAGTGCGGAGTACAACCGAAGAGTCGCGGTTATCGAAAATCTTCGCGCTGAGAGTTCACCGAAATAAATAATTCGATTCTTCAAGTACCCGAGATCAACTGTACTTAGATACAAAGTACAATACTTCTGAGGTGTCTGGGGAACCTTCTGCTAACCCAACGAGGAGAACTCATTTGAGAAAACGCATGTCACGAACTCCAGCAGTCGTGGAAAAGGCTCAGGCGCTGATTTCGGGGGCCCTGGGTCCCCGTTTAGCGCCCTGGATTATTATGTTCGGAGCGTAGTCGAAAGGGTTACTAACAAGCCCAGGCACCCTAATGTCGCATCTCTACGAACCTCTATCGAAGCAGCATCTACTACTCCGTATTGACTTTCACCTGTTCTTCTGTATAACAGGCCGTGGTGCTTCGGAACTCTATGGCCAGGCTCTGGACCGTTGTCTTTTATATCGAACTCTTGTCCGTGGAACTTTTCGTATGATGCAGCCATTCAGTATGATTTGACACTCATAATAAGTCATCAACTTAAATTATAACTAAACGAACTTTGTTCTGTCATTTCATGAATACACATGGATCATGCTTTGTAGCCTCTAGACTCATCTCTTGCAGCTTCTCTGTTAGTTTAAGGTAGCATTTTAAACCAGATTGTCGTAGACCATACAATGCCTTCTTGAGTAGACAAACAGGATTTTTTATCTCGACCAGCGCCTTACGCCATGCCTGTGCTGTTCTTATATGATTATTGGTTGTTGTGTTCTGCTGTACACCATTTAATGCACCTGATTTCAATGAAATCCGTAAATCCTTCTGGTACTTCCAGGTAGACGTTCTCTTCTAGCTCTTCGTTTAGGTATGCTGTCACCACATAACAGTCTGACCTATGTAAATCGCACTACAGGTGAATACGTCTCATTAAAATTTTCGCCAGGTCTCTGTGAGTAGCCTTTTGCGACTAACCTGGCCTTCTTTTTGCTGGATACAGCGCCATCTTCTTTCGTGCGGAACACCATTTTGCTGGCAATAACCTTTTTCTAAGCCGGACGTGCCACAATTTTCCATATGCCGTATGTCGTCTTTGATAGCAATGGTCCACTTTTCACCATCGCTTGAGTTTTTCGCCTCTTCAATTGTTAAAGGGTCGCCATCCCTGTAAATGTCATTCCGTATTTCTCAAAAACTTTTTCTGGTGATGAGTTAGAACGCGTCTCATGGATCCTTTCGACGCCAACCCTCTCGATTGCTAGCTGATACGTTTTTCTTTGTATTCCTCTTTGGCCTGTTCTTAAAAGTTTTGGACGCCTTCTTCCATGTCGCTGCTGCCCATTCGAACCTACTTAATTTCACACACTAGCTGATAACTCCACCTCTACACATGGTCTTGTCGAAAAAATATGCTGTCGCTCTATTTGAATGAGGTGGCTCATTTATTGTAATATAGTTAAGTAAAACCTAAGCAATAGTATAAATACAACTTTTTTCCCTCACCTCAAACTAGCCTTCTGTAAAAAGGAAATTGAGTCTAATATTTTAAAGTGCAATTTACGACAACAAACTCCCCAGAGATTAATAAAAATATAATAAGTTTTTATTATCGTACGCTTATTTTTAAATTTTTTTTTCTTCAGATTCAAATATTTTTGCGATTTGTTAAGGAAATCTACACGAATTTGCCGAATCATTTACCATCTATATTTGAAACCTCCAGTGAGATTTGGATAAATGACCTAAAAGACTTAAACTTGGAAACACTTTTATCTGAAGCTTATTCAGTAAAAACTATACACGTTGAAAAACCTCTGGACTCAAATTCTCAACAAATTGTAAGTAAATTTTTTGTACCATAAGACTGTACTATATGTTAAAACCACAAAGCTATTAATAAAAATACAAAACATAATAACCATACGCAATTTTAAACAAATCGTATAAATATTTATATTCATAGTTATAGTATTCAGTTGTTCTTTTTTATCAAATAAAAAAAAAATTTTGACGAGTTAAAATAATCATCATCGAGGTCAACGATATCAGTTTGGTGATAAAAAATCGTATATAGGTATAAATAATTAAAAATTCGAATAATTTTATTCATGCACTTGCAAAAAAAAAAATAATGTAAAGGTATTGTGATTTTTATCGCACAAAAAAAACACCTTCCTTATAAATAATTATATATTATGTTATAATGGGTGGTTAAATTTCAAGTGCCGATGTTGATTTTGAATAAAACACAAACTATTTAGGAAATTATTGAAATTTTATTTTATTATGATATTTTGGTATTACTCAATTATGTATGTAACAAAATATCGGCCAAATGAGCGCCGCGACCTCGGCGGCACACCTCCATACGATGGTCGAAATTTTCGATGACGCTGAGGCATAATGGAGGTTCTATGCCGTTAATGTGCCGAATTATCTCATAATATAGCTCTTGAATTGTTGCTGGCTTATCGACGTACACCTTTTCGTTCAAATAACCCCAAAGAAAAAAGTCCAACGGTGTCAAATCACATGATCTTGGGGGCCAATTGACATCGCCATTACGAGAAATAACACGGCCATTGAATTTGTTGCGCAAAAGAGCCATGGTTTCGTTAGCTGTGTGGCAAGTGGCACCGTCCGTTGAAACCACATATCGTCCACATCCATATCTTCCAATTGTGGCCATAAAAAATTCGTTATCATCTCACGATAGCGAACACCATTCACAGTAACTGCCTGACCGGCCTCATTTTGGAAAAAATACGGCCCGATGATGCCAGCCCATAAACCGCACCAAACAGTCACTCTTTGTGGGTGCGTTGGTTTTTCGACAATCACTCTTGGATTCTCATTCGCCCAAATGAGGCAATTCAGTTTATTGACGAATCCACTGAGGTGAAAATGTGCCTCATCACTGAAGATGATTTTCATCGAAAATTGATCATCCACTGTTGCCATTTCTTGGAACCATTCTGCCCATTCACGACGTTTGGAATGGTCAAGAGGCTTTAGTTCTTGAGCCAATTGCACCTTGTAAGCGTGTAAATGCAAGTCTTTATGCATAATGTTCATCAACGACGAGCGTGAGGTGCAATTGTTGGGCACGACGACGAGTTGAGGTGGACGGCTCTTCAGCCACACTATCGCGAACAGCAGCAATATTTTTTGCAGTACGAGCTGTACGAGTATGCATCTCTAGACCCGGTTTGCTTGAATTTTTCCACGATTTTTGCGATTGTACGCACATTTGGACGATCAAATTGACCAAAAAAATCACGAAGTGCACGATATGCATTTTGATTTGAACGCCCATTTTCATATTAAGTCTGGATAACTTTAACACGTTGTTGGATTGTGTATCTATCCATGGTTCAAAATGAGTAAGTCTGAAATAGAGAAATGTCAAATTAAATTCGGAAAAAAACTTGGCGTTTAGGTGTGGTTCACATTCAACATCGGCCCTTACAATTTAACCACCCTTTATGTACATATTAGGTCAAGTACTAAAGTTCGTTCGGTTTTTTTTTTATTGAGTTTTCAAAAGATAATAACTTTTTGCACATTTGTCCAATTATGTCAAATATGCCCCGTTTTGTTCGTAAACTTGTTGCCAACGAGATGCCTTTATTATACCCCTCGCGTAGAAGGCTGCGTCCCTATTGGCAAAAAAACTCGGAGAGCCAATTGTCACAGGCCTCTCTTGAGGCCAACTTCTCACCATCAAGCGTGTTTGTCATGGACAGAGACCGGCTCTTAATGCGCGTCACCAAGGACATGTGTGACCTGGCGTTGTCCTGACGGAACACAATTCGGCCTCTTTTGACCAAAAATTGCCTCTTCTGAATGAGTGCTGCCTTCAAGCGGTCCAGTTGTTTACAGTAGAGGGCCGAATTGAACGTTTGGCCATAGGGGAGCAGCTCGTAGTGGATGATTCGTTACCAATCCCACCAAACACACAGCAAAACCTTCCTGGCCGTCAATCCGGTCTGGGCCACCGTCAGGGCCGTTTTCCTGAGCTTTGACCACAACCGTTTTCGCTGTTGCCATAAGTGACCCATTTTTCATCGCCAGTCACAATCTGCTTCAGTAACGGGTCGATTTTGTTGCGATTCAGCAGCCATTCGTAGAAGGAAATTAGTTCCATCATCTTTTTTTTTGCATTAGTTCGTGTGCCACCCAAACATCGAGCTTCTTTTAGAATCCAAGGGTATGCAAATGGTTCCAAACGTTTTTCTGGCTTATCTTTAGTTCCTCATAAAAATAACTGAGTCACTCACAGTTCTCTCAACGTTGAACTTTATGCACGTCGGCCTATTATCGCTCCGTAATTTTGAACGTTTCCCGAATTACCTAGCAACCTATTATCAGCTCCGAACTGATATAATCAACCTGCTGTATCGCGAAATGGTCCACAAACTGAAGAACACCTCGAAAGTTTAATTTTAAACGCATATTCTGTGTTTTATTTTAAACGTAATAAGACTGTGATTCTCAAACAAAAAAAAACAAAGTAACCAATAACCGTTGCTTTGTTTTGTTATAACAAGCTGCTCACCGCTCTCTATCGCACTCCCCCTTTTGTGGAGCTTCTTCATCTCCCTCTGGATTGACGCTGCTCCTGCTGTTCGCCGAAATCGCTCCCACGCTATCATCGCTGGATCACTCTCTTCATCGTACATTCGCTGGACCATTCTGTTTTTGAGCGCATTCCCTCTTTCATTACCCAAAATGTCTTTGGTTTGTACCTCAAAGAGATGCGAATTTGGAGGAGCTATTACCGGCAACTCCTATCTATCTTGCTGGCTATGCGACAATTTTTCGCACATGAAATGCGCTGGCGTTGGTCATTATGGCCGACTTGGTGATCTCCTGGGCAAAGGCATCAGTTTGACATGGTCCTGTTTGGTCTGTCGAGAGATTGAGGCGAGATGCGCATGGCAAACTTGAAACGGTTTCCGGGAGGTTCGGAAACAATTTACCACATTAAATGAGCCGTTTCTAAACCTTGAATCTCAGCCACTCATCCTAGCTATTCAGAAACCCGGTTTTCCCACTGCAAAAGTTGATACACCGGAACCTGCCAGTAGGAATCTCCCACCTGGTCCCATGCTTGACAAATCTTCAAACGTCATATCACCAAGCCAGCCTGCTGCTCCATCACTACGCCTGCCTGCCGCCGCACCTACCCGCCTACCTGTTGTAAAATCACCAAAGCCATTGACGGTTGTTCCAACTGAAACGTGATCTTCTGGACTTACGCTGAGAGCTGTGACTCCCCGCAAATCCATCTTTGTATCGCGGCTTTTGCCTGATGCCTCTGCAGATGACGTTAGGTTTCACCAAATTTAATAGCATATCCTCTTTTAAAATAACTTTACCAGAAGCTTTCCTTGCTAAATCTTTAGATCCTGCTACCTGGCCCGAGCACAGTATTGTCCATGAATTCTTGACCAGAGATTCTCAAGGTTCCAGTCCAGTTAATTTTTCAAAAAACTAGGCAACAAGATTTTTTCTTGTTGCTACCAAAACCTTCGCAGTATTCTTGTAAAACGGAACTTATTTTTTACTAACAGTGCTATTGTGCTAACAGAAACCTGGCTAAACTCCTCTGTCATAGACAATGAAATTTTGGTATCGAAGTACACTGTCTTTCGGGAAGATCGCCCAACCTTTGGAGGTGGCGTTCTGATTGCCGTAAACAACATCTACTCAGTTGAACGTATTACTATTACTAATCCTTTCGGAATTACATTTTTAGCCGTTAAAATTCATTCCAAGTCCTTTAACCTTTTCATCACCTATTCCTACATTCCTCCTCTAAGTGATGCAATCATTTATATGCACCACTTAACTGCCATAAAATCAGTTTTGTCTCTGCTAAATGGTGCTGATCTTATTCTAGTTATGGGGGATTTCAATCTGCCCCTCATTTCATGGATCAAGTCGGACGAGGATAACTCGCTTTTACCCACTAACCAAAATGACTTTCTTGGTGGCTTAGCCGACTCTGCCGTTTTCCAACTTAACCTTATAAGGAACTCCCGTGGCAGGTCGCTTGACCTAATTTTCTCTAATACTACCTCCTCTGCCACTATAGCAAGGTCTCCTCCCTTTTCTACTCCTGAGGACTCTCACCACACAACACTCTTAGTCTCGCTAATTATTGACACTCCTGAAGTCCCCTCCAGTAATAGCGAGCAGCCTCGTCAAAAATGCTTTAAAAAAACCAACTACTGAGACCTAGGAAATCACCTGACTAATATTTACTGGAGTTATCTATCTAGTTTCCGCAATATCGAGGAAGCTACAGACTCTTTTTATGAAGTAATTCATATCGCCATAAATAAATCTGTCCCTGAAACATTAACTCCATCAACATCTAAACCTCCATGGTTTAATAAGCACCTGTCTCTCCTTAAAAATAGGAAATCTAGAGCTTACAAAAAGACATTAAAGTCTCCAACCTTGTTACATCTTTCTAATTACCTTCTAATCCGCAACCAGTTTGTTTACCTTAACAATCAACGATATAAAAATTATATTTCTAAATGCAAACTCAATTTTCGCAACGATCCAAGCTCTTTTTACTCTTTTGTAAACTCTAAACGCAAATCCAATCTTTTCCCCCCTTGCCTCTCATATAATAATACTTCCGACTCTTCGCATCTCGGCATTGCTAATCTATTTGCAACTAATTCATTTGACTCATCCTACTCATCTAATTCATTTGATCCCTCCTCTAACTATCCATATCATTTACCCTACATAAATAACATTTCCCTTTCTAAATTCCACTGTCATGATGTGTTTACGGCTCTTTCATCAATCAAAATCTCATTTTTACTGGGCCCAGACAACGTACCTAGCTGCATCCTCAGAAGGTGCTCCGATCTTATCTCTTACCTCTTACTATACTATATAATCTATCCTTGGAGCAAACTTCCCTACCTAAATTATGGAATGAATCATACCTTATACCAATTTATAAAAAAGGCTCTAAGGCTTCCATTGAGAACTACCGCGGCTCACATCGCAGCTCCAACATGCATGCAAGAGCATAATCTCACCTGCACAGCATGGCTTTGTCAAGCTTCGCTCGACAACAACTAATCTACTTGAATTTTCGTCGATAATCAACCGAGGTTTTCAACATCGCTTGCAAACTGATGTAATTTATACTGACTTCAGCAAAGCATTTGATTCAGTTAATCACCAGCTCTTGCTACGGAAACTCTCGCTTATTGGTTTTCCACCAAATATCCTGAGTGGGTTGCTTATTACCTTTTAGATCGAACCCAGCGTGTCCTATTTAAATCTACCAAGTCGAAGGCCATCCATGTCTCATCGGGTGTCCCTCAGGGTAGTCATCTAGGACCACTGTTGTTTATACTCTTTGTGAACGATCTTCCCAATGTGATTTGTTATTCCTTTACGCTTATGTATGCTGATGATATCAAGTTATGCTATTCCTTCTCGGAACATTTCCTGCATAGGCATCTGCAACTAGACCTTGACGAACTGTTTTCCAACCTATTGCAATCGAATTCAACAGTTATTCATTTGACATAGCCATACATAATTTTTGAAAGTTAGATTTGGATCGGATCACTATATCATATAGCTGCCATACAAACGACCGATATGAAAACAAGTCTTTGTATGGAAAACTTTTTTGTTTTCCAAGCTATTGCAACCGAATTTAACATTTATTCATACACGATTTGTAAAAGTTTGGTCTGGATCGGACTTCTATATCATATAGCTGCCATACAAACGATCGATATGAAAACAAATCTTTGTATGGAAAACTTTTTTGTTTTCAAGGGTATACCATCTTCGGCAAGCCGAAGATAACTTTTCTCACTTGTTGATCATAAACTTAAGTTTAATGATCACATTTCTGTGACAGTGAATAAAGCCAGAGGAATGTTAGCCTTTATTAAGCGATGGTCTAAAGAATTTAACGATCCTTTCACCACCAAATCCCTGTATATCACCCTAGTTCGCCCTATCCTCGAATATTGCTCGTGCGTTTGGAGTCCTCAATACTCCTCTCACCAAAATAGTATTGAGTCGGTGCAAAAGCAGTTTCTGCTATTAGCACTAAAAAACCTAAACTGGGATCCTGATATATAATTTTTTAAAGATACTAAGTAGTTTGTTCAAACTTCACCGTGTCTATTCGCCAGGTTCCGATGGAGCACCAGGATGATTGCCCAAGAAAGGGGCCGTGGCTTTATGGAAACTTCTGTTTAATGTTTTTTTTTTCATTAGAAATGTCGATCATTTCCCATATCTGCATAAAAAAAAACAGAAAAATTCGACGTTACCCATATAAAGGCATATCTTATTGTCAGCAATTCAAAAGCTTTTTGAATAATGTATTACTCTACATTTAAAAAACCTTTGCATTTTAATTAAAATACCTATTTTTCCATGGTTACATTAGGCGTTTCTCCACCATCTCAAAGTTTTTGAAGCTGATTTCCTTTATTACAGATGGCTTGAGAATGAGTCTTCAAACATGACATATGTTTCTACACTAAATTTATTAAAGCATTTGAATGTCTTAACTACTTAATTCTTTTACGTTAACTCATTTTTTTAGGCCTTTCTTACAAATCTTTTTTTGCGGATTTCCAGCTAATTAGCCAAATGAACACAATGTGTCCCCTGTTTTAAGATACACCCGCCTTGTGCGAGTTAAATCGGGAGTTACCCAAGAAAACTATCTTGGGCCGTTACTTTTTAATATTTTTATTAATGACTTATGTACGCAGATGACCTTAATCTTTGTCTTCAATATAAATTGGGGTTTGCTCAATATAAACTTCAGTATTTTGGTTTTCAGCCAATTGCTTAAATCATAACGCATCCACTCAACATTCTTAAAAACAGAAATTTTTTTCGTAGCTTCCTTAGATGCGGCCCTAAATTGCAAGTTAAAGCCACAGAGAAGATGTCAGAAGAAACATCTCCTTAGAAAAGGGGGAAAAGGAAGGGGAGAAGAAGAGTACCGGGAATCAAAAAGCAGAAACTTTTAGTGTTGCCCGCTTTATTTATATTTATATAAAAGCTTAAGGATATATTCTTATGACATGCTTATGGACATGCTTATATTATCTCAAGACGATCCTGATCAAGAATAAATATAATATAGGAATTATAGGGTCGCAGATGTCTCCTTCAATGTGCTGCACACTGGTGACCAAAATATACCGTCGCAATGGGTATAAATAAAACAAGGAAGCAGCAGTCGAGTTTCCCGACTGAAAAATACCCTGTACCCTTAGACATGCTTACAATTTATTTATTTAGTATCAATAATAAAATGAAACAATATTCTATTATAAAAGAGTACCACAACAATTTACATTGTGTATTATTTGTTAAAAACAAATAAGTAAAATTATTTTATTTAATATAAAATTTAATATTTATAATATATAATAATCTAATATAGCTGAGAATTTATTTATTTAATATCAATAAATAAATGAAACAATATTCTATTAGAAAAGAGTACCATAACAATATAAATTTGGTATGATTTTGGTTATGAAAATAAGTTTCGTGTGTCAGTCGGCGTCGCGCAACGCGTGTTTTGCTGCACTTCTGCTTCCCTTGCCATAGATTTTGCAAGTGGCATAACTTATGTGTTTCTTATCCGACTTGGTTCAAATTAATTAAAATTAGATAGCTTCTATAAGCACCAACGCATATGCCGAATTGCATAGCATTAGGTTAATAATTGTGGGCGTGGCAGTTGATACGGACAGACAGACGGACAGACGGACGGACGGACATGCGTATATCGACTCGGCTGTTAATGCTGATCAAGAATATATATACTTTATGGGGTCGGAGATGCTTCCTTCTGCCTGTTACATACATTTGCACCATATTATGATACAATTTTCACCCATTTTTAATGGGTACAGGGTATAAAAAGATAACAGATTAATACCACACTTAATGGTGGAAGTCGTTCTTCAAATTAACCATATTTTATATTTTTCTTTCCAGTATAATCTGCTTCCCCGTGGAGTACTCTCCTTGAAAGTTTTACAAGAACTACCGATTATTGTTGTGCTCATGTATCAAATATACAAAAATGCTGTTCATCAAGAAGTTGCCGAATTTATTCCGTTGATATTAACAACTATTAACTTAAAACCAACTGTTACGCAAAGGTAATTTAGATTATTTTGTTTATTATTCAATTTGTACCTTTTTGCGCCCAATTTTGCTTATGACCAGCATATAAGTATAAAACATTATTCTTCTTTTGGTTCGAGTTTCTCGGCTATAATAAATCCGGGACACTTCATGTCCTTTCGGCGCCCTTTATTTCATAAATTGCTAAAGAACCGGTTCAATAATTGAGCATTTTCAAACGGAAGCAATCGCGTCCGCTGACGACCGCCGATGGCGATCACCCAACGCTTGCACGAGAGGGGCGGTGCGTTAGAAAGCGAGCCTGAGCGAAAATTAGATAGGCATATTAGATAGGTTTTTAGATTAGATAGTTTTTAGATAGGCATAACTTGGCTTAAGGAACTAAGTTATTAAAGGCTACATTTTTCCGGCGGCTACAAGACACGACAATAACCTTTGTACAAATTTGTTTAAGAAATCTACAGTTTGAATAAGGTGTTGCAAAGAAGCCTTGTTTAAACAGCTACTTAAGAATGTTTATAATTCTTTTTCTAATATTCCCATTTGGCTAAATTTTGTTTTGTAGGTTATTTGTTAATTCCCAATAAATTGTTTTGAATTGATACTACATAGATTTTATTTTATGTACAAAAACAAAAACCTGAAAGGAAAGCTAGCCTTTAGCAAATAAAAAGAAAGAAAAGAAGTTTAGAAAAAGAAAAACTCAAAACTAGTTTTGTTTTCTAGATTTTGTATCTCATTGAAAAATCGTTCACCAAAAAGGAACTTTGTTTCGGTGTTAAATTGAATTATTTTTCAGAATTTTGTGTTTTGTTATTCCAATTTTTTTTTTTCGTTTGTACGGCCTGCGCGCACTTGGAACTTGGTGGACTGCGCATTTTACGGGCCGGGTCGGGCTGCCAAGAGCAGAGTCCCACTGCGTCCGTTGCCCCTTCGCTGCCGTTGCTGCTGTGACTATTTATTTGCATAAACGTTAATTGAACGTCAACCTAGAGTATGGACTGGCAGGCCCCGCTGCGTGCCATCAAGCTCGGCAAAACAATGCCCTGCAGGGAGGCCCTCAAAGCAAGAAAGTGTAGCTTGAGCAGAGACTCAAGCTGGAGTGCTTCTTACACGGAGCCCAGCGAGATCAAGCGCAAGCCCGCGCGTAATAGGCAAGCTAGGCAATAGGCAGCTCTGCGCAGCAAGCTAGTAAACAACCCCTTTGCCCTCCTCTCAAGCAAATATGTGACGACGAACATGACGAACCCGTAACTGCCTCAGAGGCAGTGGCATCTAAAACAGCAGAGAAACCGAACCCGATCCCGAATACCATCAAGCCTCCCCCGATCTACATCCCAGACGTGTCCGACATTATCGCGCTTGTCAAGTCGATAACGACTCTAGTCGGTACCAAAAAGGATTTCTCGTACAAAACGGAGAGAAATAATAAAGTACGTGTAATGATGCCAGACAAGGAGTCCTACACAGCCCTACGCCAGCACCTCGCGGCACATAACAAAAGCCACCGCACCTTCCAACCAAAGGACGAGAGAGCGTACAGTGCGGTCATCAAGAGACTTCACCACTCAACGAATCAGACTGAAATTAAAGAAGAACTCCACAAATATGGCCATACTGTGAGCGATGTGCACAATACCATTGGCTGGAAATCCAAACAACCACTAGGGATATTTTTTGTTAATCTAGAACAAGCGAGCAACAACACAGAGGTTTTCAAAATAAAGAGCTGGTCAGTCGTTACCGTAGAGCCCCCACTGAAGTTCAACAACAATGTTTCAGATGCCAAGAGTTCGGACACACCCAGCGCTACTGCTCCCTGGAACATCGCTGCGAGAAATGTGGTGGTTCTCACGACTCTAGGTCATGCACCAAAAAAGATGACAAGAAAGCATGCTGTTTACATTACCAAGCTGATCACCCCGCGTCGTTCAGAGGATGCCCTGCCTACAAAAAGGCAAAGGTGCAGCAATCTCCTAAAGCCAGACCCGTTGAGAGTAGCAATAAACCACCTCTCATCCAGATACCAACTATCATCAATGGTGCGGGTTACAGGGACGTACTTCTAGGAAAGCGACACAGCGAACGAATCCCCAACAAACCCCTCAAACCACTCCCAAAGCCCCACAACCCAACCAGCTTGAAACGATGCTTGCCCGCATGGAAGGATCGATTGAGAGGATGATGGAAAAGTTGATCTCGCAGATGTTATCGCAGATGTTCTCACAGATGATGCAGTTTATAGCTCCCATCCTCAACAAAAAATAATGCAAATAAGCCTTAATATAGTTTTTTGGAACGCAAACGTCCTGCAGAGGAGCAAAGCCGAAGTAGAGCATCTCATCAAAACATACAATATCGATGTTCTTCTAGTTTCGGAATCCCACTTTTGTCCCAGATCCTACTTTAACATTAGCGGGTACGAACTGTTACATGCCATCCATCCATCTGTCAGATCACACGGAGGAGATATCACCGTTGGTGCAGTTTAACTCCCACCCAGACACCCGATAACCGAGACCCACCTTCAGGACTTCTTCGAGTCGGTTGGACCTCGGTTTATAGCAGCCGGAGACTTTAACGCCAAACACTCCTGGTGGGGGTCCCGCACAAACAACCCCAAAGGCATAAAGCTCTATAAGTACCTGCAGCGGAAAAGTCTGGACTGCCATTCCACTGGAGAACCCACACACTGGCCTACCGACCCTTCAAAGCAGCCGGATCTGCTGGACTTCGCCGTCTCCAAGGGCATAGGACACTCTAAGATAACATGCTCAAGCTAACTTTCTCCTAAACATCCCATCCTCAGAAAAACCTCGCCTAGAAGACTCACCGGGAAAGACACAAATGCCCCCGAGTTTATGTTCTGGATTCTTTCCTCCCTATACCCAGATCCCCCTCTTTCCACACCAAGCAATATAGATGCGGCCATCGAAAAACTAACTAGCTGCAACCATAAGGTTCGTAGACAGCCCAAGTGCTCCTGGCCCGCCAATACAGCCCGTCGAACCAGAGGAGATTGCGCAGGAGATCGCCTCCTTAAAAAATGGAAAGTCACTAGGTCCTGACCGAATCGATGCAACAGCACTGAAAATGTTGTCCCTAATCTGTTCCCAAAGGCTGGCTAACATCTTTAACAGCTGCCTCCGTCTAGGGTACTTCCCGAAAGTGTGGAAGCGTGCTGAAGTAATTGTTCTCCTGAAGGCTGGAAAACCTGAAGCCAATCTAGCCTCGTATCGACCGATTAGTTTGTTGGCAATCCTATCTAAAATACTTGAAAGAGTATTTTTACGTAGAGTACTGCCAGTATTGGACGAGGCCGGACTGATCCCTGATCACCAGTTTGGCTTCAGACGCCTCCATGGAACACATGAGCAATGCCACCGGATTGTTGAGAGCATACTTGAGGCCTTCGAAAAGAAGAAGTACTGCTGCGCCGTTATGCTGGATGTCAAACAGCCATTTGGCAGAGTCTGGCACCCTGGACTCCTTTTCCAAATTAAATCCCACCTCCCAAGTTCCACTTCGCCTTCCGCAAGTCGTACACAGAGCAAAGAGAATTCAGAGTGAGATGCAGATCATCAATCAGCACCCCTAGGCCCATAAGAGCAGGAGTACCACAAGGCAGTGTTCTTGGACCCATTTTATACACACTCTACACAGCGGACCTTCCCATTACCCCCTCCCGGAACCTCACAGTAGCCACATATGCCGATGACACCGCCTTCCTAGCCTCCGCCACAGATCCTCAGGAAGCATCAGCCATCATCCAGAGGCAACTGGATTCCCTCGATCCATGGCTGAAACGATGGAACATCGTGGTCAACGCGGAGAAATCCTCCCACACAACCTTCGCACTACGCAGGGGGGATTGCCCTCCGTCACACTCAACGGGGAAACCATAGCTATGATTAACACTCCCAAATATCTATGGCTGACCCTGGGCCGCAGGCTCACATGGTGCCCTCACCTGATCAACAAGCACAACCAGGCCAACCTACGACTTAAGCAACAGCACTGGCTCCTGGGGAGAAGGTCCAAGCTCAAAGAAAAATTCAAACTGCTTATTTACAAAGTAGTGCTGAAGCCAATCAGGCCCTATGGGATACAGTTGTGGGCCACGGCAAGCTTTTCTAACCGCATCAGAATCCAGCAGTTTCAGAATAAATGTCTGAGAACAGTTTATAACGCCCATCTGTACCATGAAAACTCAATAATACATAAAGAGCTTGGAATTAGATGGGTAGCAGAGGAGATCACCCGTCTCAGCGAAAGATACATAAAAAGACTGGACAACCACCCCAACCACCTGGCCATCAACCTCCTATATAATAGCCAATCCCTAAGACGCCTGAAAAGGAAACACCCGCTTGACCTCCCCCACTAATAAACACCTAAGTCAACCTCATTAGATATACATTACATGTACCTCCCTTAAGTCAAGGTCACCCCCAAACCATTTAATGATTGTGCACTGGGATAGATTTTAAATACAAAATAAGAAGGTTAAAAAAAAAAAAAAAAAAAAAAAGCAGAGTCTTGTAGAATGGATTTCGATCTTTTGCTACCAAAAGTAACAAAGTTGTAGCTCATTCGATTGTTCAGTTATGTTGCAGTTATGGGATATAGTCGTCTGATCCGTATGCCCTTTCTCAACCCATAACCCAGATACCCAGATATAAAAGAGGCTCTTAGCGAATTTAACATTTTTTCAGCAAAACCATGGAAGTTAGAATTTCCGAACAATCGCCAGACAATCGCTTGCTGTTAAAGGGGTTTTTGACTAAACTGTTTTAATTAAATGCTTAACTGCTCAAATTAATTGTCGTTCCGCGCTAATTTTTTTTTTTTTTTTTTTTTTCAATTTTATTTTATTTGCTGGATCTTCTCTTCTTAATAGAGACTAACAACAAGTTTTAAAATCTTAGACTAATATTATAACTAAAATCCATTTTTTTAGTGATGGGTTTAGTTTTAAAGACGGCTCTAATTATATCGGAACTGAGCGAGTGGATGATCGGCACGTTGAAGTCTACTCCAACTGGAAGTTCTGGTTAGCGAGCGTGCAAGAGGATTTGGATGAGATGTTAATTTAGTTTGGTGTTTGGCTTTTTGATTGAAGATTTCGTCAGAAACGGTGTTAATATTTAGGTCTCGATGAATATTTTCGTTCCTTATATACCAAGGAGCACCAGTGATGAGTCTAAGTGTCTTAGATTGAACTCTTTGAATTACTTCGATGTTACTACGACTGGCATTTCCCCAGAGTTCAGAGCCGTATTTCCATATTGGCTTGATCACGGTGTTATAGATGAGTATTTTGTATTCAAGGCAAAGAGGGGATTGAGAGTTGATTAGCCAGTGGAGCTTGTTGGTCTTCAACTTTAGTTGAGTTTTTTTGGCTGCTATGTGTGAGCGCCAGGTGAGTCTCCTGTCAAGATGGATACCCAAGTATGTGACGGTGTTTGACTGAGGGATTCGTGCTCCGTTTAGAGTAAGCTGGGGACACGTTTGTCTGTTCAGTGTGAACGTTACGTGTTTACATTTACTTTCGTTTACTTTAATTCTCCAGTTAGCTAACCATTTTTCAAGAGATTCCAAATGATTTTGTAGAATAACAGTTGCTCTAAGGGGACATTTACTCCGGCTAAGAATGGCAGTGTCATCTGCAAAAGTTGATGTGGTAAGTTGAATGTTTGTCGGAATGTCCGATGTGTATAGTGTATATAGAATGGGACCGAGAACGCTTCCTTGAGGCACTCCGGCTTCTATGGTATATTATAATTGTAATTTATAATTTTTAAAGTTTTTTTCGCCGGCGTATTCGTTTATTTTTTACGGAAGCTGCCAAAGCCAAAACAAACAATGTGTTAATTTTGACTCCCTTTTCCTTGGCCTCAAACTCCTAAGCAAATCTGCTCGACCTTAATTTCCGAAAACCAACCAACTTTAGAGGAATTTTTGCACAAATCGAGTTTTACATTTGCCATTGAACAATGCGGGTTATTACACCTGGCAACCCGAATTTTGGTCTGGTACCTTTAACACTCGTAAGTGACTTTAATGCAACTATGCACCATACTAGTCTTACCGCTTCAGACGTTGATCCGCGGTAATCTGCCGCAAACCTTATACCTGCTCCTATACAGGAATACTCTTATACCAGCCTGTCAACCAACGGGCCTACGGCTCCGTCAATCCACCTGCCTGCCGCCGCGTCTACCAGCCAACTTGTGGTGATATCATTAAAGCCACATACGGGTGTGCCGTCGGAAACGCGATGTTCAGGACTTACGCTTAGATCTGTTGTTCCTTGGAAGTCCATCTTTGTATCCCGTCTTATATCGGGTGGCACTGTAGATTTAACTTAATATACTCATAACTTAATGTCGCTCCCTTCAAACAATTTGTTTCCAAATTAAATTTTTAGCATAGGCGTAGCATATCTTTTATTTTACCAGATGCATACCTTGCGAAAGCTATTGGTATGCGGCACATAACCCGAGCACAGTATCGTTCATGAATTTTTGAATTATCTTTATTTTCGTAACCATTTCGTTTACCTTTATCAACTATATAATAATTATATCTCGAAATGTAAACTCAATTATCGAAAGGTAAGGGTAAATCCAGTCTATCCCCCTTCATTCTTGTGACTCTTCACATGTTGAGTAATTTTTTCAATCAACCTACTCATCTGATTCATTTGATCCCTATTCATAAAAAAGGCTATATTGCCTTTACGATTCCTAAGCTTCTTGATAAATTCATTACATCGCAGCTGCAACATGCGTGCAAGACCAATATCTCCACATCACAACATGGTTTTGTCAAGATTTGCTCGACAACAACTAATTTACTAGAATTTTGTGCAATAGGTGGGGTTACAAAATCGCTTGCAAACAGACGTAATTTATACTGAAATTATGAAATCAATCGAAGGTTATCCAGGTTTCATTGGGTGTCGCATAGAGTAGTCACCTAGAACCACTGGTGTTTATACTTTTTGTCAACGATCTTTCGAATGTCAATAGGTATGCCTCTATAATTATGTACACTGATGATGTCAAGTTGTGCTTCTCTTTCTCGGAACGTTTTCTTCACGGACATTTGCAATTTGACATTGCTGAGCTCTTTTCGAGGTGCAAACAACCTTCTCTTTCTTAACTGCTAAAAATGCCAGCTTATGACGTTTCATCGCAGCGTACCTCATATTGTCTCATAGTCTTTTGGAAGTCGCGTCTTGGATCGTGATTCCACAATCAATGCTCTTAGTGTTCTTTTTGATTAAAAACTTACGTTTAATTAATAAAGCCAGAGTAATGTAAGCCTTAGTTAAGCGTTGGTCAAAAGAATTTGGCGATCCTTTCTCCACCAGAATATTACATATCACACTAGTTCGTCCTGTTCTCGAATATTGCTCTTGCGCTTAGAGTCCACTATACTCTACACATTAAAATAGTGTTGAATATGTGTTAAAGAATTTCCTGTTATTTGCACTGAATAATTTAAACTGGGACCCTGACAATCGTCGTTTTTACTCAGTCACTGATGGCAAACATACAAAAACGAAATTCCATATTAACAACTAAACGAAAAAGTTGTTTTTTAATCTTATTGTCCGTTTGTCTGATTTTTGTGCTCAGGCACCAAAGGCAAATTAATGGTACATCCATTGTAGTGCACATTTATGTCGCCCTCGAGTGAACTGAGTGGGACTCTTTGGACTCATCTTCAAGGATGCCAACATGGATCGTTCAGCAGCGGAACTAATCGTTGGAATCATGCTGAGAGTTCCATTTTGAATGCTATCTGGTTTGCTACGTTGGAGAGTAGGTAGGTTGTGAACTATAGCCATGTTCAAGCGTAAGCCCACAACCATATATTTTGTCAAACGATTTTTTTTATTAAGTACAAATCAAAATTGAAACCAGTTAAACTGATAAACACATTAACACCATACAATTTCCACAATCATAAAAAGAATTTGTGTGTAATCGGAAAAGGATAAATCTTTAAGAATATGAAAGATGTCAAGATGTACAATCAAAGATGTAATTGAGAGACTCAAAGCTGCCAAGTTTTTCACAATCATGTACCAGTAGAAAAAAGCGGCAAGGCGTATACAGAATTTGTTACTCGATAAGGGTTTTCAAAACACGTGAGCGTAATGTCATCGAAATGGAAGTCTGGCCTAGCGCTAAGAAAACTGCTGCAGCAAGTCGTTTTGCTTCATCGAAGATAATTAAAGCTGTGCAAACGTTTTAGGACTTACTGGGTTTTTTGTAAGTTTGTATCGCAATACACACAAGTGGCGCGGCCGATCAAGGAGCTATTAATGGAGCCAGGTTTACGTATTCAAGAAAGAGTTGCCCCAACAGAGTTGCGTACAGATGCATGTAAGGAAGGATATGGAGCAATATTGTTGGAAGATTTTTAAGAAAAATTCTGAAAAAAACACAACAAAAAGATAAACACGTAAAAGCAGTGGCAGTGGTCAAAATTTTACAAAGCGATGCAAAAGGTGATGTGGCAAAAAAGTATAATTCATATTAACAGTCGTCGCTGGGTTCTCCAAATTTTGCCTGGCTGTTCACAATAACGTCTACCGGTAATGAAGAATTTTTGGTTAAACATATGTAGTTAAAAATGGGAGTCGTCAAGAAAATGCCCAGATTGAGCGAGTGGATCTCTCCAATATATAAAAGTTTCCAACAGAAGATTCGTCAAAAATTGTTCAAGTAAGTGCATGAGTTCAGAGGTCGATTAACTTACATATCCAATCATCGCCGTTAGAGGTGATGTTCAGAAATAGAATGAACACCAAAGCTAAGGACGAAGTGCTTGACCTGACTTGATAAACAAAGAGCTGATTGAGTAATTCAAACGATGAGCGGTTAAAATGCATAGCTCAAATTAAATATCGATCAATATCGGGAGGGCCCAGAAAATCTACGAGCAGAACCATGACAAGAATCGCTGTCGGGTATAAGCAGCGCGATCGTCGCCAATAAAAGCACCCTGTTCGTAAAAACACGCAAGTTGGCAAGTTTATATTAGGGCCCATACGAAATCATAAAAATGAAGTGCCATGAGCGGTTCCGTGTAAAAAGCGCTGATAAGCTGAAGACGCCGAAGGAGAAGTGTTATATCTGCAAATCTGTAATGTTCAATAGCAAATGGCAAATAAATAGCAGGACTGCATAGGAGTTAACATGAAAAAACCATCCACACTGTGCACCTCTGGATGATGGCATATAAAGTTTACGTCATCTTCGACACCTTATTGATTCTTCTCCTTCCTATTCGGTTGACATGGCTGCTGGTTGTCCGGAAGCGGCGGGTGTTCTTCATCAATGACGACTGATTCGAACGCATGCTGCACGTCCCGAGTTTAATAAACGATAGATAACGATAAACGAAAACTGACCGAAATACATGTGTATTTTGGACTTAAAACTAACTATCCAACTATATCGACTGAAATTGAAATACGTTAAATAAAGCTGAATTCTGGAAATGCTATTTGAAATATCACAACTTTAATGTTTTTTGGAAAAGCTAACTTTTCAAAATCTACTTTATGAATTCTGATTCTGAAGGTTCCATAAGGATCGGCTAACTATATCCATTATTTTTTATATATTCTTGCCAATAGAAAACGTTATTTAACTACAAGGGTATATAATCTTCTGCTCCGATTGAATTAAACTTACCTTTCTTATTTTCTTTAATTTTAGAAGTCCAGCCCAACGTTCAGTGATAAGAAAAGTAGTAAAATGCCATTAGACTATGTATATCTTATTGCTGATACATAGCTGTAATCATAGTAGCATATTTTTTCTTTAAAAATTAAAAACATTAAAATTTATTAAATTGCATTAGCTAAACATAAAATTTTTTGTAATCATTGCAGAAACTTGACCCAAAAAGAAATATTTGTTGACTTTATGGGGGCACAAATAAAAACTTTGTCGTTCTTGGCGTATATAGTGAGAATTTTTCAGGTAAGATATTTTACAAATTTTAAGTTATTAATTCCTTCTAATCCCGTTAAATTAAGTGCAATATAGTGTATAACTACTACTCAGAGTGTGTGATGTATTTTTTAGACGTGTTTGTAAACGGGGTAGATACAATTTCACGGTCAATAATTACGCATTAAAAAAACATTTTTGTTTTACAAAAAAGGTATAATTCAATCATTATAAAATGTTGTACATTTTTTAAATTAGAAATGAGGAATGTAACATTTTTTTTTTTTTTAAAAGGATGTTTGCTGTGCACTGACGTGAAGTCGACCTCCAAAAAAACGGCAACCACTCTGGACGTCGTATTATTCATCTGAAACAGCCCATAAAGAATTGTTGGCTTAAATATACATACGTGTAATTTGTCGGTAAACCGGTAGAAGATTTTGTAAAAAAACATTTTCATTTCACTATTTTTATACCCTTGAAAAAGGGTATTATAATTTTGTCCAGAAATGTGTAACGCATTAAAGGAAGCATCTCCGACCCCACAAAGTATATATATTCTTGATCAGCATCAACAGCCGAGTCGATATAGCCATGTCCGTCTGTCCGTCTGTTTCTATGCAAAAAATAGACAGTAGTTTTAAAGCTAGCGTTTTGAAATTTTTACCAGATCATTGTTTTTGTTGCACGTAGATCAAGTTTAAGAATCGGTCGGATCGGACCACTATATCATATAGCTGCCATACAAACGACCGATATGAAAAGTCTTTGTATGGGAAATTTGTTTGTTTTCCAACCTATTGCAACCGAATTCAACATTTATTCATTTGACATAGCCATACACGATTTGTGAAAGTTTGGTCCGGATCGGACCACTATATCATATAGCTGCCATACAAACGACCGATATGAAAACAAGCCTTTATATGGAAAACTTTTTTGTTTTCAAGGGTATACCATCTTCGGCAAGCCGAAGATAACTTTTCTCACTTGTTTCAGCCATTTTTGTGTTAATAATTCGATATTCCAACATAAAAAATTCCAAATCATTAAGGTTCACAGACAAGTCTAAGGTATAATGCGCTGAAAAAGACATTCTCGAAAAATGAAGAAAAAACATAAAATGTGTTCGATTTTCGATCTGAAACTTTTTGGATAATTTTTTATAGAAACAAAAAAAATCTATTTTTTTTACCTTCTATTTGTATCTACCCCCATAAGTTATTAATTGTTTTTTAAGATATGCCGAATAAAGGTGATTATATTAGTATACCTAGGCGAGAGACAAGGTGACTATTGCTTACCAATGCATGGCCTTGTGTGCCGCTTCTTGGAAATTAGGAACGTGCCTACCGTCACAAAATAGGTCTCATATGACAATTATTATACCCGGTACTCGTACAAGAGTGTATTTTATATTTGAAAATGTATGAAAACTGTCCAAGAAGAGTGCACGACTCTAATGGAAGTTTATGGGAGTTCTTTACACGGCTAGAATAGCAGATCTAGTTTTTGTGTGTTTCGGTTGGACATTTTCGAAAAAAGCACTGTTTCAGATTTTATTGTCTGTCTCTGTGTGTCCGTCTCTATCTGTCTGTCTGTCTGCCTGCTTGTCCGTTTGTTTGTCTTTCCGTCTGTCTGTCTTTTTGTCTTTCTATCTATCTATTTATCTATCCTGTTTGCCAGTTTGTCTGTCTCCATCGGTCTGTATGTGTGTATCTATATACTATACTGCCTATACTTACAATTACTTTGTTATATTTGTATATTTTGACCCCCTCTATAAGCTATTTATATACAAATGTAAATATTCATAATTACTTATTTACTGTTTTTAGGAAATAGTAATCGCTAACTCCTTATCTGTAACGAGTGGTTTACTTAATCTAATGGAAAACTGTCCAAAAGAAGCTGCTCATTTGAGAAAAGAATTACTTATAGCGGCCCGCCATATATTTGCCACGGATTTACGTCAAAGTGAGTACAAAGTTTTAGGTAATATAAAAACAAAGGACACACCGATTATTTTTTTGTTACTTTGAAAGGCAGATGATTTTTTTTTTAACAAAAATAAAAGCTTTATGTACTTAGATAATGCAATATACAAAAGAATGTTTTGATACGATCAACATTTACTTAATTAGAGCGGCTTAAATGGACCTGAAAGCGGCGGTCTGCAGTACTTTCTAAAAATTTAAGTTTAATAACGTCTCGTAAATTATTGATCCTATTTCCATTATAAAAAGCATGTTCTTGACATATTAATGCAGAACGAAATATAATTTAGCATCCATGCATACAACTCTCTTGGTTGCACACATGTTTGCGAAATAACTCTTTTTTAAAATTTGTGGCCAAGAAAATAGCAGCAATAGCTGCCACATAACTGATTATTAGAAATGCTATCTGTCTGGTTCTGAATTTCATAAGTACATTTTTTATTAGGCATGAAAAATCTAGTATTTTTAATAATTTTTTCCTGGCCTACTTTCGTCTGCGTACTCTCCAGCGGCGGAGGTCAAGCTCCATGTTCTCAGATTTCTCACTCTGGCTTAAATACACCTATCCGAGGCCCCCAAAGGAGACTAGGCTGAGTTTGCACTTTAGAAATGTGGTCGGAAAATCACGAAAAATTTCTATCGGCTACTTGCTAACCCTTACTTATGTTAAATAGTCCCCCTTGGAAGGATGACCGTCTTTGGTCATTTAAAAGTCGTCGGTGACCTCCCGTATTTCCCGTGCAGTTATCCTTCTGCTCCACACGTTATGGAACACGTTGCTCGTTAGGATGTTTATTCCCGCGCCGACAGAGATCTATTATTTGATACAGCGAACTTTAATTTTTTCTCTCCAGATTATTAACCATACTTAACACGTGATTACGGCCGATGATGTTCAGTGGGAAAGCCCCCAAGCCCGGATCATTTCTTATGTTTCGAAAATTGGGGGCTATAAAAGGGATACTTGCTTAAATGTAATTAGATGCGTGGTATTTGTTTCTATTGCCGTGCACTCGTTAATTCTCAATATCCCATCACCTACAAGCATAATTAGGCTTAGGTGGCTGGCCTGCGTTTCACATTGCGCTGCACCTCCTGCATGTAGGTCATAAAATGCATTTATATATAGTTGTGTGATCCTTTCAAGTGCACTTTTTTAAGGGATTGGCGTTCCTAGCAGTGTCATGAAGTTTTCACATAATACAAGAGCTTAAGTCAAGTTTGTGGGTTAATTCCACATCCACATCTTTCAGTGTTAATCAAAAATAGCTTCCAAGCGCTTTTTCTTGTAACTTCTAATGTTGAGGAGGATTGGTCTAAAATAATCAATTCTCGTGTAAGTAAAGAATGATCTGCATTTTGCCAATTCTTTTGTGCTTCCTTAAATATCACTCGCAGACGTGAAATATTAAATCCTGGCCGTATTCGAGAAAGTTAGTGGTTGTCTCGTGGAGCATGTGATCTTTGGATATCAAAAACGCAATCCTTGGTTTTTCGGTACGATGATGCCCAAGTAAACGGTTAGGGAACTAGCGAACTAGAGTTTGATTTGAAGGCAGTGCTCTCGGTTTGCTATTATGAGAACTATGATTTTCAAATGTCACATTAGGTTCTGGCCATTTGTCTTCTGGCTCTACAAGGAATAGCGGAATGACTTTTGCACTATCAAGAAGCATCCGGAGATTCCAAGAAAATTAAATCGATTACATTTTCCTTTGTTGCGGCCCTGAGCCTTCTTGGGTACATAGTGACACACTTTTAGGATCAGACCAATGACCAATTTGGATTTTCTTTCCTATTCTACTACCATCACGTCTGCTTATATCTCCATGCGTGGGATGGGAACGGGCTTAAGAAGTGTAAATTAATATTTGGTATCTACTAGTACAGTAAAATCTCTTGATGTAAAGATATACTTGAATACGTCATTAGTAGGGTCCCAATACATACCTAGAACCCTTTCAGGTATCTTCGAACGTGCAAATCGCTTTTTTGGATGGTTATTTGATGAAGCATTTCTGCAATATCGGCGCAATCGGCCATGTGGTTAACTCTGTATGCTATAAGTACGTCCGCAAGTGTATTTATAACCGAAATATATTCAGGATTGTAGTCCAATCGTCGCTTAGTAAAATATAGAATGTAATAAAAGAATCGACATTTTTTCACTTTCACCTTCTCTCAAAGAAAATGATTGGTGTATCATTTATTAAAATCGGACTATTATGTTACGGTTTATCCGTAATTGAAACCAATTGATAAGATGAATATATAATCATGTGCTTAATCAAAGGGTTTTCTTTTGTATTCAAAATCCATGAAATGACGGACTTTGGAAATTTTAATTCTAAAATTCGACGAACCGTAGAAAGATGCTGGATGTCGTTTTCCTACATAACCTCATTAATGGCGATGTAGGCTTGGTAGCCTTTAAATACTGGTGTATTTAGTAACATGCTTAAAATTTTGCATTCCTAATAGACGGTTTGGAAATGTTAGTCCTCTTTTTCAAAGCTGTTGTAGTTCAACATATACCCAGCAAAAGCCTTTAGGATTTTATGTTCGTACTGTAACAGCGTTACTTCACTTTGCAATTACTCTTTCATCAATTTATAAAATTTTTAAACCAGCTTTTTAAGAAGCAACACATTTTTTAATTCTTTCGTAATCTATTCTACACTTCATTCTCTCGAATCCCCGCCAGACGATAAACGGCAAACGATAGGTTGACTGTACGTTATGCCACGCGAAAAAAACAACTTATAAAAACTACATAGAAAGCAACAAAAAACAATGCCATCCGATCAAGCACATAGTAATAATGTTTTCAAAAGCTGCATACAAATCTAAAATATGTATTTAGTGGATGTCAAGAAGTCTTAATAACTCATTTAAAAAACATAGAAACTTTGATTTTTATATGCCTGTTAGTCCCACTGATCTGTATTATTTACGGAATAACTCAAAAAGTTGTATTCCAACCGAATTGAAATTTTCAGAATAAACATATTTAAATAAAAAGGTACTACTTTGAGAAAACGTAAAAACAAAAAAGATTTTCTTCTAAAAATAAGCGTATAACCATCGAAAAATAAGCCGAACTTAAAATATCCTTGAAGTAAAAAAAAGCCTCGGGAGTCCAGACTTCTCACTTGGCGGATGCGGTGTGGACGTTGCTCGCTTAAGTACGGAGTGTTCCATTATTTAATAATGTTTGTTTTTTATTATATATACACATCTTATTATATATATATCTTTTTATTTTGTTATATTTTAAGGATTTATTCCGACAATTGATAGATTATTCGATGAGGAGTTACTAATTGGAAAAGGCGTAACGTTGGACTCTATCCGGCCCTTGGCCTATTCTACTTTAGCAGATCTGGCTCACCACGTTCGTCAAAGCTTAAGCTTGGATGTATTATTAAAAGCAGTTAATTTGTTTTCAAAAAATGTTCATGATGAAACTCTCGCTGTGGGAATACAAACTATGTCATGCAAGCTTTTATTGAATTTAGTGGATTGTTTACGCCATCATAGTGAACTGGAGCCCCAAAGATCCAGGCAAATTCTTTCAAAACTGTTAAAGGTTTTTGTAAAAAAATTTGAAACTATTGCAAAAACACAGCTCCCTTTGATCATTCAAAAATGGTGAGTACAAATATCTTTTTTAGGGTATTAAGATATACACGATGTGTCCCAAAAATAACCGAACTTTTTGGATATAAAATAAAATACACATTATATTATCTTCGAAAGCTATTATTTATTCGGAATAGGTTCCATTGGACTCAACACAACGTTTGGAACGATCAACCAGCGCATGCATTTTTTTTATGTCATTTATAGAAATGTTCTTCAGTACCTCGGTTACGGCTGCTTGAATGGCTGGGATATCATCATAAAATGCTCCCTTCATCTTGGTTTTCAGTTTTGGAAATAAAAAATAGTCACATGGTGATAGATCGGGCGAATACGGAGGATGGTCGATGAAAGAAATCCCTTTTTTATACCCTTGAAAAAGGTTATTATAATTTTGTCCAGAAATGTGTAACGCATTAAAGGAAGCATCTCCGACCCCACAAAGTATATATATTCTTGATCAGCATCAACAGCCGAGTCGATATAGCCATGTCCGTCTGTCCGTCTGTTTCTATGCAAAAAATAGACAGTAGTTTTAAAGCTAGCGTTTTAAAATTTTTACCAGATCATTATTTTTGTTACACGCAGATCCAGTTTAAGAATCGGTCGGATCGGACCACTATATCATATAGCTGCCATACAAACGACCGATATGAAAACAAGTCTTTGTATGGGAAACTTTTTTGTTTTCCAAGCTATTGCAACTGAATTCAAGATTTATTAATTTGACATAGCCACACATGATTTGTAAAAGTTTGGTCCGGATCGGACCACTATATCATATACAGTGGTGCTCATATACTTAAGCCACAACCCTTCAACCAAGTATTTAAACGAAAATTAACAAAAGTTTTTATTTTACAGCTCCAATTTTTTTTGTCACATTAGTTCTATATATCAGGGTTGAAATAGATGAATAACCAAGTTATAAAAATATTTCTTCAATGAAAAACTTAAAAAAATCTGAGACTATCTCCAAAATGTCCTGCTCACATACTTAAGCCACCTGGAAAGAAATGGTTGGAAAAGTAAAAATTTGCCCAATATTCCATATACTTTTAATAAATTTACTTTAATATTGAGTGGGATGACCTTTCTGCTTAAGAAGAGCGGAGCAACGCTTTGGCATTGAATCCACAAGAAGTCCGCACTGTAGAGGGGTGATTTTCTTCCACTCTTCTTGAAAAATTCGCCACAAATCGTTTTTATTTGCTGGTTTTTTTTGTTTAAGAATTCCCCACAAGTTTTCTATAGGGTTCAAGTCGGGGCTCTGCGGTGGCCATTCCAAAACATTGATTGCCTCTTGGTTAAGACTATCTTGCTGGTGTGCTTATGGTCGTTGTCCTGTTGAAATCTCCAGGCAAGTGGCAAATTATCGGCATATTCTTCAGATAAATTGTCAATAAGAATGTCCCTGTACATTTCGCCGATCATAATGCCTTCTATCTTCACTAGGGGACCTACGCCCGATGCGGTGAAACAGCCCCAGACCATAATCGAAGCGCCACCATGTTTAACGATCTTCTTAGTGTAGTTGGGGTCCAATTGTTTGTTGGGAGGACGTCGGACATATGGTTTACCATCACTCCCAAAGACATTAAACTTGGATTCGTCGCTCCAAACAATCATGTTCCAAAAATAGGGACCTTTTTGAATATGCTCTGTGGCGAATTGAAGTCGTTTTTTTACATTTTTAATGGACAGCAATGGTTTTTTTTGGGCAATGCGTCCATGGAACTCATTTAGCCGTCTTCTTATGGTCTGAGCTGACACATTCACGCCATAATCTGCCCCAATTTGCCCTTTGATTTGCGTCGAAGTCAAGAACGGATCGGCTTTACTGATTTTGGCAATCCGTCTATCGTCCTTTAAAGTGGTTTTTCTGGGCCTTTCTCTCGGAATATTTTCCCAGGTTCCATTTTTCTTATAAAATGCAATGGCATTTTTGACTTTGCCACGCGAAAAATGTAAAGTCTTACAAATTTGTTGAATACTTGTGTTTTTTTCGTAATATTCCCATATTAGCTTCCTTTCGGCCGGATTTGTATTTTTATTTTTAGCCATAGCGGTCAAATTGTTTTTGGAAACGTATTTAGTATTCAATATCTTAGTATAGAAACTAACTAGCACAACTTTCCCGAAAAAAAACACAAGTTTGACGATTTTAGCTCAAGGTGGCTTAAGTATATGAGTAGAGCGCAATACTCCTTTTTGACATTTAGTCAATTTTTGGCGAACCCCCGAACTCCTACTTGTAATTTTTTACTGTGATCAGCTGCTTAAATAACAGTTTTGCAAAATGTAAAAATTTCAGGCCGAAATAATTATGTTAAAAAAAGTTATTAAGAAAACAGTTTATGGTAGTGGCAGTGGCTTAAGTATATGAGCACCACTGTAGCTGCCATACAAACGACCGATATGAAAACAAGTCTTTGTATGGAAAACTTTTTTGTTTTCCAAATTAATGCAACCGAATTCAACATTTATTCATTTGACATAGCAATACATAATTTTTGAAAGTTTCATCGGGATCGGATCACTATATCATATAGCTGCCATACAAACGACCGATATGAAAACAAGTCTTTGTATGAAAAATTTTTTTGTTTTCCAACCTACTGCAAAAAAATTCAACATTTATCGAATCAACATTACCTTCGAATCATAAAAGTAATCAACATTGTCTTGATTCGAGACTTCTAAAAACGCAAATTTTTTGGTTTTGGCTCGCCTTTGGACTTCCATTCAGCAGATTGATGCTTAGTTTCAGGGTCATATTTAAAGCACCATGTCTCATCACCAGTTATGATGGCATCAAGGAAGTCTGGATCGTTTTCAGCAGTTTCAATAATGTCTTTGCAATGCTCCACGCGAGCGATTTTTTGGTCGTCATTTAATTCATGTGGAAAAAATCGCGCACAGACCTTTCTTTTCCCCAACATTTTTAGTTAAAATTCTCCAAATTGTGTTTTTACTCGTATTCAATTCCTCAGCCAACATACTCGTAGTAAAGATTTCCTCGATACGAATGATTTCACGGACTTTTTCCACCAGTTCATCACGATTACTTACTAGTTTCTGGACGTCCTGCTCTAGGGTCGTTATTTAAATCCTCACGACCATTTTTAAATAGTGTAAACCACGTATAAACTTGCGTACGACTCATACAATCATCACAATAAAATTTTTTCATTAATTCGTATGTCTCAGCAAATTTTTTTTCAAATTTGACACCAAATTTTATAGTGCTCTTTGTTCCATTTTATTTTTGAATCATTAGCACACTTTTGGTTTTATTGAAATGGCGGTCACTTTTACATCTGTCATCCGGCTTACATGAAGTTAGGTGCGTTAGAAAGAGGATGAATGTATCTTTCTAATGTTGCAAATTTTCAATAGATGGCGCTGTATGTTGTATGATTTAAATATAAAGTTCGGTTATTTTTGGGACACACCGTATACTATACATTTGAAAAGCTTAAAATTTTAGTTTAGACCGAAAAATGTACCCGAAATTCCAAGTACCAAATTTCTTGACCGATAAATGACGATAGTATATTGACCACCATTAAGCCAAACCCAAAAAGTTATTAAGGAAATCTTGAAAACTCTTTCCGCTTAAATTAACAAAATTGTAAGACAGTTTGAGACAGAATGGCATCAGCTATATCAGCTATGAATAATATTAATATAATTTATCCGAAAAAATTAATTAATTCTATGAAAAAATGGCTCAATTTAGTTTTAATAAATAAGAAAACAAGTATAAAATTAGTACAAAAAATTAATGTAAAATTAAATTAAGTAAAAACAAGTGAGAAAAGTTATCTTCGGCTTGACGAAGATGGTATACCCTTGAAAACAAACAAGTTTTCCATACAAAGACTTGTTTTCATATCGGTCGTTTGTATGGCAGCTATATAGTGTTCCGATCCGATCGATTTTTAAACTTGATCCCGCCAAGCAACAAATATAATGATCTGGTCAAAATTTCTAAACGCTAGCTTTAAAACTACTGTGTATTTTTTGCATAGAAACAGACGGACAGACGGACATGGCTATATCGACTCGGCTGTTGATGCTGATCAAGAATATATATACCTTGTGGGGTCGGAGATGCTTCCTTTAATGCGTTACACATTTCTGGACAAAATTATAATACCGTTTTCAAGGGTATAATTAATGTAACGAACTGTTTATCATAATCTATTTACGGCTCCGTGTATTCATGGCTGGCCTTAAAGGCCGGTATCCATCGTGGCGGCGCTTTCTGGCTCCGTGTGGGGGTTCTTCTGTACACCACAAGAACTGGAGTTCACGAGCTTGAAGTTCGTTGCAAATGCCGGCTTATGCCAGTTCAGTGCGGCAGGAGTCGGTCAGGCGTGCACTAGTAAGGGTCGATGCTCCCAGATTTCTCGCTCTCGAACTCTGTCAAGCGCCTCCGTTCACTGCCTTACTAGGTGTGTTCTAAAAGTATCGCGAATTTTGAATTTTCGCGGGTTAAATATAATCGAATTTCGATTTTTTGTGGCGTTATGTTGGTACTCATGTCTGTCACTTGTTCCTCACGGATCATGGTTGCTTTCGGGCATACCTACTCCGGTCACGTTGAGGCAGCTCCATGCCTCCACTGCCCCGATGCTGAGGAAACAGCAGAGCAGCAGAGAGGGTGCAGCTAAGGGCGCTGATCGGTGCCCCGCTCAGCCCTGGCGGCTTGATCGCGGCCATGATGGAGAACAGCGACTCTTGGGAGCGGGGACAATAACATCATCAGAGATATGATGAAGCGGGACCGAGCCGACGAGATGGCCAACAGAGCTGAAGGCTAATACAGGCGACGTACACCTATACGGTGGCAGGAGGAAAAATACCCAGCGAACCAGGAATGAAGGACGTGCGCCTCTAGCCCAATTAACAAGAAAGGGAGTACAACCAGGCTCTACATCCTGCTCACCGACGAAATAACTTGACTGGCAGTCCCGGTGAGCTTGTAAAGGACGGAAGAGCATACGGAGGTTTTTGTTTTTAGTACGTAGGCATAACTCTACTAGGGGGGTTATGAATCGTGCATGCCACCTATGGACGGTAGGTGGTATCTTTGGAAAATTTTAATTTTCCTACCGTAAGGAATAATAAAAATAAAAAAAAAATGTCTGTCACTTATGCCGACCAGCTCGGCCATTTTGAATGTTCACTTAATTGTTGACAGCTTCTTTGCTTGCACGTGTTACGGATCGTCTTCGATTTTTACCTATTCAAAAAAATGGATCAAAGAACCTGTATCAAATTTTGTGCGAAAAACGAAATTTAATGCGCGGATGCATTCCGAATGACTGTGGCATACGGAGAAGCTATCTGGGACCGAAGCAACGTTTACCGGTGGTACAAAAAGTTCTCAGAAGACCGAGAATATGTGAACGACGAAGAGCGTGCCGGATGCCCGAGCACTTTAACAACGGACGACAAAATTAATGAAGTGGTAAAAATGGTATTGGCCAATCGTCGAATCACCGTTAGAGAAGTTGCTGAGGACCTAAACATATCGATTGGCTCGTGCCATTCGATTTTTATCAATGATTTGGGCATGAGACGAGTCGCCGCGAAATTCGTACCAAAATTGCTCAATTGCGACTAAAAACAGCATCGCATGAACATTGCTAAAGAGATGTTTGACTCTGTCCGCGACGACCCAAATTTGCTTCATAGGGTCATAACTGGTGACGAATCATGGGTTTATGGTTGTGACGTAGAAACCAAAGCTCAATCATCTCAATGGAAGCTGCCGCACGAACCAAAACCGAAAAAAGCGCGCCAAGTTCGGTCGAAAGTAAAAGTTTGCCTGACAGTTTTTTTCGATTGCAGGGGCGTGGTGCATCATGAGTTCTTACCACAAGGTAGAACGGTCAATAAGGATTATTACCTGCCAGTTATGCGCAATTTGCGCGAAGCAATCCGGCAGAGATGCCCGGATTTGTGGAAGAACAAAAATTGGCTTTTGCACCACGATAACGCCCCTGCTCATACATCGTTGCTTGTGCGCGACTTTTTGGCCAAAAACAACACACTAATTATGCTGCAGCCACCGTATTCCCCAGATCTAGCCCCCTGTGACTTTTTCTTGTTCCTTAAACTGAAGAGGCCCATGACAAGACGACGTTACGCTACGATTGACGAGATAAAGACGGCATCGAAGTAGTAGCTGAACAAGATAAAAAATGATTTTTTTAAATGCTCGAAGATTGGAAAAACCGTTGGCACAAGTGCATAATATCTCATAGGAATTACTTTGAAGGGGACAAAATAGATATTCATGAATAAATAAATAATTTTTGAAAAAACACAAAATTCGCGATATTCTTTGAACACATCTCGTATATAGGCGCATTTGAAACCGCTAATTCTTCTTCATTTGATATCCTCCATTAATTCGCGTAATGTAGATCACGCCACTATTCGATTGTTGTCAATAGGGGTTGGCCTGGGGACTGTAACGTTTCACCTTCTTCATTCGCACTCCGGTCCTTCGTTGTTGCTAGGCGAACTTTGGCGCGATTCCAGGATTGCTACTATCCACCTTGTCTCTCATTATCCCTTTCTTCTCCGTCTGCGACGCCCATAGAGTCTCAGCCGGCCATTTAAATCTCTTTCCTGTGGCATGCTTGCTCTTATATTTTCACCAGTCATAGTTACTATGATCATTATCTTTTTTTTTTTGTTTTATTTTTATTTTAAGTCACGTTTATCAACCAACTTAATGGTAATAAACCGTTTTTGCACGACAGGGAATTAAGAATTAAGGATGCGAGTTTTGGGATAGTCTCTGCTCATAGGTCGCCTAGGTATCTTCGTTTAAATCTTTTTCCGGAAGCTGGATTTGTCCAGGACAAGGTAAGTAGCCGATCACGATATGTTACTGTTGGGAAGTAAAGGTCACTGATAAGATTTGTGTTCCTTACCATGGTGCATTTCTTATCGGGCGCAGATCTCGATTTTTGCCCTCTTATAATATTTGAGTCACAGAACTGCACGAATAATTTTTTTGTTCATAAACGAGTATTGGTACATACACTGATTGAAAAACTTTGGTTCATATATCCAGAATGATTCGTTCGCTTCAAATAAATAATTTTAAAGAATTTCAAAATGTAAGGTAAGAAGGATCGGATTAACAACGAAGATAATAAATAATGCATTTTATGACCGCCATGCAATTGAAAGGGCCGATGCATTGAAGTCGCTGGGGGCATAAATATATAAATAGTTGATATGAAATCTTGTTAGTACATAATACATAATCGTACGATTTTTGTATTTGTCGTCGAATATAAAATCTTATGAATACAGTTTTTATACAGAACTCTCATATATCAAAAAAGGAGTCCAATATTTCAAAACATAATTCTGGTACCAACCAACAGACCAACATCAATTAAATAGCATTCATCTATTCAAAAACTTGCATAACATTAATCAGACAAGAGGAGCGAATAAAAAACTTTATTTAAAAATAATGTTTAGCATCTAATAAATAAATAAATAAATATTAAAGATATTAGGTCGGGCCTATAGATGTTATTTGGAATGCATATAAGTTGAAATGGCGCGCATGTGTAGAAGCTCATGAGGTAACCATTCATTACGTGCCAACGGAAGAGATAAGGGCGTGAAGAGATAAAGTCAGCACATGTTCTACAGGACATTATTAAACCAAAACTTTGTGTATGCAAACACAATTTTCAAATAAAATGGATTTTGGAGAAACTTGGGTTCTATCTACAAAAATACTAAAGTAGCGACATTTCCGATTTAGTATTTATGGGTGCTTTAGGGAACAGATCCCGCTATACGACATACATACTTCTGCCTGGTTGACAAGCACCAGTTTATCAGATTTTAGATTAATTTTTCTTAAATATAATAAAACATTGACATTGAACTTGAAAACCACAACAATGCAGTAAGACGTAATATTGCAAACAAAAAGAAACATAAAAAAACGAATTTCGTGAACGTAAATGAAACGATTTTATTATAAATCTATATGCAGTGGGCTAAAAAAGCTTAAGTACCCTTGAGTACACTCAACATTAATGTTTTTTGAACAAAATATATAATAAAGAAAAGGCTGGAATTCGCACAAAAATATTTGAACGAGCCGGAATCGTTCTGGGACAATGTCCTATGTGAGTGATGAGTGATGAGTCCAAGTCCAAGTTCGGATGGCTCACAGAAAGTATGGAGAAAACCTAACACCGCATTGGACCTTAAAAATGTAACACAAACTGTAAAGCACGGCGGCGGTAACATGATGGTTTGGGGCTGCATTGGGACTGCTGGAGTTGGGAAACTTGTCTTTATTAAGAGTACTATGGACAAGTATTTATATTTAAAAATTTTGAAGGAAAATCTTAGACAGCCCGACCCAGCTCCAGTTGAATGAGACGACACTCCTATATTAGCACGATAACGGCCCAAAACATACGTCATATCTGGTCAAGAAGTGGCTGCTTTACAACTGCAAGCAATTGCATACACCTCCACAATCTCCCGACTTCAATCCTATTGAGCACATTTGGAATTTGTTGAGCAAAAGGATAAGGAAGCACAAAATAACCTCAAAGGAGTCCCTAATGACAGTGTTGCAGTCTGAGAGGGACAAGATCTCAGAAAAGGACACAAAGGTGTTGGTGTACACTATGCAGCATCGCCATCAAGCAGTTATTGCCGCAAAAGGAGGAGGTCCAACCAAATATTAACACTATAGAATTTATGATGAAGTTACTCATAATTGTACTCTGTCTTATTTAAATACCTAAATTTATGAAAAATCTATTATCTTATATAATAATATAATCTAATAATAACACATAAATGTAAAGTTTATTATATTCAAGTTTATTATATTATTGTCTATTATATTATTAATTAAGTTATAATTGCTATTCTAGTGTCTCGTAATTTTATAACAACTGACTGCTCCGACTTCTTGAAGTTGACCTCTTTTCACGACACTCTCTGACTTCTGCCTCGACTCTTCTGACAGACTGTTTTTATCGATCTCTGTTAACTTTTCGCCTCTGTCAACTTTGTCGCCCCTGTTAACTTTGCCGCCTCTGTCTGCACCTCTGTTTACATCTATAATGTATAATATATACATGTAAGATGTTTATTAATGGTTCAATCCAAATGCTTATACTAGTAACTAATTTTAAACTCAAAATGATAAATCTTGCCAACTGCCGACGCTGCTTTATTCGCTTTTCCTGATTGACTCTGCTTTTACAACTTTCCTTCACTACTGTCCACAATCAACTGACTTTTCTTCTTCTCAGCGTTGCCATCCTTCTCGTAGAGTTTTCAAAAACTTCTACTTTTATGTAGATGGCAAGACATCAGTGTGATGCCACTTTACATACATATATCAACTAAACTTAACTAAAAAAATGTTTCATACAGATAACGTATATCTTAGGCAACATAATCTGGATTTAAACTATAAAAGGTCCTACCAAGCGCTTACAGATTTCCAAATCACATTATTAGATCAAAAATGGATAAATATTTTGGTTCCGTTAAGAACAGGGTTGTTATTTTTTGGAAAGGGATTTGGTTCGTATGTAAGACATTCTAATACAATTTCCAAAGCACCACAAGGCCCATTGAGCCAATATGCTATTTATTTTTGAGGTAATGCTAAAATGTACCAAGAACCGAAGAACGATTTTTGGTTCTGAGTTTGTTGAAGCCTTAAATTTCCAAACTTTTACTCAAAGCTTAAGCCTTAATCCTTAAGTGATAAATATGTCTGAAGTAAGCATTAAAGTTAAAAATTGTGGCCGAGCTTTAAAAAATTTGTCTTTTTGGTATTGCTGTTGTAAAGTTTAAAAATCATTTGAATTAAATAAAAAATTCTCTTGCTAAAATATTGTATAATAGTTCAAAATTTTAAAAATGTGTAAAAATAACATCCTGTAAAATAATGTAGTGTTTAATATATGATATATAACATAAATTATTACATTTTAGCAAAGGGCAGTGTAATTCTGGAACACAAATAAATTCGACTGGCGCTCACATAACATTACCACTTATCAACTTAACCGAATTGAAAGACGTATGTATAGGCAAATTCTAAGTGCATACCTAACGATGAAAAATCTTGTAATACTTAGGATCAATTATCAAATGAACAAGTCAAAACTTTTGCTAATGGATCCCAATGGGTTTATTCAGTAAATGTGGCCGAGTTTCGAAGTTTGGTAAAAACACTTGTGGGCGGAGTTAAAACAATAACATGGGGCTTTTTTAACTCGAAGGTATGTTATAAAATTATGTTATGTATGTATTTAATAAAGTTACATATTATATAGTTTCAGGTTTCAGAAACTAATCTGGGAAACCATGAAAAGCTATTTGCTCCTGAAATTTTATGTTCTTATATTGACTTAGTTTATTTCGCGATGGAGGCTTTAGATATTTATACTATTAATGTCAATCCAAGCCAACAACGTTCTTCTGGATTAATATCTAGAAGCAAAGAAGAAAAAGAAGTTTTGGAACATTTCAGCGGGATTGTAAGTAATTTATTTTATCCAATATGAATGGTGCTTAATAAACTTTGAAGTAACTCAATAATATTTATGCCAGCTTTGACTTCCGAAAATCTACATTTATTTATTTTTTTAATAGTACTTGAAATTTTTTATATCCTTGCAGCTAATTATTTTGGTCAAACGTTATAAATATATGCATGTCCGTCTCTCTGTTTTTGCACAAACTAATCTGTTAGTTTTTAACCTATAAACTCTAAACTTTTCACACACCACCCATATTTTTTGGACGCAGTGTATAAGCAGGAATGGACGAGATTGGTCTTTCTGTAAAATTTCACTCCGATCGTCCGAATGGAATCGGAAGCGCCACAACTTATGTGTTGTTTCGGGTACAAGCATGGAGCCGGTCTGACAAACTATATTCGATATTTTCTGTACTTTTGAATAAACAAGAAAAAGGAAACTAATTTTGGAGCCGAAGATTATATAATGGTTAAATGGCGCAAAAAATTGTGGCATTTCTGATAATTTTGTTATAGTGCAGCTATTGAATAAAACTGGACGATCCGTTTAAAATCTAGATGGACTCATAAACCTCATTAAACATGCTTTTACTGAATTTCAACTTTATATCTGAAAAGCAATCTTTCAAGGCAGCTATAGAATATAGTCGACCGATTCGTGCAGTTTTATTTTTTTATTTATTTAACAATTTTACAATGATCTGCTAAATATATATACAATATATAACTATTCTAAGAGGAATTCCCAAATTTTCGATTTGTTAACATGAAAGGAGAGTTCAGAGGATAAAATATTGGATGAGAGGTTATAATTTTTACATACAATGTGTGTTCAGCTTAAATGGATCTGCAAATAGGTTACCATAGGAGTCAAAAGAATCTAGTTATTCTATTAGGGGCGGAAAAAGATAGTTGGTCTAAAAGGGATAATACGATGGTACCCTGCGATGAACCGTCATAAATTACGTCTGTTTGCAAGCGATACTGAAGCCTTCGGTGGATAATTGAAGAAAATTCTAGTAGGTTAGTTGTTGTCGAGCGAAGCTAGCCAAAACCATGTTGTGATGGGGAGATTATGCTCTTGCATGCAGGTTGCAGCTGCGATGTAAAGTATTTCTCAAGAAGCTTGAGAATCGCAGATAGCTTAGCAATACCGCGGTTGTTCTCAATGGATGTCCCAGAGCCTCTTTTATGAATGGGTAAAAATCATACATTAGATTCATTCCATAACTTATGTAGGTATGGTAGCTCCAAGGATAGGTTTAATAGTATAGTGGGAGGTAAGCTTAGAATATCAGAGCACCATCTGTGGATACAGCTAGGTACATTATCTGGACCTGGTGAAAATAAGATTTTTATTGATGAAAAAGCCGAAAACACATCGTGTCAGTAAAATTTAGACTGATATATGTTATTTATGTACGGTAAGCGGTAGGGATAATTAGAGGATAGATCAAATGAACCAGATGAATAAGTTTATTAAAAATAAAACTCAAAAAGGTTATCAGTACAAAAATGCGAGGAGTTAGAATTATTATTATAAAAGAGGGAAGATTAAATTTACGTTTGGAGTTTAAAAAAGAATAGAAATAGCGTTATTGTCGTTGATGGAGCTAATATTTCAGGGACATATCTGTTTAGGACGGTATGAACTAGTTCATAAAAAGAATCCGTAGCAGCATCGTTATTGCTGAAGTTTGAAAGATAACTCCAGTCAATATTGGCCAAGTGATTTCTTAGGTCTTAGGTATAGTCGGTTCTTTTAAAAAACTTCTGACGAGACTGTGCTGGGGGGAATTCTGACGAGTCGATAATCAGCGAAATCAAGAGTGTTGATGGTGTAAGTTTCCAGGAATAAATAAGGGAGAAGACCTTATTATTGTGGCAGAGGAGGTTAGCGGGACCTACCACGGGAGTTCTCGTAGGGTAGGGTTTTGAGGGTTCAAAAAAAGTGATTTTTTTTATTGCATATTATGAAAGTATAGTAACTCAAGAATGTTGTCTGTAAATAGGAAGTCAATCGGAGCAACAAATAGCAACAGGACTGGAACCTTGCGAATCTCTCTTGCGCGCACCCGCAAAGTTTAAGTCCATGGCTTAAAAATTGACAGACTATTTTGCGTAGAAACAGACAGCAGACATGCTTATATCGGCTCAGGTGATCCTGATTAACAATATAAATACTATATAGGGTCGGACATATCTCCTTCACTGCGCTACACACTTGTGACCAAAATTATAATACCCTCTGGGTATAGGTGTACAAAAAAAATTTTCTAACTGCAAGGGCATAAAAATAAGCTTCAGTTCCTCCCGAAGTGAGGTTTTTAAAACATTCTTATTAAGCACCGCAATTTAGCTAAATACTTACAATTTTTTTTTGTATTTATTTTGTACAGTTTTTAATGATGCATTCGCAAAATTTTCAAGAAATATTTTCGACTACAATAAATTTTTTGGTCGAAAGGATCTACAAAAATCAGTCATTGCAAGTGATAGCCAACTCCTTTTTGGCTAACCCAACGACATCACCGCTTTTTGCCACAGTTTTGGTTGAATATTTATTAGACAAAATGGAAGACATGGGATCCAATCTTGAACGGTCCAATTTATATCTACGATTATTTAAGTTGGTTTTTGGAAGTGTAAGCCTTTTTCCAGTTGAAAATGAACAAATGTTACGGCCACATCTTCACAAAATAGTAACCCGCTCGATGGAATTGGCTTTAATATCCGATGAACCCTATAATTACTTTTTACTTTTAAGGGCGTTGTTTAGATCAATTGGCGGTGGAAGTCATGACCTACTTTACCAAGAATTTCTACCACTTTTACCAAATCTTTTGGAAGGACTAAATCGGCTTCAAAGTGGATTTCATAAACAACATATGCGGGATCTTTTTGTTGAACTTTGCTTAACTGTTCCGGTGCGTTTATCATCGTTACTGCCTTATTTACCAATGCTAATGGATCCCTTAGTCTCAGCTTTAAATGGGTCACCAACTTTAATAAGTCAGGTAAGTTACATTATTATTGATGCTTTAGATAGTTCTAAGGAATAAGAATATCACACATATACAATAACTTTATATTTTAAACAAAAAATGAAATTTAACTGCGGTCGCAGCCGAAAATAGATTTTTTTCGAAAGCGGTTTGTTATCGGATTTTTTTAGGGTAAAACCAGTATATTCGCCATGTCCCGAGTACCCGGCTGCTTGCTGAAAAACTGCGCCATGCAGCGATGCGTCCGATCTTTTGCGATATGTGAAAGAAATCTGTTATAATCCCTTTACATAAAAAAGGGAAAAAATCCCATGCTACCAATTTTAAATCTTTTTGAAAATGGGTCACGGCACATTTGCTACACCTCTTCAGATCAATTATTTCTCCTTGCCAACATGGTTTTATAAAGCTTCGCTTTACTATCACATCCTTTATTACGTCCTTTATTATAGATGACTTTAGAAATGGTATTAAAATATATTTCATCTACACTGAATTTATTAAGGCACTTGACTATGTTAATCAGTCAATTTTTTTGAGTAAACTAAATTAACTAAACTAAATTAGATTTCGAGGGTGCATAATATGTCCATCGGGAGGTTCCGGACGAAGACATTGAGCCGTTACTTTTTTACCATTTTCCATAATTTTGTTAAAAATTAGGAATCAGTTGGCAAGTACTGATTTTTAAGCTCTTTTTAAATTAAAACTAACAGAAATTAAAATGTACATTTTCGAATGTTTAAACATTTTCGATCACATAAAAAAAATATATTTTTGACCCTCACCTCCTGAGTCGGTATGAGCATGTCTGTTTCTACGCGATTTTTGATTAATAGATTGTTTTATGGGAGTGATTCATTCCTATAGGTATAAACCTATAAAATAAGTATTATATAATAAGTATAATATTAAATTATAGTCTCATACATATTTGTTAAATTAATTTATTATATTGTAACTTATTTCCTTCGTCACATATTTATAAGTTCATTATTATCTCCACTAAACAACTTAAATATTGTTATTGTTTTTTAACATTTATTAAATATATTATATAATATTAAATTCAATAAAATATTTTAAATGTTCTTTACTTATAAACTAATTTATGTAGGGACTGCGAACTTTGGAACTTTGCGTCGACAACTTGCAACCGGACTTTTTATATGATCACATACAACCGGTAAGAGCAGAACTGATGCAAGCTCTTTGGAAAACTTTAAGAAATCAAGACAATGCTGCTTTGGTTGCGTTTCGTGTTCTTGGAAAATTTGGCGGTGGAAACCGTAAAATGATGGTGGAACCGCAAATATTACAATACAATCAATGTGAAAAGCCATCCGTATCAATTATAACATATTTTCAAGAATATGATGTCCCGGTCGAATTTCCTGTTGATGAAGCAATTAAATCTGCTTTTAGAGCTCTGGGGTCTAACTCTACCGATCAGTTTTACAGGCGGCAGAGTTGGGAAATAATCCGCTGCTTTTTAGCTGCCTTTATTAGTTTAGATGATGAAAAACATACATTACTTAAGCTTTTTACCCATGTGGATTTTATTGAGAGTAATGTTACAAACTCATCCATATTTCAACATAATATAAAAGACATAAGAGTGCGAGAAATTCACCAAAAAGCTTTAATTGGAATGCTGGTGGCATCAGCAACAAAAGACTTACGAGATTCCGTTTGCCCAGTAATGGCTGCTGTTGTAAGACATTACACTATGGTAGCAATTGCACAACAAGCGGGACCATTTCCACTAAAGGCGTATCAAACTTCAATAGGAATCGATCCCATGGTACTAATTGATGCTTTAGCCTCTTGCATGGGTCACGAAGAAAAGGAGCTATGTAAACCTGGAATAGCTTGCATGGGTATTATTCTTGATACAGCCACCAATATCATGGGAAACAAAGAAAGAGCCTGTAAATTACCTATAATCCAGTACTTGGCTGAAAAAATGATATCTTTGTGTTATGATCGCCCATGGTACTCTAAGGTTGGTGGCTGCCAAGCCATTCAATTTTTATGTAAACATATGTCTCTTCGAGCTTTATATCAACACCTTTTTAATTTTTTAAAAGCTTTTATGTTTGTCTTAATGGATCTAGAGGGAGATGTATCAAATGGAGCTATAGAAATCACGAAGAATTATATGAAGACTATGTTGGAAATCTGTTTAATCCCAATAGGAGAATCTAATATAAATGAAGATATAAGCGATTTACAAGCAAAAGCTACTTATGAAGTTATTCATGAATTAGTTAGGCATATAACAAGCCCAAATACGATAGTCAGAGAAGAATCAATGGTTCTTTTACAACATATTGGAGCCATTCAGTCTAAAACAGTATCTGAAGTGATGGATCCCCATAAGGATGTTCTGGCAGACATTATACCCCCAAAAAAGCATTTGCTAAGGCACCAGCCTGCCAATGCACAAATCGGATTGATGGACGGAAACACTTTTTGCACAACGTTAGAACCACGATTATTTACTATTGGTAAGTTGGAATTAATAAAAAAAAAAAATTTTTTTAAATATACTTTTGTAGTTACATGGCAAGTATCGGATATAGTCCCTGGCTTCTAATCCCAAAAGTACCAAAGTTATAGAATTTCCGATCGTTCAGTATACTTGTATAGCTGCCAATAGGATATAGGCGTCTGATTCATATAACATTTTTAGATGGGTCCAGATTTTTATAAAATAATCCTTGAGCAACTGTCAAGCGGGAAAAGCTATAGCATTTCCGATAATTCAGTAATATGTAATATTCTTTGCCCGCAGTATAGCCGAAGGTAGTTTTTCTTTCTTGTTGTATATGAATGAAAAATGTTTAATATTAGTTTTTACGGTATATCTGCAAGTGCTAACCTTTATAAATTAAGAATCATGCAATCGATGACAATACAAAGAATATCTAGCAGTATGGTACATTTTACATTCTTATTGTCTCTTCATAGCAAACGGTCGCCATGTTTTGTCCGTTTTGATTTTCTTATTATCATGAAAAAAACCCAGTGCTTGTGATATATTCTATATACTTATGTGCACTTAAGTATTATTAGCCGTATCGTTTCGCGTTGTTCAGTGCCATTTGTGTGAGGAATTAAACCGCATTTCAATGTTAAATGGATTTGAGTATACGTATATAATTCTGTTCGCTCTTCTCTATTTCGTCTTGCTCTAATCTTTTCTGCATTACGTTAGTTTTTCTTAAGTTTGTAGGCTCCTTGCATCCCTTTCACTCTTGCTCTCTAATCAAATTTCCCTGTTTTGATTGGATAAATTTCTGATATTTTGTGTTTCTTTTTATTTTTTACTACCACTAGTTCCACGAATATACAGCACACACGAGAATAATACATCTCCTGTGTGTGCTGTATAATCGTGGAACTAGCTGATTTCTGCGACCACTGTTGGCATGTAGTACACGATAAATGTGTCATATTCATCGCCTCAGTCTCGGAACTGGATGTCCTGCATTTCAGAATGGACTGCGATCTTTCATACGATAGACTAAGAATTTTTTATGTTAATCACTTAATTTTTATACCCTTGCAGAGGGTATTATAATTTTGTCCAGAAATGTGTAACGTAATAAAGGAAGCATCTCCGACCCCACAAAGTATATACAGGTATCAGCATCAACAACCGAGTCGATATAGCCACGTCCGTCTGTTTCTATGCAAAAAATTGACAGTAGTTTTAAAGCTAGCGTTTTGAAATTTTTACCAGATCATTATTTTTGTTGCACGCAGATCAAGTTTAAAAATCGGTCGGATCGGACCACTATATCATATAGCTGCCATACAAACGAGATTTCAAGTCTTTGTATCGAAAATTTTTTTGTTTTCTAAGCTATTGCAACCGAACTCAACATTTATTTATTTGACATAGCCATACACGATTTGTGAAAGTTTGGTCCGGATCAGACCACTATATCATATAGCTGCCATACAAACGACCGATATGAAAACAAGTCTTTGTATCGAAAATTTTTTTGTTTTCCAAGCTATTGCAACCGAATTCAACATTAATTTATTTGACATAGCCATACCAATAATCTTGAAAAGACTTCTGATTTTTACATAAGTACTTATTGCAATTTGTAAAGCCGAAGATAACTTTTCTCACTTGTTTTGATTAAATTTAATCTTTTAAGACTTTGCAGAGCTTTTATTGTTGATTTCCAGGTAAATAAAAACAATGTGTCCTTTTTAATGATATACACTTTAACTTTGTCACTTTACGTCATTTTATCGCTCGAGACATTACTAGGCTATGTAACTTCTTATATACCTTGCAAAGAACTATAAAATATAATAAAAACTTTAAAATATAGTAAAAAGAATACAGAAAGAAACAGGTGTAAAGTAACCTCCCTGACCGCAAAAATGCGCTGCTACTGCAAAAAGGTTAAACAATATTTTTTGAGAGGCAAAACGCCGAATGAAACAAAAGAAATGTTACATAAATATTATGGGACTAATGCTCCGCCAGATTTCACCGTAAAATATTAGTTTAGAAAGTTTGGTGGTGGGCGCAACTCGGCAGGTCCTCCGATGCGGTCACAGGATACAATGTCAAACTGGACGATATTAGGAAGTTTCTTACTCGAGGCTCTTGTCATCCTTTAAGATACGTGTTCTTGCCGATTTTCGATACGATTTGTTCACCGGAGTTTGTATTCGTACATGAACAGCAGCCCATTAAATTTAAGAAAATTTAATTACCTTAAGTTTAACTTAAAAACTTAAGTAACTTAATTATTACATTTGATTAGTGTGATCTTTGAGAATGCACCGTATTTTTTCGTATTAAATAATAAGAAATAAGTAGAACCCCATTTTTCGAAATTGTCCAAATCGGACTAAAGGATTTATATTAAAGACAAAGTTTAACATCGTTACCAGGGATTTCGTGAGAGCAGGAGATAAGTAATTAATCAAAATAGAGCGATGCCCGCAATATGGGTCTCATCAAAATAACTTCTTGTTATTCTCTCCTAGCTCTCTTAACTAATTGATCTACCCTCTATAACAACCAAAAGAAATCTGTGTGTCGGTTCCTACATAACTTTATTAATCTTCATGTAGAAAGCGTGTATCCTCAAGCATAAGCCTTGGACTCAGAAGCATCACTACTAGTAAAGAGTGAGAAAATGACAAATAATAATGAAAATGAAATGAACGAAACAATGATTTTGTTTTGAATGTATATGTGTGAGCAAACATTTGTACCTTAACGCAAGCTTTACAAAAACTAATTTTTTTCGAAACAACCTGAATTTGTTTATATCGAAGTTCTTGTGGTTGATCTTAAACTTTATAAATTGATTCAATCCCAAGAATTTATATTTTTGCAGGATTTTTGCATTGGATGTATGGTTAGGAACTATTCCATCATGAATAATGTTTTTTATTTACATAATTTGTTTTCAGATTTGACGAACACGTATCACAAACTATTTTTTCATGAATTGCTTACAATGAGTGAAGCCGAAGATTCCACATTGGCTAAGTTAGATTGCTACAAAAACGTTGCAAATCTTATCCCACTAAGGATTAGTGCATTACGTGCTCTAGCAGCATGCCACTATATAAGTGATATAGGATACAAAGAAAAAATAATAAACATTATTTTTAAAGTTATGGAAAATGAAAAATCTGAACTTCAGGAAACGGCGTTCGTTTGTATGAAGCAATTTATTTCTGGCGTTACACTTGAAAAAGAAAAGGTAAGTGCAAGTCGCTTATATATTTAAAAAAAATAATACTTAAAACTTCGTGGTACAGCACAGGAAAGCTAAATTTAAAAATGTCGAAATTCGGTTTCGGTCGAATTCGTAAAAAACATTGTATATAATTATTATCACCCTATTTTTTAACATAATTGTGTTTATAGACCTTAAAAAACTTAAATGCGTATTTACATTTTTAATGATAACGAGTTTGTTTTATTCAAAGTAAACATGACCTGCTTCCATGTAGTTCAGCATTAGAAATGGAATTTAGCGGGTCACCATGCATTTTCAAGAGTTTTAAAAGTTTCGGTATTATACTAATGGGTCTTTAGGGTGAGGGAACTGTATGATTTTGTTTCTCTTCCGTCTCTCTGGCCAATTTTTTGGTGGTGTTGAATAGATGACTGTTTGTAAAAATGGCGCATTAATGGATGCTCGATAATCTGTTTTGGTGTTGTTTGGTCAGATTCCCGTGATTTCTTTGGGTTCAGTTGGTTTTAAATAATATAAGTCACTTCGTTTGGATTTAGTTGGATTGGATAATTTTGAGTCACTAGCTTCTTTACTTCATGTCCAGCCTCTTGGATCCCTTTTTAACATGACGGTTTCGTCAGTATACTTGGATGCTTTCCTCACAATGAGTTATTTATACTTGATGTTGATAGTTGCTCTATGCACCCGCTTTAGGCATGTTTGAAACTTTAAAAATTTGTTGTGTGGATAGTAACCTGTGTCGTTGGGATTCTCGACGTCGCTATTCGCGGACCAGTTGTTTTATTTTCCTGTTCGTATTTGTTTGCTTTGAATGTATGCTTCACATGCAGTTTGGAGTTGAAAAACAAGCTGTTATGACGAAGGCAGTTTTCGGTGTGTTAACATAGCTATCAATGTCCACTCCGGCGTTGAAAGAAGGATTTAGCTCGATGTGCGAGCTTATGAATTTTTTGTATTTGATATCAGGGGAAATTTTCTTTCTACGTCTTTCTTTCTACACTACTGATACCGCCATGAGCTTTACCCTTTGGAGGATTAGACACGTAGAATGATTAATTTTTGATTTAAAAAATTTATTGTTTGTTTGTGAAATAGATTTCTGAGAGAAGCATCACTTCAATTTGACTTTCGAGTAAGAGTGAGATAGCTCATTTATGCTGCAAAAAGCCATTAGAATTTTACGTCAATACCCGTAGAACTAACATTTTTATCAATTGGGTATTGTTCGGGGCAAGACAAATTGATTCCAGTTAAAGTCCAACGGAGAATAATTGGGCTGTTGATGTTGAGAAAAAATAGTACCAAACAAAAATACTTGTTTGTTCTCTAGGTGAATTTTATTAAGTGATAAATCATCCGCCGCTAGTGCGGAGCAAAATACAAGAAGATGGTCGATAAAAAAATACGACTAAAAATATTGTTCCATTTGCCGCTGTTCCAGTGTTGTTCCACCTGAACAAATGCTTCCGCATTGGATCTTGTATTGTTGCTCGCATCAAAGACTTTATCTCTGTAAGGCTTTGGTGAAGGGTAGATGGCCATGTTTCTAAGAGGTTTTGCTAGCGCTTCGGTGCTGGTGCTTGTAGTTGCCGTATATCTGCAAGTGCTGGTTTGATCGGCTAGATGTCACCGTTGAAAGTTTTGTTTATATGGCTTAGCACTGGAACAAAAAAACTCCTAATGCCGTTGATGGTTGATGGTATATGGTTTTATTTATTTTTGTAGGAAAAGTGGATTCCGGCTGTTACATTGTATTTTATAGTTCTTTAAAAATGGACCAGCCTTTATTAGTGGCACAAAGTTGTTATATTTTGGCAGATGGGTCATTCAAGTTTACAAACAAGAGGGGTTGATCGAAAAAAAAGATGATTTTTCGGACTTTTTTTTTTATGACAAGAAAATCTTATAGATTGTTTAATCAAAACATATATTTGAGACAATTTTCAAGCAATATTGTCGAAAAAAAATTGGAAAAAGTTAAAAAATAGCGGAGTTATCTGAAGTGCACTGGACCGTGTCGCTGATGGATTGGTCCAGTTGTGTACATGAGTCCGTAGTTCTCAAATGAAACATAAATAATTAATTTTTTTTTTTAACTTTGCTTTTTTTATTGGATCTTTCCAGGAATTATGAGACTAACAATAAGTTTTTAAATCTTAATTTTAAGCGATATTTAACAGTCTTTTCTAACTGTGGTCTGGAAAAAGGCACTAATGATCAGCGCTGAGTCGGAAGGTCGTTGCGGCGAAGTCGGGATCGGCCGCAAACCCGTGCTCAACTTCTCGCAAGGTGGTAAGGGTGTGACGTTAGTTTGCTCATGTACTTTTGCTTTTGATGGGTTATTTTATTTTTGACAGATCTGATATGAAGATCTCTCTGTATATTTTTATTTCGGATATACCAGGGTGCTCCAGTGATTGTTCTCAGTATCTTTGATTGGGCCGTTTGCATGATCCCAATGTTACTACTGCTGGCCGTTCCCCAAAGTTGGGAGCTGTACGTCCAAATTAGTTTTAGTACGGAGTCGTAAACTAGGACTCTGTAGTCCAGATCCTCTATCTGGACCCCTCGGTCACCGAGAGTTGATAAGCCAGTAAAAACTACTAGCCTTAAGCTTAAGGTGTGTTCTTTGGCTTCGATGTGCCTGCGCCAGATGAGACGTCGGTCGAGGTGCACTCCGAGATACGTCAGTTCATTTGCTTTCGGTATTACGCTGTTATTTAAAGTGATTAAAGGAATGTCTTGCCGATTGAGTGTAAATGTTACATGCTTACATTTTTGTTCGTTTATTTTGATTCGCCAGTCAGATTGATTTAATTTTGAACATTAATCCATCTAGCCAACACTTGTCAAAAGCCTGAGTGTTAGATTTATAGTATAAGTTTAATTATGCGCTTAACACGTCTGCTTAGTCGATGAGATTTTTAGGAACTGACAGAACATAAAGGAATTCCAAATAGGCTGTATACGTACAATATGTGTTGCCAGATCACTACTTTGCTTAAGTTTATCGTTACAATTCAAATGCTTAATATAACACGCCCCCTCAAAGTAGCTGTTCTGCAGATTAAATATTAGTGACGCCCAAGGATGATATGCACTCTCGATGCTTAGTGCTGCTTAGACCCTTCGTTAGGACGTCTGCTGGCATATGTTCTGTCTGCATATACTCAATGGTGATGTCGCCATCTCGGTGCTTCTGCTGTATGAAGTGATGTCGCACATCGATGTGCTTCGTGCGTGGGTGGAAGCCGAAACCTTTTACTAATTTTTGTGCGCTCTGATTGTCGTTAAAGAGCACAACGGATCCGCATTTTCGGCCCACCATGTTAAGAAGCTCCTTTAAATATAAGGCTTCTTTAACTGCATCTGACATTGCCAAGTATTCAGCTTCCGTGCTTGACAAAGCCACCGTGCTGTTTTCGCGCCTCCCAACTTATGGATGCGTCAGCCATGATGAATGCTAGACCAGAGTAGGAACGCCTGTCGCTTAAGTTTCCACCCCAATCTGCATCTACTACGCCGTATAGATTCTCGCCTGTTCTCTTGTATAACAGGCCATGCTGCCTTGTATCGCTTAAGTATCGCAGTATGCGTTTTGCTGCTTTCCAATGTTCCGCTTCATAACATGAATTGAACTGGCTTAAGAAATTCACAGCATAAGCAATGTCCGGTCTTGTTGTAACTGAAAGAAACATTAAAGCTCCTATTAAGTTTTGATAAGGATACCTTTTCATCTCCTCTTCATTGGGGGACTCGGATCGCTTCAATGTACACTTTGCTTCTATGGGGGTTAATGCAGGCTTGCATTCTGCCATACCAAATCGCTTCAATATGGTATTAGTGTACAGCTCCTGTGAGATGAAGATTTGATGCTCCTCCAAGTTTTGTTGGAACTCTATGCCCAGGCACGTCTTCACTGGACCGATGTCTTTCATCTCGAATGCTTCACCAAGGGAACTCTTCATGTGATGCAGCCACTCTTTTTGATTTGACGCCAGCAATAAATCGTCAACGTAAATCATGAGTAAGAGAATTTTCTCCTCCTGCCGTTTCACGAACACACATGGATCTTGCTTGGTAGCCTCTAGACCCATCTCCTGCAGCTTCTCTGTTAATTTGCGGTACCATTGCAAACCTGATTGACGTAGTCCATATAAAGCTTTCTCCAGAAGACAAACGGGATTCTTCATCTCTCTTAATGCCTTACGCCACGCTTTTCCAGCTGCCATGTTCTTTTTGGTAATTGGATCCTGCTTTGAACCAATAGCTGCACCTGATTTCAATTTGCCTATGAAATCATCCAATCCGTCTGGGACTTCCATGTAGATGCTCTCTTTCAGCTCTCCGTTTAGGTATGCTGTCACCACGTCCATTTGATGGACCTCCATGTCAGACTCTGCTGCCAACGCTGCTAGCATTCTGACTGATATAAATCGCACTACAGGTGAGTACGTCTCATAAAAATCTTCGCCAGGTCTCTGCGAGTAGCCTTTTGCGACTAGCCTCGCCTTCTTCATGCCGGGTATGGTGCCATCTTCTTTTGTGCGAAACACCATTTTGCTCCCAATAACCTTTTTCTCAGCTGGACGTTCCACTATTTTCCATGTGCCGCTCTGCACATGCGCCATGTACTCATCTTCGATCGCTCTGATCCACTTTTCGGCATCGCTTGAGCTTTTCGCCTCTTCGATTGTAATAGGGTCGCCTGCCATTGCCGTGAATGCCATCTCGCATTCCTCAAATTCGCCCTTTGATGATGAGTTAGTACTCAGCTCATCGACGCTCTCGCCGCTTGCCTTTTCGACTGCTGGCTGATACACTTTGCGTGGTCTACCTCTTTGGCCTGTCCTCAAAAGTTTGGGACGCCCTCTGCCACGCCGCTGTTGCACATCATTTGAATCTTCTTCGCTTGATGAGCTCTCACATGGATGTTGCCGCTCAATCGACTTGCCAATTAAGATGCCCTCGTCTACGATTCACTCTTGAACCCTGGAATATTCAAGAACTTGACATCATTACTAATTATTACCTTACGCCTTCCCGGCGACCATAATCGATACGCTTTCGATTCTGTTGAGTAGCCCACCAGTATACATTCTTCAGATTTTGTCAAAATGACGGAGGTGCCCCAGATTGCCGCATCATGCACCTTGCCATTTCTATTAACGTGCGATTCTGCCGTTCTGCTAAGCCATTTTGCTGCGGGGTATGTGGTGTAGACAACCTTCGCGCAATTCCATGCTTCTTCAAATAGTCGTTGAATTCGTTGTTGCAGTATTCGGTGCCATTATCCGATTGTAGAGCTTTAATCTTGTTATTGGTGAAGTTTTCTGCTTTTGCTTTGTACTATAAGCTTTGAACGTTTCAAATACTTCTGACTTCTGTTTGAGAAAATAAACTTTACAATATCTGGAATGGTCATCGATGAAAGTTGCAACATATTTAGAACCATTCATTGACTCAGTTCTCATCGGGCCACACACATCGCTGTGTACGATCTCTAGTAGTTCACTGGTTCGCTCTTTGCTCGTGCTTTTGTGATTATTTGCTGTTTGCTTTTCGCGTATGCAAATTTCACATTTTGATAATTCAGCTTTATTATCAAACTTCATACCGTAGACCTTTTCACTCATGGCCATTCTTTTAAGGTCGTTCTCATTAACGTGTCCCAAACTGTAGTGCCACTTGTTTATGTCATTTACGTCACTCACCTCTGCTTTGTTTACATTATGCTCTTCGCTGTCTAAGTAATAAAGGTTGCCATATCTCTTCGCTGTCAGCCAGACTTCTCTTTTGTTTTTAACAATTACTGCTTCATTTTTTCTAAAATGCACCTCAAAGCCATGGTCTGTAATTTTAGAAACGGATAATAAATTTTGACGTAAATCTTCAACATAAAATACTTCTTGTAGATCGATATCCTCTTTCTCTTTCTTTCCTTCGATTGCGGTCATTCTAATTTTGCCAATGCCGTCAATCCTCGTTGTGTTGTTGTTCGCCAAGTGCAAAGTCTTTTCGACTGTCTTTTAGTTTTGGAATGCACTTTTGTTTGAACTCATGTGTGCTGAACATCCGCTGTCTAGACACCATGAACCTCCGTTTTGCCTCACTGCATACATACTTTGAACTTCGCCTAGCTTACTTTCAATAGTTGCTCTATCTTCTTTTTTCGGTATACCGTTTCTGTTTCGGCAGTCTCTCGCTATGTGGCCTGCTTTACCGCACACAAAGCATTTTCTGGTTTCCTTTTTGTGGTAACCGTTTTTCTCGCTTTTTCCGTAATCTTTGTCTTTTCGACGTTCAACGTACATAGCTTTTTGCTCTCCACGATCTTCCTTTGCTTTTCGTGCTTCTGATTCCTCTAGAATTTTAATGCGCAATACATCAGGATGCGGTAAGTCATCCCGTGGGTCCATTGCACACCTAAATGTTTCGTACGAATCAGGCAAACTGTACAACAATAAGATCGCTAGTAAATCATCGCCAATCACAACACCAATTTCTTTAAGTTTTTTCACTGCGTCGAAAAACTCATTTAAGTGATGGCGGACGTCGTCGCCTACGTTCATTCGCGACAACGCTACTCTTTTCAGAAGGCTTGCTTTCCGCACGGGACCTTTCGACTGAAATGTTTCTCGCAATCTCGACCAACACTCTTTTGATGTCACACAATTCTCAATTATGGCCAACTCTGATGGACTCACTGATAACAAAATATCTGCTCGTGCTTTTTCGTCTTGGTTTTCCCAAGCGATTTTATCTATATCGTCATCCGGGCAACTTTTCGTTCCGTCGACGTATTTCCACAATTCGTTCTTCACAAGAACTGCACGCATTTGCAACTTCCACGTATCATAATTGTGTGCGTTTAGCGGTTCAATTCTGATATGTGCACTAGCCATTTTTCACGGCTTTTTATTTTATATATCAAATGCTCTCAACGTATAACTTGTGGCTGGGGCTGGGCCCATAACCTGTTAGATTAATAGTATAAGTTTTATTATGCGCTTAACACGTCTGCTTAGTCGATGAGATTTTTAGGAACTGACAGAACATAAAGGAATTCCAAATAGGCTGTATACGTACAATATGTGTTGTCAGATCACTACTTTGCTTAAGTTTATCAATACAATTCAAATGCTTAATATAAGACTGAGAGACATCCAGAAATATTGCAGTGCAATATTCCCGTTTTTCGCAAGCAGATCGTATTTCTGATGTTATTCGTTTGACTTGTTCAGTGGTACCATTTTTCTCTCGAAAACCGAACTGATGCGCTGGAATAAGATTGCATGTTATCAAGAAGGGGGTTATTCGGGTCATCAGACATTTTTCAATTAGTTTTGAGAGACAAGCCAATAGGCTTATAGGCCTGTACGATGAGAAAACTGAGTGGTCCGATTTTTTCCATCTCTCTGGGTAGTACTACCCGTGTTTTGTGATAGCGGTAAAAAGCAAGGAAATGGTGCATACAGCTCAGTATGGAAGCTCGATAATCATCTTTGGAGTTATTAGATCACATCCTGGGGACTTTTTTGGATTTAGTTTATCCTTGATGATTTTAGATATTTCATTCGTTCGAAATTCGATTGGCTCCTGTGGTGCTTGGTCGTCGTCTGTTACCGTGGATAATACAAAAAAACTTGTAGCAGGCTTCGGCTGGAACACACATAGAAGATGCGTTGCAAATGTGTTAGCATTCACCAATAATGTTCCTTAATGATTATACAGTGCCGTTCAACTGAATAGGTTTGAAAAATCTTTCCCACATTTTGTTCTTTATCTTTGATTCAATTGCGTTTTTTTCTAGTATTTTTATTTGTTTTGAACATTGAATTGCTTATATATTATGTGCAAGAAAAAAGTAACGGGACAAATGCAACGCTAATTCGGAATTTTGATTTCATCGTGAAATTCGCTCAATGTGTGCAATATTTTTGGCTCATCTGAATAGGTTTTACACTTTTGACTTCACTTTTTGTTTGACCGCGTGATTGAAAAGAGTTGATTTCTTTTGTATTCTAAAGTTAAAACCATCTTTTATAATTTTTTTCTAAAATGGGCCGCGGAAAACCTTTAACCGATTTTGAAAATAAAAGGCTATATTGAATCTGGCTTAAAACACTGTGTAATAGCCAAGAAAATCGGTCGAAGTCAAAACGTTGTGAGTAATTTTCTCCGTAATGAAGCCGACTATGGAAAAAAATTGAAAAGAGGAAAAAAAATGCAACAACATCATCAGAGAGGCGACTTATCCTACGAACTGCCTCAAATTCTCACCTTTCCGCTGAAAAAATTAAGAAGAAATGCGGCGTAAATGCTAGTGTGGCCACGGTAAAAAGAATTATTCAAAGTGCCAAATACTTGAAGAGATTAAAAATTAAAAAAAACCCACCTCTCAATGATGTTCGTAAGGAAGCACGACTTCGATTCTCCCGAGAACACATGACGTGGAACAAGGAGTGGAAGACGGTGGTTTTCTCCGATGAAAAGAAGTTCAACCTCGATGGACCGGATGGCTATAACTTCTATTTCCACGATATAAGAAAGGAAGAATGTTTTTTAAGCCGTTATCACATTTGTGCAGGTGGTGTAATGGTGTGGGGAGCCATATCTTTCTATGGAACGTGCGAGCTCCAGTTTGTCACCTCGAAAATGAACGCAAACATGTATAAGACTGTGCTTCAAAAGACTTTTCCTCAGTTTTTTGAGATTTATGGTAATATTCAATGGACGTACCAACATGACAACGCTCCCATTCATACGGCTTAGATTATTAAACAGTTGATTAATGACCAAAACGTAAAATTGGTCGAGTGGCCGCCTTACTCCCCTGACATTAACATTGTTAAAAACATTTGGGGACTTTTGTCCAGGAGAGTGTACGAAGGAGGAAGACAATTTAATGACACTGGGACCCTAGTTGAAGCAATTAAAAAAGCCTGGTCAACAATTTCACTAAATGAAATTAAAGAATATTATGATTCCTTACCAAACCGTATGTTTGAAATAATTAAAAGAAAGGAAAGAAATACTAAATAATGCTAAAACATTGCACTTTGTTATTTAAAATACCCAGTGCCTTGAAATTTAGCTTTGTTACTAATAAATTAAATAGTTTAAGTTGTCAAACCTATTCAGTTGAGCCAAAAAAAATGAAGATTTTTTTTTTTTTATGTTTTTCGAAAAAAAAAATTAAAATGATATAAAAACAAAACTAAGAGATCAGAAACTTTGTTATTTAACAAATGACAGATTTATTCATACATAAAAATGTATTTCGTTTAAATCGGATTTCATATAACTACGATACAACGTTTCAAACCTGAACAAATAGTCAAACCTATTCAGTTGAGCGGCACTGTATAGTTAGGTGACAGTTAGGTGTTTCTTCCGGTGTGGGTAAACTGGCATAAGCTTTCCATAGTGAGTCTTTACTGCCTGCAATTGAAAGTTGCTCTATATAGCGACTTGGTCGATTATCTTCTTCCTTCAGCGCATTGGAAATTTTTCGTCTGGCATTTTTGCATCTTTGCTTTGCGATTGGCGATCTATGAGCTTGCATACGTCGTTTTTCAAAACGAGCCGCTCGATGTCTGCGTTTGTGATCCTTGGTCTGCTAGGTGCGCTGTCTATGTAAGGTGTTGAGATTCTGGCGGCTGTAACTAAGACACTCTCCAGGGTATTTGCTGCTGATTCTATCTCGGCATAAAAGTTTAGCCTTGGTTCAGCTCAATGTGTGAACTTTCTGTATTTGACCCAGTTTGTTCTCTTTGATGTTAATCTGTTAGCCTGCATTGTAGTCTCAGGACATTGGAGGAGGTTGAGATTTAAGAGGACTGGCGAGTGGTCAAATGATAGATCCGGTAGAGATTCGGCACTAATGAGGTTTCGAAGGATGTTTTTAGTTATTGCGAAGTCGATCAAGTCAGGAATTTTATTCGGGTCGGTAGGCCAGTATGAGGCTTAAAACCCTTATCGTTTAATGGCAGCTTGATCTTTCAGGGTGATACGTCAGGCTCTATACCCTTGAGAACGACTTGGAGGACCTTACTATTTTTTAGTTGGCACGTGTAGTGTAGTAGTTTTTCTTTTTTTTTTTTAAAGTAATGTGCAAGAGTCCTAAAGTTCTCTTCGGTTTTTACCTGGACCTTGGTTTCGTGGATGATGCCCTTTTTTTGGGGTATTATGTGGAAATTGTCTTTTCCAACAAGTCCTATTATATTGTTAACCAAATTCTTGGAGCTTTTCTTTCGGATGTATATAGGTGGAGGGTTTGGCTTCTTTTTGTCCCCTTCGTCAGTGCTGCGGGGTAGATCCATATCAATATCTGTTAGTATTCCAAATCTGTTGGACTCCTGGGTCTCAGTTCGCTGACTTAGAGTGTGCCGATTGATTTTTATTTTATTTCCTGCCGCAGAATTTTTATATGGGCTCAATTTTCTTTTAATTTGGATGGTGCGATCCAACCCAGTTTGCATTGTTTTTGGGATTGTTGCTGATTCAGCAGAAACGAGAATTGCAGTAGCCACTGTGCGTTTGGTTTACTGTTGCAGTATTTGTTGTTGTTGCAAGTACAGTTGTTAATGAGGTCGACGTTCCGGTTGCCGTGAGAGAGGTCAGTTCTCTTTGGCACATCGTTGGAATTGCCGGTGAGCAAGAACCCGCTCTCTAGTTCGTTGTTGGCTTAAGTACATGTGTCGGGTTTGGGGTGATAGACCGTGGCCGATCGACGTTTGCATTTGTTTCGTGCACTTCCGCGGGTTGTGAAGACACATTTGAGAAATACGCGTTGTTTCGTATCGTTGAGAGACGACGTTTATCTTGCTCTTGTTGACGTTGAGCGCGAATGTCGTTTTGACTCATTGTGAGAGTTCGTGGCTTAGTTTTTAATTATTAATATTTTTGAAATAAAATAGTTGTTCAAAAGCCGGGATTTTGCACAACTATTTTAAAGAGCGATTATACATCGCAATGAGCGTCTTTTCGGTAAATTTTGGTGATAAATTGTTGGTTCACTTTTCATTTGGAGTATTTTGTATATTTTCGGAGCACAAAAAATAAACACGTCCGCACTGTTGGAGTATCCAATGCGAATGAATGTGAATGCGAACGAAGGTGAATGAAACTGAGATTCATATAGAACAGTTTTTGAAACTGTTCAGAATGCAAGTTAAAGCAGCTCGATGGGTCAAATAGTTTTTCTGCAATCGTATACACATAATGGAAAAATGTCATTTTGAGAAAAAACGTTTCAAAGTTTTGGTTAATTGTAACATACTCGTACATACATACGTGCATACATTACTGGCCATATCTTCTAAAATACATGACATTCAGTGCAGTAAATTTAAGGGAATGTTAACAGATAGTTTTAGGAGAGATTCAGCTAATAAAAACAAAATCGATTTTTTTTTTCGATCATCATAAGATAACCCCCTTAAGTGGGCTATATGTCTCCGCATGTGATGTAGGCTTGGCCTGATTATACGGTGCAGGAAGTATTCAAATTTAACTATTGGGTGACCTTAATTTTTCTTTATAAACGCGTTCTCGGGGACCCGTTTTATTTTCAGAATCGGCTGAGGTATTCCTTTTAATGGGAACCCTTATCTAAGTCTTTTACTGCTTTTAGTAATAATATTATGCTTGTTAGTAATAATTGGCCACTAGGTTCTAATGTGTCATTAATACCCTATTTTATTAACGTGACGTTGGTGGCTTCAAATTTATCATTAAGATCATTTTGTTCGCTAAGAGTGGAAATCTGTTGTTTACTAGAGCCTTTTTGGAAAGGTATTTTTCGAAGCTTTGTATGCGTAAGTTTTTTTTTACCTTTTATGGTAGACTGGAAGATAAAAAAAGTGTATTCCAATTTCTAAGGTTTTAAAAAAAAACTATTTTTTGAAGACGTATGCACCGTTTAGACAATAAATTTGTTTAAATTTTATTGGAAATGTGTTCTTTTAAATAAATATGTTATAAATTTAAAAAATATGATAATTTTTGAAGTTATTATTTACAAAAAATTCGTAACCATACATGGCCATAAATAAATTTCTTTTTATTTTCAGATTCAATCTGCGATGCGTCCCCTTCTATTAAAACTCGGTGACCACAGAAATTTATCCATACCGGCAATAAAGAGATTATCGTACTTTACGCAATTGTTTCCACAAATGTTCAACGAAAAACTCAGTGAGCAAATTTTACAACATTGTACAAAAATAATTGAAATATTTCTTGGAGATTATAAGAGTTCAAATTCGATTACGAATTTTTTCGCATCATCAAGAGGTGGAGAATATGAGCAAAAAATTGTGACCCTAATCGAAATGTTTTGTTACATATCCGTTTCACCTAAATTTATTGAAAAGTTATGTCAGCTTGTTTTGAAAACCGAATACGTCTTAATGATTGAAGCGTCAAGTCCATATCGCGGAGCTCTGCTTAAATTTCTTCAAAGGTTTCCTACGGAAACGGTGGATTTATTTTTAATGGAATCTATTATAAAAGATGCACAATGGAATAGATTTTTCATATTCATTTTAAAGCACGAAAATGGGTCATCGTTTCGTGCGGTTATAAAAAATGATAAGTACAATATATTATTAACTTATTTAAATTGCAGCTCTGAAATTCACAAATCTCACAAGTATGAAATACAGCACCAATCTGTGTTAATTATTTTTACTTTAATGGAATTGGATGATCAGTGGATTCCAACACGGCAAGACATCGTAGATACTTTAAAATCAACATGGCAAAATCATTTGGCTTCCACATGCGTTGAAAACGTAGTTTGTGATTTGTGGCACTTAATAGGAAAAATTCTTTTGCTATATTTTTCAAACAATACAAATGAGATTGATTTGCTTTTTCAATTATTAAGGGCACTTTGTTGTCGATTTATACCAGATGTTAATTTCTTAAGAGATTTTTTACAAAACACAGTTGCCCAAAGCTTTACGGTTAGCTGGAAACGGAATGCATTTTTCCATTTCGTTGAAAATTTTAATAATAATGCAATTTCAGAAGAGTTAAAAGCCAAAATCATTACATCAGTAATTATTCCATGTTTTACTGTAAGCTTCGATAAAGGTGAGGCAAATAAACTGATTGGCGCCCCTCCAACACCGTATCAGGAGGATGAGAAAAATATTGTTTCTGTTTTTATAAATAAGGTATTTGACCCTGACAAACAATATGATGATTCTGTAAGAATTGCTCTTCTACAACTGGCATGTTTATTGGTAGAGCGTGCGTCTCAGCATATACATGATGGAGATGCTAATAATAAAAGACAAGGCAATAAGCTAAGACGATTGATGACATTTGCTTGGCCTTGCTTACTTAGTAAAAACACGGTCGACCCGACTGCCAGATATCATGGGCATCTATTACTAGCTCATATAATTGCACGATTGGCAATTCATAAAAAGATAGTCCTGCAAGTTTTCCATTCGTTGTTAAAAGGACATGCATTAGAAGCCAGGGGTATAGTTAAACAAGCGCTGGATGTTTTAACCCCAGCAATGCCTTTACGAATGGAAGATGGAAATACCATGCTGACGCACTGGACCAAAAAAATCATAGTCGAAGAAGGTCACGCCATGCAGCAATTGTTTCATATTCTGCAACTTATAATCCGACATTATAAAGTAAGAATTGCGTTTTTGTTTAAAAAATAATAAATACAGTTTAATAATTTTCAATTGAGGACTAGTCTCGTAAACATGACCTTTTCCTGCAATTGGTCGTCAAGCTTACTAAATTAGCCAAAATGGCGACTTATTCCATACATATATGTATACGTGTATAAAAATGTTTTATAATGGTTTTGAAAGCTCAAAAATAGGAGAGATATAACGTTTTTTATTTTAATTAAAGTTTATCATATATTAATATACAAATACAGTCTTAATAATATACATATGTATAATAGTCTTAAATTTCGTAATTGTTTTCATGTTTTTGTAAAATTGTTAAAGAATTTTGACACGCAGTGCTGTATTTGCAACTGTGTAGTAACTCAACCTGTAGAAAAAAGAGCACGTACATTACAAAATATTAAAAAAAAAAATTCGTATTAAAAGTTACATCTAAAGGGGTTACATCACCAAATGCTCAAAAAATCAAGGTTTTTTCATGATTTTTCATGATTTTTTTTTAAATGACATTTAAGATGTAAGGTATATAAATATTATATCATTGGATTAAGCAACTCTTTAAGAATAGAAAAAAATTTTTTTTTACAAAATGGCGGCTGTGCAGCGATTACCGTAAACCTATTTATAGTATAGAACTGAAAAAGTTTGTACGATTGACTTGAAATTTTAACTGAAGCTTCTTCATTAGATTATCTAGTGAAGTACACATGATTATATTTTTAAAATTTTTTTTTGCAAAATGGCATCGTCTTGAAAAAAAAATGTTTTTCGAAAAAAAAACTCGATTTTAATTACTTATAACTTTCGTTGTTATTAATATATCGCTATAATCATGTGTGCTTCAATAGATAATCTAATAAAGAAGCTACAGTTAAAATTTCAATTGAATCGGATGTAAACTTTTTCAGTTCTACTGCTCGCCAATTTTGAAAACATTGTTTTGAGAAAAACGCGTTTAAAGTTTTTAAATGCTATACGAGGAGCCTAAAAGTTGTTTGGTAAAAATTATTTTAAACGAATTTAGAGTTTAGATCTGTTGGGCGTTGTAGATTTTGATTCTACGATAGTTTTAGCATGATTTAAGCCAATAAAATGAAAAAAAAAAATTAATTTGGTGGATGTAACCCCTTAAGGAGGCCCGAGTTCTTCAAATCTTGAGTCCTCAAAAAAATGTATCGCCAGAGCTTTAAGTTTCAGCTTTTTGGTATCTAAGTAGTATTTCAATTACATGATTGTGTTTATAATATGTACATTCTTTTTTTGCCTGTGCTATGTTGGGCGAATGCTATTTTACTGATTCATTCGTAAGATAGGTTTTATTTTGTTAATTTTTTTATAAATTCAACATTAATTTATAATTTTTTTGATCTCATAGTCATTGCTGCGAGTTATTCAAAAGTATCATAAATTCTTTCCGGTACGTCAGATTAACGCGCAATAAAATTTAGAAAACGACAGGTTTTAGCAAATTAAGCGGTTTTGAAGTCCAATTTAATAAGCAATTCAGAGAATGAGGCAATGTTGAAGCCAGTATATCCATAATAAAGAAGTCAATAACACTTTTCTTTACCTTTCATCTATAGGTATATTTTCCCGTCAGACATCAACTGGTGCAACATTTGATTAATTATATGCAACGCTTAGGATTTCCTCCGACTGCATCTATTGAACATAAAAAATTAGCTGTGGACTTAGCAGAAGTTATAATCAAGTGGGAACTCCATCGAATTAAAGAAGATGAACGAGAAACGAAAGTTGTATCTGAAGAAGAAACCTCAATAAAACGGTCTGGCAATGATTTGGCTGAGCAACGGAAGAAATCTTCTGATAACATCCGAGAGTCTTCTACGCAAGGTAATTAAAACGATAATTTTCTTATGTGTAGTTTCACAGCAACCTTTTTGTAGCTTAAAGCAGAAAACAACTTAATAAAAGGGAATTAAAAACTCTTAATAAATTTCACGAAAGTTTTATTTTCTTTGCCAGAATATTTCATTGCAATTACTCCAAACTTTTTCTTTAAAACTAATTTTAAAACATTTCACGAATCTACAAAAAAGAAAATCGTCCTTCCGACGAGCCCAAAGTTCATATACTATGGTTGTTTGTATACACTTGTTTTCTATTTTTAGAAGACAAAACAAGTGAAAATGGTTGCCCGATCCTTATGATAATTCTAAAATCAATCCACTTTCTTATAAATATTCCCAAAAAGACTTTAAAAGTGACATTTTCCATAGTTCCATTATATGGCAGCTATACAAAATATCCGTCCGATCCATTTGAAACATTTTATGGCCCCAGGTCTTAATAAAAGAGGCTCTGAGCCAATTTCATGTTTATATCTGAAAATACATTGAACAAAGCATATCCGATCTTTCAGTTATATATATTCCGTTCCGACTTATATATTGCGTGGAAAGGAAAAAGGGTGAGTGCAAAGTTTGAAGTCGATAGGTTTAAACTACGCGTAGAAACAGGCAGACGATATATTGAGGAGGTTTATTCATTGAAAGTGTCGGCAATTACACTTGATAGTCTTATGTATGTTTGAGTTCAAATTTAGGTCTTTTATATTTGTGTATACTATAAACAAATTTATTTAAACAAAAATTATGCAAATAAAACCTTCCGGTGGCACTATCCGTTGGCCTAAGATCCTTTTATAGGCTGTATAGGTTGTGCGCTCCGCAACTTTTCGTATACATATTGATAATGTGTCGTGTCCAAGCTCTAATCCATCCTCTCTAGGTAAATAATCCCTTATCTAGGTACTACCATCTCTGCCAGAATCTGTTTGTATGACAATAATTGTTCACCGCGTACAGTATGGCACACATTCAGCGGCGTTAATCCATGACTCCCTCGCCATTGAGATACGGAGACAGCCCCCGCAATTGGCAATTGCATTTGGCCCTCCTTCGGTATTTTTTCCTTGTGTCTCTTTAGTGAACCCTTTGCCGCCGCCAAATCTGTACGTACTCCACTTTGGTGCATTCACAGGCTCTGTATTAGCCACTACATCGTCGAACGTATCTGAAGACTCATTTTATTTGCATTTGGCTAATGGGAGCGTTAACAGGCAAAAGAGAGCCTCTTTAATGTCGAAGTGGGCCCGTATAGAAAGATTCGAGGCTACCGCAGCTACGACAGCCACATGTGCTGCAACTGGCATAGCGCCCAGCTTAGCAAGCGCAGACGATGGTCGATAGTGGCCACGTATTCCAAAGGAAAGTGCTACTGATACGAGTAGCACCGCCCTGGCTAAGGCCCCAGGACACTACGTTTCCCTCGGCTGTACAGATTTCGATGTTCCTCGAAAGGATCGTAAGTCGCGCATCGAAACTCCAACTGGCAAGGGCAAATGAAGGATAAGCGGAGGCCGCCATGAATCGTATACCGTTAAAAAAGGCATCGCCAAGATAAATATGGAGTAAAATTCTGCCAACGGCAGCCCTATCCGCCATATTTTGGTGGTAATGCAGCCATGGGGCATCAAGTCACACGGAATACAAACTACACAACTGTAAGCTGCTGTCCGCATTGTACACACCTAAGACAAACCTAGTTTATGTACATGCACCACACGAGCCACGACACAACTTCGCTTTAACTACGTCATCACCTGGATCTTATGTAAAAGCGGCTTTGGTAAATGGATGGACGCATTACCAGATTTTCCAGAGTTCGAAGGTCAGTCTAAGGAATGGCTAATATTTCAATGTGCGTTCTTGGAGACGACTGTAGCCTATCAGTATACAACATTGTATACAACCAAAGACAAGTTAAATTCATGAAAATAAAATAAATGTGGATGATAACATCAAGAAGGGATTCGCACGACTACTGGAGCAGCAGGAGGCCAACTCGCGCCAACAGCGGAATATTGTAGTATCTCTAGTACTTCGTACTTAAGAACCCTAACAGCTTGGGAAGATGTGTCTAGTCTTCTATGCAGCAGTCAAGATGAACGGCGTATCCCTGAATTCAGCACTACCAAAATTCCCTCAGAATTAAAAGTCACACCCGGCTGTAATCCATTTTCGGGAGCGAGCCGTGGGAATCTGTGGGGACTTCAAGGAGATGGTGTTATTGGCATTTATTGGCATCCTGTTAAAGATGACTGCAAATTCATTGTCAAATACGATCGGGTGCCCAGCAGCGTTATGAGCAAGAAAGGCGTCCCTAAGAAGAATGAGTTCCTCACCTTTTTGATGTATACCTCTGACCTGCATAGATTTTTAATCTGGTACGTAGGGATGGCCAAACTACTGAAGGTAGAGATTTGGGGAAGTGGAGTCAATCGTGACCAGAAGGAACAGCCGCAGCATACGAAAATTGGCGTCAAGAGATGAGCTACACGAGAAAGTTCCTATGTCGACGCTACAACTTTGGTACTGGACGACTACGAGCACTACAGCTGCACGTTTGTGTGGACTCCGGCAACGGTGTCTTAATCCTTTGATCCAGTTCAAAACGTATATAAAACGGCTTTGAACAGTTTTGTTAAAGCTATGGCAATTGGTAAAAGCTTTTCCTCGGCAACGACGAGGATGAAACCTTGGACCAACCCGGTGCTATATTTCTGTTGCCACTTTCATTTGATTTTTATGCCACATTGTATCTTTCTTAACGGTCACGCCGAGGTCAAAAGGAAATTGATTTTGAAAAATGTTGAAAAACCAGCGCAGCCAATTTCTCGTTGTCATTTAAACATATCATATTGAGTTCCCTTTGACAGATCCTCAATTCAACAGGCCTGGAAGGATATATTATTCATTGCTCATAGTCGATGATGTCATTAAAACGGCACAATACTTAGCTCCGGATCGAAGGCATAAGTCGACAACTTTTATTGTTATTATTAATAACTCTCAGTAGAAAACTTTTGATTATTAAATCAAAATAATTTTTAAAATAACTTAGAATAAGTTTCCGATAAAAGACTTCTTTTTTATATTGACTTTCGACTGGAGTGAACTGAATAACATGTTTATGGAAGACCGAATCCATTAGACAAATTTTTTTGGGAAAATAATTATTTTTTTTTTGTTTATATCAAATTTCAAAGTGTTTGCGACGTGGTCGTGTTTTTTGGAACACTTTAAACGGGTCGACACTCCTTTGCAACCTCTGACCGGACCCAATTAAACATACACATAAAAGCCGAAAATAGTATTATGTTTAAACAAGTGAGAAAAGTTATCTTCGGCTTGCCGAAGATGGTATACCCTTGCAGATCTTTACAAAATTGCAATAAGTACTTATGTAAAAATCAGAAGTCTTTTCAAAATTATTGGTATGGCTATGTCAAATGAATAAATGTTGAATTCGGTCGGCAATAGCTTGAAAAAACAAAAAAGTTTTCCATACAAAGATTTGTTTTCATATCGGTGTTTATATCGGTATATGATATAGTGGTCCGATCCGGACCAAACTTTCACAAATCATGTATAACTATGTCAAATGAATAAATGTTTAATTCGGTTGCGATAGCTTGGAGAACAAAAAATCTGATTGATCGTTTGTATGGCAGCTATATGATATAGTTGTCCGATCCAACCGATTTTTAAACTTGATCTGCGTGCAACAAAAATAATGATCTGGTAAAATTTTCAAAACACTAGCTTTAAAACTACTGTCTATTTTTTGCATATTTTCAAGGGTATACCATCTTCGGCAAGCCGAAGATAACTTTTCTCACTTTTTTATACCCTTGAAAAAGGGTATTATAATTTTGTCCAGAAATGTGTAACGCATTAAAGGAAGCATCTCCGACCCCACAAAGTATATATATTCTTGATCAGCATCAACAGCCGAGTCGATACAGCCATGTCCGTCTGTCCGTCTGTCCGTCTGTTTCTATGCAAAAAATAGACAGTAGTTTTAAAGCTAGCGTTTTGAAATTTTTACCAGATCATTATTTTTGTTGCACGCAGATCAAGTTTAAGAATCGGTCGGATCGGACCACTATATCATATAGCTGCCATACAAACGACCGATATGAAAACAAGTCTTTGTATGGGAAACTTTTTTTTTTTCCAAGCTATTGCAACTGAATTCAACATTTATTCATTTCACATAGCCACACATGATTTGTGAAAGTTTGGTCCGGATCGGATCACTATATCATATAGCTGCCATACAAACGACCGATATGAAAACAAGTCTTTGTATGGAAAACTTTTTTGTTTTCCAACCTATTGCAACCGAATTCAACATTTATTCATGTAATATAGCCATACACGATTTTTGAAAGTTTGGTCCGGATCGGACCACTATATCATATAGCTGCCATACAAACGACCGATATGACAACAAGTCTTTGTATGGAAAACTTTTTTGTTTTCAAGGGTATACCATCTTCGGCAAGCCGAAGATAACTTTTCTCACTTGTTTTATATTATTTTCGTTTTTAGTGTTGTGGAGAAATAAAGGAGATCTTGTAGCAATTTTGGCTGCTGTATCTGCTTGTTCATTTCCGGGTATACCTGCGTTTCCTGGAGTACATAGCAGCTTTAGATGTTTGGTGTTTGTTGCTGACTGTTGGTTCGTTATTGTTGATGTTTTGTATAGCGTCGAGAGTGGAAAGAGAGTCCGTGCATATGATGTATTTCTCTTTTTATACCCTGTACCCATTAAAAACGGGTGAAAAGGGTATCATAATATGGTGCAAATGTATGTAATAGGCAGAAGGAAGCATCTCCGACCCCCATAAATTATATATATTCTTGATCAGCATCAACAGCCGAGTCGATATAGCCATGTCCGTCTGTCCGTCCGTCCGTCCGTCTGTCCGTCTGTCTGTCCGTATCAATGCCTAGATCTCAGAAACTACAAGAGCTACAGACATGTGCCATATATCGGTGGATAGGTAATTACCATACGCAGTACAAGTTTGTTGTATTATTTTGATATCACCCCCGCTCCCCCGCAAACCGCAAAAAACTGCCACGACCACGCTCCCCCGTAAACCGCAAAAAACTGCCACGCCCACAATTAACCTAATGCTATGCAATTCGGCATATGCGTTGGTGCTTATAAAAGCTATCTAATTTTATCTAATTTGAACCAAATCGGATAAGAAACGGAAGTTATGCCACATGCAAAATTTATGGCAAGGGAAGCAGAAGCGGAGCAAAACACGCATTGCGCGACGCCGACTGCGACGTTGACAGCGAAATGTGTATGGCTTCATGACACACGAAACTTATTTTCATAACCAAAATCATACCAAATTTATATTGTTAAGGTACTCTTTTCTAATAGAATATTGTTTCATTTATTTATTTATATTAAATAAATAAATTGTAAGCATGTCTAAGGGTACAGGGTATTTTTCAATCGGGAAACTCGACTGCTGCTACCTTAATTGTTTTTTCTTGCGCTTGCGAGTTCTGCCGCGATCAGGATCGTTTCTGCTTTTGCGGTGAAAGTTGATGTGTATGGTGGTGTAACGACACCTTTTAAGATGAGGTTTTCTTGACCTACAACACTAAGTGCTGTAATGTTGTCTTTTTTTGAAGCGTCCGTATAGATGAATTTCCATGTTTGGTATTTTTGTCTTATTTTTTTGAAGTTTTGTTTAAAGATTTCATTGGGTGTTGTGTTTTTTATATGTTATGTAAGTTCTATTATGACAGGTTTGTTTTTGTAGAACCATGGTGGGACTTTAATATGTTGAGGATGTTGAGTGCGGTTGTTTTGTTTATGATAAGTTGTAGACTGGATGGATTCGTGAAGTTCTTTTTCCTTTAAGTTGATTGATAATTGTTTCCTGTAGAGTTGAGCTGGATGTTTGACAGCCGATGCTCCATTGGAATCTGGGTTCCACATCTAAAGGTCCAGCTTCTGCTAGCATGTTGTTGATGGGAGTTGTTCGGAAAGCATCTAAGAAAAGTCGGATGGTGGCGTGGTATGGGGAGGATAGTCTTTTATGTTGGTTTTGTTTGTTTTGCCGTAAATACAGAGACCATAGTCTATTTTGGATAATACAATTGATTTTGTAATGTTTATCAGTGAGGTGGTGTTACAGTTATAGTTTCTACTATTTAGAAATTTGAGGATGTTTAATCTAGTGTTAGGTGATTTTATCAATGTTTTAATCTGTTCGTTCCAGGAGTTTTTAGTGTCAAAGATTAATCCTAAGATTTTGAGTCAACTTGTTTTAGGTATATTGATATTGTTAATTATTATTGCTATGTTTGTACAGTTTTGTTTTTTGCATATATGGTATGTAGGTGAGATGATTTCTCTGTTGATATTTTTGTCCCAGTGAATTTGCACCATTGGGTAATATTGTTAAATGTGTTGTTAATTTGAGTTTTTGAATGGTTTTGGATGGATGAAAAGAGACAGATGTCGCCTGCATACACAGTGTGAAGAATTTTTTTTTCGTTTATTATGTAGCTTAATTTGTTGAAAGCTTTTAGGAGTAGTGTAACAAGGAAATCTTTGTGGGATGCCGTTGTTGAGTTGCATTTCGTTTGACAATGTATTGTCAACTTTTACACGGAATCTACGGTTTCTGAGGTAGCTGTGTATAATTTTAGTTAATTTTGGGAATTTCTATTCGAACAGTTGCTGCAGGATGCATTGGGCTCCTTCTTTGTCGAAGGCTTTTTCCATATGTATTGACAAAATTGATATGCAGATGTAGTTATCTAATAATGATAGATATGATAAAATTTTTGTTAACATTAATATATATAAAATAGTAATTAGTCGAATAAATAATAATAATATTGTGTATCTGATTGTTTTGTATGCAAATTGATTTGGAGAGAGGTGTTCTTGGTTGAGGGTCCAAATGATTGAATTCTTTTTGATATTATTTTTTCTAAAGTCAGGAAGTGATATTGGGCGGTAGCTGTTTAGTATGTTTTTTGATTTGTTGGTTTAGTTTATTGGAATTATTGTTGCAGTTTTCCATTGATGCACAATGATGCTAGTGTCTTGTATTTAATTGTAAAGGTCTATAAGTTTATTTGTTTTGGTATTTAGGAGTTTTTTTTATGTATTTGATAACTTATATTTTCATGTCCGGGGTAGTTCCTTTAAAGCTGTCGAGGCAGGAGTTCTATTGGTGTGATGGATGTTTCAATGAGATTAGGTCGGTTATTTATGGGTTATGTAGTCTGTAGTGGAGTATGATAGTGTGCTTTGTTTTGTTAAAAATGGGTTGGGAAATTGGAGTCTTTTGAATAGTCTGACCACTGCTTGGGAAGTGCGTTGCCTATTATAAATGAGTCGCAGGTGTTTCCTATCTCTGTTTCTATTGTGTGAATGTGGGTGTTTTTTCTTACTCTTGTAATGGAGTGAGTGTCTTTGTTGTGGTGTTAGGGTTAATGTCTTTAGTAAACTTTGCAAATGCGATTTGTTTTTCCCTTTTTGCTTCAATTTTGAATTTAGCGTTTTCCTTTTTATATTTCAGCATGAGTTCTAAGCTTGAAGATTTTCTCAGATTTTTGAGGCATTTAACTTTTCTATTTTTAAGGACTCTAATTCTGCATTCCACTAGTAGGTTGTTTTGCGCTTAGTTTTGTTGGTGGGAAGTGGTTTGAAGTTGGGCATTGAATTGTTTGCACTTGCTTTAATGATTATACCCTTGAAAAAGGGTATTATAATTTTGTCCAGAAATGTGTAACGCATTAAAGGAAGCATCTCCGACCCCACAAAGTATATATATTCTTGATCAGCATCAACAGCCGAGTCGATATAGCCATGTCCGTCTGTCCGTCTGTTTCTATGCAAAAAATAGACAGTATTTTTAAAGCTAGCGTTTCGAAATTTTTACCAGATCATTATTTTAGTTGCACGCAGATCAAGTTTAAAAATTGGCCGGATCGGACCACTATATCATATAGCTGCCATACAAACGACCGATATGAAAAAAAAGAAAAAAAAATCTATATCATTGTCAATAACTTCTTGAAATTCAGCATCCTTAAAGGGTTCCATCCACCAAATGCTCAAAAAAAAAGGTATTTTTCATGTTTTTTTTTATATGACATTTAAGATGTAAGGTATATAAATATTATATCATTGGATTAAGCAACTCTTGAATAATAGAAAAAAAATTTTTTTTTACAAAATGGCGGCTGTGCAGCGATTGCCGTAAACCGCTTTTTTAAAAAGGTTCTTCCACGGCGAGCAGTAGAACTGAAAAAGTTTACATGCGATTGACTTGAAATTTTAAATGTAGCTTCCACATTAGATTCAGTTCTACTGAATCTACTAAATCGTATTAAAATGACAAATTATTTAGTGAATAGTTATTAGTAAGTAGTAATAATTTAGTGTTTCTCTTATGTTTTTTTTTTATTTATTCTTACAGGTTCTGGAACGTATACTAAGTCGGATGACATTCTTCGATCCATAGATAAGTCGTATTGTGATACTGTATTAAATTTTTTGATTCGATTAGCTTGTCAGGTTAACGATCCTCAAGCTGGAGTTATTTCACCAGGAGAAAGTTTATCTAGAAGGTAAATATTTCGAGTTAAATAAATATCTCGCCCATAAGGGCATCTGTCAATATTAGGAAACTAAAAAAGAATGCACCAAAGAGAATTATGTCGTCAGAATCATAGTGAAATAGTTGGTATATTTTTTATTGAATCGAATAAATGTCCCGTCAGTTGAGTAAAGACAACGCTGAGGAATGCATTGACGGAGGTTTGAGGTTTGAATTGAACTGTGTTTTGTTTACACATTTTGGGAGCGGGATCGCTCGCTTGGGATATTTGCTGTCCGCATTGTACCTAGTTTATGTACATGCACCACACGAGCCACGACACAACTTCGCTTTAACTACGTCATCACCTGGATCTTATGGAAAAGCGGCTTTGGTAAATGGATGGACGCATTACCAGATTTTCCAGAGTTCGAAGGTCAGTCTAAGGAATGGCTAATATTTCAATGTGCGTTCTTGCAGACGACTGTAGCCTATCAGTATACAACATTGTATACAACCAAAGACAAGTTAAATTCATGAAAATAAAATAAATGTGGATGATAACATCAAGAAGGGATACGCACGACTACTGAAGCAGCAGGAGGCCAACTCGCGCCAACAGTGGAATATTGTACTATCTCTAGTACTTCGTACTTAAGAACCCTAACAGCTTGGGAAGATGTGTCTAGTCTTCGATGCAGCAGTCAAGATGACTATAATATACATCAAGGAGATGTTTCACCAGGCATTAATACAGCCCCAAGACAGATGTGCCGAGCGATTCCTGTGGGGATGACCGAAAGGACCCGGAAAGGTATGAGATCATAGCGATTAAGTCCGGAGGAGCTTATTTGCCATGCTCAGCGCATTACGTGAAGACCGTAAATTCTTAGAGGTACATCCATACTGATCCCCGAGCGGTTCTGGCCATAAATAAGTAACACCACGTGGATGATTACGGACAGCGCGACAACGTCGAATGGATCGAATCAGAACAGAAGGTATTGGGCATTTATTGGCATTCGGCTACAGATGACTGCAAATTCAGTGCAAATACGATTGAGTGCTCAGCAGCGTAATAAGCGAGGAACGCGACCCTACCAAGAGAGATTTTCTAAGCCTTTTTATATGTACGTTTTACCTGTTTGTTCATTTAAGTCAGAGGAGTGATCAGATATTGCGGTATGTAAGCAGGAATAGTAAAGTTGAGCATCAACATAAGTTTGTATTATCACAACAGAATAAAACGCTCATTGCTCAAGCTTGTTCAGACCAAGAGTCGGTTACGCTACAACATCTGACTATTTATTATATCGGTAAAGCACAGAGTGTGTAAGTATTTTTTGTTGCAGATTGAAATTTTTGAAATAAAGTCAGAGAATAGAATAATATAAAATAATAAAATTGGAGATTCTATAATAGAATTGAATACATTTTCGAAAGCTATGATAACTGGTAAAATTATATTATATAATTTAATTTGGTGTTTATGCATGTCGAAAATGATATACACTACCACAATTTTTGGTATGATTAATACGAAGCCGAAAAAGGAAACCCAACTCTAAGGCCATATAACCTTTAGCTTTCCCTGAAGCTAGCTGTCCTTTCATGTTTATAAATATAAGTTTTTTATGATTCATTGATAAATAATATATTTTCATTTCTGTTTAATAATTTTCATTTCAGATGTATTATGTTATTAAAAATGGCAATGAGACCTGAAATTTGGCCCCAACCTTTTGATATAAAACTGAACTGGCTTGATAAAGTACTCGCATCGGTAGAAACACCTCATCACAATTTAAATAACATATGTACTGGAATAGACTTTTTGACATTTTTAACTACTATATTAAGTTCGGAACAGTTAGTGTTAATAATGCGACCAGTTCAACGTGGCCTATCATTATGCATTATACACCAAAATACTCGTATTGTTCGATTAATGCATATTTTTCTTACACGATTAATGGGAGTTTTTCCTCCAGATGCGCAACATAAACACGATGATCTTGATGTCTTATACAGCGCTATAAGTAAAATGATTACCGACAACTTAACACTCTTTGAACAAAGAACCCAACCAAACGCTTCATCATTGTTCGGTACTTTAATGATATTGAAGGCTTGTAGCACAAACAATCCCACCTATATCGACCGAATTTTAGTACAATTTATAAGAGTTTTAAATAAGATCACAAAAGATCACATCAATAGCATTGGTGCCAGTAATGTCATTTCTCAACAAGCTGATTCGAATTCGTTAGCATTGGAACTCTTGGTACTATCATTGGAGTTAATTAAAAATCGAATTTTCATAATGAGTGTAGAAATCAGAAAACTTTTTATGGGCACTATTTTGGTTAGCCTCATCGAAAAAAGTTCCGAAGTCAAAGTTATAAAATGCATTATTAAAATGTTAGATGATTGGATTAAAATGAAAGAATCGAATATTGTTTCACATGTGCCATCTATACGAGAAAAGTCTGCATTATTAGTAAAGCTAATGCAAAATGTTGAAAAGAAATTTTCCGATGATAATGAACTTAACGTACAGTTTTTAGAAATAATTAATTTTATATACAGAGACGAAGTTTTAAAACAAACTGAACTAACAACAAAACTTGAAGGTGCATTTCTGAATGGATTGCGTTTTCAAAATCCTCATATTCGATCGAAATTTTTTGAAATATTAGATGCATCCATGAGACGCAGGCTTCATGATAGATTATTATATATTATTTGCTCTCAAGCGTGGGATACAATTGGATCTCATTATTGGATAAAACAATGCATTGAACTTCTTATTTTAACAGCCAATACAATGTCGCAAATTCAATGTTCAAATGAAGCATTTAAAATACCCAGTATAACTTCAGTTATTCCTGCTAATTCAACTGAAGCGCAAGGAAATTCATTTGTATCATTTTTATCATCTCAATCGGAGTCTTTCGATATTGTTCAAAGTGTTGATGATAAAGATGATGTTTTCGACATCGATTTAAAACTTGAGTTTACTGCTGACCGACAAGAAGATAGCCAACAAATTTTGCCGACAAGACGTGAAACTTTAGTAGAGCTAGTTTATAAACAAGCTGAATTTTTAGAAGCTAACCGTAACATAAGGACAGATCAGATGCTTGTCGCCACTTCTCAACTGTGCCACGTCGATAGTCAATTAGCGCAAAGTATTTGGTTGTCTCTATTTCCTCGAATTTGGAATATCTTCACAGAAGATCAAAGATATAACATTACAAAGGAAATTATACCATTTCTTTCATCAGGCACTAATGTAAATCAAAAAGACTGTTTCCCAAGTACACTAAATACTTTTGTTGAGAGTTTGACGAAATGCGTACCACCCATTTATATTCCACCAAATATACTGTCGTACTTGGGTAAATCTCATAATTTATGGCACAGGGCCATATTAGTATTAGAAGACATGGCAGTAAATCAATCAAAGAAAAATAAAGACAACAATGAAGACATAGATAGCAAATGTACAGAATTGGAAATAGACCACTCAAGTAATATATTTGATGCACTTTCAAATATGTATTCAGCCATGCATGAAGAAGACTTATGGGCAGGTCTTTGGTTAAAATTTGCACACTATCCGGAGACAAATATTGCAGTTTCTTATGAACAAATGGGATTTTTTGAAGAAGCTCAAGGTGCTTATGATTTGGCAATGACAAAATTTAAACAAGATTTAAATAACGGCCTAGTTAATATGAATTTTAATAGTGAGTTGTTATTATGGGAAAATCATTGGATGCGTTGTGCTAAAGAATTAAATCAGTGGGACATTTTATTGGACTACGCTCAAACTAATAAAGATAAAAATATGTTTCTTGTACTAGAGAGTTCATGGCGCGTACCTGATTGGAATTTAATGAAAACTGCTTTAGCAAAAACGGAGCAATGCTATTTGAAGCATTATGGCTTTAAGCTTAATCTTTACAAAGGATATTTATCCATTCTTCACCCAGATGATAGGCAAACTGGAAGTGTAGAGCGATATGTGGAGATTGCATCGAGTTTGTGTATTCGAGAGTGGCGCCGATTGCCACACATTGTTTCTCATATTCATTTGCCATATCTTCAAGCTTCACAACAAATTATGGAGCTTCATGAAGCAAGTCAAATACACCAAGGTCTTACCCAATCACGTAATAATTCCTTGCATGATATGAAAGCTATCGTAAAAACTTGGCGAAATCGGCTTCCAATCATTTCTGACGACTTGTCACATTGGAGCGATATATTTACCTGGCGTCAACACCACTACCAAATTATAACGCAACACCTTGAACAGCAATCTGATCAAGGAAGCACAATGTTAGGAGTGCATGCATCTGCACAAGCAATTATTTCTTTTGGAAAAATAGCTAGGAAGCACAACTTAACTGGTGTTTGCCAAGAAACTTTATCCAGGATATATACAATTCCTTCGGTACCCATTGTGGATTGCTTTCAGGTAAATAATTGAAATAAAAGATTTTCTCCTAATACTTAGTTTGAAATTTATTCATAAGGCTTAGACTATTGTGACAGAAATGCTTTGTGGTTTTATTTTTATACGCTTGAAGGATGTTTATGTTCCCATATACTAGCGCGATAAAAGTATAGAATTATTCTCATTGGCAGTTATCCCTAACCAACATACGTACATACAGAATTATATAATTTTTTTGATATAGAAAGCATTCGTCACCATCGGTCGGTTTGCATGTTTTTTTCTATCAATTTTTTTTAACGCGTAGCTTTTTAATTATTACTGTAATGTTGACTTTTGTACAGAGAAAAACGAAAAAGAAACGAGGGTAATCACCAGGTATAACAACATTTTTACTGTGTACACGCCTATCTCCAGCCCATTTCTTTGCTGGGCTGGAGCATCTTTGCGCTTCAGTCGCCTTTGAGTGCAGAATCGAGTTAGCGACTTCACGAGAGCATTTTCGTGTGCTGCAAGCTTTGCTTGGTGTTTATTTTTTTTTATCTGGATTTCCTCGTTGACAAGATTTATGTGGAGGTCTCTGTGGATGCTTTCGCTGCGTAGGTACCATGGTGCCCCAGTGAGAGTTCGCAAAATTGTTGACTGAGCTCGCTGTATAATTTCAATGTTGGTTTTTGTAGCGTTTCCCCATAGTTCACAGCTGTATGAGTACTTTGTATTCCAGACTAAGGGGGGAGTTGCAGTTTATAAGCCAGTGAAGATTGGATGCTTAAGCTTCATATGAGTTCTCTTCGATTCTATATGTCGCCGCCAGGTGAGGCGTCTATCTAGGTGAACGCCGAGATACGCCGTCTGCTTGTGAGATGCGCCAGTCCGCAAACCGTCTATCCACTATTTTAAGATGACAGGCAATTTGATCTGTAGCCTTTGCTGGGCATCTAGATCGGCAAAGTATTGAGTTGTTGTGAACAAATGTAGGGGTTGTGAGCTTATAGTTTGTAGGCATGTCTGCTCTGTATAGTATGTAAAGAACGGGGCCCAGCACACTACCTTGGTAGACTCCAGCATTTATAACGCGGTGAAGTCGAACTGTTACACCTGGTTGAGAACACTGTTTTAAAGAGAAAAGATTCGAGCATTTTGTGTTTGTTTTGGGGAAGCAGTTTCATTATCTTGTGCATTAGTCCTTCCAGCCAGACTCGGTCAAATGCTTGTGCAACATCTATGAATATCGCTGAGCAGTATTTCCGGTGCGAAAGCGGTACGAATTTCGTTTGTGATGCGATTGACCTTGTAGTCACCGCCCGCTATGAATCGCTCATCGAAGTTGAAAAATTCAATGAATTGGTCCTCAGAAACTACAAAACGGGGTGGGCAGTAGACTGCGGCCAGGGTGACGTGGCCGCTGCTGGATTGCATGCTTATAAAAGTGTCCTTTTTCTGTTAGGTAGTCTGTTTTAAAGGTTTGATGCCACTTCTGATAAGTACCAGTGCCGCCATGGGCTTTGCCCTCCGGATGGTTTGTGGCGTAGAATAGGTCTCCTGAAATATTGAAGTTATTTTTTGTTCTTTCCGAGTAGCAGTCGTTTTTTGTATTATCGAAATCACAGATTTAATTCCCGATTTTAAGGCACTAGCGAAGGAAACGCTAGGACTGGTACGATGTGTAGGAGGGGGTGCCGTGTAAGACAGGCCCGGTTGTGGGGGAGTGTGCCTGATGTGGGTGGTCTGAGCGCATATTGATTCTCCGCGTTTGTTAAGGCGGTTCTTTAGTTCCTTGTAAACTATACAGCCACGCCAGTTAGCTGTGTGACTTTCACCGCAGTTGCTGCACATTTTTGTAGAGATGTCTTTCTGGTTCTTGTGACAGTTCGCTGTGCTATGAGCTTCACTACAAACTTTACAAAAAGATTTCAGCGTACAGTAAGCCTTGGTGTGGCCATATTCTTGGCAGTAAGTGCACTGCACTGGGGAATTGCGCTTGTGTGGCTATTCCACTGTGATACGCCGATGCAGTAGGAGCTTGCAGACTGGGTGAACTTCATTTTTTTCAGTGTTTGGCTCTCTGTCTTCAACATGATTTTGAACCTTGCTCGTGGTTCCTTATTTTTGTTTAATATAAAATATAAAATGGTCATGAACACATTTTTGCATTAAAATTCTTGTCCTTAAGCGCTTCTACCATTTCAGTGGTCGAAACAGCTGCCTCAATACCTTTGAGAACCACCTGTAGGACCCTGGCGCTTTTTAGTTGATATGTGTAAAAGTTTTTTCCTGCTTCATACAAGAATTTGGTTAGTAGACGATGGCTATCCTCGATTTTAGTTTGAACCTTTGTTTCATTTGTGTTACCTTTTCTTAAGGGAATTACGTAGAATGAGCTTTCTCCTATTAGTGCGGCAATTTTGTTCACAAATGCGCTTGCGTTTTTGTCGCGAATGTATATTGGAGGAGGCTTAACCTTCTTATATTCCTCTTTAGGTGACTTTCCCGGTTGTATACTTTCTCCAGTACAATTTTCCAGCAGCTCAAATCTTTTGCTGTTTGATGGCGTTTTTTTTTTTGTAAGCATGTTATTATTGTCGCGTGTAGTTTTTGACTTGTTTTCTGTTTATTGATTATTGTACTTTTGTACATTCCAGTCTGTATGATCGTCCCGGCGTTCTTGTTTACTTTTTGATTTGTTGATGATGCAGCAGAACCGCTAAGTTGTGTTTTTGTTTTGATCGGTTCAGTGAGAGAGAAAACTTGCGTCGACGTAATTGAGACGACGATGCCGTTCAAGTTGTAGTTGTGATTGTAGTTGCAGTAGTTGTTATTGTCACTGTACTGGTCACCGTAGGTAGGCGTAGAGAGATTGTACTTGTCACCGTGATTGACCGCTCTCTGTCTTCAGGTGTCGCGGAGACGTAAGATAAGTACGCATTGTTTCGTTGCAATTAGTGCTGGAGTTGAGAGCTCGAAGCTCCGGAGACCCACTTCTACTTGCTCAAGTTGTCGCTGAGCGCGAGTATCGTTCTGGCTCATAGTGTTTTTTTTAATTTATTTGTTTGAACTATTGTTTATTCTAATTCAAACACAGAATATGTATTCGAGCGAGGGTTTATCGCACGGAGCATCTCTTTCGCTTTCGATTTTTGCTTTATTAATAACCATTCACTTCACTAAAATCAACCGATTTTATACGGGACTCGATGAAAATACGCCTTTATGCATCAGCACACGAATGGTATATCTGAATGGTATAAAAAAAAATAATATAAAATAAAAAAATAAATAAGTATATATTATGTATATTTTTTTCATTAAATATTTTTAGAAAATTCGACAACAAGTGAAATGCTACCTTCAAATGCCATCTACATCTGGAAGAAATGAGATTAACGAAGCCTTGGAAGTAATAGAGTCCACCAATTTAAAGTATTTTACTGGTGAAATGAACTCAGAATTTTATGCATTGAAAGGTCTCTTATTGTCGCAAATTGGACGAGCTGAAGAAGCCGGAAAATCTTTTAGTGCAGCCGTGCAGCTCCATGACGGTCTTACTAAAGCTTGGGCTATGTGGGGAGATTACATGGAACAAATGTTTTTAAAAGAAAAGCAAATACCATTAGCTACAAATGCATTAATATGTTATTTGCATGCATGTCGCAATCAGAATGAGAGCAAAACCAGAAAATATATTGCCAAAGTTTTATGGTTTTTGTCATATGATAATCAAACAAACATACTAATAGGCACTTTAGAGAAATATGTGTCTGCAATTCAACCGTCTTACTGGTTACCATGGATTCCTCAATTATTATGTTGCTTGGAACAATTTGATGGTGATGTAATATTAAATCTTTTGAGTCAAGTAAGTAACAAATAATTCTTTTTAATTCTTTAATATTTTGGTATTTATTTAAAAAAAAATATACGAATAGAATCAAGTTTATTCAGGTAGATGCAAGAAAAATATGTATAAAACGGAGACCTCGAATAAAATTAATTTAATTTTTATATTTTATATTTATAAAAGTTTTTTACGATTCAAAAATTTATCTAAATGTATACAAGTATACTAAAGAGAAGAAAGCGTTGCCAATCCCATGAGGTATTTCTGATCAACATGAACATTCGAGTCGATCTATCCATGTCCATCTGTCTGTCTGTGTTTCCCTGTCTGTCTGGATCGCATTACTTTTCGGTCGGGATAAAGAAGTTGAAAAATGGCTGAAATAAATGTATCGAGCTAAAAAGGGTTACATTGAATAAAACAGTAAAATAACAATTTTTTTTACTTTCAAGGAGGTTATTTTTCACCCCAACTAGTAGTCAAGAAGCTGTGTCAAGAAGTCAAGTTCATGGGCGAACGTCCTCTTCTATTTGAAGTTCCATACCAGAAAAAAAAATTTTGTCGTCCCATCCGATTCTGAAACTTCTATCTTCAAAAATAAAGTTTATGGGTGCCTAAAATAGAAATTGTAAATAAATAAAAAAAATGAATGGCGGTAGGAGAGCGATAGATAGCTATGTCCGTCTATCCGTCTGTTTTCCTGTGTGTCCTTCAGTCTGTCTGTATAAACGCGTAAATCTCAGAGATCTATTTAAAGACATAATATTAGGCAAGTAGACTCCTGTAATGTCAATGCAGATCAAGTTGGTTTAAAATTTTAGCTACGCCCCATCCTGTCTCAAAAAATATAGGTTGCACTTTTTCAGAAAATCTTTGCAAAATCCTGATGTCAAACAATTTAAATTGTTAATTTAGAAGTATACAACATAGTCGTATCCCTTAAAAAGAAATTGTGTTTAACAATAACCCCAAAAAACACATTTTTGTAATAATTGGACAACAATAACCCAATATAACACACTTTTTTAATAATTGGACAACCGATTGAATAAGTATATAGTATATAATATATATAGTGACATATCCAAAGCTCCATGTATCCCATTGTCCAATACCTTTCTTTTAGCCCGATGTAAGTGTATCACACAAAGTAATACTAGATCAGCATATTTAAACACGCACCCCAAGTGCAATCGGTCATTAACATTCCCATGCCCGATCAGACATAAACATAAGCGTCCACTGGCACGTCCCCATAATTAACCAGACGAAACACAAGTTTTGGCAGACCAAAAAAGCAATTCTTAAAATCAAAATTCTAGGACTCATATTGCGTCATCTAGACATATCGGCACCAAAGAAAGCCATAAACATTTTGGAGACAAAGGAAACCCCTGAAACTCCCGAACTCTATTAACTTAAATTTCTGCTGTTCAATCCATCCTTTAACGATTTCCGTCTGTTGAAATGTTAAGTCCGCTTCCTTTGAGGGGCATTTAACAATAGAATCGCGAAGAACTTTTAAATAATGTTCTTTTTTTTTACAATTCCATCAATTTTCGTCAATGGACCCAGAATCCACCACGTAAAACACCCCCTTGCCACAACACTGCCCTCACGTAAAACACCCCCTTGCCACAACACTGCCCCACCAGTTTCCTGGATGTGGCGCCTCTGCAGGGACTCTCCGGGCTTATTCCAGCAATACTGATTTCGGTCCGACATCTGAACTATAGTGAACTACAGTATAGTAGATAGAGAAACTAGATTGAGTTCCTCAAAAGAAGTGAATGATTGACAGACTCAAATTCTGGGCTGAAGTCAGTGTAGATGACATCTGTTTCAAGCCCATTTTGAAAGTCATCTAAAATAAAGGTAAAGCTTTAAAAAACCATGCCCAACGATGCATAGGACATCCAATATATAAAGTCAATTATGATTTTCATATATGTACCATACCAGGTACCTTTGAAGTTTTTAGTGGCCGCGAGTTAAAAAGATCCTCAATCGATTCAATTATAATTTGTAAGTATTTTAGAATAGCTTACTGAACCCAAATATAGAGATATCATTTTTTTGTTATTTTACATTTTTGTTAGTTTTTTTTTGTATTCAACAACACAAAACTAATGAGTAAAATTTTGTGTTTAAACATATTTTGATTTACTTTTTCCTGAAACTCTCCAAAGTGCCCTTCGACGAGAAGCACGTAAATTGCAGATATGAATAAGGTCTCTGATAAGGAATCGATGGGCGGGGTTTTTTTTTTTTTTTTTTTTTTCATTGTTTTGCTTATTTATTGAATCTTCCCTTTTACTTAAGAGAATAACAATAAGTTTTAAAATCTTATTCTAAACTGACTACATATCATTTTATGAAATGATTCGTGCTGCGTGGCCTAACAAATTTAACGCTGGGCTGGTTGGTCGTTCCGGTGCAGTCGACTTTGGCTGCATACTCGAATAAGTTTTCTTGCAAGAGGATTTGGATTTGAGGCTAGTTTTTCAGTGTATTTAACTTTTTTCTCTGCAATTGTCTCAATGACAAGTTTTATTTGTAAGTCTCTGTGTATATTCTCGTTCCGAAGAGCTCCAGTAATGATTCTCAGAATCCTAGACTGTGCTCGCTGTACTATGTCGATGTTGCTTCTCGATGCGTTGCCCCATAGCTCGGAGCCATAGGTCCATATGGGTTTTAAAACGGAGTTATATAGGAGGACTTTGTACTCCAAGCTTAGGGGAGAGCGAACGTTTATAAGCCAGTGTAGATCCTTTGCTTTTAGTCTGAGGTGCGTCGTCTTGGCCTCTATGTGTTTCCGCCAGGTGAGCCGCTTGTCCAGATGAATACCTAAGTATGTTACGTTATCGGCTTGTGGGATGCGCGTGTGGTTCATTACCAAGGGCGGGCAGCTTTGTTTGTTTAGGGTAAATGTTACCTGTTTGCACTTTTCTTCGTTTACTCGTATGCGCCAGTCTGCAAGCCAATGTTCTACACAAATTAGATGGCATGCTAGTTGCATCGTAGCTTTTACTGGGCATCTGGATCGACTTAGAATTGCAGTGTCATCAGCGAATGTGGATATCGTTAGCTGGTAGTTTGTTGGGATGTCCGCCGTGTATAGGGTGTATAGAATTGGGCCCACTTCCTTGAGGCACTCCGGCTTCTATAGTATAATCGTTTGAAGTCCTTGAACTGCATCTAACCGCGAACACTCTTTTATATAGGTAAGACCTTAGAAGCTTATGTATATTTTGAGGCAGCAGTTTGATTATTTTAAACATAAGTCCATCCAGCCATACTCTATCGAATGCTTGTGCAACGTCTAAGAATAGAGCTGTGCAATATTCACGATGTTCAAAGGCAGTGCGAATTTCTGTTGTGATGCGGTTAACCTGTTCGATGGCTCCGTGTTTTGCCCGAAACCAAATTGGTGCGATGGGAGTGTGTTGTGTGTTTTGAGGTGGGGGCTGATGCGTAGTAGCAGAACTTTTTCAAATAACTTGGAGAGACAAGTAAGTAAGCTTATTGGCCTGTATGATGATGGCTGTGTTTTGTCTTTCCCGGGCTTAGGGATCATAATTATAACTGATTTCTTCCACTTTTGAGGGAAGTATCCAATTTTAGTAATTGCGTTGAAGAGCAAGCAGATTCTTAGAACTGCACACATTGGGAGCTCGATGATAATTTTCGGGGTTATTAAGTCGTAGCCAGGCGATTTTCCAGTCTTCAGTTGCTCTTTAATGACTTTCGTTATCTCGCTTGGCCGAAATTCTACCGGATCTTGTGGTGCTAAGTCAGATGCAGTTAAAGGTGGGAGAGTAAATGAGTTAGTGGCTGGATTTGGTTGAAATACTTTTTTAAGATGATCAGCGAAGACTCTTGCTCTGTCCGTGTCACTGCGAGACCAGTTTCCGGTAGAATTACGGAGAGGTACAACCGTTTCTGTTGGTGCCTGTAGGTTCCTGTGGGTTTTCCACAACGAGTTCTTTGTGCCTGTGGGCGTGAGATTCTCGATGTACCTTAGTTGTGCGGCCGCTTCTTCTTTCTTGAGCGCGTTTGTAAGTCTGCGAGAAGCTGCTTTTAATCCACTCTTTGCGCCAGGTGATCTGTGCTCCTGCCACTCCCTTCGAAGTCGTCGTTTTTCAAGCACAAGCAGTTCAGTATCTCTACTTGTCTTGTTAAACTTTATACTGCATACATGATTGTCTTGTGGAGTTGACGCTTTTGCTGCTGCAACAAGTATTGATTCTATATCATCAGCAAACTGATCAATGTCTTGCTCGGTTTCCAGGGGGCTAGAAAGGCCGGTGTGGGAACAAACATATTTTTTGTACCTCGCCCAGTTGGTCCTGTTGCTTGTGAGCCTATGCGATCGCTCGATGTGTTGTAGCTGGTACAAAAGATGAAATAGCACCGGACAGTGATCAGATGAGAGTTCTGGAAGTGCCTCAGCTGTAATCATTGATTGGGATATCCTTTTTGTGATGGCAAAGTCGATCAAATCTGGAAGCTTCATGGGATCTGCTGGCCAGTATGTAGGCGCTCCCGGGGAAACATAGTTTAGTTTGCGTTGCGTTTTGATGATTGCGTTGTACAGCTGTTTTCCTTTAGGGTTCTCTATCCGAGATCCCCAGTACATGTGCTTGGCAATTCAATCGCCAGCTGCAACAAACCTTTCACCAAACGAGTCAAAAAGTGTTGTGAATTTTTCCTCAGAGATTGTGATGCGAGGTGGGCAATAGATAGCAGCCAGAGTGAGAGCACCGTTATGGCATTGGAAGTTTATAGAGGTACATTGTAAGCAGTCTTCTTGCCAATTGCCAAGGAAGTGGTGCTTAATTCGCAATCGTATTAGTATGCCAGTGCCTCCATGGGCCTTGTCATCAGGGTGATTCGTAAAGTAAAATTTATATCCTGGTATCTGGAAGTTGTACTTTTCGGTAAGGTGAGTCTCTGAGAGTAGCATAACGTCAATGTTTCTGTCGGCTAAGAACTGAGCAAGTTCTAGCTTGTGCCGCGAAACGCCATTAGCGTTCCAGGTAGCGATTATTAAGGGAGTCATTATCCTGTTTTAGAAGAAACGAGCATTTGCATAAGGATGTTTTGGTTCCTCATAAGCGGTTGCATAGTTTCTTGCATGAAGGTCATGAAGTCATTCATGCTTTGCTGCATCGAAAGCCTAATCGCTTCAAAGCCAATTGGCTGCTGTTGCATGTTCTGTGTGTTTATTTGTTTATTTGTGTTTATTTGGTTAATTTTATGCTGGACGCTGGAGGTGACTGCTGTTGGTACTTGGATCCCTGATTTTAGTACACTTGCAAAGGAAGAATTTGGCATCGTTTGGTGGTTGGCGGACGAAGGGATGTTAGTCGGTTCCATTGCTTTGTGAATTGTTGGTGTGATACGATCACGAGCTAAATCCACTCGTTTGTTTAGGCGACTCTTGAGCTCCTTGTAAACAATGCATCCTCTCCAGTTGGCTGTGTGTTTTTCGCCACAGTTGCTGCATAGCTTAATTGAGCTGTCGTTTTTGTTCTTGGGACAGTTTACAGTACTGTGGGCATCGCTGCAAACGACGCAGATGGATTTTAGGGTGCAGTACGCTTTGGTGTGTCCATATTCTTGGCAGTTGGTGCACTGCACAGGTTGCCTGCGCTTGTGTGGCTCTTCTACGGTTATTCTTCGGTGCAGTAGATACTGTAGCTTATATATAGGATGTACTTCATTTTTGTTGTTTTTCTGACTCGATGGCTCCAGTTCGACTTTAAAGAGTGGCTGCGGCTCTTTGTTCCTGTTGAGAATGTTGATCACCGTTTTGGCGTTGAAGTTCTTCTCCTTTAGTGCCGCGATAATTTCGGATGAGGTCACGGATGACTCTATTCCTTTGATGACAACCTGCAATCCTTTGGCACTTTTCAGCTGGTAGGTATAGTAACTCTTCCCAGCTTCGTCCAGGTACTTGGTCACTGATCGGTGGCTAGACTCATCCTGAGTCTGCACTTTCGTTTCTTGTATGTTGCCCTTAGTAAGAGGTATAACATGGAACTTGTTCTCTCCAATAATTGCAACTAGTTTGTTAACCAGCGCATTTGAGGTTTTCTCACGTATATATATTGGTGGCGGCTTTATCTTCTTCTGTTCCTGTTCCTGCACTTCACAGTCATCCAGTAGTGCAAACCTATTTGAACTTGAGTCATTGGCAGCGTTGGCGCGATTTATTTTCCGCTGATTACCATCCTGCTTGTGTTGTGGGCTTAGCTTTCGCTTTATTTGGATGTAGCGATCCAGCCCTGTTTGACAAAGTTTTTTGTTTTGTTTTGGTTCTTGTCCGCTTTCGCTTTCAAGAGTCGGTGTGAGTGCTTTTGCATTCGTTGTTGTTGATTCAGCGGAATTGTACACCGCTGTCGGTATTGAGCATAGAGTTGATGTTGATGTTGTTGCAGTTGTTGTTGCTAAAGGTGCAGATGCAGTAGATATCGTGATTACTGGACTGGTAGTTAAGGAACATAACACCGTTTGGAATGGGGAGAGCGTGAGAGAGACGCTCTCAGTGCGTTCGGGTTCACTTCGAGCAGTCAGAAGCATTGGTGAGCAAGACCGCGATCGTGTGCATTCTGCAGGTGCTAGGTCATTGACCGAGTGGGTGGTTTGGCACTCGCGGGCGTCAGACACGACGGTGAAGTATGCATTGTTCCGCTGCAAAGAGAGTCGGCGCTCGTCTTGTTGTTTTTGCCGCTGAGCGCGCAATTCGCGTTGGCTCATTTTAGAACGATCGATTTGTTCGGTGTCTATTTGTTTTTTAGTTTTACTTTATTATTCCACACACAGAAAGTTTTGTAAGATAGCAATTTAACATTGCCAATAGCGTCTCTTTCGCTTCCGATTTATGTATTTATTTTATGTTATTAGCTATTCACTTCACTGAAATCAAGTGATTTTATACGGAGCTCGATGAAAACACGTCTGACTTCGTACAAGTGCAAAGTCAAAAAAAGAGAAGCACGTAAATTGCAGATATGAATAAGGTCTCTGATAAGGAATCGATGGGCGGGGTTTTGAGGCTCTACGCGGCAGACGCTAGCACTTTCCGCAGCATAATCAGATGGCTCGAGACCGAAAAGCCCGAGTTCCACTGCTATCAGCTGAAGGAGGACAGACCATAGAGGGGTTGTGTTAAAGTAGTACGCTTAAGAGCGCTTCATCGCTAGATTACTAAAAAACTAAAAGTCTCGAACACAAGGTGCTAGACGTACATACGCTGAAAAGGCCCAGTCGACAACACTGACAACATTCTGCAGTCCTTAAATGAAAACATGGAAGCAGATGGATCAAATGAGGATTATGCTACAACAGCAGGGGCATATGCTACTACAGCACGTGTAGGTTCTCAATCTGCTCACTCCGATACAAGCGCAGCTAGCTCCAAAATGGTGCCGCTGCGCATCTTAGTGTGAAACGCCGATGGCGTCTCCACGAAGTTGCCCGAAGTTGAATGCTTCGGGTGGCGTTACGAAATTTATGTCTTGCTGATTAACGACACACATTGTAAAAACGCAGTAAAATCCAAGTTATATGGATACGAAGCCAACGACCCGAGTGAGGGAAACGCCAAAAAAAGTTCTACGGTTTTGATCTAGTCAGGTACATTTTCCTCTCCCACCAGTAGCCACTGATAGTGTGCACTTGCGTCTGCAACTATCGAGACTGGTCACGGCCCTATAAACTTTGGCGCGGTCTACTGTCCCCCGAGGTTTTTATGGACCACAGTCGACTTTAAATCCATCTTGGAGCAACATCATTCCAAATACATCGTAGCAGGCGACTGGAATGCGTGCCACTGGCTTTGGAAGCCAGGGAGGTGCAACCAAAGAGGTCATGCGCTAGCAAATCTAGTCTTGAACTCAAAACTGAGCTTCTACCGCTTATCATCATGCTGGACGCAGCAGCTACAGCATATCCCAAGGTTGAGCGGCTTATTACCAGGCGAACTAACATGGAACGATTCCAAGAGCACCTCGAGGCGTCACTGAACCGTGAAACGGCGTTGAACTCCGAAAGGGACAAAGAAAAAGCAATCGGCTCTCTCACACACAAAAAGAAGACAGCAGCTAGAATGGCCATTCACACCCCAGAACTGAAATCCCCAGTAGCCAGAATTCCGATTTCCAGAGAATCTGTTGATCAGTGCAGAGGCGCTTTTGCTCTAGATGGGTAAGGTCCTTCCACCCGCTGGACAAAGCAGATTGGTACAGGGTGAAGGGTATCCTCCATCTCGCTTTGGTTGAACATAAAGCAGCATGGTTTGACGAAAGGCTAGCCAATACTGGGACTGAAGCCGATGCGACGCATTCGCTCTGGAAGGCCCCACGCGCTACCAAAAGACGTTGCTTAAAGAAACAATATTGGTAAATAGAAAAAAATAACGGGGCATGGTGCCGGTTTGGAGCAAGCGGAAGCGTTTGCCGCGAACCTGGTTGAGCGGTTCCAAACTTTGATCTGAAATGTGTTTACGAGACTTATTGCCCGGTTGGTCAGGCTTATGGAAGCCTAGGGAATCATGCCAAAACACCATTTGGGTGGTCGGGAAAATTTTAACGACCTTGAACAACAATGACTACTTCAACGCTCTCCTCCTAGATGTCCGCGAAGCGCTCATTCGTGTGTTGCATTCCGACCTCCTCATGAAAATCAAGCATACGCTGGTTGCGCCTTACTTCTGTCTTCTGACATCGTACCTCGAGAACAGGCGATTTGTGTTCGGTTCTACTCGACTCGACCCTGAGTATGATGCGTCAACTGGAGTACCCCAGGGAAGCGTCTTAGGCCCACAACTATAATGCCTGTATAACCACGAAATGCCGCGACCAGTTTTGGCCAAATTTGCCAACGACGTGTGTATAACGTACAAGTCCCGATGTGAACAAGATGCTGCCAACGGGGTCCAGGACTACGCAACCAGATTTGCCGACTGGGCTACGAAGTGGATCGTAGGATGAAATGGGAACAAGTCTACTAACGTTTGCTACAAGCTAAAACGGAGAACGCCACTAGCAGTGTTCATCGATGACTCTCCAGTAGAACAGGCTTACTCAGTCAAATACCTTGGAGTCATTCTTGACAGTCGGCTCACGTTCTCCAATCAAGTGAGTGCGATGAGAATACGCATAGGTCTCACCAGATCCTGCCACCATGAGGCTCAACAGACGACTACCCAAAGACCTAATCCACCGGCATCCCTTAAGTCGCACAGCGATAAAATGAGAGTGCAGCGATATACTCATCCATTGTTTTTTTTTGTTACTTTATTTTTAATTTTTGTTATAATTGTTACTGCTAAGTCCACATAGCCGGCGAGCCCTTGGGCAGAATGAACAGATACAAAGAACGCAAAGGGGTTCATAGGATACCCTGTATACCTTAATAAATAGTATATAAAAAAAAAACCATTTTTCCTTAAAAGGTTAAACATTTTCACAAAAGTATCCTACATATGGCTAAAACTGTATGATTTATACTTTTACTTTTTCCAACAGATGATTATTAAATTAGTTGCATCGAAGACTGTATACTGAAATTGTATCAAAACTATGGCGTCGTTTTATAATGTTATAATGTTTTGCATAACTATGTGTAAACCAATTCGATATAAAATGACTACATACGATACTTTCCCTGTAAGATGAAGGAATTGAGAACAGATGATTGTATTATTACTTATTTGAATTTGAATATTTTACACATGAATAACATTAACATTATAACATTATATAACATATATATACATATAACATTATACATATATACATATAACATTATATCATTTATATGCAGATTGGACGCCTTTATCCGCAAGCGGTTTATTTTCCAATACGGACCTTATATTTGACTTTGAAAATCGAACAACGTGAAAAACATAAATCAGCCGAACAAGCAGTTATAGCTGGAAAAATGTCGAGTTCAGTGAGTACTCCATAATTTAATTACCTTTAAAATCATTTATTAATGTTGCGCTATGTAACTGATAGTTGATAGCGCCCTCGTCCCTTCCGCTATAAACTAGACGTGTGGTTCAATTAAAGTTCAAATTAATTCTAAGGTATTAAAGCGGTGATATGTACACAGATAACGACAGCTGGGTGATGCACGGGGTCAGCGGCTGAAGGAACAGTCGAAAATAAGAGAACCGAAATCAAACTACCAGCAGCTCTTAAGAACATATTTGCACAGCACGACTATGATAAGACGAACTGAACGCATACGAATCGCCATAGCTTTATCAGCCTACCAAATGCATTCCACGCTCACCATTGCATGATCGTGAGGAAACTTGGAAGTTGGTAACATGCAAGCAAACGGTTTAGTGTTGCTAGCTACCTGAAGGTAATGACCGGGTGCGAAACACCTGAGAAAGAGAGAAAATAAACTAACCGATGAGCCGACAACCGGCGGTGATAATTTTTTTTTTGTTTTGTTTTTACTTTGTTTTTATTTATTGAATGCTCTTGAATAAGAACTAACAATAAGTTTAAAAATCTGAACTATTACAAATTTTTTCTAAACAGTTGTTTTATTTTTCCAACTGTTCTGAGATTAAACGTCCCTAAAGATTTCTTCGCTGGGTTGGTAGGTCTCTTCGTCGGAGACGGGAACGACTGCTGTGCTGGGTTAGATTTCTCGCTAGGTGGTTGGGGTGCGAGGAAAGCTTGCTTTGATATATTTTCATAAGTTCTGTGATTGCATTGATGACTGGTGGAATATTTAAGTCTCTTTGGATGTTTTCGTTCCGAACGAGTGATGATTCTCAGAATCTTTGATTGTGCTCGCTGTATGATGTCAATATTGCTGTTGCTGGCGTTGCCCACCATAGGTCCAGATGGGTTTCAATACAGCATTATAGAGTAAGACCTTGTGGTCAAGGCTGAGCGGAGAGCCCGCGTTGATGAGCCAGTGTAAGTTGTTGGCTTTGAGTTTAAGATGGGTTTTTTTAGCTTCAATGTGCCTGCGCCATGTGAGTCTTCTATCGAGGTGTACTCCTAGGTACGTTACATCATCTGCTTTCGGGAGTGGTATGTTGTTCAACAAATGTGGTGCGCAATCTTGTCTGTTTAGCGTAAATGTCACGTGCTTGCATTTATCCTCGTTTACTTTTATTCGCCAGTCAGAGAGCCACTTCTCAGTGTCTATGAGGTGCAATGCCAGCTGTGCTGTAGCTTGGATTGGGGACCTTGAACGGCTAAAGATATTGTCGGCAAACGTGAACACTGTTAGGCGACTATTTGTGGGAATGTCAGCAGTATAGATGATGTATAAAGTAGGCCCAAGAACGCTGCCTTGGGGGACTCCAGCCTTAATTTCGTGGTCAGTGAAACAGGCAGTGTTGCACCGCACTGCAAACTTTCTGTCATATAGGTATGACTTTAGAAGTTTGTGTGTGCTTCCGGGTAAAGCTGTTTTAACTTTAAACATTAGGCCGTCTAGCCAGACTCTGTCGAATGCTTGGGATGCGTCTAGAAATACGGCTGTACAGAGAAAAATCGAGAATACTCGATTTTCAAATGCAGTTCTTATCTCCGCTGTTATTCGATTAACCTGTTCAATGGTTCCGTGGCTTTCGCGAAAGCCAAATTGATGGGCTGGGATTATATTGTGGGCTCTCAGGTGTGAATTCAGTCATTTTTCGAATAGTATCGATATACATCAGTATACGGCCGCTAGTGTGAGGTGAGCGTTGTCCTCCAGCTGTATATTGATAGATGTGGCCTGAAGATGAATTTCAGCAAACTCTTTGTAAAAGATGTGATTCATACGGTTCCTAATTAGAATGCCTGTCCCACCGTGTGCTCTACCATCGGGGTGATTTGTACCATAGAAGTGGTAATCTCTTATTCCAAAATTGTATTTGCTTGTAAGATGAGTTTCCGAAAGAAGCATTACGTCCGATATGCTTCTCGTGTAGGAATTGAGCTAGCTCAAGTTTGCGCTGTGAAACACCATTGGCGTTCCACGTAACTATTTTGATTGTTGGGAGACAAGCATTTGTATCAAAAGGTTTTGAATACGCATTATGTCTTGAATGGTGGTTCGCATAAATGTCATGAATTCCATCATGCTCTGTTGTAAGGCTTGCATCATAGCTTCAGTTTTCGTTTCTTGCTGCTCAGATGGCCTATAGGTTTGTTGTGTGTCCAATTTTGTGTGTTCTTCATGTGAGGTTTGGGAGTTTTGGGTGATAAATAAACTGAAATAATTCATGTTGGTTTTTTACAATATAACATATCTCACGAGATACCTGCATCATTTAAAAAATTTTAGAATTTTTTTTTATTATATACTAGAGAAATATATACATAGAGAAATTTATACGCTGACGAATACTTTGAATGCGTTTTTCAAAGGGCTGTTCCAAAACATACTTACCAATCTTTCTCTAATTTTGAACATACCAGTAAATTATAAATATATGTTCAGAGTGTTTAATGAGTTCCGTTTAAAAACAGATCTTATTTATTAAATTTTCGTCTAACAAAATTTACAGCAAAATCTTAATGACAATTGTTTACTTATGTTTATGTATTATGAACTATGTAAATGTTCTCATCTGCTATGTTTTTATAAGCAATGCAAGAAAATCACGTTGTTACTTATGTGCGCGTTATGGTGTCAGCATACGAATGCGTTTACTTTGTCTACAAGGAATCGGTCATAAAAATCATTATCCGATCGCTTTTACATTCTTTTAATCTTGTTTCTTATTATGTTCAATGCTTGAACATTCTGCCAAAGGCCACAAAAGTATAAACTCTAAATATATATTTTTATACCCTTGAAAAAGGGTATTATAATTTTGTCCAGAAATGTGTAACGCATTAAAGGAAGCATCTCCGACCCCACAAAGTATATATATTCTTGATCAGCATCAACAGCCGAGTCGATATAGCCATGTCCGTCTGTCCGTCTGTTTCTATGCAAAAAATAGACAGTAGTTTTAAAGCTAGCGTTTTGAAATTTTTACCAGATCATTATTTTTGTTGCACGCAAATCAAGTTTAAGAATCGGTCGGATCGGACCACTATATCATATAGCTGCCATACAAACGACCGATATGAAAACAAGTCTTTGTATGGGAAACTTTTTTGTTTTCCGAGCTATTGCTACCAAATTCAACACTTATTCATTTGACATAGCCATACACGATTTGTAAAAGTTTTGTCTGGATCGGACCACTATATCGTATAGCTGCCATACAAAGGACCGATATGAAAACAAGTCTTTGTATGGGAAACTTTTTTGTTTTCCAAGCTATTGCAATTGAATTCAACATTTATTCATTTCACATAGCCATACATGATTATTGAAAGTTTGATCCGGATCGAACCACTATATCATATAGCTGCCATAAAAACGACCGATATGAAAACAAGGCTTTGTATGGAAAACTTTTTTGTTTTCAAGGGTATACCATCTTCGGCAAGCCGAAGATAACTTTTCTCACTTGTTTAATTATAATTTTAAATAAATTTTCATTCGAATGTAATAATATTTAGTGGGCTATAGATCTATATCATAGAAAGATAATATCATATACTATAATTTTACAACTTAATATTTAAAAATTCCTATAAGGGCCAAACATGTATTTCTTTTAAACTTCTTCGTGTAACGCCACTCCATTGGATTAAACAAATTTTTAGATATTTTTAATATATGAATTTATTATAACTTGGGGATATGCAGATATTTTTTGATTTTTATTTGAATTATTATACAACATATAACTGGTACGGAAGACATTTTATTGAAAGAATTTGTTACTTCATTTTCCATTAAGCTAGGTTTGCTTACTGCGACTGCGATTTTTACTTTTGTAAAATACCTCAACCTATCCAAAAAGGCGGCATGGTAAGATGACAGTTTTCATTTTTCAATAGAACCATTTTCCCCAGTCTTGTGTTTGGAGAATCTTTTTCCTATTTATATATTTGTTGTGAGTAGTTTGAATAAAGCTTTTTTGATTTTTTCGTGCTGTAAAAGTTAAGAAAATTGGTTAATACATTACAAATACATTTTTTCATTGTGGACTTTGTTGGTTGTGACACGATCCATCCAAAAATCGTTTATTGCCCCAGAAGTGAACCTTTTTGGATGCAAAGGAACCTCCGGAGCTTCTGGCGGCGAGAGACTACCGGTGTGTGGCCTGCCGTTGTGCTGAAGAAACACAATTTTTCTTCTATCAGCAAAAGCTGGCTTCTTTTGGACGATTGCTTACTTCAGACGGTCTAATTGTTGAGAGGACGGTTTCGAGGTTAGAGTTTTGCCGTGTGGGAGCAGCTCATAGTAGATAATTCCCTGTCAGTCTTACCAAACACACATAAAAGCCTTCATGGCCGTCAATACTGGCTTGACCATCGTTTCCGACCCCTATGTTTGTTTTTACACATGTCCCTGTTTTGATTTTTGTCACTTTTGACTTTCTTTAAGCCAATACAGAGTTACATACATGTGTCCTCAGACACACCTACTAAATTGTATATTTTAAAAGAATTCAAATTAATTTCTAACAAAAAAATGGTGTTTTCACAATATGTACTTATTTTATGTCCAATGCATTTATAAAATTATTCTTTGTGTCCCTTAATACTTGGGGGAAACAACAGAGGGCTAAAATTTTGCTAAGTACTTGCCAAACCTTATTTTTTTGCTACCATGGACTGAGAGGGTCGATGCTCATCTGAAGTCGCTTACACGATGCTACACTCATACCAAATTCTCACTTTTAATCTCACTTACTATAATGAGGGAAACATCAGGGTGACTTAAAGGACCAATATTAGAATATCGACGAAGGTTTTAACAAAAGTTTTTTTGGTGTCATATAGTATTATCGCGTCCACGTTTCGTAAATAAAATTTCTTCTTTCTTAATTTTTAGTTCATCTTTTGATAAAATACAAATAAACAAAGACTAAAACTAAATCCGAGGTAGGATCTTGTTGGTAGGTAGGTAGGTAGGTAGGTAAGATGAAGTTGTTGTTGACTTGGCGACCCTGACCTTCAGACAACTCTATTTTTTCCACAACTCCATGTTTCCGACAAACCCTGCTGCCGCAGTTTTTTCTCCTTGGCCCCAATTCGAGCTGTCCTTGCTGAGATACTGCTGCTCCGTCTTCCACTGCAAATACGTCCATCCGCTAAACGTTCTAACAGAACTTTTGTCGTTAAATGGTAAATAATGACACAAGACGCTATTGCCGCAAACACGTTAGACCAGACTGACCCAGAGTCCGGGGTACAATTATCAATTGAAAATATTTCATTCAACAATTTTTTATAGCGAACGGTTGTGGTTTCTTTGTGCGCACTGCGTTTTTGACTTTTTTGTGCTAAAAAAATCCGTTTTTTTTTATATACATATCCGGTGTTTCCAGTTCAGTGCCCTAAGCAGATTATCGGCAAGTGAAATCGGATATGCTCTTACTTTGTCGCGAGAGCAGCATAACCGTTTATGCCAGGACGTCTTGCCGATCGATAAATGTAGCTTTAGGTTCTTTGTATTTTTTAGCTTATAAGATTTTTGGGGTTATTCCCCCGCTTCTCGGTGGCTTTAGATTTAGTTTTAATATAAAGCGCATTGCAGTATCAAATCGAGAATTGAATGCAGCGAGGAAAAGTCTTACATAACATACCTGGGAGTCGTAGGTTCTAGAACACACGTTTTAAATAAAATTCTTAATAAAATTCATAAATTCTTAAAGCTAATATAATATTCTTCTTAGGCTATATTGCGCCTTCGCTGCCTGGTGAAGTCGGCAGAGAAGCGGCTATTATATATGTATGTTAAAAAGAGTTGAGCGAAAATGCTATATGCGCACAGTATGTATATAGCGGCATTTGGTTAGCGTGAGAATGCTGACCATGCATTTGTGCAATGTGCTTCAGAAGCGGGCGATCATATAACGCTTCCACTTGAACATTATTGTTTATGCTAGCACTGCCAATGCGTATGTAATTATGTTATTTATTTATGCAAGTATTCTGAGTACATTGTACTTTATGTAAATATGTACTCTAAATACCACATCTCCCTCCTTTTTAAAAATAACGTAACATCGTGTAGTTATTTTATTCTATTATTATTATTATAATTAGTATTTTTTTTTTTTTGTTTTTGTTTTTCTTTTTGACATCTTAAATTGTATTTTTCCATTATTATAATGCTTTTTGTATTAAATCATGACGTCATTTATGAATAAAAAACTTTTAATCGATCTTTATGTACTATTTGTTTTTTATTTTTATTGTTTAAATTGTTATGTTGTCTCTGTCTTCTATCTTTTCTACCTTATAGGGTCCCGTATATTTAACATCAAATTATTTCAAGCATAGTTCTAGCTCTTTTATAGGCTACTTCTAATCTATATTTACTTTCCTTAGCATAATCATCTATATTGTATATTGGTTCTATGCTAGTTATATTAGTGAAATTTCTGGGTAAATTATTTGTTCTACCAAAAACAAGTTCATATGGACAATAATTATGTACCATAGAAGGGGTTGTATTAAAACAATAGACGAAATAATGAAGCCATACATCCCAATCAGTTTTATCAACCGATATGTAAGATCGTATGTATTCATTTAGAGTTCTATGACTTCTTTCGACTACACCTACTGTTTGATGGTGGTGAGCGGTAGACGTTATATTTTTAATTTTTAGGTTTGCATAGGGCTGTAATGATTGAATTCTTATACTCTGTACCCATGTCCGTAATGAACGTCTTCATTGGACCATAAGTAAGAATAAAAGATTCGAAAATTGCTTTAGCGACTGTTGTTGCGCTTTTGTTCGGTATGGGTATTGCAACTAAATATTTAGTTAAGTCACAACATATTCGTTGCCATTTTCCGACTTTGGTAGAGGACCTATAGTGTCCACTATCACTCTGTCGAAAGCATGATCAGGGCTTTCAGTTAAAGTCATTGAGGTCTTTGTATGCGTTGTTATTTTTGCTTTTTGGCATTTTTGACATTTTTTAATGTAGTCTGTTATTTGTTTAGACATACCTTTCCAAAAATAATGTCTGTTGACCTTGGCCAAGGTTTTTGCAATGCCTGTATGACCCTCCTTGTAATGGATCATCATATAGTGTAGACAAAATTGCTTCTTTTTCATTTTCATTGTTTATTTAGGTCACCGGGTTGAGTAGCGCTGCTCTTAATTTTGTTAATATTTTATTGCCCTTTTGCTTAAAATTATCTATTGAAACGTATTCAAAGATATTTTCCCATGGTGCCATTTTTAGATGATTGATTTTATATATACCGGCCTGCACTTCAAGCCTTTGCAAAAATTGATCTAAAGCAAGAACTCCATTTGTATATAAATCATCGATATCATATATGGCAGTAATCTTTTTTCCATGTTTAAAGAAACATATCATATTTTTTACTTGCAAGGTCACTACTTTACGTATCTCGTCATTATTGATGACTTGGTATACGTTGGGCATTGAAGTTTTTTCTATTGATTGCGTATGCAATTCAGATTTGTTTGTTTCTCCTGCGCAGGATTTTTGTCTACTTTGTAATCTTGTAGTGACTTTCTTAATATTTCCGGTTATATCTTTCAATTCTTTGATGGTTATTCTTGATAACGCATCAGCTACATAGTTGTCTTTACCTCTCAGATACTCTACTGTGAAATTATATTCCTCCAATTCAAGTCTCATACGAGTCAATTTTGAGCCAGGATTAGTCATTGAAAATAAAAAGGTTAGTGGTCTATGATCAGTTTTGACTGTAAAATGTTTACCATAGATATAGGGTCTGAAGTGTGTTATTGCCCAATGTATTGCTGCTAATTCCTGCTCAGTAGTACTTTTATTACTCTCGCCCTTAGTAAATGATCTTGATGCGTATGCAACTGGAAGTTGGTGGCCATTGTGGTCTTGAGATGTCATCTGGCAGTATTCCTCTATCTGTGCATTTATGTCCCAAAAAGGTGACTTCACGCATAAAGAATGAACATTTCTCTGGATGTAGTTTTAGATTGTATTTCCTGCATTTGTCAAAAACATCTGATAAGTTTTTAATCATATGGTTTTCGGAACAACCTATTACTATTAAATCATCCATATAGATAAATGCTTGCGTTGGCTCAAGGCCAGAAAATGCAATAGTCATCATTCTTTGAAAAGAATTCGGCGCTATTTTCAGTCCAAATGGTAATCGCGTAAAACGATATGAACCGTTTGTTGTTGAAAATGAAGTTACATCTCTTGAACTCTTCTCAAGTTCAATTTGGTGAAAACCTGACATCAAGTCAAGGCATGAAAAATATTTGGCTCGACCTAGTTGATCCAAAATGTCCTCAATTCTTGGGAGTGGAAATTTACCAGACAACAGTTTTTTACTGATTTGACGATAGTCAATTACTAATCGCCATTTCTTTTCATCTGAGCCTGGAAGAGATTTTTTCGGTACTAATAGTAATGGACTATTGTATTCCGATACTGATAGTTCGACTATTTTATCATTGATCAATTTTTGTACTTGTTCTTGAATTTCGTCTTTATGACTATGAGGATTTCTATAATTTTTAATATATATTGGCTCATCATCTTTCAATCTTAATCTTTGTTTGTATAAATTATTAGCCGATATTGGTTCTGTTGTCAGGCCAAATATATCAGTGTATTTACTACAAAGCTTTTTCAGCTGGGTTTTGAATTGTGGTGGGAAATTTTTTGACAATTGAGACATGACAGTTTGTTCTCTGGTTTCTTTATTTGGTTGAACCACATCATAGTTTGAAAATGGCTCGTATTTTGCATCTACTAGTTTATCAGTATGATGCGTATTTAATATTCGGATATAAACATCGTTTGATGTTGAAATGGTATTCGCTACATAAATACCTGTTTCTATTTCTTGATTTGGGATCAATATATTTGTATCTTCAATTGAAGTTATATTGATTTTTCGGACAACTTGTGATCTAGCTGGTAATAATATTCTATTATTACCAGAGTTGTATGTTATTGGAACATAAATCGGAAATTTTAAATTATTGGGTCTAATGATAAACCAATCTTCTTTTGGATTGAAGTCTAATTGGCAGTTAAATTTTTTTATAAAATCAATGCCAATTATTCCATCGCATGGTATGGGAAATTGTTGATGAACAATATGAAAATTGTGAGGGATTATGTAATTATCGGTTTGTAGCTCTATTGAGGTTAAGCCCTTAGATTTAATAATCTCTTGGCTTATGCCTTGAATGTTTATTATACTGTCATCTTGGATACTATTGAAGTAGTCGGCTTCTTCTTTTAGTATTGAAATATCTGCACCCGTGTCAACTAAGAAAATTAATCTTTTTCCTGTTGCCACATGGTCAAATGCAATGAATATATTTATACTTAGATTGATTGAATGTACATGAGCTTTATTTATTGCCTTGTATCTGAGGGTTGTTGCGAGTTTCCCGAATTATCTTGGGTTCCTCTCACACTAGCATTATTATTGTTATTATATCTATTCTGATTGTTTAGGCTTCCTCTATTTGAGTAGCCACGGCCTCTATAATTGTTACCATTATTTTGGTTACCGTTATTGCCGTAATTGGTATTGTATCGGTTATTGTAATGGCCTCTGCCGCGACCATTACCTCTATAACCTTGGCCTCTATAGTTACAGTTAGAGTAACCTCTCTTTGAATACATTACATGATTCACATTTCCGGTTACTCTGGTGCTAGTTCTTATGTACGCACCTATGGCAGCGTCCATAGTTGTGCACGTACCTGCTTCTAGCAAAGTTTTCACACTTTCGTGTTCGGTCTTTTTGATCATAACATCGATGGCATCCCTAGTACTCAATCTATTGGCTTGCTCACTTTGTAAACCTTCATCGATATACGAGGCTTCTAAGAGCTTACGTAAATTATCAACTTCGGTTGTGAACTGTGTAGCTGTTTTGACTCTTTGTTGTACAGTGGATAATTTTGCCTTGATGTTTTGGGATGTCTCCCCAACAATTGAAGTTTGCAGTTTATTAATTATTGCTTCAATTGTAGATTCGCTCAGTACCAGGTTCAGAGTAGTGCCAATCAATTTTGATTTTATTACTTGGACTGCAATGTCCTCGAATGGTCCTTTTGCAAGGTCTACTAATTTCATGGCCATAATAAACCTCTGAAGATGGATCTTTTGTCCATCAAACTCCGGTACTGCGCTCGACACTTCCTTTATGTAGGCCCTGATGGCGGCTGAATTGTCTGTCATTTTGCTTAATTTTATTTCCTGATCTTCTTTATTTCCTGAATCTTCTGGCAATTGTAACATTGCTGGTATTGTTAGATCGTTCATATCTTCTTCTTTGATTTCTAGTTCCGAGTCAGAATCATTGAGTGATTCTGTTTCTCCTTCACTTAGAGTCAAAGGGGAATTAAGAATTGTTGGTATCGATATGTTTAGATCGAACCTTTCTTTGATATTTATTAGATTACTTCTTAATCTAATCAAAAATTTGGACACTGTTGTCCACTGTTTTTTGTCAAGTTTCCTTCTTTGGTCATGTATACGGGATCTAGCCTGATTAAATGATTCTACCAGAATGGTTATATGCTTACTAGCAGTTTGTTTTTGAATAGTTCTATTCTGAGACAAACATTTATATGACTTATCAATTTTTACTTTTCATTTTTCATTTTCATATTTATTTCATTTAAGATGGCTGTTAAATTTTGCCAATCCATAATTTATTTGAGACATTTTTAAGTAATTAGAAGAAAGATTTTTTTTGATTTTATTATTTTTTTTATTTCATTAATGACCTCATTATTTAAAAATTAAATTGTTTTTAGGCCATTGGCCCTGCTATTATAGCGTTTTTTTAAACATTTATTGTGGAGTTTGTACACTTTTATGAGTGCATGTTTTAACATTAATATAAAAATTGCTAACAATAGTATTGTTATATAGCTTAAATTGTTTGATTCTATCTCCACTTTGTTTATTACATTTGCAGTGGAATCCACTGTTTTTGTATCAATTAAGCCCATATTGGGTTTTAAGATTTCTATTGTCACTATTGACATTTACGTTAAAAGTTGTATTACTATTAGTATTTTTATGTCAAATTTTGTATTTTGTTTTTTTTTTTTTTTTTACATATGTTCCTGCCTATTGTTTTTGTATAGCTTTACAGGCTTTACTGCTCATCGGGCAGAAATATTTCCGCTCAATTTTACAATTTTTGCAACTCAGTGCTATTGACAAAAAAAAAATTGCGCGCTAGGAAGCGCTGTCGGTTCCCTTGCTGGCTTAACTTGACGCGTTAAGCGGTGCCGGTGCTGGTTGTCGCACAGGCTTCCTTCTGCTGGTTGATGTCCTTACAATGTTTGCAAGTGTACTTGCAATAGGCGCTCCATAGTCCCTCGCAATCCAACGGGCATTGTTCCGTGTAGACTGGTGGTGTTGCAGATTTAATTTTTGTATTATTTGTGGTTTTTATGAATGAGAGAGTTGGGCTTTGGGTTTTTATTGGCGCTTTTTTTTTTTAATTCTTGTAAGAAATCAAGCTCTGCTTGTAGTTTGCGAGCAGTTGACCAGGCTGGTGGTGGCGTTTGAGAATATAATAGCCATCTTGGGTGAGCTATTCTCGTTTTTACCTTTTGCCGCACACCGCCGCGCTTGTTTTGTTTCCCATTCTACTCTCTCAGAATTTTGTTGTCTATCCGTATCTCCAGTCCAGTCCAATATAATTTTGATATGGTAGTGATTGTAGTCCTTAGCGTGCAGAGCGATGAGTTCCTGCTTCTTGGGCCCTAAATCCTGGTCCTGTCACGGTCGCCATGTAAGATCGAAAGTCCTTTGTATTCCTTATGGAGCATAGCTCCGTTTATTTTGTAGTTATGCTCGTGTCAGTTCTAAAACTCGACTGATTCTTAAAGCTAATATAATATTCTTCTTAGGCTATATATTGCGCCGTCGCTGCCTGGTGAAGTCGGCAGAGAAGCGGCTATTATATATGTATGTTAAAAAGAGTTGAGCGAAAATGCTATATGCGCACAGTATGTATATATCGGCATTTGGTTAGCGTGGGAATGCTGACCATGCATTTGTGCAGTGTGGTTCAGAAGCGGGCGATCATATAACGCTTCCACTTGAACATTATTGTTTATGCTAGCACTGCCAATGCGTATGTAATTATGTTATTTATTTATGCAAGTATTCTGAGTACATTGTACTCTATGTAAATATGTACTCTAAATATATACATATGTACGCATACCACAATATATATTATATTATGTATTCGGTAAATTGAATCAGTTCGTATAATAACTATTCTCTGTTACTATGTTCGTCTTGAAATTCTGGAATTTTTTGCATATTACTGCTGATTAGCTGAATCACGTCGTTTATTTTGTGTAAACTAATTGAATTCGTCGCGAGTGACTGCAGTTGGTTTTTGATTATTCCAAATATAAATTAAAATACGGATCCTATTTTGTTAATTAATCCTCGTTTCTGTCTATTTGTCTGGTTATATCATTTAGTTCCATTACCATTTAGTTCTTTTAGGATTTTATTGTTTAAAGGTTTAATTTGTTGGATATTAGTATAGTTAGTAAGTTACGTGTAGCAATAATGGGTATGTCTATGTCTTCGGGCTCAAGCCATCGATTAAGGGCTAGACTGGAGAATGTACCATCTCCGTTTTTCTTTAAGTCTGGGTTTTCACAACCGATAAAATATCCGCACAATATCCTTTTGCATTCTATCCAATCTTTAGTTTCTAGCTGCTCGAGGGAGGTGAATTTAAAATTTTCTTCACAAGAATAAATGTCCACTACGAACCTATCGCGGCAATGCTCGGGTTTGAGCGTAATTTTCATTGGCACTTTTGTATTACGTTCTGTTTTTGCGAGGTTGTAAATTTGATGTTCTGAATGAGGAGTTGTCTATTTGGGAATACTATGATTCACCGAAAAGTTTTGTCGTTTTCTGAATTCCTGAATGTTATATTTTTTCGTGTGTGTTAAAAGCAATTCTTTAAACTTTGAATAAGTGAAAATGTTTTTTAGTAAAATAAGAATTCGGAAAATTTTAGTATATTTTGAATTCATGGTTTTTTTTTTGTACGCTCTCCTAATCGTTTAAAAGTCTGCGTCGCTGTGTATTTATAAAGCACTGTTTTTTTTTAGCAAAAATGGTCAAGTAAATATTGTTTGGCTGTTTCTAGGGTCATGTTTTTGTAATGGGTTAGGTTTGATGAAAATTATGATATGTAATTCTTGTAATAGCATATGAGTCCTAGGAATGATTTATTATCTTTAGGTTTATTTGGGAGTGGTTTAGTATGGCTCAAGAACAAATGACATTCGAGTATATTCATATTGACCATACCTAATTAAAAAGCGGTCTTGGGTATTGATTCTGGTCCCATTTCTGGATGCCTTTTGCGAGATCTATTGTTGTGAAGAATTACATTTACCTAGTTTTCCTAATATTTTGTCCAAATTCATTATAGGGTAGGGGATTATTTTTTGTGATCTCATTTAATTATCTGTAGTCGATTACAATGGGAAAATTTTTTTTGCCCGTAAGCATCTAATTCTTTGGGTACGACTCAAATGGTCTACAGTATGGTGAATTACTTCTCGTATAATTCCTTGTTCTAGCATGTCTTTAATTTGTTGTTCTACCTCCTTTTCGTAGGTTTGTGTGTAGTACTGATAGTATGTTTTTCCTGATTAGTTAAAGTGAGTTTGTCGCCAACTTGATATTGGATGTCTTGGAATTATTTATAAGTTGGTTAAGTTACGTTTTGCTTCTGTATTAAGATGGTCTTGTCGCAATAGGGTTTCTTTAAGTGTTTCTAGAAATGTGGGGTCTTGTGGAAATAAAGAAGCTACTTGAACATGGATTTGTTCCGTAAAGTTGTTAGTATTAATTATTTTGTAACCCAGATGGCACTTGGGCAAAATCACCTCAGGACCGAGCTGAAGCGTTTGCCACAATCCTGGAGGAAAGATTCCAGCCGTTCGAGACAGCATCGCCAAGACGAATACAACTGGTTGCTGAATCCCTAGAAGCCCCATTGCAGATGGCTCTTCCTGTAAAGCCTATTAAACTCACGAAATTGGGATGATATCAAATCCCTTCGCAATAACAAGACTCCTGGTGCGGATCACATCTGTGGGGCTGATGCCCCACAGAGCTTTGTTATTCCTTGTACTGATTTTCAACTCTGCTCTTCGACTGGGACACTTCCCAAGCGCCTGGAAGAAGGCGAATATCATTATGCTCCATTAAAGTGGGAAGCCGGCAGAGGAATTAGACTCCTATCGCCCAATAAGCTTGCTTCTCGCATTTGGCAAATTACTTGAGAGGTGCATCCTGAGAAGATTGCTCGAGTCCCGAAAGGTCCAGAAAGCTATTCCAAAGTTTCAGTTTGGTTTTAGACTCAGGCATGGCACACCTGAACAGCTACACCGCGTAGTAAACTTTGTAATGGAAGGTTTCCATGCAAAGGAGTCCGTCGTTGGAGCTTTTCTGGACATCCAGCATGCTTTCGACAGAGTGTGGCATTAAGGACTTCTGCACAAGCTTAAAAGGCTACTAAATTCTCAGCTCTTTTTGATAATAAAAAGCTTCCTCCACGATCATTTAAAGTAGTACAGGACGGACTGTCCTCACAAAAAAAAAGAGTCAGAGCAGGTGTACCCCAGGGAAGTGTGTTAGGTCCAACACTATATAACCTGTATACGCACGACATGCCCTCAGCTGACAACATGTCGCTTACAGATCCCAATGACCTGCTAGTTGCCACCTTTGCTGATGACACTGCAGTCCTGGCCAGAGATACTTGCGTCTATACAGCCACTGATACGCTTCAGCTTTATCTAAAAAAAATTGAGAACTGGGCCCTACGCTGGAACTTCGCAGTCAATCCTGAAAAGTGTGTTTCCGTGACGTACACCCTGAGAAAAGACACATCACCTGGTGTGTTTCTGCATGGAGAGTTCCTCACACAATCGAACGCCCACAAATATCTTGGTGTCACTCTGGATAAGAGACTTACATTTTAACGCCATGTAATGGATGTAACTCGGCGGCTCAAAACAAAGGCAAACAGCATCCTCCTTAGACCTGGAAACAAACTTTCAATTTCCAACAAGGCCAAAATTTATAAGGTTGTCTTGGCTCCTATTTGGAAATATGGCATCCAAGTGTATGGCATCGCCGCAAAGTATGGCACCTCAACAAAATTCGTGTGGCGCAGTCGCAAATCTTGCGTAAACTATCTGGAGCGGCTTGGTACATCCGCAACAAAGACTTTGAACAAGAGCTGAAGTTACCAAGGATTGGCGATGTCATAAGCAAACAAGCAACCGCGTACGTTAATAAATTGGGAATCCACCCAAACCAGTTGGCTCGAAAACTCTTGATGAGGAGACGTGTATTGGGACTGAGGGCGAGAAGGAGGGTCCTGCGCATTCACCCAACAGATCTGCCGAGAAGATACATAAGTTAATTGATAAAATAAAATGCCTCTAGACTCCCTAATTAGGTTGAAGTATGTAAATATGTAAATACTCGATAGAAATTATGAATCTCTGCAGTATAAGTTACTACAAATAGTAACAGTGGACTGCTATGTAAATAAATACAATTTTTATTAAAAAAAAAAAAATGTATTCTTTCCCTTTTGATAGATCTTGATTAGAAACTCTTGAGCAATAGGGAAATAGTTGTTTGGTGGTAGGTCTGTAATTTCATTTATAATTAGTGGGCCATTACTAGTTTGGATCAAATGGTTAGTTTGTTAGATTGGTGTTTCGAAGATATACAATTCTACAATTCAAAGATTGTAGAGCCAGTGTCAATTAGGCACTTCATCCCGTTATTAATATGTCTAGCTACTAGCCGAAAATTTTCTGCTTTTTCGTTGTTAAGTTTTTCTTCATATATGGTTTTTCTTCATATATCGTGTTTGAATGGTCAGTTATTGAATTGGAAATGGAAGTTATTGAATTGTTTCACTTAGGACATTGTAGTGGTAGTGATCGGGCTGAAAGTGAGGATAGTCACCGTAATAAGGAGTGGTCTAGTAATTGGGTAATAAGGCGTAGTGGCTTTATGGGTATTTAGGTTGACCTGATACTCCTTCTTGATACCATGATTTATTTACACTATCTGATGGTCTCTGTCTTTTAACAGGGTTATTGGTCGACACGTTTTCTTTTGGTGGATTAATATTTGGTACGCCTGTTATGTTCGCATGTATTGTTTCGGTTGAATGGGTGGTTTGTTTTGGGTGGTTGCGTAATAGGTGTGCTAGGTTGTGGGTGAGCTTGGCTATGTTGATACGGGAGCCTTGGATTGGGGTTAATTCTGGGTATATGAGATGTAATGTAATAGGTGACTGCTAAAGGTTGTTGTAAAATGGTTAAAAGGTGGATCTCTAATTCTAATTTAATCAATAGTATTTGCCCTCTTCTCTCGGCTTCCTTTTAAAACGTTTCCTCCGGAAATCTGCCAATAGCTGATAATTTGGTGCTTGTAGTTCAATATCAGTTGAGTCCTAAGTTCCGTCCGGCTCGTAAAGTTGGTTACCCCAAGGGTGCGGATGACATCGCCACTGATGTTTCGTTTGATGTGTCCGAAAGTGACGAGTTTTTGTCGTTCGTCCGTAGTTTGGTACAATGCCAAAATGAAATCGTTGCAGCTGATGAACGTATACAACGTGTTCGGATTACCATTGACAGTTTGGCATGAACAGTTTGTCAAGAAACACTGAAAATAAATGTTATTTTCTGACTTTAAATGCAAAATTAAAATCCTTTTATCAAAATTCATGCTTTTTTTATTTATTCATATCTATTTATTAATATCTTTTTTATCATAAATATAAATTCAATTCCTAGAAATTTTAAAATCCAATTTGATATCCAGCGCCCAGAAATTTGAATGTTATACCAATAATAAGCCTAATTTCGAATTTTATCAAGACAGTAACCCTAAGCTTAATACGCTTACTGAGCGGAACTAGCTCCTTTAGAACTGCGGCAAGGTCATCGACACACTACCCCAAAGCCCAGATCTGAACCTCATAGAAAATTTTTTGGTCACCCAAAGAAAAGTGGGAAAAAGGGCACCAAACAACCGAGCAGCCCTGACTAGAAAAGTGGCAAGAGATTCCAAAGGAATATGACATACCAAAACTTATTGGATCGATGAAAAAACGCCTCCAATATGTTAAAAATGGCAATGGAGGGTATATAATGTATTCAAATTATTAGTTTCTTATTATATTTTCTGATAAAATTTAAGTGTAATAGCTCTCTTAGTGTAAGAGAGCTATTACACTTAAATTTTATCAGTAAAAATTTGTGTGATTGAAAGTGATTTGTGAAAGCAATTACTTGACAGTGTCAAAATGATGAAATATTTAATTTAGTTGTTTTTCTCGATGACTGTTTATAATTTTGTTATTATTTTTTTACATATTGATAAAAAACATTAATAAATGGATATAAATAAAAAAAAACATAAATTTTAATAAAAGGATTTTAATTTTGCATTTAAAGTCAGAAAATACCATTTATTTTCAGTGTGTAAAAAGTTTCTTGACAAACTGTATCTGTATTTCGACCTGACTGATGTGCGAGTCGCTTTCTGATAGCGCTTTGCTTTCTGGTGCTGCAACCGCCATCGTAATTTTGGTTTAAGCTATTCAATTTCTTTATTGTTTTCAGTTCTATTTGTTTTTTGTTATTTTTTTAAGGTTTTTTTTACATTCACAATCTCTTCTCTGTTGCAAATACACCGTCGTGGCTTAAACTTTGAACTGTTAACCGATTTTACCCATCCGATTTACAAAAGTTTTTTAGCGGATGATAATTAAAGAATTGAATACGTTTGCTATCGCATCAATAATTTATCATCCTACCGGTTGCGTCACTTCACGAGTTTCAATACCATCGATCAACAACCGTATTCACTGGATTTTGGCCCATGTGACTTTTTTTGTTTCCAAAACGCAAGTTACCTCTCCGTGGGACTTGTTTCGACTCGATGGAGGTCGTAAAAGAAAATCGCAGAACACTCTGAGGTCGACTGATTTCAACAGCTGCTGCAAACAAACTGGTTTGCAAATCGCGCTCATTTTAGTCATCGTAATTAGGGAAAGAACTACCAACTTAACAAAAAAATTCCTTAAAAATCGCGGGCAGTTTAAATGACATTAAACTTATTTATATTATACTATATATATATTTCGCAGAACGAATTTAACAGTTTTTTGAGACACTGTACTTATTTGTACCGGCAACTAGGAGTCGCAGAATTAGTAAAAGAAATAAGAAATCTGTGTGTTATGAGAATTTGTGCACAGCCATGCGACAGAGAATATTAATATTAATATTAAGAGACTGCCTGAGTGAGGCCTGATCGTAGGGCCATGAGAGAAAAAGACAAAAGGAGGACAAATTATTCCAAAGTATAATTGCGAGGACAAGAGAGGCGTTTGCGAAGTCCAGTCAGTCTTGTGTTGCCACGAGATGATCCGATCTGCTTAGCACAGTGGTTGCGAAGAGAAATCGATCTTCGACATATATAATATATGTTTCCTTTCGAGCTTGAATATCCAAATTTAGTTGTGTTCTCTATTGTCTATTTTGTCTAACATAAACTTAGCTGTACTAGCTTGGTGCCTTATAAGGTTAATAACAGGTTTGTTATTTAACTAAAAAGAAAAAAATTATGCAAGGTAAAAAACAAAGCGTAGATATGTTTCTGACCTTCTTTCAATATTTTATCTTTTCTCTTAAATAACAAACTTGTTATTTTTTTGGTAAATGGTAACTTATTCAAAAAATATGTAAAACATTTTTGTGTTATTTATAAAGTATATTTAAAATATATTTTTATTTTTATATTTTTAGAATTTGGAAGCTTCAAGTTCTGGAAGACCAACCCATGGAAACCCATCTGTCAATCCTATTAAAGCGACACCTCCCATGTGGCGATGCTCGAAGGTTATGCAATTACAACGAGAAGTCCATCCAACAATTTTAAGTTCTTTAGAAGGAATAGTAGATCAAATGGTTTGGTTTCGGGAGAGTTGGACTGAGGAAGTTCTTCGACAGCTGCGTCAAGGCCTGATAAAGTGCTACGCCATTGCGTTTGAAAATAAAAATACAGTAATCCAAGCCACTATAACGCCGCATACGTTACATTTTGTAAAAAAGCTTGGTTCCACATTTGGTATTGGAATAGAGAATGTGCCAGGATCTGTAACATCCTCAATTTCTAATTCTGCAGCTTCAGAATCGCTTGCACGGCGAGCTCAAGTTACATTTCAGGACCCGGTTTTTCAAAAAATGAAGGAACAGTTTACCAGTGACTTTGATTTCTCAAAGCCAGGAGCTATGAAATTACACAATTTAATTTCGAAATTAAAAACATGGATAAAAGTATTAGAAACGAAAGTTAAGAAATTACCAACATCATTTTTGATAGAAGACAAATGTAGATTTTTATCGAATTTTAGTCAAAAAACAGCTGAAGTGGAACTTCCTGGAGAATTGTTAATACCTTCGTCTTCTCATTACTATGTTAGAATCGCAAGATTCATGCCAAGAGTGGAAATTGTACAAAAAAATAATACAGCTGCGAGGCGGTTATATATAAGAGGTACAAATGGAAAAATATACCCTTATCTAGTCGTTTTAGATTCCGGTTTGGGGGATGCTCGCCGAGAAGAAAGAGTATTGCAATTGAAACGAATGTTGAACTATTATTTAGAAAAACAAAAGGAAACAAGCAGACGATTTTTAAACATAACCGTACCCCGGGTTGTGCCGATTTCTCCCCAAATGCGATTGGCCGAAGACAACCCCAACAGCGCATCATTACTTAAGATTTTTAAAAAATGTTGCCAAAAAATGAATCTTGACTATGATAAACCAATAGTCAAATATTATGAAGGTCTTTCCGAAGTTCAGGCTATGGGAACCCAAACCACACATACAATATTAAGGGAAATATTTACTGAAATTCAAGGGACTATGGTACCAAAGACATTATTAAAAGTTTGGGCCTTAAAAACGTTTTTAGCAGCTACAGATTTCTGGCATTTCCGAAAAATCGTAAGTTAACTTTTAGCTAAAAAATTATACATTTTCAACGATTAGTATTAGTGAAATTCCAATTTTATAGTCAACTTTCAACATGAATTTTAAACAATAATTTCACCCTAGTTTCAGTTTGGTTGAAAAGTTGGAAATGTCAATAATCCAATACATTCGTACATAATATAATATTGCCAGGACTGGAGTAATACCAAACTGGACCAGAATTTTACAAAATATTCCTATTCTTTGACTCAATCAAGGGGTGCAGATGGGCTTGGTCCCGCAGTCCATTGACTATTTTGAGAAATGATATTCATGGGGGATCACATAACCGTCACACAGTGACAGTTATTCGATTTTAGTACGATCCCTTTTTCATTAATGTCGGCAATTATTTGGTTGCCCTTACACATTTTTTTGACGTTTCATGCCATCATCATGACGCTTGCTGCGTCACTGGAAATCTTGGTTGCAACTTCTCTAGTAAGTTCTACTGCTTCGTGATCACTTGATGGGTTATGGAAAGTCTCGAATAATATCGTCGTGTCTCGTTAATCCTGCGTTCTCTGGTTGTGCTTTGGTGTTCCGATCTTGCGTCGTTCGCGGGCACGGATTGGTTGATCCGTAGCTATACACCAGAAACTAGCCTGATGATTTTTCTAGTATCTAATATGTTACACTGCGATACCAAAGGAGATTCTTGGTTAGAAGTAACTCAGGCTTAGCTTGCTTAAGCTTAAATTATAAAAAATATTTATTGCCATCCCTGGGTACTTTTAATGGTTAGTCGCAAACAAACTTAATACCTAATAGCGTCTTGGAAGGTCATTTTATTATGTCAAGTAAAAAGTTCCTTCAGTTTTTTATTGATTTTTCAAAAGATGATAACTTTGTGCACGTTTGTCCGATTTAAGTAAATATGCGGCTTTTTGTTTGTAAACTTGTTGCCAACGAGATGCCAACTTCATTATACCTTTCTCGTAGAAGGCTGTGTCCCTATTGGCAAAAAACCCTATTGGCAAAAAAACACAGGCCTCTCTTGGGGCCAACTTCTCACTATTAAGCGTGTTCGCTATGGACAGGAAAAGATGGTAATCACTTGGTGCCAGGTCCGGACTATAAGATGGGTGCATTAGGACCTGCCATCCGAGCTCCCAGAGCTTTTGGCGCGTCACCAAACACATTTATGTGTCGTGGCGTTGTCCTGACGGAACACAATTCGGCCCAACACTACCAGCCAGGCGCGCCCGTAGTTCACTGAGTTACTTCATTGGGGCTTTGTAAAGATCCGGGCTTGAAACCCCCAACGTCTTTGCATACACTTTCTTCAAACTGCCATCCGGAATATTGTGATTAATCACTTCAAAGAGGATCCGATTTTTGGCGATCTCCGCAAACGACCGTAGAATAAAAACTAAGTGTAATCCTGTCGTCAATGACCAGTTCCGATAGAAAAACGAAGTTCCACCCGGTCAGAGATCCCTGTATGAGTTTAAGTTATTTTGTGACCTGGGACCCCAGCCACGCTGACTCTCGGCCCAGTTCGAGTGACACCTTAGTCCGTGCAGGGGTGAAATGGTTTGGGGGGAAAAGAAAGTGGGTATGTATTGTGCGAAGGTGAAAGTTTGTGAGACTTGCCCTAGCTGTCGGGAGCTGGAGAAATATGCATTGCGACTTTTCGCTTTATTCACAAATGACCTGAATTCGCCTTCCGAATTTCCAATTGTGGCTAGGATAAGATAGGTTTTTAGCGAAAGATTAGATTTAGATTTAGCTAGATAGATTTTGGCGACCCAGATTGAAGAAGTTCATTATTGTTGATGTTGTAGGATGACCCTACAATTTCGGTGTATAAATCAGAATTATATTTTCGTCGTTTTCTCAATTTTATGTAAAGTTATATACAAGGTCTGCACAAAAAAAATCTGCAATTTTTTATTTTTTCAAAAATTATTTATTTTTTCTTTTATTATCTATTTTTTCCCTTAAAAATAAGTTCCCTCGGATATAAGCACTTATGCCAACCATGCAATCCTCAAAGCATTTAAAAATATAATTTTTTGTGATCTTGTCCAGCTTCGATGCCGTCTTTTTTGTCCTTTAGTTTTGCCAACAGGAAAAAGTCGGGGGAATACGGTGGCTGTAGTATCCTTACTGTGTTGGTTTTGCCCAAAAATTCGGGCACAAGGATGTGTGATCAGAAGGGCGTTATTATGTTCCAAGAGCCAAATTTTTTCACAAATCCGGATTACTTCGCGCAAATTACGCATATATTGGAGGTAATATTTATTATTGGCCTTACTACTCTGCGGTACTCTAAGAGAACCACGCGGTTATACAGACAGACCAGACATAGGTAGACCGACTCGCCCTTTGCATGATTAGAATATACTTTGTACTCAACAAGTATCGGGTAATACAATTCGGTAATACAAACAATTGATGAGAACCTTACATCCTTATAAGTTTGTGAATATTGGGATTAGTGCTTATTTTAGGTCTCTGACCTCTGACCGATATTCACACTTGGTTCAAAATGTTCAAAGCTCGAAAACAGAAGTTGTCCTAATAACTAGATTAAAAATATATATTTAAAATCTGTTACTAAAATATAAATATGTATAAATTATTATTTTTCTAGCTTACGCTGCAGTTGGCCCTGGCTTATCTTTGCGAACATGCATTAAATTTAACACGTCTTAACACCGATATGATTTACCTTCATCAGGACTCTGGACTCATGAACATTTCCTATTTTAAGTTTGATGTAAATGATGATAAAGGTCAGCTTAATCAACGACGCCCTGTTCCGTTTCGTCTGACTCCAAATATTAATGAATTCATAACACCTATTGGAATATCTGGACCGCTATCTGCAGCAATTGTAGCTACAGCGCGATGCTTTATTCAACCAAATTACAAACTTTGTTCTATATTACAAACTATTTTAAGAGATGAATTTATTGCCTTGCAAAAAAAAGGATTAAGGGAAACCAAACTAGCTGATGGTATTGAAGACCGCTACTGGGAAGGAAATTCTATGGAACGTACAGTTAACGTTGTTAATTCTGCCGTCGATATAATAATGGCACGTTTCAATAAAATTTCATATTTTGACAGTATTGAAAATAAGAAAATATCGATGCTTATACAATCTGCAACAAACATCGATAATTTGTGTCGAATGGACCCAGCATGGCTTCCTTGGCTATAATTAATTTGTAATTATGTATTTTTTGTATTTTCTTTATAATTTAATAAATAATTAACATAAATCTGATATACTGCTGAGTTCATATGTAAATTTCATAATGTGTTCTCCATCGAATTTAAGTGTTGAAAAAATTCTCCACGATTGTTTTGCACTTTAAAGCTCTATGTAAAACCTTCTTCTGTAAAACCTTGCTTAAAAGTACAAGTAGGACCCTCTATATCGTCGACATGATGCCCTTGAAGACGAAACAGTGGCAGTCATGTAGTCAAAGTATGACTACTGTTACTCCGTCTACGAAGGCTGTGCTGTCCAGCTGAGCGAAATCTCAAAGTGAAAACTTAGAATTGGGACGGCCTTGTAGTTTTCCTGTGCTCCTGAAAGTTAAAAAAAGCTATTCTATATCTTTGGGAACAGTAACTCCACGGTAATACAGATATTGTCTCTTGGGCTGACCTGAATTCCTTCCTCCAAGAGAGATGTCCCACTCTAGAAGCCATTGAAGACATTAAACCTCTTATTATTAAACCTCTCATTAAACCACACAAAGTCAGGCTCTTAAAACAAAAAGAGACGTGCTCCAAATCGTATTCAATCCTTAAAAATAAGGATAATGTCAAACCATAATCCTGCAAACTATGTTCAAAAGAGAACTATCCTATTCGGATTCTTGCGGACATCCGTTCAAGATCACTGTACGTACACCAAACAACAGAAACTATGGTTGAAAGCTACGTTCGAAAGATAACCGTTCAAGATCGGTGTACGTACATCAAATAACAAAATTTGTGTTTGAATTTTTTCGCAAGACAGCTCCAAGTCTAGAGCTGTACGAGTATCCATAATTGCTTTACGTGCAGAGAACGTCACAACACGTTGCTTCACTGTGGTGACACTCCTCACGTTACTGCGGTTCCCTCCACTTCAAAAATTTCCGGTTTAACATTACAGTCCACTACTCGTCCAAATCTGCTACTTTGCATCCAGCACGCAATGATCATTCTATGCCATCGTGGAACAAACTATAAGGCGCGTGCAACCTGGCTTCGTATCCGATTTCTCCCAGTTTTCTAAGCAGGCTTCCTGATCTCCCTCTGTCTGATCCACTTTTTTATAGGAGTTCATAGATTTATGTGCTGATTGGCGCAGATATCCTTTCTTCCATAATCCTACCCGGCTCCCTTCCTAATATTTGTGGACCACTTCTGGGTCAAGAGACCATTTTTGGATGGATACTTTCGTGTCCTCTGAAAAACTCACCAAACATAAGATCCGTATCCGCTTTCACCACTCGCATTACTATCAGCTAAGATCAAAACCTTCAAACACTTCTCACAAGGTTTTGTGAGCCGGAGTCTACCATCCAAACCGGTAAACCGACCAGATATGGAATGCGAATCCAATTTCATCCGCACTACCTCCAGGTATAAAGACGGAAAATACGTTGTCATACTTCTTTTTAAAAATCCTGATTGGTGCTGGTGAGCGAGTAGGCGCAAGAAAACCCCTGGGTTCAAAATCCAATATGACTTGTTAATTAAAGAGAACTTGGATTTAGATCATATGCGAAGGACTTCTCGCAATTAATGACAGCGACAATTTTTACTTGCCTCATCACAGAGTGTTTAAGCCTGAAAGCCTCACCCCAAAGCTTCGTATTCGTTTAATGCCTCCAGTGCTTCCTTTAACGGTCAAAGCCTCAATGATGTTATACATCCGGGGCCACTTCTTTAATCTGACCTCACAATCCAGATACTCAAGGGGCGGTTCAACCGCTACGTTTTCAATGCCGACATAACTAAAATGTATCGACAAATTCTCGTTTTCAATGAATGCTGTTCCGCAATGATGACGGCAGACTCTGCGACTTCGAGTCGGCTTTTGGCCATCCGAGTCCCCAAACTCCTTGCCGACGATCTTCTTTAGCAATACCCATTGGATAGTCGAATCCTGAAGAATCCACATGTACGTTGATGACGTTCCGGCTGGCGCGTATGCTGTGGAGAGGCCAGTCTGGTAATCAGCGAGTTGTGCCAGGGTTTAAGGACTCCGGGTTTTCCGTTGCGAATGTGGACGTCCAACCACAAAGTGGTTTAAAAGAAGTCAAGCGAACGGCTCAGATCATTCTTCGATACGGTTCCAACTTCACACGCCTCCTTGCTCTCTTTACTCATAAAATCTCATTGCATGGAGAGAATCAACTTATGATGCGGCTCAATCGATCAAAATTCTGGGTGACGAAGGTAAAAAACTTGCTAAAAGCCATCACAAACTCATGTCGCGTCTACGCAATCTATAAAAAGAGGCTTCAATCTCAGCTCATGGGCGCCCTCCCTGCCGAACGATCCATGTTCTCTCGGCCCTTCGCATACAGGTGTCGACTTTGCCGGACCGTTCGAGATTTTTTTGTTTTTGTTTGTTTTTTATTAAAATTGTATTTATTTATATTGCAGTCCACTGTTACTATTTATAATAACTTATACTACAGAGATTCATAATTTCTAGCGAGTTTTTACATATGTACATACTTAAACCTAATTAGGGAGTCTAGAGGCATGAATTCATTTAATCAATTAATTTATATATCTGCTTGGCAGATCTGTAGGGTGAATGCGCTGGAGCCTCCTTCTCGCCCTCAGTCCCATTACACGTCTCCTCGTCAAGAGTTTTCGAGCCAACTGGTTCGGGTGGTTTCCCTATTTATTTACGTACGCGGTTGCTTGTTTGCTTATGACATCGCCAATCCTTGGTAACTTCAGCTCTTGTTCAATGTCTTTGTTCCGGATGTACCAAGCCGCTCCAGATAGTTTACGCAAGATTTGCGACTGCGCCACACGAATTTTGTTGAGGTGCGATGCTTTGCGGCGATGCCATACACTTGGATGCCATATTTCCAAATAGGAGCCAAGACAACCTTATAAATTTTGGCCTTGTTGGAAATTGAAAGTTTGTTTCCAGGTCTAAGGCGGATGCTGTTCGCCTTTGTTTTGAGCCGCCGAGTTACATGCCGTTGAAAGTAAGTTGTAAGTCGCTTATCCAAAGTGACAGCGAGGTATTTGTGGGCGTTCGATTGTGCGAGGAGCTCTCCATGCAAAAACACACCTGGTGACGTTTCTTTTCTCAGAGTGTACGTCACGGAAACACACTTTTCCGGATTGACTGCGATGTTCCAGCGTAGGGCCCAGTTCTCAATTTTTTTTAGATAAAGCTGAAGCGTATCAGTGGCTGTATAGACGCAAGTATCTCTGGCCAGGACTGCAGTGTCATCAGCAAAGGTGGCAACTAGCAGGTCATTGGGATCTGTAACCGACATGTTGTAAGCTGAGGGCATGTCGTGCGTATACAGGCTATATAGTGTTGGACCTGACACTTCCCTGGGGTACACCTGCTCTGACTCTTTTTGTTTGGAAGGACAGTCCGTCCTGTTCTACTTTAAAGGATCGCTCGTGGAGGAAGCTTATCAAAATTATCAAAAATCTTATCTTATTATCAAAAAGAGCTGAGGATTTAGTAGTCTTTTAAGCTTGTGCAGAAGTCCTTCATTCCACAATCTGTCGAAAGCCCTCAGGGGTGCCATGCCTGAGTCTTAAACCAAACTGAAACTTTGAAATAGCTTTCTGGACCTTTCAGGACTCGAGCAATCTTCTCAGGATGCACCTCTCAAGTAATTTGCCAAATGCTGGAAGCAGGCTTATTGGGCGATAGGAGTCTAATTCCTTTGCTGGCTTCCCACTTTTATGGAGCATAATGACATTCGTCTTCTTCCAGGCGCTTGGGAAGTGTCCCAGTCAAAGAGCAAAGTTGAAAATCATTACAAGGAATAAAAAAGCTCTGTTGGGCATCAGCTTAATAGAGCGGTTGTCGATGTGATCCTCACCAGGAGCCTTGTTGTTGCGAAGGGATTTGATATCATCCCAATTCCGTGAGTTTAATAGGCTTTACAGGAATAGCGATCTGCAATGGGGCTTCTAGGGATTCAGCAACCAGTTGTACTCGTCTTGGCGATGCTGTCTCGAACGGCTGGAATCTTTCCTCCAGGTTTCTGGCAAACGCCCTGAGGTGATTTTGCCCAAGTGCAATCTGGGTTACGAACTGGAAACTTTGGAGCAACTTTTCTCTTGAATCTCTTCGTGAGCTTCCAGAGCGCGAATTTTGAGTTTTCATCGGCAGTAGCTTTCCCGAGGAAGGGGTCAGTTGCTTTTCTGTTCAGGATGGCCAGTATTTTTCTCACCCGATTTGATATCCTTCGGTACAGTCTGTCAATTATTGGATCATTGGTCCTGATGAACTCACGCCGGAAACGTTTCTTGAGTGTTAGGAGTCCTACTGCTTCCGGAGAGAGAGCGATGCTGCTACGCACGTTGCGTAGGTTAACTGCGCCGCCAGGAGCTGCAATTTGGGCTGCATCTTTGATCTTCTTCATAAAAGTTTCAACCGCTTTCTCGATATCGTCTGCTGTATTTATCTCTGTATTGAGGTTAAAGGCATCGTACTGGAACAGCCTTATATTCGCACCAGGTGGAACGAGCATCCTAATAGGGGCGTTACTATGAGGTGACGTTGTTAGTAAAGCGATCAGCGGCAAGTGATTGGAAGATAGGTCATACTCTTCGCGTACTGATAGTAGACTGTTAGCTATACCTTTGTACAAGAAGAAGTCGATACATGAAGGTACATTCCTCGTGTTATACGGGTAGGGAGTGGGTCTGCCTGTAGCCAGAACTTGAGTTGAGCTGCCGGAAATAACATCGTGAAGTGCTGAGCCTCGAGCATTCGCTCTTATACTACCCCAGAGGCGATGCTTAGCGTTAAAATCACCTCCAATGATAAACTTTTGACCATGTTGACCAAGGAGATTATCAAACTCAGAGGAATTCCAAGGCAGGCCTGGTGGAAGGTTTACAGCTGACACCGTAATTTCGCCCAAATTAGTGGAAATTTTTACCGTTTCCATTTGTAGGTGATTTGTTGTGATCGAATGCAGGTGATAGTGCACTAATCCCTGCCGGATTAGGATACAAGCACCTCCTCTGGGGCGACCTCCTGAGTGATCTGCTCGATAGCAGCTGTAACCTATCATATTGAGGTAGGATCCGTCGTGTAGGAGTGTCTCTGAAATAAGCATAACATCAATTTCGTGCTTGCTGAGAAACACCTTAAGCTAATTAGCATTTGGGATAATGCTACGAGTTCCAAGCTCCGTTCCAAGCTCCGAGGCGCAGTTCACAAGCCATTACTTGCGCTGCGTCAACGACTTAAAACCTCTGAGTTTTTGTAGACCAGCAATGGTCTGCTGCATTGAGATAATGATTGATTTGTGCGAGCGAGCTATCAATTACCGTTTGGTTAGGATGTTGAGGTTCGCTTGCGTTTGTTACAGGATCACACGCAGCATTCGGAAAAGTCTGGAACCTTGTATTTGAGATAGCATTTCGCTGTTGGGAGTATTTTCCGTCAGGTCGTGTACTCTGTTGTCCAATTCTAGTCGCATCTGCATACGATAGGCCCTGCCTCACGATTGAGGTTGGAATAGCTTGTTGCTTGATGTTGCGCATGGGCTGTGGGTGGTCTACGTGGGTCATGGGAGTAATGTGGATTCCAGTTATTCGGCTTGTGAGCCTCTGGACGTAAAGTCTGCAGCCCTTTTGAGCTGCCTCATGTTTTCCATGGCAATTAACGCACTCCAGATCGTCATAGGTCTTTGCCTGGCATTGACTGGAACCAGTCCAATGAGGCAAACTGCATCTACCACATCTGGGCTCCTTGGTGCAATAGTTTTTGGTGTGATCAAAGCCAAAACAACGGTAACATTGACGCATATTAACATTTTTTCTCGGCAGTTCCACTCTGACTCTTTGACGGCCAACTTTATTTATTTTTAGAGCTTCTCGGTTATTAATATCCTTTTTAATGTCTACAAACCAAACGTTTTGGCCAGAAGCCTTGCCTGGATCCGGTTCAGAGGAGTCAACATTCTGTGACCACCTTTGAATTATAGGTATTAACCACAGCGTGACCTTGGGAGGTGATCGCATTTAAAATTTTCTCAACTCGGGTAGAAGCAGCCAAGTTGCACACCACAACCCTGTTGGCTCTGTCTTCCGGGAGGCAGAAGTGAGTGTATTGGAGATTTACTTCCGATAGTTTTTTAGTGGTAGCTCTGTGGGCATCAGAGTCACGGGGGTATATGCGCAAGTTGCCATTACGCACGATCTTGAGTTCATATGAGTCAGACGATACCGCCGAGTCGAGAAGCCTTTCTAAGGCAGGTACGTCGCTGACAGCAAGTACTGTTATTTGGCTAGGTTTTGGTGACTTCTTTGTCACTGGAATTTCAGCTTGTCGAGATTCTTCTTCTGAAACGGTTTCGACCTGGTGAATGTCCATGCTATTTTCGCCTTCTTGACACTCTTCTTGGTTTGCAAGAGCAGCAAATTTATTTAAAGCGAGATGGTTTCTATTTTCGATTACATGGGCTTTTTTTCGGACTTTTCGGTGAGATTGGTAGACTTCTTTTCTTGGATGGAACTTTTTGCCAAGAGACTGAAGACGGCTGGAATATGAGCGTATTACTATTTTTTTAAATTTGCGGTAATAGGCGACTATTTCCAACTGTTTTCTGGTTGGGCTTGTTTAATTGGCTTGGGCTGCTAACCGGATTCGGATTCGATCGACCATATTTTCTGTTGAAGCACCTTTTTTTATACCCTTGAAAAAGGGTATTATAATTTTGTCCAGAAATGTGTAACGCATTAAAGGAAGCATCTCCGACCCCACAAAGTATATATATTCTTGATCAGCATCAACAGGCGAGTCGATATAGCCATGTCCGTCTGTCCGTCTATCCGTCTATCCGTCTGTCCGTCTGTTTCTATGCAAAAAATAGTCAGTAGTTTTTAAGCTAGCGTTTACCAGATCATTATTTTTGTTGCAAGCAGATCAAGTTTAAAAATCGGTCGGATCGGACCACTATATCATATAGCTGCCATACAAACGACCGATATGAAAACAAGTCTTTGTATGGAAAACTTTTTTGTTTTCAAGGGTATACCATCTTTGGCAAGCCGAAGATAACTTTTCTCACTTGTTTTTTTTATTTCTTCGATGAAATAATAAAAATTTTGCCAAAAACTTTTTTTTTTCTTTTCTTGTCGGAAAATATTTAATGAAAATAAAATCAAACTGATCCCTTTCTCAATGATGATTCGACTCGCCCTAACCATTGACGGTGACGGCCGCACCATTATCGTTTTCGAAAAAATACGGACGAATCACGCCACCGGCCCAAAAACCGCACCAAACAATCACTTTCCCGCGGATGCATTGCTACTTGGTGAACCTCGTGTGGATTGCAGATGACCATGTCCGGAAATTGCTCGTGCAGAACATCCATCGTAGCGTGTGCTGTGTGGCACGTAGCGCCGTCCTGTTGAAACCATATTTTCCAGATCCATATTCTCGATTTCAGGCCAAAAGAAGTTGGTTATCATCGACCGGTATCGCTCACCATTGACGGTGACGGCCACACCATTATCGTTTTCGAAAAAATACGGACGAATCACGCCACCTGCCCATAATCCGCACCAAACAATCACTTTCTGCGGATGCATTGCCACTTGGTTAACCTCGTGTGGTCTCGTCCCAAATAGGGCAATGATGATTTTTTTGCCAAAATCGGCGTCAATTTCCAACTGCTCTAATACCCAGTCAGCGAACACACGGCGCTGTCTATTGTCTTTAACCTTAAGCTCCTGGGTTAGCTGGATCTTTTACGGGTGCAGGCCCAAGTCCCGACACAAAGCTGTCAAAGTTCGAGCGTCCCTATTGGAAAACTCTTTATTAACAAGAGTTCTTATCAACTATTTATAAACTTATGCCTCCAGCGAGTTCAATGCGTTGTTATGTGCGCTGGCGGTCTAACTGTTTTGTGACCCTTATACTTACATGGCGGTGTCACCTTACGCATGCGTTTACATGTGCCTTCAAGGGATCAGTCATAAAATGTGTTTTTATTATCTAGTTGTTAGACCGATCCCTTTTATATTCTTTTTATTTATTAATATATACACATGTTCAATGTTTAAACAATAAGGATCTGACGGATCCATCTAGAAAATTTTATACAAACCGGCTGACTATATTCTTAGCTAATTTATAGCTAACGATCATCGAAAATGCAATAACTTCCATGTTTCTTATGATAAAAAGCCTCTTTTATGAGGCTTTCCTTTCTTATTTAATAACACAAATTTGTCGTTTATATATGATATTCTTAGAACTGACTAAAGTATGAATAATAATGTAACTTACCCGCCTTATTTAGGTTGGTGACCCATTTAAAGCTGACAATAGGGCATCATTGGCAAACTGTGGTAAATAAGGCAGTAAGGATGATCGGAAGCACCGAAAAACTTAGGCAATTTAGTCCTTCCAAAAGATTTGATAAAAGAGGTAGAAATTCGTGATAAAACAGGCCATGAATGCCACTGCCAATTGATCTAAATAATGCTCTTAAAAGTAAAAATTAATTGTACGGTTTATCGCCAATTTCATTAAACGGGTTACTATTTTGTGAAGATGTGGCCTAATCATTTATTTATGCGATGCGTCACAACAATGTTTAAAAAAAAAAGTTATTCCTTTCTAGAAGGACTCCTATAAACTATCATATATTTTGACTATATAAAACAAACCACAACGAAAGCGTTCCCTTTGGAAAGAACCGAGGTTTATATGCCATTATTAATAAATATTTTTTTTATACCCATTCAAAGGGTTCAAGCATTGAACATGTGCATATAGAAAAATATTAGAAGAATGCAAATGGGATCGGACCAACAACCAAAAGAATAAGTAATGCATTTCATGACCGATCAAGCTTGTCGATCTACGAAAGTTCAATAGTATAAATAAAATTCTTAGAACTCTTTAACATCGACCCGGCTACAATTATTGCAAGTGCTGAGTCTAAGAGCAGTAATTCCAATAAAACAGGGTAAATTTAGGTTTATGTAAAATCAGTCCCAAAAAAAGTCCTTAAAAATCTAAATCTTTAAAAAGGATTAACTGGCGCCCGAGATGGTACCACCAACACAACATTGCTGGCACAGGACGACTTCCAAGAATTCTTCTAAAACAATTTAGAAGGAAGCCGTCTCGTTCTTCAAGGTCGGTAGTAAATACCTACTGGCCCATCGGTGTATTGCAAGTACTGTAGGACCTGCAGGACCAGTGTGAGTCGCAGGATCCATAGTAGACGACGAACAGGAAGAAATCCGGGCCACCGGGAGGAGCAACCACATCATTAAGTAATATAATTTAGTGATAATATATATAATACATATATACATGTATGTATAACACAATATAAAGATAGTAAACAAAACATCAAAAAAATATCACTGAAATTAAGTAAAGTGTTTAAACGAGTTTAAACAAAAGAAGTTTTATCAGCAAAGCAAATTCCTTAACATAAGTGAAATAAAAAAAGCCTAGTGTTCAAAGAATAAATAACTGTGCTTGCCAAATAAAATAAACAAAGAAAATTATATTTCATGCATTGCAATAAACATTATAATCCAACCCAACCCTGCGAATCCTATCCAAACGCCAGCCATTGGTTTTTATAGAATTATAATAAATAAATAAATTAAATTTCTTAAAAAAATTACACTGAAAATTGTGTTAACAATTAAACATTAAAAAAAAAACAAACAAAATAGAAACATGGTGTAGATCGAAATAGAATAAATTGTCAGACGGATTTTATTTATACAATTACCCACTTTATTGCAAAATTCCCAAAATCCGTCTTCCGACTTTACTAATGCGGAAGGTCAGGGAATTTATCAAGAACATTTAATTCTGATTTCGATGACTTAGAAAAAGTTCCCGATATTGTAAAAGTCTTACGTTAGCTCTCAGGCAACCCAGCCGAGTTTGGATCATGGAAAAAGGTGTTGACAGAATTCTGAAAACTTATGAAAATACTAGAGGCACACCTATATATATCGGCATATTAAACACAATTCGTAAGCAAATTATCGGCAAGATTTTTTCTTTTAAAAAGCTTGCAGTATTCTTGGTAAACTGAACCTATATTTTACTAACAGTGCTTCTTTTGACTTTGATGCTATTGCCATTAAATCAGTTATGCCTCTTCTAAATGATTCTGATCTTATCTTTGTTATGGGTGACTTCAAATTTCCCCTCATTTCATGGATCCACACTGACGATAATAACTTGTTGTTACCCACTAGCCAAAATTACTTCCTTGATGGCTTAGCCGACTCTGCCGTTTTCCAGCTTAACCCTATAAGGAACTCCCGTGGCAGGTCGCTTGACCTCATTTCAAAAAAATGGCATCGTACGGACAGGCTGTGGAAACTCAAAAAGAACAGGTAGGTTTTGAACAGACTAAGTACACCGAATTGATCGAAAACAACGATAACGAATATCAGTATGACTATACTTACATTAATTTTTATATAAACGGACACCTTGCTTTGAATGCAAGCTGAGGAGCAAAAAAGTTCTAAATGTTTTAATAGACACCGGCTCAAACTGAAATTATATTAAACCACAATTAGTTCCTAACCCAGGTCCAATCGAAAATTCTTTTAATGTTGTCTCTTTTTTTTATCCTTATTGTGTAATTTATTGTATCTTCTCTTATTGTGAGACTAACAATAATTATTCACATCTTATTATATAACTTAGATTATTAACAATATAGAGTAATTGACTTCAGACTCGCGTAAGCGACTTAGCCAGAGGATTTTCGTGTGCTGCAAGCTTTGCTTGGTGTTTACTTTTTTTAATCTGGATTTCCTTGTTGATAAGATTTATGTGGAGGTCTCTGTGGATGCTTTCGACTTTTTCAGACTAAGGGGAGAGTTGCAGCTTACAGGCCAGTGAAGATTGGCTGCTTTAAGCTTCATATGAGTCCTCATGGATTTTGTATGTCGCCGCCAGATGAGGCGTCTATCTAGGTGAACGCCGAGATACGTTACTACGACTGCTTGTGGGATTAACGTATTGTTCAGGGTACAGGGTGGGCAGGTTTGTCTGTTCAATGTGAAGGTTACATGTCTGCTTTTGGTCTCGTTTATTTTGATGCGCCAGTCCCCAAACCATCTTTCCACTATTTTATGATGGCAGGCAAGTTGTTCTGTTGCCTTTGCTAGATCGACTAAGTATTGCGGTGTCGTCAGCAAAGGTAGAGGTTGTGAGCTGATGGTTCGATTGGTCTGTACGACTGAACGACTGTTTCTGCCGGGAGCTGGATATTTTTGTGTGCTTTCCAGAAGGGGTTCGTTTTGGCTGGTGCACGATAGTTGTTTGATATATAGATGCTGGGCGTTTGCTTCCTCAAGCTTAAGTGCCTTGGTTAGTCGACGTGTAGCTATTTTTAGTTTTTCTTTAGCAGTTGGAGATCTGTGATTCTGCTACTCTCTTCTTAGTCTTCGTTTTTCAAGTACTAGCTACTCGATTTCGCGATTTGTCTTGCTATGATTTGTCATTTTGTGTGTGTCTGGAGGGGTAGAGACCTTGGCTGGAGCAACAAGTGTTTCCTCGATCGATTTGACCAGGCTATCAACATCCTCCTCGGTGAATACCGTATAAGTTGGTTCCATATGAGTACAAACATATTTTGCGTACCTTGCCCAGTTGATCCTGTTGTCTGTCAGCCTGTAGAACTGGAGAGTGATCTGATGATAGTTCTGCAATTGACTCAGCCGTAATAATATTTCTTGGGATCTTTCTTATTATTGCGAAGTCAATGAGGTCCGGGAGCTTATTTGGATCTGCTTTCTTTTTAATAATAATAAAAAAAAAAAAATAAATAATAAAAAATAAATATATTTTTTTTAAATATATTACCTATTACACACAACAGTTGTCTGCTTTCGGGTATCAATCCGATCGCGAGGGATCGGCCAATGACCTTTGTAAGCATGGAAATTACTAACTACACCGAAGCAAATACCCTATTTATCTATTAGGTCAAGTAAAAAGTTCGTTCTGAAGAAATTAATTTAGTTTATGGGCCCGATACTGTAAACGAACGTGTAGCACAAAAGTGGTTTGCACCACGCGTCGAGAGGCCTGTAGTGGAAAATTGCGATAAAATTATGGAAATACAGGGTGCGTTATGAAAGTAATGCGCATTTTCTAAGAAAAATATATTTGTTGATCCAATCAGTACAAATTAAAATTAAAATTCTTCAAAATAGTCCCCTCCTGCGTCAATACACTTGCGGAGACGTGTATGCCACGCCTGGAAAGCACCCTGAAACTCCTCGACAGAAATGCCTTTCAGGAACCTTGTTACGCGAGCTTGGATGTTCTCCACCGACTCCCAGTGTTTTCCCTTTAGCTCTTTCTTCAGTAGGGGGAACAAAAAAAAGTCGCACGGAGCTAAGTCAGGGCTGTAAGGAGGCTGGGGCACAACTGAGATCTTCTTCTGGGTCAAGAAGTTGGTGACGACGAAGGCCGTGTGGCTGGGGGCGTTATCGTGGTGGAGCATGAAAACGTCTTTGATGTCTGGCCTGACGCGTACGACTCGGCGTTTCAGTCTCTTGAGTACCTCTTGGTAAAAGGCTCCGTTGACAGTTTGTCCTTGCGGTACAAACTCAAAATGGACGATTCCTCGGACGTCAAAGAAGACAATCAGCATTGTTTTGATACGAGATTTGCTCATGCGCGCCTTCTTGGGTCTGGGAGAAAATTGTGTGTGCCACTCGGAGCTCTGTCGTTTGGATTCTGGATCGTACTCGAACATCCAGGATTCATTCCCAGTTACAGTAAAATTTAAAAAACCTGGATCATTTCTAATCGATTCCAACAATTCTTCACATCGCAAAACTCGAACGTTTTTCTGCTCCTCCGTCAACACCTTCGGCACAAGCTTCGCACAGACCTTTCGCATTTGCAAATCCTCCGTCACTATTCCATGTACCGCAAATGTTGACAAGTTTAGGATGTCAGCGATTGCCCGGATGCTTAACCGACGGTCTGAACTCAAAGTTTCTCGCACACGGCGAACGTTTTCATCAATTCGTGCTGTTGTTGGACATCCGGAACGTGGATCGTCGGTGACCTCCTCTCGACCCTTCTTGAAGGCCTTGTGCCATCTTCCACACTGAGATCTCGAAATGCACTCCTCCTTAAAGGCCTCTCGAAGCATTTGATAAGTTTCCGATGCATTTTTGCCAAGTCGCACACAAAACTTTATGGCGTACCGCTGTTCCAGCGAACGCTCCATCGCACCGTGACACAACAGAAAAAATGACTTCGCTCTACGACACGTCCTACCACTTCTATTGCTCAGAGCGAACTGAGACCGAGCGCGTTGGAAAGGAGAGACTCCGCCCCAAATTTTCAGACAGGTCCGAGCGTGCTACGACAGGTAGTTACATGACAATGAAACCATGCGCATTACTTTCATAACGCACCCTGTAGTGTAAAAACAGACCGTCACGTGAGCACTTATTTAATTGCTAAGGAACTAAAGATGAGCCAGAAAACCGTTTGGAACCATTTGCATAAACTTGGATTCAAAAAGAAGCTCGATCGCAACAAAATCGACCCGTTTCTGAAGCGGATTGTGACTGGCGATGAAAAATGGGTCACTTACGACAACATCGAGCGCAAACGGTCGTGGTCAAAGCTCGGGAAAGTGGCCCAGAAGGTGGTCAAGGCCGGATTGACGGCCAGGAAGGTTTCAGCTCCTGGAGGTCGATTGGGAGGTCCTAATGCACCCACCTTATAGTCCGGACCTGGCACCAAGTGATTACCATCTTTTCCTGTCCATGGCGAACGCGCTCATTGGTTGGCCTCAAGAGAGGCCTGTGAAAATTGGCTCTCCAAGTTTTTTGCCAATAGGGACGCAGCCTTCTACGAGAGGGGTATAATGAATCGGACAAATGTACACAAAGTTATCATCTATTGAAAAATCAATAAAAAACCGCACGAACTTTTTACTTGACCTAATATAAAGGAGTAGGAAAATTAGTAGGAAATACATCAAATCGAAAACGAACTCAAAAAAATCCAACAGCATGCTACAAAACAATTAAAAAATAGCTCAAGTTCAAGCTTTGTCTGCATTAAATAACCTCGCATGTAAGGACCATACCGTAGATTGGTCTTTAGGACCAGATTCAGTTGGTTCTGCCCGGAAATGTATTGCCGGGTGCCCAGTCGATTTGTTGATACTAGAAAATTATCTCAATAATATAATTTAAAATAATAATAATCAGATAATAATAAATAGACAGTCGCAGAATAAAATATATAACTTAAAATCGATTTCAAACATGTTGCCAAATTTCATCAGAAAAGATGATCATTTAATTGAAGAGATACCTGTTAATTTACAAAACCACGCCATATTAATAAAAGAATGGGCAATTCAATGTGCAAAATGTAATAAACACTCTTCTTATAAACGATTTAGAAATAGATGAAGTCTACAAAATTTTCAAACAATATAATAATATATTATATAATATATATATTATATAATATTAATATTATAATTATATATATTATTATATTATATACATTATATAACAATATTACTAATTTATCTGTTGAAGAAATGCTAGAATTTGTTAACGTATCCGGACTACATAATAAAACTACTATCATACATATCGTACAAATTCTAGAATTAGAAAAAACTGTTTACAACAAGTGAAAACAGTTATCTTCGGCTTGCCGAAGATGGTATACCCTTGAAAACAAAAAAGTTTTCCCTACAGAAACTTGTTTTCATATCAGTCGTTTGTATGGCAGCTATATGGTATAGTGGTCCGATCCGGACCAAACTTTTACAAATCGTGTATGGCTATGTCATATGTCAATGAATAAATGTTGAATTCGGTTGCAATAGGTTGGAAAACAAAAAAGTTTCCCATACAAAGACTTGTTTTCATATCGGTCGTTTGTATGGCAGCTATATGATATAGTGGTCCGATCCGACCGATTTTTAGACTTGATCTGAGTGCAACAAAAATAATGATCTTGTAAAAATTTCAAAACGCTAGTTTTAAAACTATTGTCTATTTTGTGCATAGAAACAGACGGACAGACGGACATGGCTATATCGACTCGGCTGTTGATGCTGATCAAGAATATATATACTTTGTGGGGTCGGAGATGCTTCCTTTAATGCGTTACACATTTCTGGACAAAATTATAATACCCTTTTTCAAGGGTATAAAAATGTACTAATAAAACCTGTTTTAGGAATCAAATCCATCATCCGTTAAGAAAGTAACTAAATATTTGTATCCGATTATTTATTGCTTGAATACCAAATGATTGTAAAATCTCAAAAAATATTAAAACTTGTAATAAGCAAAAAACTTTTTTTTTGTAAAATATTTATTAAGGCAACCGGGGCACCAGCGACCTCTTTTTAGCGTTGCTAGTTATTATTTCAACTTGAGATCTTTGTGGAGTGACGAGTTACGAATGAACCAATCGCATCCGGTGTTTTGTTTTGGGCCGTCTGTACTCTTTTGATTTGGCTATCACAAGCTAATCTCCATATTTGCCACCCATACCTCCAGATCGGCGCGATAATTTGCTTTTAGATGGTCACCTTATTAGCCAATGACAGTTTGCTCCTTAAACTTAACAGCCAAAAATGTTTGTTCACTGCATTTCGTATGCGGGTTCTAGTGGCGGTGATGTGCTTGGCGCAGATGAGTCTGCGATCCAATGTAAGACCACGGTATTTAGTTGAATTGGTCTGTAGGACAGGCCTACCTTCTGTGTCGATAGCAGGCGGGGTTTTCCTTAATAAGGAAAAACAAACATTGGCGGATTTGTCGCTATTTATGACGATGTTCCAACACTTCACCAATTTCGCGACCGTTGTGGCAAACTGCTGGATTCCATCAACTACAGAGGCTTCACAGCTTCATCTGTGGGTGATACAGACGTCGTCAGCAAACGTGGCTGGCATAGTAGACGGATTGTCTGGTTCCGGCATATCACTACTGTAAAGGCAGTACAGGAGCGGCCCCAGGACACTTCTCTGTGGGACACCGACCTTCGCTTCGTATTTGGCAGATACGGCGGAATGGAAGCGATCCGCGAACTGCCTTCCCTCAAGGTATGACCTCAGTAGGTGGAAAAATGGGGCAGGAAGTCTCTCCTTTATTTTGACCAGTAAACCTGTGTGCCGGTCAGATGCCGTCAGTACTTGCTCAACCAGCCGATGAAGTTGCTCCACCGTACAATGACCAGCTCGGAACCCGAACTGGTGCTCAGGAGTAATCCCCTGAGTGTCCATAATCCTAACAATCCGGGCAGCAATCAGTCTCTCAAACACCTTCGAAATCGAAGGGAGGAGACTGATTTGCCGATAGGACGCGGGGTCCTTTGCCGACTTGCCCGGTTTGTGGATCATAGATATTAATGCGAGCCTCCACTGTGCAGGGAAGCACTGCAATTTTACTATGGCGTTGAACAACAATGCTAAAGAATGGCGTGACTTAATAATGCCTTTACGGTGGCGTTGCAGATAGCATCGTGACCAGGTTCTCTGCTGATATTTAGACGACCAATAGCTCCGGATATCTTACTGGTGGCAAAAGGCCTGATAGGCAAGTCCATTTGGAGCGCTTGGGACATGCGTCTCGTTTAGTTGCTTCGAGCTAGCCAGCTCAAATGGCTGAAAGCGTTTAGCAAGGAGCCCAGCAAAACCCTCGGCTTGCTGCAAGTCCGTCCGACACCATGTCCCGTTGCTGTCTAGAAGCGGCGCCTTTCTGGTGCACCTCCTTTTGATGGCGCGTGTGGCCTTCCAAAGTGAGTGCGTCGCGACATTATCAGTACCAGTGTTCGCCAGTATCGCATTAAACCATCCAGCATTGTACTCTACCAGTGCCCATTGAAGTTCGCTCTGTGCTCTATTCCACGCTGTTTTATCCAGGGGGTGTCGAGACCTCATTTACCTTGTGCGTAGGCGTCGCTTTTCACGGATAAGAAGCTGGAGCGCGTTTGTAACCGGGATACCCGATGCTGCGGGCTTCCGGGGCGGAGTGTGTGCTGCCATTTCGGGCAGCCTGGTTCGCTGCGGCGCTGGGGCGTGTGTGCGTCTAACACCTTGTGGCTCTTTATTGATGTGGCTATAAAGAGTGCTATGGTAAAGCACTTTTATGCATATCTTGAATGGCCTATCTTCCCTCAATTGGTAGCACCACCCATGGTGGCCTGAAACTCAACCTTATTTGCGTCAGTGATCGTCCTGATGCTTTGCATCAGAATATTGACGTCGAAGATGTTAGTGTTTCCACTGTAACTATGTTGATATACCGAGTTTTCGTCTAAATGCGCTTTTTTCCTAAGTAATTTAGAAAGGTACCTGGATCCATCCTACGTTTGATCTTTTGGAAGCAGACTCCAAGGAGGGCGCTGATGGGTTTGGCTGGTGGTAGTAGTCATGTCTAAAGGGCCCAGGGCCCTTTGTGCAGAGCCACGTCCAGGTTCCCTTGACGCCGCCATGATTTCGCTTTCCAGGGTAATGTCGCTTGTATGTCCTACATTTACGGTTGGCCTAACTTCTTAGGCTTCTTCAGTCTTAGCGTAGTCCGCTTTGTATGTTTTTTCGGATTGATCCAGATTTCATCGAAGACTAATCAGGAGACAGGTTGCCAATATAATTGGATAAAGCTTAATAAGAGCTTATGGGTAAACAGATGTTTTGTTTGCTCTAGCCGCCATGTGAATGCCAAAATCGCAAAAGTGAAATTAATTTTGAAGTCAATAACTTTAATCTTTTTGCACTTTGGAAACACTTTTATGTACCTTGTTGTTACACTAGCTACTGATTGTGCCACTATTGTGGACTTGTCCTTGCTCACTACTATGTGAATTTTAATTATTCCACGAGCGTTGCAAATATGCGTGCGACACCATCGAATGCCGTTTCGAATCCAACTAACTTCTATTTTTTCAACTTGTTCGGGAGAGTTTATTTCCCTTGAAACTGTCAATGTTGTCAGACTTTGTATAGCAAAAAACTGTTATTGTAAATGTAATCCAAAATCATAAAACTTACAACCTATATAGAATATATCTTATATATTTTTGGAATGAAACAAAAAAAAAAAAACGACGAACCAGGAATACCAATAATTCATATATCTCCAATAGAAGCCAAACGAGTCCAAATATTAACCCTAGAATCTCTGAATATTAAAAATATAAAACAATTAAAACAAAGTAGCTATACTAAAGAAAAGAAATATAATTCTATCCTTACAACAAGAACCACTACAAACACGAAATAACAAAATTGAAAACAATAATATTCATATGACCCACAGCTAGCTAAGCGTAAATAAAATAGCTAAGCGTCCTAAAACAATCCTCAATAAAAACACCCATTTTGGGAATGTAAAAATAAAAACTTAAAAAAGGATTACCTTATACACGCATGAGTAAGGTGACACCACCATGCACGTGAGGTCATAAAATACTTACGCCTCCAGGGCTCATATCTAAAATATAAATAGTTGATGAGAACACTTACTGACCACCTACTGATTTGATATAACCATATCTATCTGGCTGTTTCTAATCCCTCAATTTTTAAGCTATAGACTTCAAACTTTGCAAGCACCTATATTTCCCTTGCACGCAGTATACGAGGTGTGTTCAAAATGTAAGGCAAAATAATTAATAATTTTGGGAGAAACATATTTTCGATTTTCTCTTCTTCACTATTCTCGAACATCCGTACCAAGTTTCAAGTAAATGTAATTTTTGTTTGGTTGTGGGAGCCGTAAAGGTTATAAGTAATTTGCGTGCTCGCCGATTTTTTGCTGTCGGAATATTTGGATCAAAGGGTTTGCATAAAATTTTGCGTAAAAAATACCTGATGAAAACGTTTAAGCAGTGAACAAAGTTGTTTTGGAATGGTCGAATCACTATCAGAGTAGTTGCTGACGATGTCGGTATTTTGCTTGGCTTGTCAGTGAAGTTTGTTCTGAAATTGCTAAATTTAGTCCAAAAGAATCGTCGCATGAGCATCGCTCTAGAGTGGTTGAATGACGTCAACGCCGACCCAGATTTATTCAAAAAGGTTATAACTGGTGATGAAACATTTGTGAATGGTTAAGATATCGAAACCAAAGACTAACCGTCCCAATGGAGGAGCCCAGGTCAGCCAAGACCGACAAAGGCGTTCCAAGTTCGATCAAATGTCAAAGTTTTGTTCATTGTTCTATTAGCGTTGTGCATCAAGAGTTCTGACCATGTGGTTGTACTGTTAATAAACAATATTACTTGGAATTTATGGGCCATTTGCAAGAAGCAATACGAAGAAATCGTCCTACCATATCCAATAGGTGCCATATAACTGTATATCTGATGTAAAGGTTACAGTGTTTTGCAGATACAAAGTTGAAATTCGCTAAGAGTTTGTTTTATGAGGCTTATGAATTCATCTAGATTTCAATCGGATCGTCCAATAAATCATAAAGCTGCATTATAACTGAACGATAGAAAATGCCACAAATTTTGTGTTTTTGGGGGTTTGGGACTTGGGACTTTTTTCAAAATTTTGTCATTCCCGGATTCTGAAGATCTTAAATGGATCGACCAACTATATCCGATATTTGCTGTATCTCTTGCCAATAAGCAACGATAGAGAAAACAAAGTACCGGTAAATAGGAAAAATTTTGGCAGCGACAGAAAAAACGAAGTTCCGGTAAAGCAGCGACAGAAAAAACTAAGTACCAGTAAACAGTGAAGTTCCGTCAGCCACCGAGAAAACTAAATACCGGTAACCAGAGACAATTTAGACAGTGACGAAGAAAACTAATTACCGGTAAACAAAGACAAATTTAGGAAATTCTGGCAATGGTAATAAGAGAAAAAAGCTTAAATTTAAAATCTGGTTGTAGCTTGAGTGGATGCCCAATATCGAACATTATTTGTTTATTGAACGATAAAAACAATAAAGTGGACCACCACTCGCCCGTCTTTAAAAAGAAAACTGTGCATAGGCTGATGTTGTAAAGTACAATAAGGGTACGGATTTTGTCCCATTTATATTTCTTGGGGCTGTTTTTTATTTGATTTTGGTTTTCTGATTTTCGTGTATAAAATTATAAAAGGGTTATAGGTTTCATATTTTGACTTAGAGTATAATATAAGTAGAATAATTTTTTCGCGCAGCTCCCACTGCATAACGTACAGCCCACCTCCCGCCCAACCGACCGAGGGGCGCTGCCGTTTATCGTACGGCTGGGATCGCGGGGATAGACCCGAGAGAAGTTTAGAAAAGATTACGAGGAAAAAGTAGAGTTCGTTTGTTGCTCTGAAAGGTAGGTGAGAATTGAGGATTTGATAGAAGTGGACGTGCAGAGTGAAGTAATAGAGTAAAAGTCATTGTAGTCAGAACATAAATCCCTGAAAGGCTCATGCTGGGCATATGTAGATCTACAACAACTTAGGAATAGGGGACTAAAATTTCTAGTACGTCTATTTGGAATGTTAAATGTTAGTCGTGTTAGTAGATGCTGGCTGTCTACATTACCATTAATAAGGTTATAAAGGAAAACGACCCCCAGCATCTTTCTACGATTGGTTAGGGAAGGTAAATTAATTAGAAGGAGTCTGTTAGAGTAAGATGGGAGGTGAAGATTTGCATCCCAGTTGAGACCCTTAAGTGCAAACATCAAGAAATTCTTTTGGACGGATTCAATGCGACAGATTTGGCTGGTGGTAGTAGTCATGTCTAAAGGGCCCAGGGCCCTTTGTGCAGAGCCACGTCCAGGTTCCCTTGACGCCGCCATGATTTCGCTTTCCTGGGTAATGTCGCTTGTATGTCCTACATTTACGGTTGGCCTAACTTCTTAGGCTTCTTCAGTCTGGATCCGACAGCGGTATATATATTTCTTATAACACTCAGCGTTATGCACGGTGAAATTTGACCGAGCTACTAAGTATCTTAAGAAAGTTACATTACAGCCAGTTTTCTTATGTCTCTTCAGGAGTCTATTTTTAATGTATTTTAAGTTTTTAAGGCTCCTTGTACCCCAAGGAGGGTCGGTCGAGGCGGATGGATACTTCCATGGCACGCAAAAGTCGAAGAAAGCGTTAAGCGTGTTGTAGAATGTTTCTAAAGCGATATTAATATCGGTGCATTCCCAGAGATCGGACCAATCAAATAAAGAAATTAAGTTGCTTAGTCTCTGAAAATCAGCCTTACGAAAGCAGCGAGTTTTATGAACTCCATGGCGAGACTGAAGGTTGTTAGCAGTAAGGGTTTCAATCGAAACCTCGCGTTGGGTGGTAAGGATCTTCTGGGAGCGAAAGTGGCATGGCTCTGGAAACGGTTATTCCATCTGGGTCAGAAACGAAACATAGATCTAGTAGCCGACCTAAAGAATTCCTTACCTGGTTTATTTGACCAAGGGATATGTCGAACATACCCTCAGTAAAATCGTGATGTGTTGAGAGTGTTAAAGATGGTGAATTCTTGATGTTTGACCAGATAAGTTCATGTAAATTGAAATCTCCTAGAGTCACTAAAAGGTCACTGTCAGATATGCGGTTCGAAACCAGCTGAATGGCAGATAAGTGGTGCCATTATGTAGGTGGTTCAGAAGAAGGTGGTAAGTATGAGCATGTTATGAATATTGATTGAAGCGACATAGTGATTTTGACACATAGGAATTCAATATCACCAAGATTCGGTAACCTAACCTCTTCAGAAGCATAGTCGGAGTCCACAGAGATTAGGACTCCTCCTCCCCTTCGTAGTGGTCGGTCCCGTCTGTAAGTGGTGTACCTGTCTGGGAAAATTTCCGAACTAAAAATCTCCGGCTTTAACCAGGTCTCTGAGGCGGTGAAACCTCACACAGCCAACAGGGGATGCTAGGCTGGGACGCGGAAATCGGCTTATTGCACGATTTTATAGCGCAGATGCTATAAAATTCCATTATAAAAATTTTTAAAGGTAAGAACTAGAAGTTTAAGATATATAAGAAATGTAAACAACAAATAATTAATATTAGACAAACTAGTAGCCTTGAACCACTGTACTTGTTAATAAGAGCACTTGTTAATAAGAGGTAATGGGAAAATAAGAGCGCAAACTAGGAGAGAGAGTTATTGCAAAAGTAGAAATTGCAGTAAACGTAAGAAAAGGGAATAGAAATAAATAGGGCACAGTACCTTACTTGGGTAAATAATATAATAACTTAAAACACACCAAATACGGTACCGCGCAGACGCGAGTGCGAATGGAAACATTTAAAGTGTAAGATTTAAATAATTAATTTCTCAACAAACGCCGGTTTGTCTTTTGCAAGAAAATAATAAAATCGAATGATCGCAAGAAAAAAACACGTCCGTTCGCTATGAAGGTGAAGTGTAATGTGTAATAATAAAAATATTGATAATATAAAAGGTGTTATTTTTTTGTGATAGTAGTTTCACCACGTCATTATGCTTTATTATATTTATCTAATTAGAGGTGAATATATTCCGGCGAGAAATAATTTGTACTTAAGATAATGTATTCAATTTGGATTTTGCATTGTTTTTGTTCTAATAATTTTGTTTTAACTCTTTTTTAAATTTCTTTTTAGTTATATTTGCTCAACATATAACTTCTTTAATCATTTCTTTTGTGGGAATCGGAATGAAATGGACAATTTTATTAAGTTTAATTATACAATATTTGCGGTAGACAAGTTTATTTGTATTTTCTAAATAAGAATCTAATTATGTAAACTGATATCCATTATGGTCAGGATAAGGGATAAATTAAATTATGTAAATTATCAATGTTTGGTAAAAAGGTAAATTCGCTATAATTTGTAATTGGCTATTTTTATGAGTAATCAAAATGAATGTTTTAATTTGCAATACGTTTTGTTTAACAGTGTTTAGCTTGTCATAAGTAATTTTGAGAAATTAAATTAATCTTCAAAAAAAAACTTCATGTGTAGTGAAACATAATTTTGTAGAAAGGGTCGAAGGACATTTAATTACCACACATTAGAATCTCAAGGTTGTGAAAATCACAATAAATTAGTAAAGTTATGGCGGATAAACCGTGAGTATTTCACAAAAAACCCTATAATGGCATGCTACATATATCAAAAGCAGCGAATGAAAAGATAGGTAGGCATAATGCCATAAAAGAGTTAGCTGCCAGGTTAAATTAATCCATCGATCAGTGTACCATCGAAGTGTAGAAATAATTAAACCAAGCATATAAAATTCAATCCAAATCCACCTTTCCACTAAGGAATACAAAATTAAAAATGAATCTGAGCATAATAGAAACTACTTTAGTTTTAATAAGGCCTGAAGGGTTTCCAAACTAATTTAGTTCAGACATTTCTGAAACGAAAGAGGACATTGAGTCCTAGATAGAACTATTGGATATTAAAATCCAACAGAGCGCAGCTTCAAACGTTGAAGGGAATTGTCAAAAAATTTAACTACCTACACAAAATAAATTCGAACTTTTTAAAAAGCTAGTCCACTTAAGGGTAGATTTAATCCCATTTTTTAAGTTAAGCTACCTTAAATGTGTTGGGTTCGGCATTAATTTTAATGCAATTTGGGAACTGCTAAAGAGAAGGTATGAAAAGAATAAGAAACTATTGTTGGACCAATTAAATCGCGTAATGAAGTTTCCTAAAATTAATATCGAGTCATAGAGGCATTAGAAAAATGTAATTTGATATTGCGCATTTCTAACAATTTAATAAACAAATTAAAAAAATCAAGTAAAATTCGGACACTGAGACAATCCAGACAGACTCGGAATTTCTATATTAACGGCTTAGTTCGTTGACCTCAGTATAGGAAAAAATCCCTGTAAAAAATGTGATTTGAAATTACCAAAACGAAGCAAATTACTACAAATTTAAAGCATTGAGACCCCTAGGAAGAATGAACGCAGCTAAAAAATTGAGTTGAGAGCCTTAATTGACAAAGGGTAGAAGAAGAAGCGGTGCTTTAGAAGAAGCGGTGCAGAAATAAAAATTACCAAAAAATCGGTTAGTGGTACATCCAAATATACGTTTACTTTAACGCAAAAATTGGACATAATGATTAGATACCAAAATTTACAGTTGAAGAAAGAAAAATGTCATCCAGCTAGATGGCCAGATTCACAAATGTAAAAACGATAAAGTTTATGTGTCAAATCAAGGTTGAAGGAAAATGCAGCAACTAGATCTTTAAATAAAAGGTGTTCCTTAGTAAATGAATTTAATAAGTCAAATCCATGTTCCCCTTCTAAATTTGATTTTGAAATTTGTTCTTCTGCCTTTTCTATATTATGTGTTGTGGATTAGCGGTAACCTTTTCACCCTTATTTCAGCGTTAAGGTCCATACGGGCCTTCGTGCAATTTGTATGGAATGTTCATACAAAAGCGAATTTTTTTGCATGTTAAGCGCTACACACAAGTGATTATTTTAATAAATAGACAAAATTACTTATTTATTATATTATTTAATATGTTTTTTATTTAAAAAGTCAAAAATGGAGTTAATTACATTAATTTAAATTTGAATTTTGTGCTGTGCAAGTTTCGCAGCGCTGCATTTGTTCAGAATGTCCATACAAACGGCTTTGTTACAATCGTAGCAGTAGAAGCGCGTTTTTCTCTGGTACAGTTCCCTGCACAAATAGCATGATGGACAATGTTTCCGTGGTGCAACTATTTTTTGCAACTATTTTATTAATTTTGATGACAATTTTATTATTTAATTTATATAATCATATTTTTGCAAAAAAAACCATACAACTTGTACGTAGCTTACCGCTGATATAGGAGGAAAAAATGTAGTGAGCTATTACTTCTAAATTAATAAACCGATTGCCTTAAAATTTGTCTTAAAACACGCGCAAAATTTTAATTTTGGAATAGGAGTTCGGTCACGGGTACTTTTTCTTGGTGGAACTAAGTGTAATCTTCACTTGAAAATCAAAAAAGTCCCCAGGAAGCTTACCGCTAACCCGAGGGTTAAAGTAAGCAACCGCATAATCTGGCAACACTGTATCCACCATCAGTCCATGCTTTGCTGTTTAATCTTATTGTATTACAGTAAAATTCGCTTAACTGCCTCTGGTAGTTTTCACAGTGCTTCGATGCAGTTATCTTAAAAATGCAGATAACTTTACTATATTTTGAAAAAGTGAATAATGTCTTGGTCTAATGGTTGCAGAAGAGCCGTTGTGTTTGGTGGGATAAAACAAAATTTTATGTTTTCACAGTCCTTTACAGTAGTGCAGTAGTAGTGTCTTTTGATTTTCCTAATTTTGATGATATTCATGGAGAAAGGCAAAAAAAGCTGATATGAGGCACTTAAGTTAGGAAGACTGTTATCTTGGATTCTCCGGGAATTAATGCGGTAAAATAAGCAAATAAATGTAAGAAGGCTAACGGTGGTATGGTTGGCAGAGGCGCACACGTCAGCAGTACAGCAGTGTAATGCAAAAGTCGAGGATCGGCAGTAACAAGAAGTCGGAAAGCGAGAGTGGGCAGTCGTAGTTGAGTCGTCGTTGCAGAGTCGTCAGTAGTCAGCAGTCGAGAGCAGTCCAGCCGCGGTCATTAAATTAGTCGTATTACATCATCATATCATTACTCATACCATTACCTAAATTTAATACAAATAAACATCATTATAATAACTAATCTTACATTTGGGGGCTCAACCGTAGCCAAAAAACAAATAAAAACTGTTAGTGCCGTTGTGTTCTTTAGCAGTAATAATAACACAAGTTCAAAAAAAAGAAGTTCAAAAAAAAAGTTGAAAAAAATAAAATTCGAAGTACAAGTGAAAAGGCTGAAATCATTTTGCGCAGTTAGAAAAAATAACTGTTAATTTTATGAGTGGAAACGAAAAAGAGAAGAAACAGTCGGCAACGTCGCAAGTCAGAGTTAGAGATCCATATACTCTGCGATCGTCGCAAAAAGTCGAAATGACCGAGAACGAAAAGCATACACAGCTTACGCTACCGAAAGCAGCAGCGCAAAACCTAGAGGACAACCGAGAAAAGGGAAACAACAAATTGGAGATAGAAGCCGAGAGAAGTTCCGTAGCAGACAACAATCGAACGTTACAAGAACTAGTTCAATTGCTCACGCTGAAAATGCAAATTGATGAAAAAAGCAAAAATGATTGTACAATTGTCGCAGAGAGCTTTACAAAAATTATTCCAGAGTTTAACGGGCAAAACATACCGGTTAAACAATGGTTCCGAAACTTCGAGTTGAATGCGGAGGCGTATGGGCTCACCGATAAGCAGAAGTATGTGCAGGCACGCGCAAAAATAACCCATATGGCTAAGTTGTTTTTAGATTCAACAGAAGTTTATAGCTATGCTGACCTAAGGATGCATTTGGAGGATGAGTTTGATCGCGACTATAAATGTAGCGCCGATGTACATGCCGAGTTGCGTGGACGCCGTAAGCACAAACAAGAGACGTTTCACGAATATGTGCTCCATATGAGGAAGATTGCGTCGCTAGGAGTTATTGACACACTGTCAATAATACGCTACGTTGTGGATGGGTTACAGCTGCAGAGCGATTTTAAGTACACCCTTCATAATTGCAAATCTTTTCGTGAGCTGCAGGACCAGTACGGAGTTTATGAACGAATAGCTGAAAAATCCGAAGTGGAAAAGAAGTCGTTCCAGCCGAACCGGAAATCACCGCCCGACAGTACACAAAGGAAGAACCACTGCTTCAACTGCGGTTCTGTTCACCATCTAAGGAAGGATTGCCAAGCAGCCACAAAATGTTTCCGTTGCAGCCAAAGCGGTCACATATCGAAGAACTGTCCAACAACAGCAGCTACAGCAGGTATAAATGTTGCACAAAATGAAAAGCGATTCAAAACAGTAAGGGTGAACAACGTGGAGGTGAATTGTCTGGTGGACACAGGAGCAGATGTGACACTTCTCAAGAAAAGTGTTTACGACCAAATTCATAATGTCCAGCTGCAGCCTTACATGTTGAATTTACGTGGTCTAGGCAACAACATCACTCGTCCAGTTGGTTGCTTTGTAGCAGAAGTTGCTGTCGATGAAGAAAAAATATACCACAAACTTGTCGTGGTTGCGGATAGAGATCTCCAACATGATGCACTGCTGGGATATGACTTTATCAGCCAATTTAACTTCACGTCGTCCGGAGCTGGATACAAGTTTTCTTCCCTGCTGGGGAGAAAACTTGTGGAAACCTGAATCAGATAAGTATTTATAATGTTGCAAATACAAATTCTGATATAGATGTGCCGTTACAGTTCGAGAACGAGGTGCGTGCGATGATCAACGACTACAAACCAAACCAGTCAGTTGAAGAGGTTCCAGTAATGCTGCACATTGTTCCCGATGGAGAAATTGCACCGTTTAACCAGTCGCCCAGTCGCCTTTCCATTATCGAAGCCGAAACAGTCAAGAAACAGATCGACGATTGGCTTGACACAGGCATTATTCGGCAGTCGACTTCGAATTTTGCTAGCCGTATTGTTTTGGTGAGGAAAAAGATGGCTCACACCGTATGTGCGTCGATTTCCGGAAGCTGAATTCAATGGTGTTAAAGGATTGCTTCCCCGTGCCGATCATCGATGACGTACTCGAAAAGCTGCAGAAGGCCAAATTCTACACTGTTATGGATTTGGAAAACGGGTTTTTCCATGTGCCAATCGCCGAAAGCAGCAAGAAATATACAGCTTTTATAACGAAGAATGGGCTATACGAGTTTAACCGTGCTCCTTTTGGTTTTTGTAACTCGCCAGCTGCATTTATGCGATATGTAAATTTCGTGTTTCGAAATCTGCTAAATCAAGATGTGCTAGAGCTTTATATGGATGACATTATAATCTATGGAGCAACCGTCGACGAATGTTTATCAAAAATGAAGATGGTCTTTTCAACAGCTGCAACATACGGTCTTAAAATAAAATGGCAAAAATGTCATTTTCTGAAAACTACGGTGAATTTCCTGGGACATTTCGTTCAAGACGGATACGTTTGGCCAGGAGAAGAGAAGACGAATGCTGTTGGTAAATTTGCTGTGCCGAAGAATATAAAAGCCGTACAGTCATTTTTGGGACTTACTGGATTTTTTCGCAAATTTATAAAAGGCTATTCAGAAGTTGCCAGGCCGTTGACTAATCTGTTGCGTAAAGATGTAGCTTTTCAAATGAAAGCTGAAGAACTTCAGGCTTTTCAAAATTTAAAAAATGCTCTTATTCAGGAACCTGTGTTGAAGCTGTACGACCGCAATGCCAGAACTGAAGTTCACACTGATGCATCAAAGGAGGGATTTGGTGCTGTTCTCATGCAGTGGCTCGGCGATAGGCTATTCCCAGTACACTTCTGGAGTAAAAAGACAACAGAGGCAGAAGCAGCTCGGCATAGTTATATCTTGGAAGCAAAGGCTATTTATCTCACACTCAAGAAATTTCGCCATTATTTGTTGGGCATAAAATTCAAGCTGGTAACTGATTGTGCTGCGTTCAAGCAGACGCTGAATAAGAAGGATGTCCCACGCGATGTCGTACAGTGGGTAATTTACCTTCAGGACTTCGACTTTGAAGTGGAGCATCGTCCGGGTGAGCGGTTAAAGCATGTGGACTGTTTAAGTCGTTATCCGCAGCGGGTTATGGTCGTGTCTTTGGAAATAACTGCGAGAATGAAGAGGGCCCAAGCAAATGATACAATGATTAAAACTGTGGCAGAAATTCTCAAAAGTCGGCCATATGATGATTTTAAGGAAAAAGGTGGTCTGATTTATAAGGCTGTGTCTGGAAACGATTTGATAGTTGTCCCCAAGGTAATGCAGCGTGAAGTGATTGTCGACGCTCACAATGTCGGCCATTTTGGGGTACAAAAAACAATGCACGCTGTCCAACAAAGATATTGGATACCACACTTGGAGCAAAAAGTAAATGAAGTTATTACCAATTGCATAAAGTGTATCATTTGCAACAAAAAGCTTGGCAAGAAGGAGGGGTTCCTGAGTTGCATTGACAAAGGAGATAAGCCGCTTCAAACTCTTCACGCAGATCACTTGGGTCATATGGACGCTACTTGTAAGCAGTACAAATATATTTTTGCTGTTGTTGATGCATTCTCCAAGTTTGTATGCCTTTTTCCCACAAAGACAACCAGCAGCGAAGAGACTCTGAAAAAATTTGAAATTTGGTGCAACAATTTTGGAAATCCAGCCCGAATCATAACAGACCGAGGAGCTGCATACACGTCGAACATGTTTGAGCAGTACGTAAAAGAGAATAACATTGAGCATATATGGAGTACAACAGGAGTTCCCAGGGGGAACGGTCAAATTGAACGAGTTAATCGTGCCGTACTTTCCATCGTTGCAAAATTGTCGTCCGAAGAGCCAGCTAAGTGGTATAAGTTTGTACCAACCGTGCAGAAAGCTATAAACTCCAATGTGCATGCGTCGACAAAGAGGACTCCATTTGAACTGATGTTTGGTGTAAAGATGAACAATATTCCAGGCCAGTATATATCGGATTTACTTCAGCAAGAAATGTACGATGCTTTTGATGAAGAGCGGCAGCAAATGAGGCACAATGCTAAATTGGAAATACAGCGGGCACAGGATTCATATAAAAAGCATTACGACACAAAAAGAAAAGGCGAGCATGGGTATCAAATCGGAGATCTTGTCGCAATACGTCGCACCCAATTTGTGGCAGGCAAGAAGTTGGCCAGCGAGTATTTGGGGCCGTACGAGGTAACAAAAATAAAAAGAAACGGCCGATATGATGTTCGAAAGTCAGCAGGTGTTGAAGGCCCTAACCTCACATCCACAAGTTGCGATCATATGAAGCTATGGAGGTTTGTGGTAGACAACGAATGCGAGTGGTCATCAGAGACTGATGAATAATCAGAATGGCCGAATGTAAGAAGGCTAACGGTGGTATGGTTGGCAGAGGCGCACACGTCAGCAGTACAGCAGTGTAATGCAAAAGTCGAGGATCGGCAGTAACAAGAAGTCGGAAAGCGAGAGTGGGCAGTCGTAGTTGAGTCGTCGTTGCAGAGTCGTCAGTAGTCAGCAGTCGAGAGCAGTCCAGCCGCGGTCATTAAATTAGTCGTATTACATCATCATATCATTACTCATACCATTACCTAAATTTAATACAAATAAACATCATTATAATAACTAATCTTACATAAATATGACGTTTCAAGACGAAAAACTTGGTGACGACAAATATGAAATATGACCTTGAAAAGTCTCCTCGTAACTCGTATGAAAGGTTCCTTGTGGAAAATATGTGAAAGATGAAGAGAATGGATCAGAAGCAGAAAAATGGCATACCATGGATCAAATAGCACTGGCGCACATGGAACGGAAAACCAACCCAGATGATGCACATAGAGGCTTGAGGTATCGTAGCTATGAGTGGTGGGGTTTCTTGTTTCGCCGTGTGTCCCAGTGGTAGTGAAAAGTATAAAAGTTCTTCAACCAGTTGGTTTAATAAAAACGTCCGTTTGCTGTGCTCAAAATCAAGTGTACTGTATTTTTCTGTTCCTCTTAAAAGCTAAAACTATGAAATTCTGTCAAGGTTTTTCGCTCACATCGCTTCCGTGATCGAATTTTGGTATCGCATCCTGCTTATTTACTTATTTGTAGTACGGCAACTTAGTTATTGTTGCTGACGGCGAGGTCAGGTCATCATAGTTGTGTGCCTTTGGAACGTTAATTATCTGTCCAAAATCACACAAAGGTATTTGTAGTGGGTCTTGTGTTACAGTGTGGAGCCAAGCATTGTAATTGCTGGGCACTTCAAAGGCCTTTTGGCGAATGTTACGCGAGCACATTTGCTGCAATTAATTCCTATGTTCCATTACATTGCCTTTTTCCGAAAGCCGTTACGTTACGTTGCAGTACTTATTTCTTTACTTCGGACCATTACCGCAGTGTCGTCCGCGTATGTTGCTTTTTTCTGTCTTCGTCTTCAAGTTCCGTACAGCAGCAGGACTACGGCATGTCGGAAGTGTACAGAGAATAGAAGGTCGGGCCTAGAACACTACCTTGGGGTACACCTGCCAAGATGAATCGCTGTGATGATTTTTCGCCATCAACAACCACACTAAATATTCTTTCTGCAAGAAAACTTTTAATTAGTATAAAAAATTGCGGCGTCAAGCTTCGATAGAAGACCGTCATGCCAAACTCTTTGTATATCCGTAAATACTGCTACTGTATACATCTTGTTCTCCATTGCCTCTAAGGCAAAGTTGGTCACCCGGTGAAGCTGTTCTGGTGTGACAAGACTTTTTAGGAAACCGAACTGCCATTGAGAAATAGCTTTGTTTACGCTACTGAGGATACGACCCAGTAATACCATTTCCATCATTTTCCCCAGCGCAGGTAAAAGTATAGGTCCATTACTATATGACTTAACTTCAGTAGGTTCCTTGCCCGGCTTTGGAATCATAGTTATGATTGCGGATTTCCACTTCCTTGGAAAGTGTCCCAGCCTCAGAATGATTTAAATAGTAAGACCACGGATGTCTCCTGTTCTTGAAAATTCTCGTCTTGCTCTTCGTTTTAGTCGTATGAGGTCTAAAGCATTTTGTCAAAGCATATTCTGTCTATTCCGGATGGGTAAATTTCTACTTCTTGGGGCAGTAAGTGTCGCGGCTAACTGTATTTTGTCCATGAAGATCTCTACCGCATCTTTGATGTCTTCTGGATGGTTAATGTCGATGATTACATTAATGCTTCTGTCCAAGGTATCTTTGAATTTTTCTACTGAATAGCCGGGTAATAGAATAGTTCTCTTTATGGTTTTGTATTGGGGAGTGTGGCTAAGTGTTGCTAGTACTGGCAAGTGGTCCGAAGACAAATCGTAGTTTGTTGCGATTGAAAACTTGTTTATTACCACCCCTTTATTATAAAGAAATTCAAGGCTGTCGTGGTCAGTCTTATGTTAGATGGATAAGAGGTAGTATCACCTATAGCTAAAACTAGGCTAGAGCGATGGCCTCATGTTACTCGACTGCATGCCCTAAGGTTGCCCCACCCTTGGTGCTTTGCATTGTAATCGCCTCCTGCTATACATTTAGGGTCCAATGCGATTGGTAGTTGGTCGAAGTCGTTTTTGGTCCGGGGCTCGTTCGGAGGAAGATACAAAGAAGCTATTTTGAAGATATCACCACTCGTTGGTACAACGAGGCTGGTTATCTGTGAGTCAGTTCGCATTATTGGCTTTTTTTGTCTGTGGCTGATTAGAGTTTTAATAAATATTGCTGAGCCTCGCCTGACGTTCTTACTAGGGTGTTTTGCGTAGTATTGTTGATAGCCTGGGAGGTATACTTATAGTCCCGGACGCATATGAGTTTCTGTAATTAGCATGATATCTATGGAGTGAGCAATAAGAAAAAGTCTAAGTTCTTTATTTTTCGGTACAATTCCTCTTGCGTTCCATAATCCGAGTTTTAAAGTAGCGGCTATCATTTTTTAGCTATCAGAACTTGGACTATTTCTCGAAAAGCCTTGTTTGCTTCGATCGTTTCAGTGATTAGTCCAAATAAATGATCTAATCTATCTTTAATATCCTGGATAGCCTTCTCTACAGAAGAATATTTCTTGTTAGAGCTGCAATCCTCGCCACTTACAGTCGATTTTTGTTTAGCTGGAACGCTGGAGTTGTTTCGAGTACTGGTCCTTACTATGTCTGCATACGAACATCCGTTTCTAACAGTCGGGGTGATCGTTACTTCTGCACGGGGCTTTCAAACTCTCCATTATTGTTGAGGTTGGGAGATCTTATTCTTAGCTTTAATTTTTTGGTTAGCTGCATTCTGACTTTGCAGGATGATTCTCCATGCAGTTTGCGCATGTGTACTGTTTGTTAAGCTGGGCCTAGCTTTTTGTTTTTAGTTGGTAGGATGCTATCCCGCACAAGTGTCACAAGTTTTCTTTAAGAAACAACAATTGCGGGTGTGGCCAAAATTTTGGCAGTTGTAACATTGAGCTATGTTTTTGCTTCGAGTAGCCTTCTCTACCGTTATCCTGTGCCTTCCAATTCGATTCTTTAAGTGACTAAGACTTTAAGTGACTCGGTCACATTAAAAGTTGGCTTGTGGTTTACAAAAAACAAATTTTGCCTCGTTTTTAAATTGATAGCTTCTTTGTCAGTGTTTTCGTCAATTGGAATTTCTTGCCATCTAGGCTTCCTTGGCGAGTAGATATTTAAAACCACGAAACCTTTGTCTGTGAACAGGGCTCAATTTCTTCCTTAGGAACTGTTGAGTGTAGGTTCTTTAGCACCAACCTGTAAGGTTTTTCCTCACGGAGCTGATGGTGCCAGAACTCACATTCCAAGGCAGTCAAGCTACGGACCACATTTCTAAAGGCTGTTGCATCTGACGTGTAGATTCGCGTAATTCCAGCTCTAACAGTCCGAATGATATAATTTCCCTCTGGGATTGCTTGGTTAAGAGAGTTCCGATGTTATTAACGTGGGGAACACATATAGGAGGTGGTTTTGGAGTTTCCGTTTGACGCGGCTGGACAATATTCGAAAATAATTCTGCGTTACTTTCAATAGCTTCCTCGAAAGTCTCCATCTCGTCAACAGGACTAATATCCTCACCTAAAGCTGCGAAGCGATTGTTGCGAAGGCCAGTTGAGGACGAAGAAGTTTTTGTCGGAGACGCAAGGGAAGAGGTTTCCTTGCTCTTTTTCTTGTTTGAATATTCTTTATCAGAGTCGGTAGGGACCCGTTTCCTACGTCTAGGCGGGGGCTCTGAAAGGAGCATCCTGTTCGTGGTACCTCTTGGAAGCTATCAGAACCTAAAACTGAAATAGACTCCAACTGTTATAAGCAATCTTGGCTCGTAACTCTACTTTAGTGCACCCAGCGACTTCCGACATCTCGGATTCGTTCGACCATACTTTCTCTTGAAGTTTTTTTTTTATTTCCTCGATGAAGAAATAAAATTTGGGTATTTTTGTCAAAAACTACGTTTTTTTCGGTTTTTGTCGGAAAATATTTAATGAAAATAAAATCAAACTGATCCCTTTCTCAATGATATTCTGACTGCGGCCCTATACGGGAAGTTATATCTGAAACTATTACGTTTAAACCTCCAGCAAGACGAAAATGCACATGTATGTAAAAATGCTAACGGCGGTATCGTTGGCAGAGGCCCACACGTCAGCAGTATGACAAGAAGTCGGAAAAAAAAGTGAGCAAGTCGTATTGGAGTCGTCGTACACGAAAGTCGTTGATCAGTCGTCAGTAGTCAGCAATCGAGAGCAGTCCAGTCGCGGTCGTTAAATTAGCGGCGTCACAAGCGGTGTACACATACACGCAATCAAAAGGCAACATGGACAAAGGGGAAAACACCAACACTAAGAACAAGCAAAAAGCAGAAATTTTAGGCGAAATGTCGTAATAAGAAAAAGAGCACGACGGACGGTGCAAAAAGGCATCAAGCAAGTTGTGCATTGCAAAACCATGTTAGCAAGAAGAGAGAAAGCATTTGGTGTGTTGATAGAGGTGCATCATGTCACATGTTTTGCGATCGGAACATGCTTGTAACAATTGACAAAAAGAAGATTTCAGTCATGCAGGTATCTACGACCAAAGCAGTATTGAAACCGGGATGCCTACTCTAAATCAGCATATGGTTGTATTCATGTCCTTCATGAGGACTACCACGCAAGACCTTATGCGTTTCACGGCATAAACTTGAAATAACTCAATTCACCATTTTTTTTTTTTTATATTCTTATTTTGTATTTAAAATCTAGCCGAGTGGACAATCATTAAATGGTTTGAGGGTGACCTTGACTTAAGGAAGGTACATGGAATGTATATCTAATGAGGTTGACTTAGGTGTCTATTGGTGGGGGAGGTCAAGCGGGTGTTTCCTTTTCAGGCGTCTTAGGGATTGGCTATTATGTCCAGTCTTTTTATGTATCTTTCGCTGAGACGGGTGATCTCCTCTGCTACCCATCTAATTCCAAGCTCTTTATGGATTATTGAGTTTTCGTGGTACGGACGGGCGTTAGAATCTGTTCTCAGGCATTTATTCTGAAACCGCTGGATTCTGATGCGGTTAGAACAGCTTGCCGTGCCCCACAACTTCCCATATGTCCAGATTGGCTTCAAGACTTCTTTGTATATAAGCAGTTTGAGTTTTTCTTTGAGCTTGGACCTTCTCCCCAGGAGCCAGTGCAGTTGCTTAGGTGAGGGCGCCATGTGAGCCTGCGGTCCAGGGTCAGCCCTAGATATTTGGGAGTGTTATTCATAGGGATGGTTTCGCCGTTGAGTGTGACGGGGGGGCAATCGCCCCCGCGTAGTGCGAAGGTTGTGTGGGAGGATTTCTCCGAGTTGACCACGATGTTTCATCGTTTCAGCCATGGATCGAGAGCATCCAGTTGTCTTTGTATGATGGCTGATGCTTGTCAAATGCCTGTTTGACATCCAGCATAACGGCGCATCAGTACTTCTTCTTTTCGAAGGCCTCAAGTATCCTTTCAACAATCCGGTGGCATTGCTCAGGTGTTCCATGGAGGCGTCTGAAGCCAAACTGGTGATCAGGGATCAGTCCGGCCTCGTCCAATACTGGCAGTACGCAAAAATACTCTTTGAAGTATTTTAGATACGATTGCCAGCAAACTAATCGGACGATACGATGCTAGATTGGCTTCAGGTTTTCCAGGCTTGAGGAGGACAATCACTTCAGCACGCTTCCACACTTTCGGGAAGTACCCTAGACGGAGGCAGCTGTTAAAGATTAGCCAGCCTTTGGGAACAGATTAGGGGCAACATTTTCAGTGCTGTTGTACCGATTCGGTCAGGACCTGGTGACTTGTCATTTTTTAGGGAGGCGATCTCCTGCGCAATCTCCTCTGGTTCGACGGGCTGTATTGGCGGGCCAGGAGCACTTGGGCTGTCTACGAACCTTATGGTTGCAGCTCTCTCTTCGCCAGTGCATCTGTCGAACGGTGAAAATGCACTATGTAGATGGTCAGGAACAGTCCGACACCAGGAACCGTCCACTTTTCGCACGGGTGATATCTTCATCGCAGGTCTTTTTATGTGCCTCATGACATTCCACAGGTTGTGCTGCTGGTCTCCAAGTTCCAGCTCCTCAAGGAATCTATGAAACGAGTCCTGCCGTAGGATGGATAGCTTGTCCTTCAGTTCCTTGGTGGCACGATTAAGTGCTGTCTTGTCCCTGGGGTTGCGCGAGGAAAACCAGACTCTTCTGAGGCGCCTTTTTTCGGCCACGAGCGCCGCGATTTCCGGAGACCACAAGTGCACGTCTCTTTCAGGTATTTTCGGGGTAGTCGGAGGAGGTGGATTCGCAAACTCAGCAGCATTGTGTACCTCTTTAGTTAGTTTTTCGATGGCCGGTGCATTGTGTACCTCTTTAGTTAGTTTTTCGATGTTGCTTGGTGTGGAAAGAGGGGGATCTGGGTACAGGGAGGAAAGCATCCAGAACGTTAAAACACTCAATTCTTTAATGACAAACATATTAACGTCCGGTTACTATCGGAAACACATCTTATTGCTAAATACAACTTCAAAATAAGTGAGAAAAAAGAAGATGGTATTGAAAACAAAAAAGTTTTCCATACAAAGACTTGTTTTCATATAGGTCGTTTGTATGGGAGCTATGTGATATAGTGGTCCGATCCGGACCAAACTTTCACAAATCGTGTATGGCTATGTCAAATGAATAAATGTTGAATTGCGATAGCTTGGAGAACAAAAAAGCTTTCCATACAAATACTTGAAATCTGATTGATCGTTTGTATGGAAGCTATATGATATAGTGGTCCGATCCGATCGATTTTTAAACTTGCGTGCAACAAAAATAATGATCTGGTAAAAATTTCAAAACGCTAGCTTTAAAATTACTATCTATTTTTTGCATAGAAAGAGACGCACAGAGGGACAGACGGACATGGCTATATCGACTCGGCTGTTGATGGTGATCAAGAATATATATACTTTGTGGGGTCGGAGATGCTTCCTTTAATGCGTTACATATTTCTGGACAAAATTATAATACCCTTTTCAAGGGTATAATAAGTGGCCAAACATGATTATCGAGCTTCCTTACTATCAAAAATACGATCTGCTTTTAAAAAACGGAAATATTGCACTGCAATATATTTCAGGTTTTGACAAGTGTTGGCTAGATGGATTAATGTTTAAAATTAAATCAATGCTTCCCCAAAACACCCACAAACTCCTGAAGTCGTATCTCTACAACAGAACCTTTGCTGTGAGATGCAACTCTGACATGTCCGACGACCACGCTATAAACGCTGGAGTTCCCCAAGGTAGCATGCTTGGACCAACGCTGAACGTCGATTATACACCCACAACCCACAAGCAGACTACTAACAACTCCTACGTTTGCCGACAACACAGCGATCTTAAGACGATCCAATGCCCTGTACAAGCATCAAGCCAACTCTCTTCTCACCTAGTGGCCGTGGAGAAGTGGCTATCTGACTGGCGAGTCAAAATGGAGTGGAAATTTCTAGATGGAAATTTATAAAATGCAAAAAAATAGTTGTTTCTAAAAATTTAGATTTTCTAGTTCTTAGTTTTCTCGCTAAAATGTTGAGGGGATTAAAAATCTTTGTACTGTATCGTCCCGCTTTTACTGGTGTACCATTCTGCCCCAGATAATTTTTTGAAAAGAATTTTGGAAAACCCCGATCTTGTTGATCTTGCGTGATTTGGCCTCAACACAATAAATTTATACATCGTGTTTACAGTACAGAAGAAGGATGGCAAAGTAGATCTTTTTTTGTTTAGTAGGCTCAACTGGCTGTTTGAGGAAATCAACCACAAAAGCTTCTTTTCATTTACTTTCAAGCTATTTAGGACAGTTTTTATGTGTGGTTTAAAGGCCGGGTTTTTCAATACTGTTGTGTTGGAGTTTTTTATGTAGAAAGACTCCAGAAGGAAGAGGGTAACACTTGAATTGATTGCAATGTTCCATCAACAGGCCCAGTATACCCGTGAGCTCGTATATGCACTTTGACCATGTTTTTTTTATACCCTCGAAAAAGGATATTATAATTTTGTCCAGAAATGTGTAACGCATTAAAGGAAGCATCTCCGACCCCACAAAGTATATATATTCTTGATCAGCATCAACAGCCGAGTCGATATAGCCATGTCCGTCTGTCCGTCTGTTTCTATGCAAAAAATAGACAGTAGTTTTAAAGCTAGCGTTTTGAAATTTTTACAAGATCATTATTTTTGTTGCATGCAGATCAAGTTTAAGAATCGGTCGGATCGGACCACTATATCATATAGCTGCCATACAAACGACCGATATGAAAACAAGTCTTTGTATGGGAAACTTTTTTTTATTTCCAAGCTATTGCAAACGAATTCAACATTTATTCATTTGATATAGCCATACACGATTTGTGAAAGTTTGGTACGGATCGGATCACTATATAATATAGCTGCCATACAAACGACCGATATGAAAACAAGTCTTTGTATCGAAAATTTTTTTGTTTTCAAGGGTATACCATCTTCGGCAAGCCGAAGATAACTTTTCTCACTTGTTTATGTAGGTTTTTGTCCCGTCAATCACACTAACTCTAACTGATGCGTTTACCAGATGAATGGGTAAATCTTCAACGAGTATTTTAATAATTTTTTTTATTATTTTATTGTAACTAAATTCAGGAGGTACAATATTTATTTCTAAAGCAGCTGAGGCCTTCAGGCAGTTTAGTGTAATTATTGTTTATGTGTAGCTTATTTAATAATAGTACAAAAATATTTCTGTTTTTACATTAATATTGAGGAGTTGATTTGGGAAAGGGATTCTTAGTGTTATGTTTATGTTTTTTATTGTAGTGGCATTGGTTGATGATGTGTTCGACTGTGAGGGAATTTGTGTTACAATAGTGGCAGACTGGTTCTGGTGTTTTTTTTAATATCTGTTCGTGTGTGAATTTGGTGTGAGTTAATCTGAATCTGGTGTATGATTTCTTTTTATTGTTATAGGTATTTGTATTGTTTCTCTATTTGGGTTAATGGTTTTATAAAGATGGTTGTAGTTGTTTCAAATGGTTTTTAGATTTTTTTTTGTGTTATTGTTAATTATTTTTTTATATCATTTTCGTTTTAAGTGTTTTGGAGAAATAAAGGTGATATATAAAGGTAATAGTAAGATAAAAACATAAATTTAGGTCAGTATTTTTCTTTAATAGAATCAGTAACAAAATACAAAATTTGGAATGTGCATAATTTTTCAGTTTTGTCAGTTAAGTTAATTTTCACAATTTCAGTTTTGTTAGCGTTTTTCCAAAAAAGGAGGAAAAAATTCATTTGCACCATCTTTAAAGGTAATGTTCTGTAATCAGCACCGCAGAATACTGCTACTCTGTAAGTTTTTAAAAAGTAGCAGGGTGAAGTCTTTTTGGAAGTTAATCCCCTTCCAAGATTGGGGCCAGTATCCTTGTCTTTATATTCATCTTCATTTTAATCTTAAATATGTAGAAATGTAAAAGTCCGAAAAAAACATATGTATTTTGTTCAAAGTATTTTGGGTATGTCATTTGGAAATGCGAACTTATTCATTTTGAACCACAGTACTTGTTAACAATAGATAAGTCCTTTCCATCGTAAATAATGCCTTCGTAAAAGAACTTCCGATTTGTTCTACATTGGGGGCCGCATCTGGTGGAGGCGCAATTGCGGCATTCATACCAACAACCTTCACACTCTTCATTCATGCAGTCACCTGAAATGAACGGTAAAACTCTTTTTAAAAATTTTTCACTGGGTTTTAGTTTTAATTTCTTCAATACCATTTATATTTGTTAAAAAAATATACTTTAAGCATTTCACGTTTGTCTACATAGTTTTCACCTGCGTTTTTGATAGATGTAATGGGGACTCCTATTATTTTAAACGCAGCTGTAACTATACTGATAATTTGTATATAATTTTTATGCCCACAGCGAGTTCAATGCGTATGTGCTCTGGCAGCCTAAGTGCTTTGCGACCATATCAAATGCATTTGTTTTGAAGGGATCGGTCATAAAGTAGTTTATTTATTATTTTAATATTTTTTTTATCTATATGTTAGATACTTGAAAAAAGTATTCACACTTTTGCTATACATTTTAATTAAATTTTCCTTTGATATTTTATAAATTTTTAAGTAGACTCTATTTTATTTTTTTTGTTTTTTCGATTTTCAATTTAATATTTAAAAATTCTTCCATACGAATAATACAATACAAGCATGTATGTATTTGTTTGAGATGATTGGCAACGTGGATTGGCTATTATTGTTTTTTCTTTTCTTCCTTCACAGCGCAGCGACTCGCAATGTTGTCACTGTTCTCTTGAATTCCCTTCGATCATTCTTTATTCTCATGTTCGATTACACCGAGAAACATAAAATTAAAAAATAAATCTAATAATTCTCCCACATATTTTTTTTACAACTATATTTCTTTTTTCTTCTTCGTAGTAAGTTTAGAGTAATTTTTTTTTACATTTTCTTCCTGCAAGTGTCGGAAGATGATACAATTTGTATCATTTTACTTTTCACAGAATTTCTATTGTATATAGATTTTTTTCCCTTAAACATAAGCATTAAAATTTTGAGTTATTTTTTTTCAAATTGTTATTAATATATTAATAATATTATTATATTCAAACTAAATTTCACCAACAAAATTTTAAATTGTAAAATTTGTAAATATTATTGATTTGAATTCCAGATGAGCTGTTTATACAGTTTTCTCAAATAAAGTTTCTGGATTTTCAAAACACTTTCATTTGTTTTTTATTTAATCTGATAGTTAATCTAATTTGTCGTGTACTCATTAAAACTGCTGGGGAAAACATTTTAAGTAAAGATGTGGTTACTAAATTTTCCTTCAACCTTGGTTCGCTTACTGCGACTCTTATATCCTTACTTTTGTAGAAAAAGCACAACGTTCCCAAAGACCATTCGGCTGGATGACAGTTTTTATCCGTCAATAAAAACCTTTTCTTTAGTCTTGTATTTGGAAAATTTTTTTGTCCACCTATATCTTTGTTGCAAGAAATTTGAATACTTATTTGTTTTTTTTTTTCCTCCTGTTCAAGTTCAGAAAGGTTGTCAACTAATACAATTTTTCATTGTGAACTTGGTTCGTCCTGACACAATCCATCGAAAGATCGTTTTTTACCCGAAAAGTAATCCTTTTTTAACTACTCCCGGCTGCTTTTTCCTGCGTTTAAAGCCGAGTGTGCGGTCGTTAGCAAATTTCGTAGGTTTTTTAGAAGTGTAATCAGGGGGTTAATCTATTTCTTCATAAGAGAGATCATATGTTGTCTCGGGATTCTGAGGGTTGTGTTTGTGTTGTATAGGGTGATACATATCTTCGTCAGAGTGTTTGTAGGTTAGGGAAAATCCAGGTGCTTTGGTAATTAGTTTATTGGAATGTTGTATGTTTTCGGATTTTTGTTCTCTTTCTTTAGGTATCAGTCATATTTTGTTTCATTGTCGTTTTTATACCTCTAATGCCCAACCCCGCCTTTTGGCGGGTTGCAATAGAACTGCGTAGAAAAACTGCGTAGTTAATTTTATTCAAAAAAGGGGAATCACATATATTTTAGGACATTTCATTTTGCATGTATGTGTACATCGCTGGTCGTTTTCGGTTAGTTTAAAAATAAAATAAAAAAAAACAATATAAGTTAAGAAATATCGGCTTAGAACAAATCCCGCTTTTTGGCGGGGTTGGGCATTTAGCTGTAAATTTATTGTTAACCATTGCGTTCGTTATCACTTCTTTATTTAGTCTTGTCGGGTCGAAAGATCATAAATTTTTCAAAGCTGTCTGACAATGAAATTCAAAATATAATGGACGAGCTGAATGATGATGACTTTAATGAAACTGGAGATGAGCTGGACTCTGAAGACGACATTGAAGAGGCTAATTTCACCGGTCTTTGCAACTCTTTTATCGACGAATGTCGTAACTCAACAGAGACGCTTGTTAACGCAATTAATGTGACAGATGTGACAGCATTAGATAATTTTTTATACAGATCTGGAAACTTCAGTAGCAACCGGCTTTTCGCTTTTGATCATCGTTTCCACCTCCCCGGTCTTATCGAGGACCTGCTGTTGGATACGGGATTGTTAGATGTAGAACTTTCGCCTTTTTCGCTCCTCCTCGAAAGGAGTTGTCATACGAGGCAGCCAGGGATCTCCAGAGTACAATTTATGGATATCGATACGTTCTACGGGTCCTTCGTCGTAAACTATTTTCTCGTTTGAACCCTTATCCCCAAAATGCCATCCAAGCTTGTTTCGGACATTAAACGAGTGGATACGTCGAACCTTTCGCATTTGCTTCCTTGCCAGTCTGGCCATCCTGGCGTCCAGATCACCTTCGTCCAGCGGAATGCGCATCGCAATGTGGTAACCTGCTTGGGTCTCGAAGATATGCGACATTTGCTTTATGTCCAAAGTGATCACCACTTTCTCAAACCTCTCGAGAGTCTGGGCCAGTGTAATGCGCCCCAAGTCCCGACCTTGACTGGCGGAGCAACAATCGGAGACGGCCGCGGCAGCTTGTGCAGCTGCAGGGCATCGTTCTTGGAGCGGATCACTCTTTTCTGCCGGCAGGACTCCCGGGTCTCCGACTCTTCGTGCTTGACCAGGATGTGGCGGACTCGTATTGTGTACCGAAAGCGGCCCCGGGTGTGTTTTCTGCCATCTCGAGGATTGCTAGGCGGCACGCAGAAATGGATCTTTCCTGTGCGAGTGTCGTAAAAATAGGCCTCCTTGGTACGTGGCGCGATCCGCTCTTCCCTGCCCTTTGACAGTTGGTAGTGATGTTGCCAGCCGGAAATCTCGCTGGCCAAGTCTTCCTCATCGTCACAGCCCTCGCTGTCGATCACGTCACTCCAGTCTATGCTTCGCGAGCCATGTGTCTCGCTGTCGCTCGAAGGCTATAAATCCGAAACAAAGTCTTTTTGCACAAATGTAATATTCATCTATGCAATTCATCTTCAAAAAACTGTTTTTTCAAACTTTAATTTTCATATGCAACAATAAATATTAAACACAATAAAAGTTGTTTAAGTTTTCATATGGCGGGTTAGGTATTTTCACCTGTAACAGGTAAACCATTAGCGTAATCAAAAAACTAACTTCATATTCGTTCGTTTGACCCAAAATTAGTCTAAAATAATTTTTTCACTGCAATAAAAAAAATTGGGCATTTGAGGGTTAAAAAGGGTATTATACAATAATTTTGTCCAGAAATTTGTAACGCATTAAAGGAAGCATCTCCAACCCCACAAAGTATATATATTCTTGATCAGCATCAACAGCCGAGTCGATATAGCCATGTCCATCTGTTCCTCTGTGCGTCTGTTTCTATGCAAAAAATAGATAGTAGTTTTTAAGCTAGCGTAGTGAAATTTTTACCAGATCATTATTTTTGTTGCACGCAGATCAAAAATCGGTCGGATCGGACCACTATATCATATAGCTGCCATACAAATGACCGATATGAAAACAAGTCTTTGTATGGAAAAGTTTTTTGTTCTCCAAGCTATTGAAACCGAATTCAACATTTATTTATTTGACATAGCCATACACGATTTGTGAAAGTTTGGTCCGGATCATACCACTATATCACATAGCTGCCATACAAACGACCGATATGAAAACAAGTCTTTGTATGGGAAACTTTTTTGTTTTCAAGGATATACCCTCTTTGGCAAGCCGAAGATAACTTTTCTCACTTGTTGTTTCTGGTGTTCATTTTCTTTGGTAGAGTTTTGTTTTGATGATGCGTTTTTCAGTGTTTTTAAGTAGGAGATTAGTGTTTTTGGGGGAGATTATGACGTGTGAAAATTGATACAAGGTAATATATATTCTTGATCAGCATCAACAGCTGAATCTATCTAGCCATGTCCTAGACAGATTGTATGTACAATCTAGCGCCCTCTAGTGGCGTCGACTAGTGCGTTAGAATCTGCTATCCTTCATTGACTTCCAGTAAAAATTTCATAACATTCCATCTATTAGAAGTGAAGTTAATGCGTTTTAAGTGTCAGTATGTTTTTGTCATCGGTGCGAATGGATGAAAGTTGGCGTTTGTTCCACGATAATGCACCGTCCCATCGATCGACGCTTGTGGCCGATTATTTGACCAAAAATCACATTTTAACGATCAACCACTCCCCGTATTCACCTGATATGGCACCGTGCGACTTCTACCTTTTCGGAAAAATGCATTTGCCGATGAAAGGAAAGCGTTATGCAGACGTGGCCATTCAAAAGGCTTGCACCGGCATACTGGCGGCCATACCGGGCAACGAGCTAAAACACTCGTTCGACAAACTTTTGGACCGTGCAAAAAGCTGTATTGAAGCAGGAGGAGACTATTTTGAATAAAATTAATTGATTTTGCCGATAAAACCATTTGTTCTGTCTATTTTTTAAAAGTCCTGTTTACTTTGGAACGCACCTTGTATGAATGCAAAGATTTCTGAGACTATAAATAATATACAGATATATGCCGTTGGCAATCAACATTGAAAAGCGGTTTATTTTCGCTACCAGGATGCAAAATCAGCGAAAAGATTACTGGGTTTTTACATATGACAGTATGAAAACTTGGATTTTGTTGTTTTTTGTTCGGTAAATGTTTAAAGTTTTGTTATTATTTACCTACATATTGATAAAAAATATATTAATAAATAGATATAAATAAATAAAAAATTCATGAATTTTAATAAAAGAAAATACCATTTATTTTCAGTGTGAAAACAGTTTCTTGACGTTCTGTAAAAAGTTGCAAAAAGACACAAAAGTGTTGAAATTTACATACAGTTTGTCAAGAAACTGTTTACACACCGAAAATAAATGGTATTTTCTGACTTTGAATGCAAAATTAAAGGCTTTTTATCAAAATTCAGGATTTTTTTTTATTTATATCTATTTATTAATATATTTTTTATCAATATGTAAAAAAATAATAACATAATTATAAACAGTTAACGAGAAAAATAACAATAACTAAGTTTACACACTTTTGACACTGTCAAGAAAGTGTTTACACAAATTACTCTAGCTCTATTACAGTTAAATTTTAAAGAAAAGATAATAAAAAACTAATAGTTTTAATACATTGTATAGTCTCCATTAGCATTAGGAACATATTGGAGGCGATTTTTCATCGATCCAATCAGTTTTGGTAGGTCATATTCCTTGGAATCTCTTGCCACTCTTCTAGTTAGTGCTGCTCGGTTTTTTGGTGCCCTTTTTCCCACTTCTTTCTTAAGGTGGACCCAAAATTTTTCTATGGGGTTTAGATCTGGGCTTTGGGGTGGTGTGTCGATGACTTGCCGCAGTTCTAAAGGACCCAGTTCCACACAGGAAGCGCATAATGCTTAGGGACACTGTCTTGATAAAATTTGAAATTAGGCTTATTATTGGTATAAATCCGAATTTTTGGGCGCTAAATTTCATATATCGTTAAGGACTGTTGCTAAGGACCATAAGGAAGAGTGTGATTTGGATGTGTCACACGAAACAGTGCGCCAAGCCATCCTCCGGCATAAGTACAAGTCAAGAATAGCACGTAAGAAACCGATGCTGGTGCCAATCAACATTGAAAAGCGGATCATTTTCGCTACCAGGATGCAAAATCGGCCAGAAGATTACTGGATTTTAGCAGATGAAATCTAGATGGTGTTGTATTACAATGATGGACCCAACAGAGTGTGGCGCAAGGCGCTAACTGGGCTAACTGCGCTGGAGAACCTCAACATCATACCGACAGTCAAATTTTTCAAACTGTTGGTTATGATGTGGGGGTGCATATCCAGCCGAGATGTTGCAGATTCGGCATTTATTGAGAACACAACGAATGCAGCTCAATTCCCAGAAATTTTAAAGTCCAATTTGACATTTAGCGCCCAAAAATTCGGATGTATACCAATAATAAGCCTAATTTCAAATTTTATCAAGACAGTGTCCCTAAGCATTATGCGCTTCCTGTGTGGAACTGGGTCCTTTAGAACTGCGGCAAGTCATCGACACACCACCCCAAAGCCCAGATCTAAACCCCATAGAAAAATTTTGAGTCCACCTTAAGAAAGAAGTGGGAAAAAGGGCACCAAAAAACCGAGCAGCACTAACTAGAAGAGTGGCAAGAGATTCCAAGGAATATGACCTACCAAAACTGATTGGATCGATGAAAAATCGCCTCCAATATGTTCCTAATGCTAATGGAGACTATACAATGTATTAAAACTATTAGTTTTTTATTATCTTTTCTTTAAAATTTAACTGTAATAGAGCTAGAGTAATTTGTGTAAACACTTTCTTGACAGTGTCAAAAGTGTGTAAACTTAGTTATTGTTATTTTTCTCGTTAACTGTTTATAATTATGTTATTATTTTTTTACATATTGATAAAAAATATATTAATAAATAGATATAAATAAAAAAAAATCCTGATTTTTGATAAAAAGCCTTTAATTTTGCATTCAAAGTCAGAAAATACCATTTATTTTCGGTGTGTAAACAGTTTCTTGACAAACTGTATGTAATTACCGGCTGTCGTCAGTTGGATATTCCTAGAAGCGTGGTGAATTCGGTCGAAGCTGCAGTTGTATATACAACGGTTTTTTTTTTGTTTTTGCGTCGGAATCAATTCAGAGCCTTCTGATTATTTTTTGTTACATAAAGACTTACATAACTTACATTTAACAGTTTAGCGGGAATTTAGTATCTTATGATATTATGCGGGTAGGGAGATCAGAGCGGTGGGTCCTCTTCAGACGTCGGAGGCGGAGAGTATTTGCGAGATCACTTGCCAGGGAGTTTGGGTGTGTCGCCAATTTCTCCGCGTATCGGATGCTGTGGACTTGATCTGATCACCAATCAGAGAAATCCGGAGATCCCTTAGAATAGCGTGATTGAAGACGTACCAGGGGAGACCGGATGCAAGCCGAGCAGCACCTGTCTGGACAATTCTCGAAGTCTGCAATTGACTCCATTGCGTTGAAGTCAATTGATTTACTTGGCGATGGATTGTCCATGTTTTCTAGCAATTACTTAAAACTTTACTTGATAAAGTTGCAGAATTGACTAAAACCGGCAAAACTTGTAGACCAGACAAGAGCTATTTCGGCTGATCAAGCTTAAAGCTTAAGCTTTAACAGCTGATAACCACGCCGGCTACCAGAGAGCGCGGCGACAAAATATAAATGATGATTTGATATAAATGACACAGTCAACTAAATCACCTTGTTTGTACTTTTTGCACTTGCAGATTAGTAAAAAGTGAGAAAAGTTATCTTCGGCTTGCCGAAGATGGTATACCCTTGAAAACAAAAAAGTTTTCCAAGCAAAGACTAGTTTTCATATCGGTCGTTTGTATGGCAGCTATATGATATAGTGATCCGATCCGGACCAAACTTTCACAAATTATGTATGGCTATGTCAAATGAATAAATGTTGAATTCAGTTGCAAAAGCTTGGTTTTCATATCGGTCGTTTGTATGGCAGCTATATGATATAGTGGTTTTTAAACTTGATCTGCGTGCAACAAAAATAATGATCTGGTCAAAATTTCAAAACGCTAGCTTTAAAACTACTGTCTATTTTGTGCATCGAAACAGACGGACAGAGGGGCAGACGGACATGGGTATATCGACTCGGCTGTTGATGCTGATCAAGAATATATATACTTTGTGGGGTCGGAGATGCTTCCTTTAATGCGTTACACATTTCTGGATAAAATTATAATACCCTTTTTTAAGGGTATAAAAATAATGCCACAACCGTGGACTTATCCATATAAGCAACGACTTGTAAGTCTTTGTTGAAGTGGTATGGGTAAATCGGAAAAACGAAACGCGTCCTACTCATTCGAGAGCTCAAGCGAGAATTTGTTGTATATATCCGTGCGCATCAAAGATCATAAGAAATGTGAAAATTAGAATAAGAAATCCAGAAAATTATCTGCATGCTAGATGAAGACTCGCATCCCGGAGACATCATTCACTCCATAAAGGATAAATAATCTTGATCAGGATCACCTTCTGAGTGTATATATAAGCATGTCTGTCTGTCCCTTTGTCTGTTTCTACGCAAACTAGTCTTTTAGTTTTAAAGCTATCGGACTTCAAACTTCGCACAAAGCTCTTCTTTCCATTGTACGCAGTATAAAGAACGGACCGGACGGGATCGGTCGACTATATTCTATAACTAGCATATAACTGAATCGCAAACGCTATAAGTTTCATGTTTTCGTTGAGAACTTCTTTTATGAAGATCTACGCCCATTTCAAAAACTTCATACGGACTTAGCCGATTATATCCTATATCTAACTGAACAATATAAATTTTTTCGCGAGGCTCCCACTGCATAACGTACAGCCCACCTTCAACCCAACCGACCGAGGTGCGCTGCCGTTTATCGTACGGCTCGGATCGCGAGGATAGACGCGAGAGAATAAAGTTTAGAAAAGATTACGAGGTAAAGTGGAGTTCGTTTCTTGCTCTGAAAGGTAGGTGAGAATTGACGATTTGATAGAAGTGGACGTGCAGAGTGAAGTAATAGGGTATAAGTCATTGTTGTCAGAACATAAAACCCTGAAATCATATGTAGATCTACAACAACTTAAAATTTCTAGTACGTCTATTTGGAATGTTAAATGTTAGTCGTGTTAGTAGATGCTGGCTGTCTACATTACCATTAATAAGTTTATAAAGGAAAACGACCCCCAGCATCTTTCTAAGATTGGTTAGGGAAGGTAAATTAATTAGAAGCAGTCTGTTAGAATAAGATGGGAGGTGAAGATTTGCATCCCAGTTGAGTCCCCTAAAAGCAAACATCAAGAAATTCTTTTAAACGGATTCAATGCGATCTTGATGAACCCCATACTGAGTGCTCCAGACGCATAACCCGAACTTCAGATTTGGACGTACTAAAGATACGTATAATGTTTTGGTAATATAATTGTCATTGAATTCCATTTAATTGTCATAGACCATCTTATAATGAAGCCAAGCACGCCCTTGGCTTTATGAACCATCGTAGAAATATGGTCGGAAAATTTAAGTTTATCATCTAATAGACCACCAAGATCATTAACCTGGGTTAATAGAGGGTACCATAGAGAAACTATGTGGCCTGGTTAGGGCACGAACAAAAGAAAGACATAAGCTTACATTCCGACGCGAGTGCGAAGGGAATCGTTTTAAGTATTTGATTTAAATAATTAATTTCTTAACAAACGCGGGCAAGAAAATAATAAAAAATTCGATCGCAAAAAAAAAAATGCCCCTTCGCTATGAAAGTGAAGTGTTGATAATCTTACATATATCGAGCCCATTGCTTCGTATATTTCCATACTCGTCATAGGCGCTGTATTTTCCATAATATAATCCTTTCCTTTTTCCTTTTCGTTTAATCTTCTCAAAATCAGTTAACGCATCATCGATAGAGTCCCCCTTTTTCCGCTGCCTTTGACGTAAATTACGACGGTTTGAATAGTCAGGACCAATATGTGAACTCATGTTTTTCGAACTTTATGAATGCTTAATATGTAATTCCACTGGAGGTGGAATACAAATAAAATTTTTGTAGAGTGGTCAAACAAATTCATTTATATCGATATTTTTCGCAAGCCCTATTTATTTATATCGATAAATTTTTTTTGTTCGTCGAAATATCAAATATTCATCTAAAACCCCGGTGGGTACGAATTTTTGTAACTTCAATATGCATTTAGGTCTTGCAGTAAATCGGTTGGATTTGCTATAATTAAAAAAGAGTTGAAATTAATTTTCTATTTAATTTTCTAATTTAGTAATTTCTTATTATCTTAAATTTCCTGATTAAAACTACTCATTCTTCTTCATGAACTACGTCAATGATTTTGTTTTTAATATTTTGCAAAGTTTCCTTAACATTTTTTTCGGCATCAAAATCTGGTACTGACAAAACGCTTGAAAGATTTCAATTTTTAATATTTCGGCCTGCAAGGCGTTAAGACTCTAACCGTTGATTAAATTACACGCACATTTGCATTTTTTCACAATTGCATTATTTTCCTCCAAGACTCACAGCCGGTCTGCCTCTACAACCAAAAGGTTATTGGTCGAGATTATTAAAGCTTCCAAATAATCAATACTCGCGGATTTAAATGAAAAATTAGTGTATCAAACAGACATCGATGTCTGACGGAACCTTAACCGTGGGAAATAACCGAAAAGTTTTAAACGCCGTATGGCAAGGCAGAAAGTGCAACTACTGAACCATAACAAACAGTTTGGGCTAATGCTGATCAATAGAGCCATATGTTGAACTACACGGGCTTAGGAATAGAGGTCTAAAATTCCCAGTGCGTCTATTTGGAATGTTACATTTTAAGTGTGTTTGTAAATACTAGCAGTAGATTCTTTATATCATCTCCTATTGAAGTGATGCACAAGCTAGGCTTAATTAACCATCCTTGAAATATAGTCGGAAAATTTAAGTTTCAAATATAATAGGACACCAACATCGTTAACCTGGCTTAATCTTTCTAAGGAAATCCCATAGAGAATCTAAGTATCGCTCGAGCGATAAAAAGACAAAAGCTTGCATTTTGACCCATTGAGTTTTAAGAGATTGGTAGAACATAATTTTTGAATATTGTCCAAATCGTCCTGGAGGTTACATTGGGTAAAAGACGATTTTTATTAAAGACAAATCTTAACGTCGTCTGCATACATAAGAAGCACAGAGTTCGTTAGAGCAGGGGGCATCATTAAAAAAAAATTGTAAAAAGTAACGGCCTCCCTTGGAGATTCCCAATGTAGCTCGGACAAGGCGAGAGTGTACGTTTTTAAAAAGCACACATTCGATTCTTTCAGCTAAGAACCAAGAAATCCACATGAGTAGATCTGTTTGATATCCCAAGAGATTGAGTTTATTCAAAAGGAGTGAATGATTAACAAAGTCAAATGCCTTGCTGAAGTTAGTATACTTGTAGATGGCATCAGCAAGTATTCCATTACGGAAGCTATCTGTAAAAAAAGGGGCGGCACCAAAGGATTTGTGGTGGTGAATTAATGCTTTATAAAACCATGTTGGCATTGGAAAATTCAGATGTATTGTAAATGTGGCGTGACCAATTTTTCAAAAAGTTTCGGAATTGTTGACAATTTAGAGACGCCCCTATTATTTGTACCATCGGGGTCGCGACATCCCCGACCCCGTGAATAACCGATTCACTCAAATCCAGAACTGCAAGTTTAGAGAAGGGTCGCATCATTGTCCTCGATATGCCGTTGTCGCTCACGAGCACCTTGGCGAGCCTGATGACTCCATCTGCTCCGCTGTAGACCTCTTCCCCGATGCCCTTGCACCACTCTCGCCGGGGCAAGGCGGGATCGCAGACGAAGACCATATCACCCTAGTGGATGGGCTCCGTTCTTCGGCACCACTTCTCGCGCCGCACAAGCGTAGGCAGGTACTCCATGACCCACCTTCTCCAGAAACGGTCTCGCAGCATGCGAGCAATCCTCCACTGCTTTCTTGTAGAACCCTCCATGGGCATCTCCGCATCCAATCCAGGCGTATCCGGCAGATTGGCTACTCCCTTGAGCAAGTCATTTGGCCTCAACGGCGCCTCCTGTTCCGCATCCACAGGCACTAGGGTAAGCGGACGCGAATTCACAATATTCTCCGCCTCAATCAGGAGACTCTCCAATACATGGTTCTTCGGCGCAACTTCCTTCAGGGTATGACTCAGTACTCTCTTGACGCACTGCACCATGCGCTCCCATACTCCACCCTCAGACGCGTTCACTGGGCAATTGAAAACCCATTATATGCTTCTGCTTGACAACTCACTCAAAATCTCGAACACGTCACCAAAGCGTCTGGCTTCCCTGTCAGCTCCCACGAAGTTCTTGCTGTTGTCGCTGCGCAGTCTATGTACTGGCCCTCTACGGCAGACGAAGTTCCTGATCGAAATTATGCAGCAATCCGTCGACAGGTCATGCGCCAGCTCCAGATGAATCGCTCTTGTTGTCAAGCACGTGAACAAGGCGACCCAACGCTTCTCCTTGTAACGGGACACAGTCACCAACAGTGGCCCAAAGTAGTCCAATCCAGTGTACTTGAATGGCCATCCACCCGCATCCAATCTGTCCTCTGGATAAGGAAACGATTCAAAATGTGCCTGTCTGACCAACAGCTTCTCCGCGTCCTTACATTCTGCTGCAGTAAGGCCATATTCCTCGAGACCGCTTCTCTGTTTGCGGCATACGCGCGCAAACCGTAGGACACAGGCGATTGAAGCTTGATAATCTCTGAAACTGAATAACAAAATCGTTTGCCACGACTAATGCATACTCACTGGGCATCTCTTCTTCATCAGGGGCATCTGGAACACGCTCAGTTCTTTCCTCAGGCCCCGGCCAGCTGGCTGCAGGCTGCCTCAAAAATTCAGGTCCTCTTAGCCACCTTAAATCCTGGCTAAGGTCGACTTCCATCTGCGACCACGTCGCATCATCCGCCGCATTGTCGGCGGTAGGCACCCATCTCCATTAAGAAACCTTTGACGACTCCAGAATCTCCGCCACTCGGTTGCCAACAAACTGCTTATACCGGCGGTGGGTGCTGCCGATCCATCATAGCACCGTCTTTGAGTCCCTCCATAACAACAGGTCCGTGATGGCCACACTGTGTTCCTCCTTGACAGTGTTCATCACCCTGGTTTCGAGAACTGCTGCCTGCAGCTCCAGTCGTGGGATCGTCATTGTTCTCATCGGGGCGCACTTCGTCTTTGCACATACGAAGCTCACCAGCACGTTGTCGTCTTCATATGTGGCCCTCCAATAGGCCGCGAATGCTGTCTGACTAGCATCCACGAAGACGTGCAATTCTATGACTCGGACTGCTCCACGCCCAAAATAATGGCGAGGAGAACGGAACATCCCACGACGACCATCTCTTTGCGCCAAGTCACAAATGCTTTGCTTAACTCCTCTGTTAGTGTTTCTTCCCACTGGATCTTCTGCCTCCAAATCTCTCGCAGCAGCAGCTTCGCTGTAATCATGAGGCAGCACAGGAATCCCAGGGGATCAAACGTCGACATCACCAGGCTCAAATATTCCCTCTTCGTAGGGGCTCGATCTCCACTCAGAACGCTGCTTGGCACTCGATGATACTCCACGTTGAATCTCCGTTGTCATCCGTTGCTACCTGCCAACGCATTTCGAGGATCTTTTGCTCAGCCTCACCCCATTCGACGCTCTTGACGCGTCCAGGTCCTAAAGCCGTCTCCACGGTGGGCGAGCTGGATGAAAACTGGCATTACTCGAATCCAGCATCCGCATGTATCTCCTTCACTCAGGTAGATACGCTGATAGCCGCGCTCTCTGTAGCAAAACTGTCCACATAGTCATCGACATAATGATAGTCGGTGATAGCCTTGATTGCCCTCGGATCCGAATCCCGAAACTTCAGGGCATTCACGGTCTTCACGTAATGTGCAGCGCTCGGCGAGCATGCTGCTCCAAACGTCATTACGTTTATTTCATAGACATCCGGATCTCTCTCGTCGTCGCCATCTCTCCAAAGGAATCGTTGGGAACATCTGTCCTCGGGTCGGATCAGCACTTGGTGGAACATCTCCTTGATGTCACCGCAGACTCCGACTGCTCCCTCTCTGAAAGATAAAAGAGCACAGCTGGCAAAGGCTTAAAGTGCTGAGGCCCTTTGACCAGCTCCGATTTTAGCGAGATTCTTCCAACTTTTGCTGCAGCATCAAACACAAGCCGTACCTTGCCGGGCTTGTTGGGGTTTTCGACACCAAAATGTGGCAAATACCATAACCGGTCCCTCCTCACCGCGACCTCATCCGGCTGTAGCCTCCTTGCGTATCCTTTAGACACGTAATCCTTTATAATCCGATCATATTCCTACCCCAACGGCTCATTTTATATTAACTCTGCTTTTATTTATTGAATCCTCTTAAATAAGAACTAACAATAAGTTTAAAAATCTTAAGTAATACAAATTTTTTCTAAACAGTTGTTTTAATTTTTTCCAACTGTTCCGAGATTAAGCGTCCCTAAAAATTTCTTCGCTGGGTTGTTCCTTTATCGGAGACGGGAACGACTGCTGAGTTGGGTTAGATTTCTCGCTAGGTGGTTGGGGTGCTAGGAAAGCTTGCCATGATATTTTTTCGTAAGCTCTGTGATTTTATTGGTGACTGGTGGAATATTTAAATCTGGTGGAATATTTGGAATATTTTCGTTCCGAACGTACCACGGTGCCCCAGTGATGGTTCTCAGAATCTTGGATTGTGCTTGATGTATGATGTCAATATTGCTGTTGCTGGCGTTGCACCATAGCTGTGCGCCATAGGTCCAGATGGGTTTCTATACTGCATTGTAGAGTAAGACCTTGTGGTCCAGCGTTGCGGAGAGCCAGCGTTGATGAGCCAGTGTAAGTTGTTCGCTTTGAGCTTAAGATGAATTTTTTTCGCTTCAATGTGTCTGCGCCATGTAAATCTTCTATCGAGGTGTACTCCTAGCTACGTTACCTCATCTGCTTTCGGGAGTGGTATGTTGTTCATCAAAAGTGGTGGGCAATCTTGTCTGTTCAGCGTAAATGTCACGTGCTTGCATTTTTCCTCGTTGACTTTTATTCGCCAGTCAGAGAGCCACTTCTCAGTGGCTATGAGGTGCAATGCCAGCTGTGCTGTAGCTTGGATTGGGGATCTTGAAGTCTAAGGATAGCTGTATCGTCGGCAAATGTGGACACTGTTAGCCGACTACTTGTAGGAATGCCAGCAGTATAGATGAGGTATAAAGTTGGCCCAAGAACGCTGCCTTGGGGGACTCCGGACTTAATTTCGTGGTCAGTGGAAGTAGCAGTGTTGCACCGCACTGCAAACTTTCTGTCATATAGGTATGACTTTAGAAGTTTGTGTGTGCTTTCGGGTAGAGCTGTTTTAACTTTAAACAATAGGCCGTCTAGCCAGACTCTGTCGAATGCTTGGGATACGTCTAGAAATACGGCTGTACAGTATTCTCGATTTTCAAATGCAGTTCTTATCTCCGCTGTTATTCGATTAACCTGTTCAATGGTTCCGTGGCTTTCGCGAAAGCCAAATTGATGGTCTGGGATTATATTGTGGGCTCTCAGGTGTGGATTCAGTCGGATTAGCAGGCATTTTTCGAATAGTTTCGATATACATGAGAGTAGACTTATTGTTCTGTAGGATGAGGGAACTGTGTGGTCCTTACCAGGCTTCGGAATCATTATGATAATCGATCTCTTCCATCGTTGTGGAAAGTAGCAAGTTTTGTGATGGCATTAAAGAGCTGCGTTAGATAGCGAACTGCAGAATGTGGCAGCTCGGTGATCATTTCCGGGGTAAAAAGGTCGTAGCCGGGGGATTTTTTCGGGCTGAGATTTTCTTAACTGCCATTCTCTACGAAAGCGTCGTTTTGCGTGGACGAGTTGCTCGATTTTTGCGTTAGTCTTATTCGGATTAATTGTAACGTTTGTGGTTTTAGGTGTTGCATTTCGAGCTGCTTCCGTAAGAATGGATTCCAGTGTTCCTGTGCAGCTCTCTATATCAGGTTCAGTATTGAGTTTTGAGTTTAGCTCAATGTGTGAACTTATATATTTTTTACACCTTAGCCAGTTCGTTTTGTGCAAAGTGAGTCTGTAGGGTGGTTTCACGTTTTCTGCGTACCGGCTGAGATGATTTAGTACAGGCGAGTGATCAGATGAAAGATCTGGTAGACATTCAGCTTTAACCAAACTGCGAGAAATATTTTTCGTGACTGCGAAGTCAATCAAGTCAGGCAGCTTATTGAGGTCTGTTGGCCAGTATGTGGGACTCCTAGGGGAAACATGATCAAGTTTATTAGTGGCTTTAATTAAAGTCTTATAAAGCTGTTTTCCTTTTGGATTCACAAGGCGCGATTCCCAGTGAGTATGTTTAGCATTGTAGTCGCCTGCTGCAATGAAGTGTGGTCCTAGTGCATGGAAGAAATCCAGGAATTGGTCTTCCAATATTGTGAAACGGGGAGGGCAGTATACGGCCGCTAGTGTGAGGTGAGTGTTTTCCTCCAGCTATATATTGATAGATGTGGCCTGTAGATGAATTTCAGCAAACTCTTTGTAAATGTAGTGTTTCATACGGTTCCTAATTAGAATGCCGGTCCCACCGTGTGCTCTACCATCGGGGTGATTTGTACCATAGAAGTTGTAATCTCTTATTTGAAAGTTGTATTTGCTTGTAAGATGAGTTTCCGAAAGAAGCATTACGTCGATATGCTTCTCATGTAGGAATTGAGCTAGCTCAAGTTTGCGCTGTGAGACGTCATTGGCGTTCCACGTAGCTATGCGTAAGGTAGCCATTATTTATTTTGATTGTTGGGACACAAGCATTTGTATCAATAGGTTTTGATTACGCATCATGTCTTGAATGGTGATTCGCATAAATGTCATGAATTCCATCATGCTCTGTTGTAAGGCTTAGATCATAGCTTCAGTTTTCGTTTCTTGCTGCTCAGATGGCCTATAGTTTTGTTGCGTGTCCAATTTTGTGTGTTCTTCATGTGAGGTTTGGGAGTTTTGGGTTGGAGGCGTCATATCTGATTTTAAATTGTTTGCAAAACTTATCTTGTTAGTGTTTGGTATAGTCCAGGGAGCAATACTTGTTGGTTTCGAAAAAAGTACTTCTGGATTTGTTTCCGATGGTATCAGCGTAGCTGTTCCTTGGTGTACCCGTGCCGTGTTCATTCTTTTGTGGAGACGGGTTTTCAGCTCTTTGTAGATTGGACAGCCTCTGTAGTTTGCTGTGTGATTACCCTCAAGTTACCGAACAAAATCCCTTTTCCTTTAGCGCCTCAGCTATCTCTTCGGGCTTTACATCAGGCTCAATGCCCTTCAGTACTACTTGTAGACCCTTGCTACTTTTAAGCTGGTAGGTGTAAAAGCATGTTTTGTTTGCAGTAATATGGTTTGTGACTTTTCTGTAGTTTTCCTCCGTTTTCGTTTGAAGTTTTATTTCATTAATAGTACCTCTTATGAGGGGTATTATATAAAAGCTATCTTTTCCAATAAGGCCAATTAAAGAATTTACCAAACCGTTTGTGCTTTTCTCGCGGATGTAAATTGGGGGAGGCTTTATTTTCTTTGGTTCGTTATCGATGGATTTCAGTGGCACGTCCTTGTTGGTATCTGCCAGCAAAGCGAATCTGTTGCAATTTGCGGGCGCTTCATTGTTGATCGAGGTAGTATTGTCGCGTATATTTTTCGGCTTGTTTTCTGTATCGGAAGTTTTAGGGCTAAGCTGCCGCTTTATTGTAATGTAGCGGTCCAGTCCAGTCTGTGAGGCCGACCCAACTTTTTTGCTTGCGTTTTGTTTTGCTAGTTGTGCAGCAGTGCCGTTTGGCTCTTGGGCTTTTGTTTTTGTATTCGCTGACTCGAAGTAGAGCGGGCTGTCGATATTGCTTCAGTTGTTTTTGTTGCAGATAGCGGAGCTTGTGTCGGAGCTAGAAGTGCGGGAGAGCAAGAGCGCGCTCTTTCTTGATTTGTTGGTACAAGAAGATTCGTTGGGTTATGGGTTATTGGCCGCTTGTTGTCTTCATTTGCAGGTGTCGCGGAGACATAAGAAAAGAACGCGTTGTTTCGTTGTAATGAGAGCCGGCGATCGTCTTGCTCTCGTTGTCGCTGAGCGCGAGTGTCGTTCTGGCTCATAGTGCTTTTTTTTTTTTTTTTATTAATTTGTTTGAAACTATTATTTATACTATTTCAAATGCAGAATATGTATTCAAGCGATGGTGCATCGCCCGAAGCGTCTATTTCGCTTTCGATATATTTATTTGTGTTTTATTAATAACCATTCACTTCACTAGAATCAATTGATTTTAGAGGAGCTCGATGAAAACACGTCTTCACGCATCAACATACGAATGATTAGGAACGGCTCATTGCGCTTCAATTTCTTCTCTACGTTGACCAGCCTCTTGTACGCCATCTCGTAGCTCTGTGGCAGCTCAACTTGGTCGTCCTTCCAGAGTAATCCCGTCTGGTAGCGACGCCCCACTCTCACCGTGGTGTCTTTAAGCATCGTTTGTGCCGGCACATCGTCGCTGGCTGCTACCTCTTCCATGTCGAAGTAGTCCTCCACCATCTGTTCCATCGCGTCATCCACTGACATGGAAAGTAAGCAGGACCTCGGTGATGGCGTAGTCGATTGCCCACTTACAGGCCCAAACACAACCCAGCCCATTTCGGTTGCGGCCGCGTACGGTCCCTCTTTAGCGAACCGTCTCGTTCTAAGTGGCAATCCGAGATGTCCGTGATGCAGGCCGATGAGCAGCTTCGGAACCGCGTTGCTGTAGGGCTTCAACGGCAGACGCGTATCCCTATTCACGCCTTAGACATCCTGTCGACTCAATGTCTGCATCGGCAGACTCAGGCTCGAAATGGCATACATGTTTCTCAATAAGTGGCGAGTGAGCTTTCCAACTCCACTTATCTGTAAATTCACCACGTTGGTAGGCTCTCTGGTTGCCCTACCTCCAAACCATTGGATGTTTAGCTGACGACGCTCTCCTTGCACTCCAAGATCTCTTCGCAGCTCGTCATCGATCATCGTGACAGAGGATCCATCATCTAGGAGCGCATACGTATCCACTTTCTGCCCAGCTCCGTACAGTGTAACTGGCAGTATACGGAACAGGCGGCCTCCTTCGGCGTCGACGCAGCTCAAATTTCTCTGCATGGGCGCTCCCGCTTCACGCGGAGCTCCTCTCTCCAGGCTGTTTCTGGGAACGGCAGGCTGATGGTTCCCCTCTTGGTCCCTGTGACCATCTCGTAGCGAAGGCATCCTGGCCGGGCTGCGTCTGGGAACTGCTGGTTGCTGGTTCCCCCCGTGGCGTCTGAAACCACCTCGCTGCTGCGGCCTTCGCTTCTCGTCCGCACCATGTAGCAGACGGTGATGCATCTTTCAGCATCCATTGATCTGGCACTCACCCTGCATATATCAGGATCTAGCGACGTGCCCGCCTCGTAGGCATGTGAAGCAGAGTCGGTGGCTCTTCACAATCCTCTACCTTCCCGGCGGCAAAGCTTTAACGAATTCTCTGCAACTCGTGATTCCATGTTGTCCTTCACAGATGGGACAACCTCCATGCCGATCATCCTGCTGATCGCATTCGTTATGGTCGATGCTCGCAAAACCGTGCACACCACGTTTGCGTACTCCTGTAGCCACGCGCTGAAGTGGACAACAGTGGCAAAGGGCACAATCGTTGCCCAGTCCATTCGCTTGCTCGTAGGAAGCTTGGCCACAAGCTCCTCCATGAGGGTTGGGTTCTCCAGGTGCTGCTCCGCCTTCGCTGACTGCAAGAAGACCGCGAGGTTACTCACTCGGGCAGCAAAAGGAATGATCTTCGCCAAATTGTGCTCCGAAATTGGCTGCACCTCTCACACGCTGTTCAGCTGGCTGCGTATAAGCTGCTCCGGTCCGCCGAACTTAAAGCGCAGCTGCTCCACCACGGCGCTGACATTCTTGGCTGAATTAGTAGCGCCTTCACTGTCTCACGGGCTTCATCCTTCAGCGCCTTCAGTAATCTCTGGTTGTTCTCCAGATCCGTGCAATCCGTGCAATCCGTGCTGAAGATCGGCCACTCCTTGGCGTGCCCTCCAAATGCAGGCAAGTCCGGAAGCTTCCGTGGCCCATATGCTCCCTGGGTTCCATTCGGCGTCATCGCGGCGTAGGATCCAACTAGTGGCGATGCTGTTGCCACATTGTGGACGCTCACGCCCGGTAGCACGAATCCATGCGCTGGAAATGGCGGTCCACTCCAAGATGGCGGCAGCGTGCAGGCTGCACCGCTCGCACCGTCACCGTTATAGAGCACCGACCCGACCCCGTTATGTTATGCCTCTCCGTTAGATGTGGGAAGCTACGGTAGTCACCGTAGTGGCCGGGCAAGAAATCGTCGCCGCCGTGATATTCACCCGCGGCCGGGTTTCTGCTCCACTACTCACTGGCTGCTGATCCGCTCTCGTTGTTATAGGTGTGGCTTCCCCTCCATTCAGCCGGGCACTCTTCCTGGGGGAATGCTGCATCTTCCCCAGCTTCAATATGGCGGCGCCTGTGCGCGCTCCAAAATGGCGTCTCCAACACCTTGGGGCCGCTGGCTGCGGCCGTCGATGCTTGGCGCTCCTTGCGCCTCGTGGCCGCTGCCTGCGCTCACAAATCCTCCCCGCTGGCCGTCTAAACCGTCACTCCAGCTCTTAGCAACTCTTTAACTGGCCGTCTAAGCCGTCATTCCAGCGCAAGTTGCCCTTGAACTATCCCTCGGACTGCGAATAAAAGATGTCGTCGCTCGATTGGAGTTGCCCCCTTGGATCCCGAAGGAAAGGAAAGACTCTTCCGACAGCAGTAGCTCGTTTTATTCTATAATAGTTTTTCAAGGTTATTCAACATAAATTATTTTAATCCTATCTAACCGCAGTTAGATACTTTGAACTTTTTCCTTTTATCGAGAATGAAAAGAGAGCTCAAAGGACATCGATTTGATTCCATAGAGGCAGTTCAAGCGGCTGTGACACAGGCTCTTATAAGCATTCCGGAAAACGATTTCCAGAGAGCTTTTGACAAGGGGCAGACGCGCCAAATTAAGTGTATCAATGCAGGAGGGATGTATTTTGAAGAATATTAAGTAACTGTAAAGTACGTACGTACAAAGTACGTACAATAAATTTTGATTTGCGACACCAGTCCCGATACTTATTGAATAGACCATGTACAAGAAATGTTGGAAAACTAACCATTTTGAGTTTCATTTATTTTTTTATCCCTCACAATCATGCATGCAATCAGAATGTGCCACATGGAAGCGTGGCTGGGTAAAGGTAGTTATTGCATACAAATTGAGTACCGTGTTATATGACCAACAACGATATGCTGTGCCCATCACCTTGTTTCTAATAATAGTAACTGCTTCATAATGTGCGCTGCTAAAGCTTAAATAACTCATACGCATCTTGAAAATTTAATCCAAGTTATGTACCTATATTGCGATTCATTAAACTCAGGTATTTACTTATTATGTCTAGTTTAAGATAGCACGGGATGTCTGGATTTACAAAAATCCTGTGATACGTCCCTACTTGTGGTGCATCCACACACAAGTTTTTCGTTTGTTGTCTCATTTCATAAATCTGATTCATAAATCTTTTTTTGCGTTTAATTTTTTTTTTTATATTTTTTTGCGTACTCCTGTAGCCACGCGCTGAAGTGGACAACAGTGGCAAAGGGCACAATCGTTGCCCAGTCCATTCGCTTGCTCGTAGGAAGCTTGGCCACAAGCTCCTCCATGAGGGTTGGGTTCTCCAGGTGCTGCTCCGCCTTCGCTGACTGCAAGAAGACCGCGAGGTTACTCACTCGGGCAGCAAAAGGAATGATCTTCGCCAAATTGTGCTCCGAAATTGGCTGCACCTCTCACACGCTGTTCAGCTGGCTGCGTATAAGCTGCTCCGGTCCGCCGAACTTAAAGCGCAGCTGCTCCACCACGGCGCTGACATTCTTGGCTGAATTAGTAGCGCCTTCACTGTCTCACGGGCTTCATCCTTCAGCGCCTTCAGTAATCTCTGGTTGTTCTCCAGATCCGTGCAATCCGTGCAATCCGTGCTGAAGATCGGCCACTCCTTGGCGTGCCCTCCAAATGCAGGCAAGTCCGGAAGCTTCCGTGGCCCATATGCTCCCTGGGTTCCATTCGGCGTCATCGCGGCGTAGGATCCAACTAGTGGCGATGCTGTTGCCACATTGTGGACGCTCACGCCCGGTAGCACGAATCCATGCGCTGGAAATGGCGGTCCACTCCAAGATGGCGGCAGCGTGCAGGCTGCACCGCTCGCACCGTCACCGTTATAGAGCACCGACCCGACCCCGTTATGTTATGCCTCTCCGTTAGATGTGGGAAGCTACGGTAGTCACCGTAGTGGCCGGGCAAGAAATCGTCGCCGCCGTGATATTCACCCGCGGCCGGGTTTCTGCTCCACTACTCACTGGCTGCTGATCCGCTCTCGTTGTTATAGGTGTGGCTTCCCCTCCATTCAGCCGGGCACTCTTCCTGGGGGAATGCTGCATCTTCCCCAGCTTCAATATGGCGGCGCCTGTGCGCGCTCCAAAATGGCGTCTCCAACACCTTGGGGCCGCTGGCTGCGGCCGTCGATGCTTGGCGCTCCTTGCGCCTCGTGGCCGCTGCCTGCGCTCACAAATCCTCCCCGCTGGCCGTCTAAACCGTCACTCCAGCGCAAGTTGCCCTTGAACTATCCCTCGGACTGCGAATAAAAGATGTCGTCGCTCGATTGGAGTTGCCCCCTTGGATCCCGAAGGAAAGGAAAGACTCTTCCGACAGCAGTAGCTCGTTTTATTCTATAATAGTTTTTCAAGGTTATTCAACATAAATTATTTTAATCCTATCTAACCGCAGTTAGATACTTTGAACTTTTTCCTTTTATCGAGAATGAAAAGAGAGCTCAAAGGACATCGATTTGATTCCATAGAGGCAGTTCAAGCGGCTGTGACACAGGCTCTTATAAGCATTCCGGAAAACGATTTCCAGAGAGCTTTTGACAAGGGGCAGACGCGCCAAATTAAGTGTATCAATGCAGGAGGGATGTATTTTGAAGAATATTAAGTAACTGTAAAGTACGTACGTACAAAGTACGTACAATAAATTTTGATTTGCGACACCAGTCCCGATACTTATTGAATAGACCATGTACAAGAAATGTTGGAAAACTAACCATTTTGAGTTTCATTTATTTTTTTATCCCTCACAATCATGCATGCAATCAGAATGTGCCACATGGAAGCGTGGCTGGGTAAAGGTAGTTATTGCATACAAATTGAGTACCGTGTTATATGACCAACAACGATATGCTGTGCCCATCACCTTGTTTCTAATAATAGTAACTGCTTCATAATGTGCGCTGCTAAAGCTTAAATAACTCATACGCATCTTGAAAATTTAATCCAAGTTATGTACCTATATTGCGATTCATTAAACTCAGGTATTTACTTATTATGTCTAGTTTAAGATAGCACGGGATGTCTGGATTTACAAAAAATCCTGTGATACGTCCCTACTTGTGGTGCATCCACACACAAGTTTTTCGTTTGTTGTCTCATTTCATAAATCTGATTCATAAATCTTTTTTTGCGTTTAATTTTTTTTATTTATTTTTTTTTGAGTACTACAAAATACTCCACTTACATGCTCAAATCTCGTATTGTAGGTTCTTCTAATCGTATGCGCGCCAATTACTAATTAAAGGATGATTCTAGAATCTTCCGGTTTTCCCAAATTGGTTATGTAGCACTCTTCAATATTCATGCTCCCTCGATGCATCTAAATTATTCAATACATTTATTCCGTCCCACGCAGCAGTCATCCAGCTCTCATTATGATCCTGATGTGGTTTGCTGTCGATTATCCGATGGTTGACTGATCGCCTGTGCTAGTTTGGAGCATGCAACAATAAAAATATATAAGTTACGACAATTGCCGGAGTAATACAAATTTATTTAGGCAACTTATTGCGTATGCGCTTCATATAAAAACTAAAACTAAATCTAAGGCCACCGGCAAGCTGGGACGTAGCTCAAAAACCTTATTCCTTTTTTTTCCTTCTTTTTTGTGTTAAATGGTTATGTGCGAGGGCCACTCATCCTTTATACAGCAGATATACCCACAAGCAGACTACTAATAACTTTTACGTTTGCCGATGGCACAGCGATTTTAAGTCGATCCAAATGCCCGATTCAAACGCCCGTAGTAACATTGAGATCATGCAAAGGACTCAATCAAAAATACTGAGAACAATCACTGGAGTACCCTGGTATATCCTAAATGAAAATATACAAAGAGACCCAAACATTAGATCCGTCAGAGAAGAAATAACCCAATAAAAACAAAAGGACATGAGCAAATTAACGTCACACCCCAACCACCTTGCCAGAAGTTTAACACGGGGTTGCGAACGATCCCGACTTTGCCGCAACGACCTTCCGATCCAGCGCTGATCATCAGGTCCTTTTTTCCAGACCACAGTTAAAAAGACTGTTGAATATCGGTTAAAATTAAGATTCAAAAATTTATTGTTAGTCTCATAATTCCTGGGAAGATCCAATAAATACAGCAAAGTTAAAAAAAAAATAAAAAAAAATAAAGTTTTAAGCTATTAAGTTTTTGAAGGTCAGAATTACGAAATCTTCGAGATGTAGAATAAAATTTATGTAATTTTATTTATCACAAAAAATTTATAGCTCCTCAAATTTTTATGGATGGTTATAGTTTTAGTTTATAACCATTTTTTTTTTATATTTTGGTGTGTCTACGTTAATTCATGTGTAGCTTCAGACTGTAGCTCTTTAGACTGAAATTTATGTTTATAAACTGACAATAAGAATCCTCAGTGATACAAATATAAACGAGCTTTTTGCTTAATAATTGAAAGAGTATTCCAGAAGAGGATATCTCTTAGTTAAAAAAATAAAAAAACTTACTCTCTCGACGTGCTTCTATCGGGTAAATATTTATGTGCACAGCAACCACAGCGGTACATATTTCCAGAGGCTGCTCAATTGTATAACTCAATTGACACATTTAGTGCTTTAACAATCCACAAAGTGAGAAAAAAGTAAATTCCATATAACATGTTATGTGCTTTAATTCATCATTGTGAACAAATTTTCAGTTTTTATGTGAACTTTATATCATTTGCAAATTCACACGAACAAAAATATCAACAAAAAACAAAACTGTTCAAACATAAAAATAGAAATCAACAATATCAATATATCTAAAACAAGATAACACAAAATCGTAGGATTAATCTTTGACACTTAACACTCCTGGAACGAACAGATTAAAACATTAATAAAATCACTTAACACTAGATTAAACATCCTCAAATGTCAAAATAGTATAAACCTTAACTATCACCACCCTACTGATAAACGTTACAAAATCAATTATATTATCCAAAATAGACTATGGAGTCTGTGTTTACGGCAAAACAAACAAAACCTACATAAAAAATTATCCTTCCCCTACCACGCCTCCATCCGATTTTCCGTAGGTGCTTTCCGAAAAACTACCATTAACAACATGTTATCAGAAGCTGGACTTCTGGATTTGAAACCAGATTCCAATTGAACATCGGCAGACAAATTAATAGGATCACCAACACATCCAGCTCAACTCTATAGGATATAATCATTAATTAACTTAAAGGCAAAAGAACTCTACGACAAAGAAACAGCACTCAATATACTCATCATACCCAAAAAAAAGAAAAAAATTTCGTGTGCACGGACTCTCTTTCCACTCTCGCCGCTATACAAAACATCAAAAACGAACCAACTGATAGCAATATGCGGGAAATAATCGCCACAAACACCAAACATCTAAAGCTGCTATAGACCCCAAGACACGCAGAAATAGTCGGAAATGAACAGCAGACAAAATCGTTTCAAGATCACCTTTATTTATAAACAACACTAAAAACAAAAATGAAATAAAAAAAAATAATTAACTTTAACACAAAAAAAAATTTAAAAACAAATAACCGTACACCCTAACCACCTTGCGAAAAGCCTAACTCGGGTTTACGCCTTCGCCGCAACGACCCCCAAGGACCACCCAAGGCTGATCATTTTTCCTTTTTTCAGAACACATTTAAAAAGACTTAATATTGTATTTAATAAATATTTAAAAATCTTAAGTTAGTCTCATAATTCCTGAGAAGAACCAATAAATATAGTAGATAGATAAAAAAAAATTGCTTTAAAAGAGCCATTTTTTTCTGATAAATAATAACCCTAAACATAGATAAGCATCAGAAAGTTTTCAATGACATGTTTTGATTGGGTGCGACATAAAAATTCAAATTTTGGGTGAGCGCTTAAAATTTTCCAAAAACTTGATCTGCGTAGGTATTTAGGAATCTACGTACCATTCATTTTATAGTTTTTGAGATACACTTGGACACACAGACAGACGGGCATAGCGAGATCGACGCGGCTGTTGATGGTGATAAAGATTGTATATACTTTATGGGGTGACTAATGCTTCCTTCTCTGGGTTAGATAAATTTGCACGAATACAATATACCCTTTTTCGGCCTTCCGTTCGACAAACGTTGGGATAATGGATATCTTAAATTAAATTTTTTAAAGGAACATTTTTTAAAAGTCCTGATGCATATCTTAGAAAACAAATTTAATTCTGGCTCCCTTTATTGTCAACATTGCCAGTTTTTATTGAGAAATTATGTAATATTTTTAAACCAAAAATAGCTGCTTGCTTTATAAAGATTCCACCAATGCACATTGGGCCAGCGAGCCGATCTTTCGACGAAAATTCAAATTTTTAATAGAAAGTAAACCTGTTTTAATAATAAAATTTGAATAGTATATACTTCGACTAAAATGAATCAAAAGATTTTAGTTGCTTTGATACATCCCTGAAATTTTGGCAGCCCTTCTAAGTCAGCTGTTTGATTGCATGCGTGCGAAACTAAAAAGCGCAGGAAAAATTTTCACAAAAATTATGGAAAAGAAGGTATTAAAAAAATGTTTGTTAATGTGTTTTTTGTGTGCGTTTTATCGTCTTGTTAGCTAACCTGCTAACCCGTCTTTTGTGGAGTATAACTAATTTTGTGCCAATTTGTGCCAAAAAGTAATTATGTGTCATTATAGTGCAAAGTGTATATAAACTAATTTTAAAAATCTTTTTTGCTCCTTTTTGCTCCGATGTGGTTGAGTTCGCCTATGAGCAACTGCTTGATATCTAAATACAAAACAATCGTAGCGCATCTTCCGTTTCGAGTTTGATTTATGATGAACTGAAAGAATTCGACTTAAGCACCGAGAAAAAGGATGAAATCAACACCAAAGTGAGAAGCTTTCACCTTTACATACAAAAGAATTTGGCAAATTGTAATAGAAATATGGCCAGATTTAAGACAAAGCATACCAAATGGCTTTCTTCCAACATGATTATAACAGTAAGTTCATTGTTGTCTTCAAATCCAAAGCCGTCTACATCAAGACGAGTTGGACGCCCACCCATTGAATATATTAACGCCGGTCCCCGTCAGAAGAGAAACTTGGCAACCGATTTAGCTGTAAATCAGGGTCACAACACACCTCTTTTTGTGCATGCCGCTGCAGTTTCGGCCAAAAAATCGAACGATAAAGATACAGCCCTTGTGTTGAAAAATACATTTTTTATTCCGAGTGACTCCAATAAGACTAGAAAAAATCTTTTTACTCGAAGGTTACATGCTCGAAAGAGTACACGGCAGAACAACATCGCAGACGTTTTCCACAGAGCAATGGATTCCTCAGATCCTCTTGTGTCGAGCATCTAACTTTTGAAATCACCAAACTTGCTAAATTTTGTTAACATGAACAATAATAACAATGTTCCCGATTTTGATGATAACAATAGTGATAGTGATTCAGATTCTGACTCTGAAAATCCCTTTTTTAATAGATATTGATGTAGAACACGACTTTTATGAACATTTTTAAATGTAAAATACTTATTTATAGTCATTTTGAATGCATTGTTATTTTTTAGTTATTAATATTAAGGTTATGTGTTAAAAAAAATTAATTAAAAACATTTGCTGAATTTAACGAGTGCTAGCATTATTAATTACCGTACAATTAAGAATAAGAGGAAACCTATCTCATATGGGCGGCTAGGGAAGGCGTGGTCAGATCGGTCTGAAACTTGGATATGTTTTTATATGCATCGACACTATCATATGTACGAAATTTCAAGAACCTAGCTTTAAAACTTTATTTTCGTCGAAAAATCGGCTCGCTGGCCCAATGTGCAATGTGTAATTTTCTGAAATTAGTCCACTACTAAAGAAACAAAAATTTTCGCATGCCAAACTTTCAAAGGAGTCACAAGGATTTAAAAAAAATATTAAACAGAAATACACCACTCTTAAATCACAGTACCGCTTGTGCCTTAAAACAGACGGCGCTAACTTGACATATAAAATATAAGGGCGAAGTGTTAAATACAGGGAAACAAATTAAAACCATATTTAATTTTTTCTTAGGTCATCTCTAGGATCTTCTGCGGCGGCGTTTTGTATAACAATTGTAATAACAAAAACTTTTATAATAAAAAGTTGAATAGCCTTGACTATTCATATTTGAAGAATTCATTAATCTTGAAATATATATGTAGCTAAATTATTATTAGTTGCGATACAACAAACAATATGGCTTCGACATCTGAGTTTGAGAAAACAATGGTAGCAAACATAGGAAATTTTGAAAAGATACAAAATTTTCTAAATGATAAAGAAAAATACAAGGAAATTTTAGAAAACAGCGAAAACTTCAATACCAGGTTATGCATTGAAAGGCGGCTGCGCATGCCATTTCTTGATCCCCAAACTGGAGTAGCGCAAACACATTGCGCCCTGTTTATGAAAAAGAAACAGCGAATGCCCGGATTTCGCCATGGCCAGATATACACGTACCCATCGTCCCGATGGCGCAAACCTAAGCGCCAATATTTACTTAACTCCAATCAGAGCTATCGAGCGTATCAGTACCGCGAGCCCCATCAACACGTCCACCATCAACACCAGCATCACCACCACCATGCAGCAGCGCCTGTCGTTGTCGCTGGAACTCGTGATATTCAGCAAATGGAGAGCGCAGGTAAACAATATCTTTATAATATGTTTACACGTTAGAATCTGTAAGATGATTGTGATTTTTTAATTTTTTTAACTGGCTAAGTGTAGTTTAACGTAAAAACCAAACATACAGACATTTACATACAAAAATCATTTTTGTCAGTGATCGTGGCTAATGATGGAAACTCAATGGGAGCGTCCGGAGACAATGATAGCAAGGACTCGCATGTAAACGCGGAGAAAGAGTGGTTCCATGAAGACATAGAGGTATCACATTACCATCATGGTGATGATTATGAAGATGAGTTCGATTCAGATAATGATTTTGACGAGTCATACACAAGCAGGGGAAAACGCAAGAGAGGTAGTCGACCACGACGTTCGAATTCAAACGCAGAGAGTACTCCAAAACGCGGTCGAAAAGGTGGTGGTAAATATTATTTTATTTGGTTTCTAATAAATTGTTCCGGAATGATCATTTTTTTGTATGTTAAGGCAATCGTCGCAGAAATGCCATAGACGGTGAATCTGATCGCAGACGTCGTGGATGTGGAAATGGTGCTAATACATCAGCAGCTGCTGCCGCTGCAGCAGCTGCTGTAGCTCACGCTGCCAGCACTGCAGCAGCAGCAGCTGCCGCCACAGGACTTTATGCCACGCATTCCAATTCAGCGTCACCCATTCCGCCAAACGATGAAACTTCACAATCAGCACTAATTATTCCACCCTCATCTTACGAAAAGGCTTCGAGCGATGCTGGGGCTTCCAATGACTCTATTCCATTAGCAACTATGGCTGGAATAACTGGAATAGGCTTAAACTTGGCTGCAACTACAAATGTAACTTGCACGCCTCCTACATTTTCAACAACTAATAGCGCTTCAACCACTGGTGCTACCCCGAATAAGGTCAAACCACGTATTGAGCGCGAAGTGGCTCAACCATCCCCATATTGCGACTTTTGTCTTGGAGATCAGCGTGAAAACAAAAAAACTAGTATGCCAGAAGAGCTAGTTTCATGTTCAGATTGTGGTCGTTCTGGTCATCCATCATGCCTTCAGTTTACAGCAAATATGATAGTATCAGTTAAACGTTATCGCTGGCAATGTATCGAATGCAAATATTGTTCTATTTGTGGAACCTCAGACAATGATGACCAATTACTATTTTGCGATGATTGTGACAGGGGTTATCATATGTATTGTCTTTCGCCACCACTTATTAGCCCACCCGAAGGTTCGTGGAGCTGCAAACTATGCATAGACGAGTTTCACAAAAGCAAATTCGAAAAAAATTAATTTTCTATCATTTGTAACGTGATTATGTAGCTAGTTTCTCGATGTATGGTCTTTGAATTATAAAAAAAAACCTATTTTAGTTAAAAATTAATTTTTAGGTATGCTTTGGAGTATTTACTATTTTTTGCAGAATGAAAATATTTTTTGTATAAATTTATTTTTTTTTTAATTCACCAAGCCTTGTGGAGGTTTTTATAAATTCGGTTCATTAGTTTAAAACAGTGAAGGTTCATTACATTTCTTCAACGTATTAATTAAAGTATTACATATCGTCCTATCTTATATTTTCTAAAAATTTCCTAAAAGTTATAAAATGGTAAAATATTTCTGATTGAAATATTTTAAGTTTATTTTAAGATGCAAAGAAATTACGCACCAATAACTTACTGATAAGATCTACACATGCTGCAAAAAAACGGCAGTCGCACACAAAAAAAATATTATAGACTGCAACAATAGAGATTAAAAATTTTCTCAGAGTTAGCATCTTTAAGTCGATAAATTCATATTCGCTTTTTTGTCGAATAATGCGAAAGCTAGACCTAAGTTTTGCAGCTAACTAGCTTAAAAATAAATTTTTGTGAAAAACAAGATAGAAACTTTAGTAATATAATCATAGTAGTACTAAAATAAAATGATAAATATACGTAACGATTTATTTTTCTGGCCCGGACAAAAATATTGCTTATATTACTTTGTTTCCTAACTTTTTATTTTTTTCTAGGAGTAATGTTTCTCCTACATGAAAGACTTTATTCAGTCTTGACGGGTAGGGGCATGCTTATTTGTTTGTTTATTTGCTGAGCTTTTACTATTTTTTTTTTGCTATTTATATGGTCGTTCGGAACTCGTCCGGCGAATCGCTCTACTTTGAAGAGCTGTGGAGGGGAGGTGCATTCACAACGTTAAAATTGTAGCTCATTGGTTTTGGTGCAATCTTTACAGCTTGAGACAGTTTCGCTGGCCAATTAGCTCGCGAAGGACTTGTTTAATATTTTCCTAATCGGCTCTGTGAACACGATTTTGTTCGGCAGTGATGATTTCTACTTGCTCTTTTATATTGGTCTGACACCATATTTTTGTATTAAAAACTTGATAGAGTTGGTAAATCGCAGTGTATTGCATTTACGAATCCTGTATTCACCACTTCCTTAAGAATCTTAAAGACGGTATTTTTGTCATTAAAGCTGATCAAATGGCGGGTCTTACTGCTACAAAAATTCCGTTTCAACGGGCGTGCTTTTACTAGTATTATCTGGTCTTTTTTTTTTTTTTTTTTTGTAAAATATTTATTAAGGCAACCGGGCACCAGCGACCTCTTTTTAGCCATGCTAGCTATTATTTCAGCCCAAAGGACGCGCCGGCTAGACACTTGCCTAGCTTAATAATTGAAAATTAATAATATAATAATTCGACTAAATACCAATTTAAAGTCGTCTACAGGATCGACCCCTAGGGGATCGTGTTATTAGGTTCCACGGCTGACGCCTTTTCAGCCTCCTTAGCGACGTCCCACTGGCCAGTCTGTTCCTGTGCCCCTGTAGTCCAGCCACTACAATAGGCTGCAGTGGTTATTAATCTCGTCAAAGACTGAGGGCAGCTTAAGATCTCAGTGTTTTGTTTTGGGCCGTCTGTACTATTTTGATTTAATCCCCATATGATCTAATCCCCATATTTGGCACCCATACCTCCAGATCGGCGCGATAATTTGCTCCTTGAACCCTAACAGCCAAAAATGTTTGTTCACTGCATTTTGTATGCGGGTTCTAGTGACGGAATGTTCTCGGTGGGCAGTAGACTGCTCCAAAGTTAATGGTGCCGAGTACTGTTTTATGGCTGCAGACGCAAGTTGCACTTTGTCCGCATTAATAGGGGTTATCGGGAAGTGGACTAGGCTGGACTTAACCAGGATAGCTGTTCCTCCTTATGCGTTGTCATCTCTTGGGTCGTTTGCGGGATAGGCATCGAAGCCGTACGGCCTAGGCTAAACCTAGGCTAAGCAGTAGTATGTCGAATTCTTCTCGCCGCACCAGACAGTCAAGTTCGAGCAGCTTCGTGGACACACCATTGGCGTTTCACACTAAATCTGGAGTTTGAAGCAATTTACTGGATTGTCAGTGGTCTCAACCGTCTGATTACCGTACATCTATATGGGCTTTTCACCTTTTATTTTGGCGTTTGTGTTCCTATCCGAGACTGCAAAAGTAAGGGATTGGTGGTCAGCGAAAATTTTAATTTCAAAAATGTACAAAGAATTTTAAATTTTTCCTTTTTCGTTTGTAGCAATGAGATTCCGCCTCTTTTAAGGTCTTTGAAAATTTCGTCTTTTCCGGTAAGACTCATTTTAGCGTCAATCAAACATCTTAATATTATTTCAATATTCTTGACATGATCGACTTCATTTTCTGAAAAATGTATTACGTTATCGTTATTACGTTATTACGTTAATTATTACTAGATTATACTTCACACGACTGCCGACTGCCAGATGGAGTTTTGATGCTGTTTCGTCAGCCGCCAACAGCTGTTTGTCCGAAGACTAAGCACAACAGTTAGAAATGTGGTTCAATCATTGGATTGTTCGTAAGTCGCAATCGCAATTTCAGTTGCCCGCATCCGCATCCTACATGAGGATTTACATTCCTAGTCGCCAGAGCGTGAATGAGAACATGATCGGGAACGGTCCGAGATCGGGACCGCCAAATTTTTTTTTTTTTTTTAAACGTTATTATTTTGTATTTAAAATCTATTCGAGTGGGCAATCATTAAATGGTTTGGGGGAGACCTTGACTTAAGGGAGGTACATGGAATGTATATCTAATGAGGTTGACTTGGGTGTCTATTGGTTGGGGAGGTCAAGCGGGTGTTTCCTTTTCAGGCGTCTTAGGGATTGCCTCTTATCTAGGAGGTTGATGGCCAGGTGGTTGGGGTGGTTGTCCAGTCTTTTTATGTATCTTTCGCTGAGACGGGTGATCTCCTCTGCTACACATCTAATTCCAAGCTCTTTATGGATTATTGAGTTTTCGTGGTACGGATGGGCATTCGAAACTGTTCTCAGGCATTTATTCTGAAACCGCTGGATTTTGATGCGGTTAGAACAGCTTGCCGTGCCCCACAACTGTATCCCATTTGTCCAGATTGGCTTCAAGACTTCTTTGTATATAAGCAGTTTGAGTTCTTCTTTGAGCTTGGACCTTCTCCCTAGGAGCCAGTGCAGTTGCTTAAGTCGTAGGTTGGCCTGGTTGCGCTTGTTGATCAGGTGAGGGCGCCATGTGAGCCTGCGGTCCAGGGTCAGCCCTAGATATTTGGGAGTGTTATTCATAGGGATGGTTTCGCCGTTGAGTGTGACGGGGGGGCAATCCCCCCCGCGTAGTGCGAAGGTTGTGTGGGAGGATTTCTCCGAGTTGACCACGATGTTTCATCGTTTCAACCATGGATCGAGAGCATCCAGTTGTCTTTGTATGATGGCTGATGCTTGTCAAATGCCTGTTTGACATCCAGCTTAACGGCGCAGCAGTACTTCTTCTTTTCGAAGGCCTCAAGTGTCCTCTCAACAATCCGGTCGCATTTCTTAGATGTTCCATGGAGGCGTCTGAAGCCAAACTGGTGATCAGGGATCAGTCCGGCCTCGTCCAATACTGGCAGTACTCTACGCAAAAATACTCTTTCAAATATTTTAGATAGGATTGCCAGCAAACTAATCAGACGATTAGGTTGGCTCAGGTTTCCCAGGCTTGAGGAGGACAATTACTTCCGCTTGCTTCCACTCTTTAGGGAAGTATCCTAGACGGAGGCAGCTGTTGAATATGTTGGCCAGCCTTTGGGAACAGATTAGGGGCAACATTTTCAGTGCTGTTGCATCCATACGGTCAGGACCCGGTGACTTGTAATTTTTTAGGGAGGCGATCTCCTGCGCAATCTCCTCTGGCTCGACGGGCTGTATTGGCGGGCCAGGAGCACTTGGGCTGTCTACGAATCTTATGGTTGCAGCGCTCTCTTCGCCAGTGCATCTGTCGAACGGTGAAAATGCACTATGTAGATGGTCAGCAACAGTCCGACACCAGGAACCCTCCACTTTTCGCACGGGTGATATCTTCTTCGCAGGTCTTTTTATGTGCCTCGTGACATTCCACAGATTGTGTTGCGGGTCTCCAGGTTCCAGCTCCTTAAGGAATCTATGAAACGAGTCCTGCCGTAGGATGGATAGCTTGTCCTTCAACTCCTTGGTGGCACGATTAAGTGCTGTCTTGTCCCTGGGGTTGCGCGAGGAAAACCAGACTCTTCTGAGGCGCCTTTTTACGGCCACGAGGGCCCCGATTTCCGGAGACCACAAGTGCACGTCTCTTTCAGGTGTTCTCGGGGTAGTCGGAGGAGGTGGATTCGCAAACTCAGCAGCATTGTGCATCTCTTTGGTTAGTTTTTCTATGGCCGCATCCATGTTGCTTGGTGTGGAAAGAGGGGAATCTGGGTTCAGGGAGGAAAGCATTCAAAACGTAAACTTGGGGGCATTTGTGTGTTTTCCGGTGAGTCTTCTAGGCGGGGGTTTTCTGAGGACGGACATGTTTAGGAGCAAGTTTACTGTGCTGTGGTCGGATAGCAGTTTATCATAGCTTGAGCATGTTATCTTAGAGTGTCCTATGCCCTTGGAGACGGCGAAGTCCAGCAGATTTGGCTGCTTTGAAGGGTCGGTAGGCCAGTGAGTGGGCTCTCTAGGTGAATGGCAGTCCGGACTCCTCCGCTGCAGGTACTTAAAGACCTTTATGCCTTTGGGGTTGTTTGTGCGGACTCCCACCAGGAGTGTTTGGCGTTAAAGTCTCCGGCTGCTATAAAGCGAGGACCGAGGGACTCGAAGAAGTCCTGAAGGTGGGTCTCGGTAATCGAGTGTCTGGGTGGGAAGTAAACCGCACCAATGGTGATATCTCCCTGTGGACTAGAAGAACATCGATATTTTCTCTTTTGATGAGATGCTCTACTTCGGCTTTGCTCCTCTGCAGGCCGTTTGCGTTCCAAAAAACTATATTAAGACTTATTTGCATTACTTTCTGTTGAGGATGGGAGCTATAAACTGCATCATCTGCGAGAACATCTGCGATAACATCTGCGAGATCAACTTTTCCATCATCCTCTCAATCGATCCTTCCATGCGGGCAAACATCGTTTCAAGCTGGTTGGGTTGTGGGGCTTTCGGAGTGGTTTGAGGGGTTTGTTGGGGATTCGTTCGCTGTATCGCTTGGTTTCCTTGAAGTACGTCCCTGTAACTCATACCATTGATGATAGTTGGTATCTGGATGGGAGGTGGTTTGTTGCTACTCACAACGGGTCTGGCTTTGGGAGATTGCTGTGCCTTTGCCTTTTTGTAGGCAGGGCATCCTCTAAATGACGCAGGGTGATCAGCTTGGCAATGTAAACAGCATGCTTTCTTGTCATATTTTTTGGTGCATGACCTAGAGTCGTGAGAACCACCACATTTCACGCAGCGCTGTTCCAGGAAGCAGTAGCGCTGGGTGTGTCCGAACCCATGACATCTGAAACATTGTGGAACATCGTTGAACTTCAATGGGGGCTCTACGGTGACGACTGACCTGCAAATCCTGTTTATTTTGTAAGCCTCTGTGTTGTTGCTCGCTGGTTCTAGATTAACAAAAAATATCCCTAGTAGTTGTTTGGATTTCCTGATAATGGGATTGTGCAAATCCCTCACAGTATGGCCGTATTTGTGGAGTTCTTCTTTAATTTCAATCTGATCCGTTGAGTAGTGAAGTCTCTGGATGACCGCACTGTACGCGCTCTCTCGTCCTTTGGTTGGAAGATGCGGTGGCTTTTGTTATGTGCCACGAGGTGCTGGCGTAGGGCTGTGTAGGACTCCTTGTCTAGCATCATTACACGTACGTTATTAATTCTCTCCGTTTTGTAAGAGAAATCCTTTTTGGTACCGACTAGAGTCGTTATCGACTTGACAAGCGCGATAATGTCGGACACGTCTGGGATGTAGATCGGGGGAGGCCTGATGGTCTTCGGGATCGGGATTGGTTTCTCTGCTGTTTTGGATGCAGTTTGCATGCAGTTTCGGGTTCGTCATGTTCGTCGTCGTCTTCTTTGCTTGAGAGGAGGGCAAAGGGGTTGTTTGCCAGCTTGCTGCGCAGAGCTGCGCTGGTGCTAGGTGTGACGTCTGGCTTCTCTCCTTGCCTATTACGCGCGGACTTGCGCTTGATCTCGCTGGGCTCCGAGAAAGAAGAGCTCCAGCTTGAGTCTCTGCTCGAGCTGCACTTCCTTGCTTTGAGAGCCTTCTTGCAGGGCATTGTTTTGCCGAGCTTGATGGCACGCGGCGGGGCCTGCCAGTCCATACTCTAGGTTGGCGTTCTATAACGTTTATGCAGATAATTAGTCACAGCAGCAACGGCAGCGAAGGGTCAACGGATACAGTGGGACTCCGCTCTCGGCAGCCCGACCCGGCCCGTAAAATGCGCAATCCACCAAGTCCCAAGTGCGGGAATAACAAAACACAGAATTCCGAAAAATAATTCAATTTACTCCCGAAAATAAAGTTCCTTTTTGATGAACGATGACATGAGCATGAAGAAACGAGACCTGGATCGTAGCCGTGATCCAAACAAAAAGCTGTTGTAATCTGGGACGGATGAAGATCAGAAGTGTAAGAATGCCTTAAACCAATGTGTTGCAATCCTCCCAAAAGGATGACGTCGACAACGCTGAACGTAGAACGGAGGACGCAGAAAGGGAGGAACACGGCATAAGTAAAGGAAGAAGAAGGCAGTGGATCACAGAGAGCAATAATAATAATAAACAATCATCTTATAATAAACATCTTACATATGTATAAACTCAGACATGTTATGTACACACAGTTATGTACATAACTTAACTTATATGAATAATGTTAGTGTAATGTGGTGTAATTACGTCTTCGTCAGTTATTTAAAGTCCTTTGAGGCATCGTGGCGTCGAGCTTCAATAACCCTTTTGCTTCGTAATAATCTTGTCAGTTGGTTTGGGTGTTTGGTAAGCTTATTTATGTATGTGGTGGCTCGTGTTATGACGTACTTCTGAACATTCCAATCCTTCAATATGTCTTCGCCTTGAATGTAGTCCGCACCGCCAGATATCCAATGGAGTATTTTTGATTGTTGATCTCTAGTATTGTTATACACATACTCAAGGCCGCACAGAAATGCCTTCTGCATCAATTCCGCTCAAATTCACTTAAGCGGAAAAATAGATCTAGTTTTCGGTTGATTTTAAATTGCTTATTTTTGTGACAAAAGCAAAGTTGCATTTCCCAAGCCTCGGACGCACTGCAGCAGTACCTAGATGAATTGGGCAGAGAAGTGGAACGTGAGCATCAATGCTGGCAAATGTGCATGACCTTCACAAAGAGGTCGAGTAATTGCCACATTGTCTCACAAAATAAAAGAGTGCGTGACCACAAGGCTTCATACAAAAACCTCGGTGTTCTTAACAGAAGTTTAACATTTAAAAAACATGTCACGATCCAATCATTAAACACGCCTCCGTCCCTTTTGTAAATTTGACACATTTTTAATTTTTAAGTCGAAGAAAGGAAAAATCTGCGTCAACCCTACAAATTAGCAGCCATTCGCGTAATCTTCGATAAATCTTCGCTTAAAAATATTGTATACACCTGGACCAAGGTTGAGTGTAGATGAGCAACTATTGCCTTATCGTGGTCGCTGCCCAATTACTCAATATATACCATCGAAACCACACAAATATTGCATCAAACATTGGGTATGTTGTGATGCAGATACTTTCTACATATACGATGGTATGTGGGTCACAACCGAGAGTCGTTTTGAAGCTCACTGAAGGTTTGAATGGAAGAAATGTCACATGCTACGCTTTCTTCATCATATCATATGGTCATCATATGGTTTGCCAACAAAACTAAAAGAGCGCCTCCATTGATTGTCGATATGAAGAAAAAGTCGCTTTATCACTCAGAATTTGTGTTTGAGCCAAAATTGGGAGCCACACTAGTGTCGTATGTAACGAATTGTAAGCGATTTGTAACACTGTTGAGCCCATAACACAAGAAGAAACACTGACCAACGCGACAATAAAAAGAAGCCTGATATAAATTATTACAACAAAACGAAATGTGGTGTAGACGTGATGGACGAAATGGTGGCCACATATCACTGCAAGAGGAAAGTGAACAGGTGGACAGGTGGCTGCAATATGCTCGATATGTACGCGTACATAAATGCATACATTGTGTATACGGAGCTGAATCATCTGTGGAATATACAAAAGAAAAACTTCTACCGGCGACTTTTCTTAGTGTAATTGGGCACTGTACTTGTCTCACAAACTATTTTCCAACGGGAGAGGATCCCCAGAGGGAAAGAAGCCATGGCAGTGGTGAATGAAATGAAGGGAATTCCACAGGAGTCATCGAGATCCAGTGTGGGAAGTGTAAGGCACCATATCCGCTCTAGGAAGCGGGCGCGGTGCCACTTGTGTCCACAAATAGATATCTAATGCGAATGTACACTCTGTGGAATGCGATAAATGACGCAAAAAAGTTTGTCCAGACCACAAATTAACCCTTTGTGAAAAATGTGAAAATAATTGAAATTTCTTTTTTTTTATTAAATGTAATAATTAAAAAAAGAAACCACTTGCAATAATAAAACATAAGTTAAGCAAAAAAAACCAAAGAAAAATATTTTTTGTTCTTTTTTTTCCAAAATGTTCGTCTTGCATCAAATTGACACAATGGTCTGTTTCGTTTTTTTTCTTAAGGACGGATGCGTGTTAAGACCAAGGTATTAAATATGTCTTGGCTGATTACATCCGCAACGTTTACAGCATCAACTTTATTACGTATGGCGTCAAGTCAATTAAGTTTTAAATTAAAGGTAAAGATGGGCGGTTTCAAACATATTGAGCATTGCCTGATAATGGTTTTTATATCACTATAATACACAGAAGAAGCAGCGCAGAAATTAAATTGCAGAAAATTAAGTTCCACACTGAAATCAGTGGAGTATCCTCTATAGGAATTTGTATACCAAAACACAAATAGGATAGGAAGATTAGAAACAAAAATTAAAAATATGTAATTGCCTTCCTGGCCCTTGCGGGATGTTCAAGTACCAACTTGGACATGAGAAACTAATGTGTTATGTGTTATAAATATACAAAATAATAAGAATTACTTACTAACTAAATACGAAGAAGTAGGATATAACAATGTAAAAAAGAAACATTTTGCGACCCATAGGAAAATTTTATAAGTAAAATTGAAAAACTAAAAAATAAATTACAAATTCAATACAGCCCACTAGGAAATTAAAAAACTATCAAAGAAAAATGTAATTTACAGAATTTTCAAACATTGAACATGAATATAAAGAAAAATATTAAAATTACGTAATTATTTAATGTATTTAACGTGGTGAAATTGGTATTCACCAATAAGTTTGCATTCATAAAAGTTTGCAGTTTAGGAACAGAAGATTAATTGAACACCACAAATAGAGTTCGTCAAGGTCTAGTTGCAGATGCCTATGCAGGAAATGTTCCGAGAAGGAATAGCATAACTTGAAATCATCAGCATACATAAGCCTAGAGGCATAACTAATCACATTGGGAAGATCGTTCACAAAGAGTATAAACAACAGTGGTCCTAGATGACTACCCTGAGGGACACCCGATGAGACATGGATGACCTTCGACTTGGTAGATTTAAATAGGACACGCTGGGATCGATCTGAAAAGTAGGAAGCAACCCACATCAGGATATTTGGTGCAAAACCAATAATCGAGAGTTTCCGTAGCAAGAGTTGATGCTTAACTGAATCAAATGCTTTGCTGAAGTCAGTATAAATTACATCAGTTTGCAAGCGATGTTGAAAACCTCGGTTGATTATCGACGAAAATTCAAGTAGATTAGTTGTTGTCGAGCGAAGCTTGACAAAACCATGCTGTGCAGGTGAGATTATGCTCTTGCATGCATGTTGCAGCTGTGATGTGATGAGTTTCTCAAGAAGTTTGGGAATCGCAGAAAGCTTAGCAATGCCGCGGTAGTTCTCAATGGAAGCCTTAAAGCCTTTTTTATGAATTGGTATAAGGTATGATTCATTCCATAATTTAGGTAGGGAAGTTTGCTCCAAGGTGAGAAGATACGTTGTCTGGGCCTGGTGAAAATGAGATTTTAATTGATGAAAGAGCCGTAAACACATCATGACAGTGGAATTTAGAAAGGGAAATGTTATTTATGTAGGGTAAATTATATGGATAGTTAGAGAAGGGATCAAATGAATTAGATGAGTAGGTTGACTGAAAAAATGACGAAAATATATTAGCAATGCCGAGATGCGAAGAGTCGGAAGTAATATTATATGAGAGGGAAGGGGGGAAAAGATTGGATTTGCGTTTAGAGTTTACAAAAGAGTAAAAAGAGCTTGGATCGTTGCGAAAATTGAGTTTGCATATAGGAATATAATTTTTATATAGTTGATTGTTAAGGTCAACAAACTGGTTGCTGATTAGAAGGTATTTGAAAAAATGTATCGAAGTTGGAGACTTTAATGACTTTTTGTAAGCTCTAAATTTCCTATTTTTTGGGAGAGAGAGGTGCTTATTAAACCATGGAGTTTTAGACGTTGATGGAGTTAACGTTTCAGGGACAGATTTATTTATGGCGATATGAATTACTTCATAAAAAGAGTCTGTAGCTTCCTCGATATTGCTGAAACTAGAAAGATAACTCCAGTCAATATTAGTCAGGTGATTTCTTAGGTCACAATAGTTGGTTTTTTTAAAGCATTTTTGACGATGCTGCTCGCTATTACTGGGAGGGGACTTCAGGAGAGGCAATAATTAGCGAGACTGAGTGTTGCGTGGTGAGAGTCCTCAGGAGTAGATACGGGAGGAAACCTTGCTATTGTGGCAGAGGAGGTAGTATTAGAGAAAATTAGGTCAAGCGACCTGCCACGGGAGTTCCTTATAGGGTTAAGTTGGAAAACGGCAGAGTCGGCTAAGCCATCAAGGAAGTCATTGTGGTTAGTGGGTAAAAGCAAGTTATCCTCAACCGAGTTGATCCATGAAATGAGGGGCAGATTGAAATCCCCCATAACTATAATAAGATCAGCATCATTTAAAAGGAACAAAACTGATTTTATGGCAGTTAAGTGGTGCATATAAATGATTGCATCACTCAGAGAAGGTATGTAGGATCAGGTGATGAAAAGGTTAAGGGACAGAATGAATTTTAACGGTTAAAAAAAAAAATAGTACCTGGACTGGAACCTTGAGAATCTCTGATCAAGAATTCATGGACAATACTGTGCTCGGGCCAGGTAGCAGGATCTAAAGCTTTAGCAAGGGAAGCTTTTGGTAAAGTTATTTTAAATGAGGATATGCTACGTTTATGTTTAAAATTAAATTTTGTCACAAAAAGCTCTGAGGGAACTATACTAAGATTATTTCCAAGGTGAACCCTATCGTCATCTGCAGAGGCATCAGGCATAAGCCGCGATACAAAGATTGATTTGCGGGAATAGTGTTGAAGAGATGTCATAAGGTCAGAACCGCACACGGTGGGAGTTCTATAATCATTTTTGTGTCACCAAGTCATGTCCAGGTGATTTTTTGGACTTAAAATCTTTTATGGTAGGAGTAGATGCTATTTCACTTTGGCTGAATGTAATTGGAATGTAATTGTAGAATGGGTATCCTGGAATATGGAAATTGTTCTTGTCTGTTAGATGTGTCTCGGAGAGGAGCATGACGTCAATATTTTTTTCGGCTAAGAACTGGGCAAGTTCGAGTTTGTGCCGTGAAACGGCATTTGCGTTCCACATAGATATTACATATATGCAAGATGCAAGATATTAAAAGAGTTGCCAGCCCTGGCACTTAAGAAGAGTTGCCAGCACCGGCTCTGGAGAGGAGTTGCTAGCCCTGGCACTAGAGAGGGGTCGGCAGCTGGAGCTCGGAACGAGACGGGGGAAGGCAGAAAGCAGAGAAGAGCGATCTTTCTTTAGTATCATACATTAATATTCAATAATAATAATAAATTTTTTTTAAATAAACTATAATAAACTCTACATACAATATATGAAGTGGAGACATTATTTGGATTTGAGTGTGACAAGAAGCTGTATCAGCATATTTTGGTTTCGCATCAGCTCTTGCATTGTGTTTTGCATAAAGGTCATAAATTCTTTTAGGGTTTGCTCAATTGATGTGTGCTGCGTTTGTACGTTTAGGGTAGTTATATTCTGTTCTTCCCGATTAGTGGTCGACTTTTGTATTATCGGATTCACAGGTTCAATTCCCGATTTTAAGGCACACTGAAGAAAACGCTAGGACTGGTACGATGTATAGGGGACGGTAAGACGGACCCGGTTGTGGCGGAGCGTGCCTGGTATGGGAGGTTTGGGAGCGTATTGATTCTCCGCGCTTGTTAAGGCGGCTCTTGTAGACTATACAGCCACGCCAGTTCGCCGTGTGAATTTCACCGCAATTGCTGCACATTTTTGTAGAGATGTCTTCCTTGTTTTTGTGGCAGTTCGCTGTGCTATGAGCTTCACTACAAACTACACAAATAGATTTCGGCGTACAGTAAGTCTTGGTATGGCCATATTCTTGGCAGTTAGTGCACTGCACTGGGAGATTGCGCTTGTGGGGCTCTTTCACTGTGATACGTCGATGCAGTAGGAGCTATCGTCGATTTTAGTTTGAACCTTTGTTTCATTTTTGTTCACTAATGCACTTGAGTTTTTTTCGCTAATGTATATTGGAGAAGGCTTAACCCTTTTAGGCTCCTCTTTAGGTTACTTTTCGGTTGTATACTTTCACCAGTAGAATTTGCCAGCAGCTCAATTCTGTTGGTGTTTATTGGCGCTTTATTAGTGAGCATGTTATTATTGTCGCGTGTAATTTTTGACTTGTTTTCTGTTTATTGATTTTTGTACTTTTGAGGGCTAAGTTTTCTTTTTATTTTTATGTAGCGATCCATTCCAGTCTGTATGGTCAACCCGGCCTTCTTGTTTACTTTTTAATTTGTTGATGATGCAGCAAATCGATGGTTCAGTGAGAGAAAAAGCTTGCGTCGACAAAATTTAGCGAGCTGACGATGCCGTTCCAGTTGCAGTTGTGATTGCAGTTGCAGTGGTTGTTGTTGTCACTGTACTGGTCACCGTTGGTAGGCGTAGAGAGTTTTCGCAAGTGTTTAGAGATTGCTGGTTTTGTGACGAAACTATTAGTGACGGAGAGCAAGAACGCGCTCTTTCTTGAGTTGTTGGCAAAGTTACACTTTTCGGGTTGGGGGTGATTGGCCGCTCGCTGTCTGCAGGTCTCGCGGAGACGTAAGAGAAGTAAGCGTTGTTTCGTCTTGCTCACGTTGTCGCTGAGCGTGAGTGTCGTTTTGGATGTGGAACTATTGTTTATACTAATTCAAACACAGTATATGTATTCGAGCGATGGTGCTTCGTACGGAGCGTCTCTTTCGCTCAACCCAAAAATAGCTTATACTCGTATTATCAGAACTAAACACAAAGAAATCCCCAAAAATGCGTATCTAGCTCCCTTAATGGTATCGGTGATCAGGATTTTAATTTTGTAAAAAAACAGTTGTTTAATTTTTATGTGAATAAAAATTAGTGAAGTTCCTTCTGTAAAGAATTTTGTTTGATCTTTAAAATTGGTTTTATACAGGTGAAACTTAAAAAGGAGGACAAAAGCTTTGAGTTGAATTTTTTGATCTTAAGCTAATTTACAAATTTGCTAATTTGCAAAAACTCGAGAATAACCAAAGTCATAACCCACATGAAAAAAGTAACGGAGAGGAACCCAACAGCAACGCATAGATGAATAAATCTAATTGCTATAAATAAATCCAAAATGATGAAAGCTATTTTGCCTTGATGCTAACTTCAAGGGTGTACAAACTCTACCTTTCTAACTATAGGTACATAGAAAAATGCACCCTCTGAGCGGGTCAAGGCTTGAAACGAGAAGACTCCCTAGATTGGCTACAAAGCAGCTCTAGCTAACTATAAAAAGATATAAAAAGAATTAGAATTAGAAAAGCAAAGCGCGCTTTATGGCACTCCTTTTGCTCATAAGACTTAGAAACATCCTTTCCCAATCGACCCTGGGCTATCTTAAAAGGCAGACAGCTACTGCAATCGTTGCACAAATATGGGATTGTTTTTATTCCTAAAGGAGCGATAAGAGCTTTTATGGCACACTGGCTAGTCGCCACTCACGCTAGAGACGAACCGTAGAAACGAAGAAAAAGAAAGGGTGGAGCACAACGTATGCTATTGCACAGCATTGCACAGCATTGCAGGTCTCACCTAGGAAACAGGTTTCTGATAAATAAATTCGACCTCTGCGGCATAGATCCACGCCGGATACAAAAATTCATTAAAGTCTTTTGCTTGGGGGACTGCCAGCTTACAAGATCCTCAATACGGAAAGAAAGACCAAGCACATACGGTATTAAAACTTACCTTTTAAGGGCTAAGTTTGTCGTGATCAGCCCGACGACCTAACCGTATCTAACCTTAACACAGGAAGCCAAAAAAACTGAGAATTTAACCCAACAAAAGGGATACTAAATACGAAAAAACTAGTTTGAGAACGCAAGGAACCATATAAAAAAAAACTAATAATGAATTCAATTCATGCGAACTCTATAATATAAACAAACAGACGTGCAGACATCTATGCATCAGATACTTCATCATATGGAAGAGCACTCTTATTTTTAGATATATTTACGCGAAGTTAAATAGTTAAGCGAATCACCGAATTATTTAAAGTTCTAAGAATTTGTGATCACTATGCAGAACAAGCTCAGTAAGCAATTGTAAAATCTATTAAATCAGTAGTTCCCAAGGTAAAACAAAGCTAAAACTCAACAATATAAAACATTGTATGCAAATAGATAACTTTCATTTAAAAACATAAGTAATAGGCTGAAAATTAAACTTCAATCATCAACCGAGTTTTTCAGCATCGCTTGCAACCCGATGTAATTTATACTGACTTTAATTTAGTTTATCATCAGCTCCTGCTACGGAAACTCTCGCTTATTGGTTTTCCACCAAATAACCTTATGTGGATTGCTTCCTATCTTTCAGAGCCGACTTACTGGCCAACTGACACAAACAAACTACCGGATTTAATTGACTTCTGCATTACAAGAAATATAACTTGCGAGAACCTAACAATAAAATCATGCCTAGACCTCTCCTCCGACCATTCCCCATTATTAATTACGTTACATAGTGGGGTAGAAGAAAACAACAATGACCCCCCTTTATTTAACCACAAAAGAAACTGGAATATGTTTCGCGAGATTTTGGAACAGAACATGGAAATAAATATCTCTCTAAAGACAAACACGAACTGGACTCCGCAATAGCATATTTAAATGGCAACATCATATATGCAGCAACGCAATCGACACCATCTATAAAAATGATTGCATTAAAGAAAACTTAGGAAGATATGGCAAAGGACTAGGCATCCAGAAGATAAAAACAAACTTAATAGAGCAACAGACGAGCTCAAGAAAATTCTCAGGGCAGACAAAGATAACCGGCTACAATACTACCTTAGCAACCTTGGAACTTCCTTATCTACAAATTATTCTCTGTGGAAAGCGACCAAAAAATTGACGAACTCAACTATACACAAGCCGCCTATAAAAAGAAACAACAACACATGGGCGAGATCAAACAAAGAAAAAGCAGACACTCTTGCTGAACACTTTAAAACATCATTTACCAATGACATGGACAACGGCAACGCTGAGCTTCCAACAAAAATCACCAACTCAAATTGTGCAATTAAAACTATAACAAAGGCAGAAATTAAATCCAACATAAAACAAATTAAAAACAAGAAAGCCCCCGGATATGACTTAATCGGAGGAAAAGTTCTTAAAGAACTACCAGACGCTATAATCACCTATATTAGAAACCTGTTTAACGGAATCCTTCGATTGCAATACTTTCCCATAACTTGGAAGGTAGGCCAAATTAAAGCAATTCCAAAACCAAATAAAAACGCCAATACTGTAAGTTCGTACAGACCAATCACTTTATTACCTGTCCTCTCAAAAGTATTTGAAAAAGTCCTATTAAATAGAATCGAGCCAACCCTAAAACAAAAAAAATATAATACCTCCTCACCAATTCGGCTTTCGGAAGCAGCACTCGACTGTCCAACAGGTCCATCGAGTAATTAACAAAATAACAGAAGACTTCGACAAAAAGAAGTTTTGCTATGCTGTGTACTTGGACATTGCTAAAGCATTTGACAAAGTATGGCACAAAGGACTGCTGCATAAGCTAAGAAAAATACTACCAGATAATCTATATACCATTCTACAAAGCTACATAACGGACAGATATTTCTACATTAAATATGACAATGAATGCTCAGATGTTATGCCAGTGTCAGCGGGTGTTCCCCAAGGTAGTGTGCTTGGGCCCATCTTATACCTGATTTACACCTCCGATATTCCAGCTCCAACTATCCCTGGATCAATGATTGCTACGTTCGCAGATGTGTTAATGTCGTCAAGCGCGTGTGAAAAACAGCTGCAAGTACACTACAACAAATCATGACACAAACAGTATCCTGGTTTGAGAGATGGGGTATCGAGATAAATAAAGACAAAACTCAACAAGTAATATACACAAAACGACAACCCAAAAACTTCGCAATTAAAATCAACGACAATCAAATATTGTTACGCCCATATGCCAAGTACCTTGGACTAACTATTGACTCAAAACTGATATGGAAGCAGCACATTCTAAATAAACGAAATGAAATAAAAAACAAATTTCGACAACTTAACTGGCTAATAGGAAAACACTCAAAACTAGAATTACATAATAAAATTGCAATATACAAGGCGATAATAAAACCAATATGGACGTATGGAATAGAAATCTGGGGAACTGCCAGTAAATCTCACTTACAGCTAATTCAGCGAACGCAATCGAAAATGCTCAGAACAATCACAAATGCCGAATGGTATATTAGAAACGAAAATATCCATAAAGATTTAAACATAGAGACAGTCAACGAAACTATTAAAAAAAAGCAGCAAAAAACACACAAATCAACTACTTAGCCACCAAAACTCAAACTTGAGACAAATACCGATGAGAGAGTTGGAACCGAGAAGATTAAAACGCAAAACTCCAACAGAATTAAATTATAAGTAAATTATTAACGTATTAGCGTATCCTTGCAATGGGAAGGGCCGCTACCATTACTTATTGTTATTTTTTTTTTTTTTTTTTTGTTTATTAAAAAAAACAGAATGTAATTTAAAGAAAATTAATAAAAAAAAAAATCTTTCAGATCGAACTCAGCCAGAGGAATGTTACCCTTTAATAAGCGATGGTCAAAAGAATTTAACGATCCTTTCACCACCAGATCCCTATATACATATCACTCTTGTTCGTCCTATCCTTGAACACTGCTCGTGCGTTTGGAGTCCACAATGCTCCTCTCATCAAAATAGCATTGAGTCGGTCCTGGTTTTTATATAGATATGGTTTTTATATTTATATTTAGCAGATTGTTAAATTGTTAAATAAAATAAAATATTCCTGAAACACAAAAAAATAATGTGCGACATGCAAGGCGCTTACAAATATGCATATATAAGTATAATGAAGATTGCGTATATGGTAAGAGTGCGTTTCCTATTAGCAATATGCATTTTTCTAACCGAAACTATCAATGAAAACTAAAAACTTTTCTTAATGCGAAACATGATTCAAAAGAATCTAGCATAGAAAGTCCAGGCATGTTTTACTTGTTTTAATTAACAGTAATTTTAGGGAAGAAAAACTAAATATCATGTGAAATTCAACGTGTTTGACCTGTAATAGATCAACATAGTGACTACAGCACATGTCCAAAATGATACATTTACTATTTAAATTTAAAACTACATTCCTTCTGTTATATTTTTAAAGCAACAAACTATCATCTGTTGTCAACGAGATTCCCAATATTGTATAACGCCAAAATGGTAAAAATGCTAAAAACTGGCATGCAACACGTATTTTGTCACTATTGTACAACCTCCTCAAAAATACTTATATTAATATTATAAAATATTTAAATATTTAAAGAATGCAAAAGAATTCGGAAAAACAACCAAGATAATAAATAATGCATTTTATGACTGATCCCTTAAAAAACAAATGCAAGTAAAAGGGTCACAAAACACAATCAGATTCTAAACAGAACTCATTGTAATAAAATTTTTATGGTGGGTCCTCTTAACACAATAAAATAAAGAAACACACTGAAAAAAAAACCTTATAAACAACAAATAGTTCGGCTTTAAGCAAAACTCAACTTTTTACGCAATTGATAGCGAAGTGTCTGGAGGTTTGCTATAGCTTAAACTTCATATAAAATGAAGTTTAAAAATGTCAATGAGTCAAAACCAAACAAGATCACGAGACACGTAGTCTCTCATCGATCCAAAACAACGCGTACTTCTCATTTGTGTCTTCGCAACACGCGGAAGTGCACGAAATTAATCCCAACGCCCATCGTCTACGGTCAATCATACACAACCCGACTAATAAACTTATGCCAACAACGAACGATAGAGCGCGCTCTTGCTCACCGGCAATTCCAACGATGAGCCAAAGAGAACTGATCTCTTCCACGGCAACCAAAACTTTGACCTCATTTGACCACTGCACTCGCAACAACAACAAATACTGCAACGGGGCGATTGCAACACTAGTTTCTGCTGAATCAGCAACAATGCCAAAAACAATGCGAAATGGGTTGGATCGCTACATCCAAATTAAAAGAAAATTGAGCCCCCAAAAGTATTCTGCGGCAGGAAATAAAATAAAAATCAGGATCAACCCAGGAGTCCAACAGATTTGGAATACTGACAGATATTGATATGGATCTACCCCGCAGCACTGACAAAGGGGAAAAAAAGAGGCCAAAGCCTCCACCTATATACATCCCAGAGAAAAGCTCGAATAATCTGATTAACAATATAATTGAATTTATTGGAAAAGACAATTTCCACATAATACCCATAAAAAAAGGCAGCATCCACGAAACCAAGGTCTAAGTAAAAACCAAAGAGATCTTTTGGAAACTTACACACTACTTAAGCAAACGGCGTTTCACGGCATAAACTTGAGATAACTCAATTCCTGCATGACAATCATATTGACGTACTGCTGCTGTCAGAAACACATCTCACTTCTAAGTAAAACTTTCAAATAAGTGGCTTTTTGTTCTATGGTGCAAATCATCCTGTTGGAAAAGCGCATGCGGGTATGTTATCCTGATTACAAGTTGCATTAAGCACCACTACAATAGCGAGTTGGCAAACAACTTGCAGCCCACATCTATAAACGTACAACTAGGAAGCGGCAATCTTACCCTCGCAGCAGTATATTGTTACCAATTCATTATCATTCGATTTTCATCGAGCTCCGGATAAAATCGGTTTATTGTAGTGAAGTGATTAGTTATTAATAAAAAACAAACAAATAAATTGAAAGCTAAAGAGACGCTCCGTGCGTAACACCATCGATCGAATACATATTCTGTGTTTGAATTAGTATAAACAATAGTTCTACATCTTTAAACAAACAAAAAAAACACTATGAGCCAAAAAGACACTAACGCTCAGCGACAACTTGAGCAAGACGATCGCCGGCTCTCATTGCAACGAAACAACGCGTACTTCTCTTACGTCTCCGCGAGACCTGCAGACAGCGAGCGGCCAATCACCCCTAACCCGAAAAGTGTAACTTTGCCAACAACTCAAGAAAGAGCGCGTTCTTGCTCTCCCTCACTAATAGTTTCGTCACAAAACCAGCAATCTCTAAACACTTGCGAAATCTCACTACGCCTACCAACGGTGACCAGTACAGTGACAACAACAACCACTGCAACTGCAATCACAACTGCAACTGGAACGGCATCGTCAGCTCGCTAAATTTTGTCGACGCAAGCTTTTTCTCTCACTGAACCATCGATTTGCTGCATCATCAACAAATCAAAAAGTAAACAAGAAAGTCGGGTTGACCATACAGACTGGAATGGATCGCTACATAAAAATAAAAAGAAAACTTAGCCCTCAAAAGTATAAAAATCAATAAACAGAAAACAAGTCAAAAATTACACGCGACAATAATAACATGCTCACTAATAAAGCGCCAATAAACACCAACAGAATTGAGCTGCTGGCAAATTCTACTGGTGAAAGTATACAACCGAAAAGTAACCTAAAGAGGAACATAAAGGGGTTAAGCCTTCTCCAATATACATTAGCGCAAAAAACTCAAGTGCATTAGTGAACAAAAATGAAACAAAGGTTCAAACTAAAATCGACGATAGCCATCGTCTACTAACCAATTTCTTAAATGAAGCAGGAAAAAACTTGTATACATAAAAACAAAAAACCGCAAGGGGCTTGCAGTTTGTTCTGAAATTTATTGAGGCTACTGTTTCGACCACTGAAATCGTAGAAGCGCTTAAGTAAAAGAACTTTAATGCAAAAGTTTTCATGAACATATTAAACAAAAATAAGGAACCAGTGTTCAAAATCGAGTTGGAGCCAGAAAGCCAGACACAGAAAAAAAATGAAGTTCACCCAATCTACAAGCTTCAGCACCTACTGCATCGACGTATCACAGTGGAAGGGCCCCACAAGCGCAATCGCCCAGTGCAGTGCACTAACTGCCAAGAATATGGCCATACCAAGACTTACTGTACGCCGAAATCTATTTGTGTAGTTTGTAGTGAAGCTCATAGCACAGCGAACTGCCACAAAAACAAGGAAGACATCTCTACAAAAATGTGCAGCAATTGCGGTGAAATTCACACGGCGAACGGGCGTGGCTGTATAGTCTACAAGAGCCGCCTTAACAAGCGCGGAGAATCAATACGCTCCCAGACCTCCCATACCAGGCACGCTCCGCCACAACCGGGTCCGTCTTACACGGCACCCTCCCCTATACATCGAACCAGTCCTAGCGTTTTCTTCAGTGTGCCTTAAAATCGGGAATTGAACCTGTGAATCCGATAATACAAAAGTCGACCACTAATCGGGAAGAACAGAATATAACTACCCTGAACGTACAAACGGAGTACACATCAATTGACATTGAAACGACGATGATCCCACTCCAGCAAACCCTAAAAGAGTTTATGACCTTTATGCAAAACACAATGCAAGAGCTGATGCGAAACCAAAATATGCTGATACAGCTTCTTGTGACACACAAATTCAAATAATGTCTCCACTTCATATATTGTATGTAGAGTTTATTATAGTTTATTTAAAAAAAATTTATTATTATTATTGAATATTAATGTATGATACTAAAGAAAGATCGCTCTTCTCTGCTTTCTGCCTTCCCCCGTCTCGTTCCGAGCTCCAGCTGCCGACCCCTCTCTAGTGCCAGGGCTAGCAACTCCTCTCCAGAGCCGGTGCTGGCAACTCTTCTTAAGTGCCAGGGCTGGCAACTCTTTCAATATATTGCATCTTGCATATATGTAATATCTATGTGGAACGCAAATGCCGTTTCACGGCACAAACTCGAACTTGCCCAGTTCTTAGCCGAAAAAAATATTGACGTCATGCTCCTCTCCGAGACTCATCTAACAGACAAGAACAACTTCCATATTCCAGGATACCTATTCTACGCTACAAACCATTCGGACGGCAAAGCCCATGGCGGCACTGGAATACTTATCAGAAATCGCATTAAACACCACTATATAATAGAACAGAAATGGACTACCTACAATCCACTTCCATAAGCATGCCATCCAGCAATGGCCCCGTCACCTTGGCCGCAGTCTACTGCCCACCCCATTTTGTAGTTTCTGAGGACCAATTCATTCAATTTTTCAACTCGCTCGGCGAGCGATTCATAGCGGCCGGTGACTACAATGCCAAGCATACGCACTGGGGATCACGCCTTTTGAACCCAAAGGGCAAACTACTCTACAAGCCGCGAAACAAGCTCGATTTCGTGACTCTGGGTGGGCCTACATACTGGCCAGCAGATCCAAATAAGCTTCCGGACCTCATTGATAATTGATAATAAGAAACATCCCAAGAAATATTATTGCGGCCGAGTCACTTGCAGAACTTTCATCAGATCACTCTCCAGTTCTACTTACTCTCAGACATCGACCATAAATAACTGAGCGGCCCTACGGGTTGACAGATAACAGGACTCACTGGGCAAGGTACGCGAAATATGTTTGTACGCATATCGTACCAACTTATACGGAATTCACCGAGGAGGATGTTGATAGCCTGGTCAAATCGATCGAGGAAATACTTGTTGCTGCAGCCAAGGTCTCCAGACATCCACAAAATGACAATTCATAGCAAGACAAATCGATTATTCGAACAGCTGGTACTTGAAAAACGAAGACTAAGAAGAGAAATAGCTACAAGTAGACTTGAGGACTTGACTTGAGGAAGCAAACGCCCAGCATCTATATATCAAACAACTATCGCCCACCAGAAAAAATAACCCTTTGTAGAAAGCGCACAAAAATATCCAGCCACCGGCAGAAACAGTCGTTCCACTGCGAGGCCCCTTCTGGAAGCTGGATACGCAGCGACGAAGATAGAGCTAATGCGTTCGCTGATCAGCTGCAGAAAGTATTCCAACCACTTCCTGCTAGCAACTCATTTGTCCTACCTGCAGTCATTAAAAACTTACCACCTATAAATCCAATTACATTCAGCCAAAGTGAAATAGCATCTACCATAAAAGATCTTAAGTCCAAAGAATCACCTGGACATGACTTGGTGACACCAAAAATGAGTATAGAACTCCCACCGTGTGCGGTTCTGACCTTATGACATCTCTTCACCACTATTCCGAAACTTGGTTACTATCCACAAAAGTGGAACAAGGAGGTCATAGTAATGAACAGCGAACTGCCTTCCTTCAAGTTACGACCATAGTAGGTGCAAATATGGGGCAGGTAGTCTCTCTTTTATTTTAACCAGTAGACCTATGTGCCAAACTCAGTCAAACGCTTCCTTGATGTACAAGGAAAGGGCGTTGCGTAATTCTTTGCTGTCGAATGTCGTCAATACTTGCTCGACGAACCGGTGAAGTTGCTCCACCGTGCGATGACCAGCTCGAAACCCGAACTGGTGCTCAGGAGTAATCCCCTAGGTGACTGTCCATAATCCTTACTCCTCCGGTCAGCAATCAGTCTTTCGAACACCTTCGAAATCGAAGGGAGGAGACTGAACGGCCGATAGGACGCGGGGTCCATTGCCTGCTTTCAAGTTTTGTGGATCATGGAGATTATTGCGAGCCTCTAGTGAGCAGGAAAGCAACAATGCTGCGTAGAGAATTGCATGACTGGGTGCTTTTAGTGTGGCGTTGCAGATAGCATCCCCAAAAGTGAAAAAAGGCGGTCATAGTAATGATCCCAAGCCAGGCAAAGACCAAACGCAACCCTCATCCTACAGACCAATTAGTCTTTTCACGTGTCTCTCGAAGCTGTTTGATAATGGAATTTTTAAAACAAATTGATCCCTACCTAAAAATACAGAATACAATACCATTGCATCAATTTGGCTTTCGCAAAAATTATGGAACGATCGAACAGGGCAATCGCATCACAAAAGATTGTACCGATTTTGAGCACCGGGATTACTGCTCAGAGATATTTTTAGATGTTGCACAAGCATTTGACCGAGGCTGGGTGGAAGGACTATTGCACAAGATAATGAAACTGCTTCCCCAGAACACACACAATATGGTCGAATCTTATCTCTTCAAAAGAGTGTTCTCAATCAGGTGTAACAGTTCGACTTCACATGACCGCGTTATGCTCGGCCCCGTTCTTTACACCCAATACACAGTAGCCTGCCTACAAACTATCAGTTCCCAACCTCTACATTTGCTGACGACATCGCAATAATTAGACGATCTAAATGCCCAGCAAAGGTAACATAGCAACTTGCCTGCCATCTTAAAATAGAGGAAAGATGGTTTTCGGACTGCCGCATCAAGATAAACGAGACCAAAAGCAGACACGCAACATTCACATTCAAAAGACAAACCCTGAACAATACGTTAATCCCAGCAGACGTAGTAACGTATCTCGGCGTTCACCTAGATAGACGCCTCACCCGGCGGCGACATATAGAATCCAAGAGGACTCATATGAAGCTTAAGCAGCCAATCTTCATTTGCCTCAGTCAACGATTCTGCGAACTATCACTGGAGCACCATGGTACCTACGCAGCGAAAGCATCCACCGAGACCTCTACGTAAATCTCGTCAACGAAGAAATTTAGATTAAAAAAAGTAAACACCAAGCAAAAATTGCGGCACACGAAAATCCTTTCGTTAAGTCGCTTACGCGAGTCTGCAATCAGAACCGGCTGAAGCGCAGAGATTCAGCGCAGCAAAGAAATCCTAGTGCTGTCTCTAACTAATACAATTACTCTACATTACGTTATTTTTTGTATATAATAAAAATTGTATTTATTTACATAGCAGTTTACTGTTACTGTTTGTAGTAACTTATACTGCAGAGTATCATAATTTCAATAGAGTATTTACATATTTACATACTTCAACCTCATTAGGGAGTCTAGAGGCATTTTATTTTATCAATTAAATTATGTATCTTCTCGGCAGATCTGTTGGGTGAATGCGCAGGAGCCTCCTTCTCGCCCTCAGTCCCAATACACGTCTCCTCATCAAGAGTTTTCGAGCCAACTGGTTTGGGTGGATTCCCAATTTATTAACTTACGCGGTTGCATGTTTATTTATGACATCGCCAATCCTTGGTACCTTCAGTTCTTTTTCAATGTCTTTGTTGCCGCTCCAGATAGTTTACGCAAGATTTGCGACTGAGCCACACTTTTGTTGAGGTGCGACTTTGCGGCGATGCCATACAGTTGGATGCCATATTTCCAAATAGGAGCCAAGACAACCTTATAAATTTTGGCCTTGTTGGAAACTGAAAGTTTGTTTCCAGGCCTTAGGAGCCAAGCCATGCTGATCGCCTTTGTTTTGAGCCGCCGAGTTACATCCGTTACATGGCGTTGAAATGTAAGTCGCTTATCCAGAGTGACACCGAGATATTTGTGGGCGTTCGATTGTGTGAGGAGCTCTCCATGCAGAAACGCACCAGGTGATGTGTCTTTTCTCAGGGTGTACGTCACGGAAACACACTTTTCCGGATTGACTGCAATGTTCCAGCGTAGGGCCAAGTTCTCAAATTTTTTTAGATAAAGCTGAAGCGTATCAGTGGCTGTATAGACGCAAGTATCTCTGGCCAGGACTGCAGTGTCATCAGCAAAAGTGGCAACTAGCAGGTCATTGGGATCTGTAAGCGATATGTTGTCAGCTGAGGGCATGTCGTGCGTATACAGGCTATATAGTGTTGGACCTAACACACTTCCCTGGGGTACACCTGCTCTGACTCTTTTTGTTTGGGAGGGCAGTCCGTCCTGTACTACTTTAAAGGATCGCTCGTGGAGGAAGCTTTTTATTATCAAAAAGAGCTGAGAATTTAGTAGCCTTTTAAGCTTGTGCAGAAGTCCTTCATGCCACACTCTGTCGAAAGCCTGCTGGATGTCCAGAAAAGCTCCAACGACGAACTCCTTTCCATGGAAACCTTCCAGTATAAAGTTTACTACGCGGTGTAGCTGTTCAGGTGTGCCATGCCTGAGTCTAAAACCAAACTGAAACTTCCGAATAGCTTTCTGGACTTTTCGGGACTCGAGCAATCTTCTCAGGATGCACCTCTCAAGTAATTTGCCAAATGCTGGAAGCAGGCTTATTGGGCGATAGGAGTCTACTTCCTCTGCTGGCTTCCCACTCTTATGGAGCATAATGATATTCGCCTTCTTCCAGGCGCTTGGGAAGTGTCCCAGTCGAAGAGCAGAGTTGAAAATTAGTACAAGGAATAACAAAGCTCTGTGGGGCATCAGCTTAATGGAGCGGTTGTCGATGTGATCCGCACCAGGAGCCTTGTTATTGCGAAGGGATTTTATATCATCTTCCAATTCCGTGAGTTTAATAGGCTTTACAGGAAGAGCCATCTGCAATGGGGCTTCTAGGGATTCAGCAACCAGTTGTACTCGTCTTGGCGATGCTGTCTCGAACGGCTGGAATCTTTCCTCCAGGTTTCTGGCAAACGCTTCAGCTCTGTCCAGAGGTGATTTTGCCCAAGTGCCATCTGGGTTACGAACTGGAAACTTTGGAGCAACTTGTCTCTTGAATCTCTTCGTGAGCTTTCAGAGCGCGAATTTTGAGTTTTCATCGGCAGTAACTTTCCCCAGGAACGCGTCAGTTGCTTCTCTTTTCAGTATGGCTAGTACTTTTCTCACCCGATTTGATATCCTTCGGTGCAGTCTGTCAATTATAGGATCATTGGTCCTGATGAACTCACGCCGGAGACGTTTCTTGAGAGTTAAAAGTCCTACTGCTTCCGGAGAGAGAGCGATGGTGCTACGCACGTTGCGTAGGTGAACTGCGCCGCCACGAGCTGCAATTTGAGCTGCATCTTTGATCTTCTTCATAAAAGTTTCAACCCCTTTCTCGATATCGTCTGCAGTATTTATCTCTGTATTGAGGTTAAAGGCATTGTTAAGTTCGTACTGAAACAGCCTTATATTCGCACCAGGTGGAACGAGCATCCTAATAGGGGCGGTACTATGAGGTGACGTTGTTAGTGAAGCGATCAGCGGCAAGTGATCAGAAGATAAGTCATACTCTTCGCGTACTGATAGTAGACTGTTAGCTATACCTTTGTACAAGAAGAAGTCGATACATGAAGGTACATTCCTCGTGTTATACGGGTAGTGAGTGGGTCTGCCTGTAGCCAGAACTTGAGTTGAGCTGCCGGAAATAACATCGTGAAGTGCTGAGCCTCGAGCATTCGCTCTTATACTACCCCAGAGGCGAAGCTTAGCGTTAAAATCACCTCCAATGATAAACTTTTAACCATGTTGGCCAAGGAGATTATCAAACTCAGAGGAATTCCAAGGCAGGCCTGGAGGAAGGTACACAGCTGACACCGTAATTTTGCCCAAATTAGTGGAAATTTTTACCGTCGCCATTTGTACGTGATTTGTTGTGATCGAATGCAGGTGATAGTGCACTAATCCCTGCCGGATTAGGATACAAGCTCCTCCTCTGGGGCGACCTCCTGGGTGATCTGCTCGATAGCAGCTGTAACCTATCATATTGAGGTAGGATCCGTCGTGTAGGAGTGTCTCTGAAATAAGCATAACATCAATTTAATAATCTAAGTTATATAAAAAGATTTGAATAATTTTTGTAAGTCTCACAATAAAAGAAGATACAATAAATAACACAATAAGTAAAAAAACAAAAAAAAAAAAGTATATTGTCCACCTTCTTTCAATGTTCGAACAACAATTTCTGGTCACCCCTCTGTCTGGACTACAGGGTTACTGTACAATTCCTTACTAAAACCAATTTCGACGTACGGCACCACACTAAGGGAAAGTGCCAAGCAGTAGTAACAATGATATCAAGCAAAGGGCCTAATCAAAGATCAAAGATACTGAGAACAATCACTGGAGCACCCTGGTATATCCGAAACGAAAATATACAAGAAGATCAGATACGTCACAGAAGAAAAAAATCAACAAAAAACAAAAGTACATGAGCAAATTAACCTCACGACCTAACCACTTTGCTAGAAGTTTAACAGGAGCAACGACCCTCCGACCCAACACTGATAAGATTCAGTATGACTTTGGGTATCAACTGATATGCACATTTGATAAAGATCATTTTATATTTTAAATAAAAGGAACTATGTTCCACACTAAATTAAAAAACCATTTTAAAAAATCATTTTAGAATATGGCGACCATAACAGGACGAAGCGTCTAATCGACAAGGGACTCAATTCTCAATTGAAAAACAACTACAAATCAAACTCAAATTTTGGACGGCATCATACGGGTCGGATGGAATTATGAACACTAAAGAAAAATCTGAATGAGAAGAGTGTGACATGGGTAAAAAGCGCGGTGGCGAGAAAAAGAAAATAAAATCGAGAATAGCACACCTAAGGTGGCTGATACAGAACGACGGCTCAGAAATTACAATTAGAGCTCGACTTTTTGCAGGATCATTGATCAAAAGTGGAAAGTAAAACCCAGTGTCCATCTCACTCAGACATAAGAACCTTACCAAATATAAATATTAATAAAGTCATTCCACCACCTAGTGCCGTTCTACCCAAATACAAGAAGCAGTGTCCATGGGATTGCGAGGGACAATACAGTCCATATTGTGAGTACATGTGCAAGAGTTGCACCTCACAACATGAATCATGCAGCACCGGCACCTCCTAGTGTATCAAGCTGGCCCAAGGAACCGATAGTACCATTCAAAGGGCACAGATGCCGGCAGCACAACCCAAGGTGCAGGATCATCAGTAGCAGCATCATCATTGGGAGAAAATAATACACAAAAACATACCAGTTTACACATATACACACATTAAATAATTAAGAAAATCTTTGCATATATTGCATAATAAATGACTAAAGATACAGTAGTAGAGCCGATGGCTTGGAAACAGTTTAATTGATGATGTCAAATATATAAAGGAAAAATTGATCTAATAAATAAATTTTTAAATAGGTACATTATAAATTGTTTTTAATTAAATATGGATTGGCAAAATGTAGCAGCCACCATAAATGAAATAAAAGAAATATGTAACAAATCATGCAAATGTGAGCCTCAGAATAGGACAATTCAGAAACCAACGACAAATGAACATACAACAGCTTTAGTACATTGCTTTAATCAAAGAAGAACTTTCATTTATGACCAGAGAGAAAAATTAGAAAAAAAGCAATAGACATCAGTGTCCAAATTTTTTATAAAGCTTAGAACAAATCTTATACATTTAAAAGAAAAGTACAATTTCGATTTATCAATACCAACAATTTTGAATTCCTCTTGGACTCTAGGAGTGAGGGAGGAAATAGCAGAATCATTAAGTGATTCAGACACAGAAATTAAAGAGAAAGATTACCGGAAGTTTCAGAAGAACAAGAAACAGCCACAATGACAGACAATCCAGCCGTCATAAGGGCGTATGTTCAGTATTCAGTACCAGATTTCGATGGATAAAAAATACATCTTCAGAGGATCATAATGGCAATCAAATTAGTGGACCTTATAAATGTAAAATCAAAATTGATTGGCACAACTTTTAACTATGTGCAGGACGAAACAACAATTCTAGCAATAATTAATAAATTGCAAACTTTTAATTTTTGGTGAGACATCCCAAAACATCAAAACAAAATTATCCACAGTACAACAAAAAGGAAAAAACAGCCCCACAGTTCACTACCGAAGTCGATAACGTAAGCTTCTAAAAGCCTCGTATATCGATAAAGGTTTACCGGCTAATCATGCCCACAGAATAAGTACCAGAGACGCAATTGATGCCATGATAAGAAAGGCCGAACATGAAAGTGTTAAAAAAGTGCTGGAGGCAGGTACATGCACAACTGGGGACGCTGCTTTAAGTGCGTACATAAGAACCAATACGTGAGTACCTGGAAGTGTGAATTCAATATTTAATTCCAAAAGTGGTAATTCTAATAGAGGTCATGGTTAAATCGCTGTTACAATAACAGAAACTATAACAACAATTATAATAACAATAGCAATGACAATAATGGTAATAACGGCAATAATTATAACCAAAATAATGATAATACAATAATTCTAACATAGAGGTCGTGGCAACTCGAATAGAGCAAGCCGAAATAATCAGAATAGAAACAATAGTAAATACAATGGAAATGTGAGAGTAGCCTAAAATAATTCGGGATACTCTCATCAGATACACAGGAATAGACAAAGCGACAAAGCACCACGTCTGTGTCTCTTTGTGACTTTTACACGACGTTTACAACTTAAGTTTGCGGTGCTCATAATGTAACTCCACAACTGCTTAACTGTACGAATTTGATTTTGAATTACACTTAACTGCACCAACGACTGTCAACTTTCTGCTGTTTTTAATAGTATTTTGCACTCAGAAAGGTTGAGCCACCAAATGTAAGATGTTTATTAATGAAATATGTTTAATAAAGGTTCAATCCAAATGCTATACAGTAAGTAATTTTATATTTAAAATGATAAATCTCGCTCAACTGCTGACGCTGCTTTATTCGATTTTCCCGATCGACTCTGCTTTTACCACTTTTCTTTACTACTGTCCACGACCAACTGGCTTTTTTTCTTCGCAGCATTGCCATCCTTCTCGTTGAGTTTTCAAGAACTTCTACTTTTAGGAGGATGGCAAGACATCAGTGTGATACCACTTTACATAAAAATAATTATTTCATTTAATCACGTGGCAACAGGGAATGGATTAATTTTCTTAGTTGACACAGGTGCAGACATTTCAATTTTAAAAGAAGAAGCCGATTACTTCAATAAAATACAAGATGACAATAAAATTAATATCCAAGGCATTAGCCAAGAGATTATTGAATTTAAAGGCTTGACGCCACACAATTTTCATATAGTAGATCAGCCATTCCCAATACCATGCGATGAAATAATAGGCAATGATTTTATTAAAAAACAAGTGAGAAAAGTTATCTTCGGCTTGCCGAAGATGGTATACCCTTGAAAACAAAAAAGTTTTCCATACAAAGCCTTGTTTTCATATCGGTCGTTTGTATGGTAGCTATATGATATAGTGGTCCGATCCGGACCAATCTTTCACAAATCGTGTATGGCTATAATAAATGAATAAATGTTGAATTCGGTTGCAATGGCTTGGAAAACAAAAAAGTTTCCCATACAAAGACTTGTTTTCATATCGGTCGTTTGTATGGCAGCTATATGATATAGTGGTCCGATCCGACCGATTCTTAAACTTGATCTGCGTGCAACAAAAATAATGATCTGGTAAAAATTTTAAAACGCTAGCTTTAAAACTACTGTCTATTTTTTGCATAGAAACAGACGGACAGACGGACATGGCTGTATCGACTCGGCTGTTGATGCTGATCAAGAATATATATACTTTGTGGGGTCGGAGATGCTTCCTTTAATGCGTTACACATTTCTGGACAAAATTATAATACCCTTTTTCAAGGGTATAACAAGTGAGAAAAGTTATCTTCGGCTTGCCGAGGGTATACCAACCCTTGAAAACAAAAAAGTTTTCCATACAAAGCCTTGTTTTTATATTGGTCGTTTGTATGGCAGCTATATGATATAGTGGTCCGATCCGGACCAAACTTTCACAAATCATGTATGGCTATGTCAAATAAATAAATGTTGAATTCAGTTGCAATAGCTTGGAAAACAAAAAAGTTTCCCATACAAAGCCTTGTTTTCATATCGGTCGTTTGTATGGCAGCTATATGATACAATGGTCCGATCCGCGCCAAACTTTCGCAAATCATGTATGGCTATGTCAAATAAATAAATGTTGAATTCAGTTGCAATAGCTTGGAAAACAAAAAAGTTTTCCATACAAAGACTTGTTTTCATATCGGTCGTTTGTATGGCAGCTATATGATATAGTGGTCCGATCCGACCGATTTTTAAACTTGATCTGCGTGCAAAAATAATGATATGGTAAAAATTTCAAAACGCTAGCTTTAAAACTACTGTCTATTTTTTTGCATAGAAACAGACGGACAGACGGATAGACGGACAAACGGAGAGACGGACATGGCTATATCGACTCGGCTGTTGATGCTGATCAAGAATATATATACTTTGTGGGGTCGGAGATGCTTCCTTTAATGCGTTACACATTTCTGGACAAAATTATAATACCCTTTTTCAAGGGTATAAAAATTTAGTTACCAATTAGATTTCAAACATACAGAAAATTGGTGTTAAGAGGAGTTCGGTTTTGAAATTCTTTTATTAATATTCTTAATATTCAACATCCGATCAAACACAAAAATCTTACTATTAGGTTCTTATGTACTAACAAAAGTTATTTTAAACTATTTATATACTTATGTCCTCAACCACTTCAATGCGTTGGTATGTGCGCTGGCGGCCCAAGTGTTTTGTGACATGCACGTTTGTTTTTGAAGGGATCGGTCATAAAACCGATCCCTCGGTTGTTTGTCCTATCCCTTTTACATCTTTTTATATTTTAATATATACACATGCTCAATGCTTGAATAATTGGTTTATCATTAGACCTAATAATTTAAATTTTCCGATTTATGTTCCTATAACATATTATAAAAAATTATTACCAGCAATTATTACCAGCAAATTATTATCGCAAGTTATCCGAAAGATCAATGTAGCTTCAATTAATGATACAAATATATTGATCCCAAATCAAGAAATACAAACAGGTATTTATGTAGCAAATACCAGTTTAAAATCACAAATTATTTTAGTCTGAATATTAAACACACAAAATACTGATCAATTAATAGATTTAAATAACTTAGAATATGAACCACTTTCAAACTGTAATGTAGTTCAAACTAATGAAGAAACAAGAGAACAAGCTGTAATATCCCAATTGTCAACAAATTTTCAGCTTTACAGGTTGTACATAAAAAAATAAAAAAAAATAGCGGTTATTAGTTGACTATCATCAAATTAATAAAAAAAAAACAGTTGTCTGATTAATTTCCACTTCCTGAAATTGATGACATTTTGGATCAACTGTGTCGAGCTAAATATTTTTATGCCTGAACTTGATGTCAGGTTTACACCAAAACGATCTAGAAGGGTTAAAGAAATATTACTTCATTTTCAACAACAAACGGCTCATATCGTTTCACGTGATTACCGTTTGGTTTGAAAATAGCGCCTAATTCCTTTCAAAGAATGATGACTATTTCATTTTCTGGGCTTGAGCCTTCGCAAGCATTCTTCTATATGGATGATCGGTTGTTGTTCCGAAAAGCATATGAATAAGAACTTATCAGATGTTTTTAACAAATGTATGCAATACAATATTAAATTACATCCTCAGAAATGTTTATTTTTAATGCGTGAAGTCACCTTTTTGGGACATAAATGCACGGATAAAGGAATATTGAATAAAAAAGGATGACGAAGTTTGATGTCATCCAAAATTATACAGTACCCCATGATGCAGTGCAAGGCGTTTTGTTGCATTTTGTAACCATTACAAGAGATTTATTAAAAACTGACTATTTACGGCACATAACTAAATGTAAAAGGATTTTTCCTTTGTATGGACAGAAGATTGTCAAAAAGCATTATTTAAAAACAAAACTGATGGAACCAACTCCCTGGCAATACCTTGATTGTAGTAGTTTTGTATTAGAATTTTGTATTACAACAGATACAAGCAAGATGGCATGTGGCGCAGTTTTATCTCAAAACCTTAATGGTCACCAACTTCCTGTTTCATATGCATCTAGAGCGTTTTTACAAAGGATAGTAATAAAAGTACAACCGAGAAGGAGTTAGCAGCAATACATTGGACAACAACCCATTTTAAACACTATATTTACGGTGATCATTTTACGTTCAAAACAGATCATAGACCCCTCACCTTTTCCTTTTCAATGACTAATCCGGGCTCAAAATTAACTCGTATGAGACTTGAATTGGAGGAATATAATATTACAGTCGAGTATCTGAGAGGTAAAGAAAATTACGTTGCTGATGCGTTATCTAAAATAACCATCAAATGATAAAAATAAATTAGTGGAAATATAAGAGTCACTACACGATTTCAAAGTAGACAAATATCCTGCGCAGGAGAAACAAATAAATCTGAATTGCATACGCAATCGATAGAAAAAGCTTCAATGCCTAAAGTATACCAGTCATCCAGAATGGCAAGGTTCGTAATGTAGTGCAACCTTGCAAGTAAAAAATAACTATGATGTGTGTCTTTAAATATGGAAAAAAAAATTGCTGCAAGATTTGATATTCATGATACATATACAAATGAAGTTCTTGATTTAGATAAATTTTTTCCAAGACTTGAAAAGCAGGCCGGTATATATAAAATCAGTCAACTTAAAATGGCACCGTTGGCAAATTTCTTTGAATTTATTTCAATTGCTAATTTAAAAAAATATATAATATTGAATATATATATATAATATTGAAAAAATTAACTGTAGCGCTACTGAACCTTAATAAACCTTAATGACCTCAATAAATAATGAAAAAGAAGCAATTTTGTCTACATTACATGACGATCAATTACACGGAGGACAAACAGGCATTTTAAAAACCTTGGCCAAGGTCACAAGACATTATTAATGTTTATGTTTAAACAAATAACAGACTACATAAAAAAATGTCACAAATGCCAAAAAGCTAAAGTAAACAAGCATACAAAGACTCCCATGCCTATTAATGATCTACTATCACTATGTCGAAAGCATGTTCAGTGGTAACATGCTTTCGACATAGTGATAGTAGATACTCTAGGTCCTCTACCAAAGTCGGATAACGGCAATGAATATGCAGTCACCCTCATTTGTGACTAAACTACATATTTAGTTGCTATACCCATACCAAACAAAAGCGCTAAGGCAATTTTCGAATCTTTTATTCTGACTTACGGTCCGATGAAGACGTTCATCACGGACATGGGTACAAAGTATAGGAATTCAATAGTTACAGATTTATGCAAACATTTTAAAATTAAAAATGTCTACCGCTCATCAGCATCAGACAGTCGAAAGAAGTCTAGAACTTTAAATTAATACATACTATCTTACATATCGGTTGATAAGACTGATTGATAATTTTAGGAAAATCATATTATGATTTATATACAAAAAATTTAGAAATATCAGTAGGTGTTCAAGCATTGAGCATGTGTTAAATATTAAAATATAATAAGAATGTAAAAGGGATCGGACCAACAACCAAATATATTAGGTATACCATTTATGCATTTTATGACCGATCCCTTCAAAACAAACGCACATGTAAGCGCATGCGTAAGGTGACACTGCCATGCACTTGAAAGGGTCACAAAACACTTAGGACGACAGCGCACAAACCAACGGAATGAATTGGCTGGTAGCACCTATGCTACCTATGCTATAAAAATAGTTTAAAATAACTATTGTGAGTACATGAGAGCCTAATTGTTAGATTTTTGTGTTTCTTCGGATGTTGAAGAATATTAATAAAACACTTTTCTAAACCGAACTCATTGGAGTAAGACCTTTTATTTTGGGCTCCTCTTAACAGTAGAAGATATAATTTTATTAAAAAACAAGTGAGAAAAGTTATCTTCGGCTTGCCGAAGATGGTATACCCTTGAAAACAAAAAAGTTTTCCATACAAAGCCTTGTTTTCATATCGGTCGTTTGTATGGTAGCTATATGATATAGTGGTCCGATCCGGACCAAACTTTCACAAATCGTGTATGGCTATAATAAATGAATAAATGTTGAATTCGGTTGCAATAGGTTGGAAAACAAAAAAGTTTTCCATACAAAGACTTGTTTTCATATCGGTCGTTTGTATGGCAGCTTTATGATATAGTGATCCGATCTGGATCAAACTTTCAAAAATTATGTATGGCTATGTCAAATGAATAAATGTTGAATTCAATTGCAATAGCTTGGAAAACAAAAAAGTTTTCCATACAAAGACTTGTTTTCATATCGGTCGTTTGTATGGCAGCTATATGATATAGTGGTCCGATCCGACCGATTCTTAAACTTGATCTGCGTGCAACAAAAATAATGATCTGGTAAAAATTTCAAAACGCTAGCTTTAAAACTACTGTCTATTTTTTGCATAGAAACAGACGGACAGACGGACAGACGGACATGGCTATATCGACTCGGCTGTTGATGCTGATCAAGAATATATATACTTTGTGGGGTCGGAGATGCTTCCTTTAATGCGTTACACATTTCTGGACAAAATTATAATACCCTTTTTCAAGGGTATAACAAGTGAAAAAAGTTATCTTCGGCTTGCCGAAGATGGTATACCCTTGAAAACAAAAAAGTTTTCCATACAAAGCCTTGTTTTCATATCGGTCGTTTGTATGGTAGCTATATGATATAGTGGTCCGATCCGGACCAAACTTTCACAAATCGTGTATGGCTATATCAAATGAATAAATGTTGAATTCAGTTGCAATAGCTTGGAAAACAAAATAGTTTTCCATACAAAGACTTGTTTTCATATCGGTCGTTTGTATGGCAGCTATATGATATAGTGATCCGATCCGAATCAAACTTTCAAAAATTATGTATGGCTATGTCAAATGAATAAATGTTGAATTCGGTTGCAATAGGTTGGAAAACAAAAAAGTTTTCCATACAAAGACTTGTTTTCATATCGGTCCTTTGTATGGCAGCTATATGATATAGTGGTCCGATCCGGACCAAACTTTCACAAATTATGTGTGGCTATGTCAAATGAATAAATGTTGAATTCAGTTGCAATAGCTTGGAAAACAAAAAAGTTTCCCATACAAAGACTTGTTTTCATATCGGTCGTTTGTATGGCAGCTATATGATATAGTGATCCGATCCGAATCAAACTTTCAAAAATTATGTATGGCTATGTCAAATGAATAAATGTTGAATTCGGTTGCAATAGGTTGGAAAACAAAAAAGTTTCCCATACAAAGACTTGTTTTCATATCGGTCGTTTGTATGGCAGCTATATGATATAGAAGTCCGATCCGGACCAAACTTTCACAAATCGTGTATGGCTATATCAAATGAATAAATGTTGAATTCAGTTGCAATGCAGTCCCATACAAAGACTTGTTTTCATATCGGTCGTTTGTATGGCAGCTATATGATATAGTGATCCGATCCGAATCAAACTTTCAAAAATTATGTATGGCTATGTCAAATGAATAAATGTTGAATTCGGTTGCAATAGGTTGGAAAACAAAAAAGTTTTCCATACAAAGACTTGTTTTCATATCGGTCCTTTGTATGGCAGCTATATGATATAGTGGTCCGATCCGGACCAAACTTTCACAAATTATGTGTGGCTATGTCAAATGAATAAATGTTGAATTCAGTTGCAATAGCTTGGAAAACAAAATAGTTTCCCATACAAAGACTTGTTTTCATATCGGTCGTTTGTATGGCAGCTATATGATATGGTGGTCCGATCCGACCGATTTTTAAACTTGATCTGCGTACAACAAAAATAATGATCTGGTAAAAATTTCAAAACGCTAGCTTTAAAACTACTGTCTATTTTTTGCATAGAAACAGACGGACAGACGGACATGGCTATATCGACTCGGCTGTTGATGCTGATCAAGAATATATATACTTTGTGGGGTCGGATATGCTTCCTTTAATGCGTTACACATTTCTGGACAAAATTATAATACCCTTTTTCAAGGGTATAATGAAGTAGGACATAAATTAGATTTTAAATATACGGGAGAATAGATCTAAGATCTGAGTGATCTAGTATAGTTGGATTGTTTATGTTTGATTTTGCAAGAGTGATTGTAAGAATTAAATTTTGAATTTCTGCAATTAACATTCTATTTCTAACTAATAGTACTTCATATAAATGGGGTGAATTAACCAAATTGTTTTTAGCTGTTTTAATAATTTTATTTATTGTTTCCGTTGACTCTGAGTCTCTGAGTTAATAATAACTTGCCATTCGAATCTTTTCAAAATCTGAGGCATCTGGAGTGCCGGCAACAACCTTCAAGATGGTGCCCAAAAAATCTAAACTCCGAACGATCCTATGGTGTATTCTGAGAGTGGGTAAAAGGCTTCTTGCATGATCTATATCAACGTCAAGCAATTTTCGCATGTGCGAATGGGGAAACAAATCGGACATTTTTTCATTGTCATCTATAATTTTTACAAAATCGGTCAAATTACTAGAGTGTCTTAAATATTTTCGGTCTTCAAATACTAAAGCATTTTCAACCATAATGGGTACATAATTAGCATGAGATAGTCGGTTATTCGCGCCTTGGGTTTTGCCAAAATGCCAATAATTGCAATCAAAATCCTGTAATGAAAAAAAGGAGAGGTGAATTTCTTGTGCCGCTTACTTTGTAACTAACCTATTTGGTATTTATGTGTGTGGCTTTATGTGCCAAAAACATTTAAAAAGTGAGGCCTGTTTTTCTGAAGTTGTCCTTATGGACCACCCTCCCCTTAATAAAACTGACGTTCCCATGTCAGCTTGTATTTTTTCTTCAGAGCACAAGGGGGTCAATTTGTTGCCTAGCCTTCTATTGTTTTTTAGGAGTACTGTTTCCTTTACATCAAAGACTCTATTTTGTTATGATGGATTACATTTTTCCATGTTTATTTGCTGAGCTCTTGCTATTTTTTTATATAAGGTTGTTCGGAATTTTTTTTTATCGATTTTGAGACATCTTGCAATCTCTGTTATAGTGCTGTGTAAACGCTTCACTTGACTATTTGAAGAGCTGTGGAGAGGAGGTGCATTCGCAACGTCAATGTTGTAGCTGTTAGCAATGAAGGTATTGTTTCATCATTGTCACAGTACATAGTTCTTATATTTGCGAAAAAATTTACCAACTGAATTATGGGATGTCGATAATCGCTCTCGACGCTATCGATTGAACTATGGCGAATTTGGAACATTTGTCAATGCTGGTCAAAAATAGTTTTTGTCCGTTGAGAATATGTCAATATGCAAAATTTCTCCCGCATATGTTGGAAATGGGGTCTTCCCTTTTTCGGCTCCCTGTCGTATTTGGCTTTTGTGCAAACTCTACAGTTTGACACAATTTCTTTTGCCAATTTGCTTAGGGAAAAGTAATCACGGAGGAATTTTTTAATATTTTCCTGAGCTGCTCTGTGGGCACGATTATGTTCGGCAGTGATGATCCCCACCTGCTCGTTTTTATCTGTTATGTCTAACACCATATTTTTGTAGTGCCAGAATTTAGTAGTCCAAAAAGTATGCTACAAAAGTCGGTAAATCACAATGAATTGCATTTACGACTTCTGGGTTCACCACTTCTTTAAGAATC